>CM052550.1:42407533-42426449 GCA_028533065.1 Trachops cirrhosus
GGGGGTCGCTTTGGGGGCCGGTGTTTTATGGCTCCGTCATAGAGAAGGGGCTCTGGGTCGGCTGATTGAGGCTAAAGGTCTCCAGCCGAATGTAGGGGAGGCCGCATGCTCTGGATTCAGGGGTACCGTTTGAGTGCGGGCTCCCTAGCGTTTGGGGGTCTGCGGTATCCCGCCAATCCCATGGTCTCGCGCCCCCTCCCACGTGGATGAGGGCTGGGGGCGCTTCCGGCCTGGCCCCCACGTGGCCCCAGCGCGGTGGGTGGGGAGGGGGTGTGCCGTGCCCGGTGGCCCGACGGGCTCCACGTGCGGGACAAAGGCCCCGCCCCCGGCCGGGGGAGGGGCGCCCCGGGGGGGCGGAGAGGAGGCTCTCAACCTTCTTTGGAGGCCCCCAGCCTTCCTCCCAGGGTATGGCAACGTACACCTCCCGTTGGGACTTACTTGGGGGCCTCCCATAAGTGAAGAGTCTCTTTGGAGTGGCAGTTTATCTCGATGCTCTGTATCCCCCTTCCCAAGACCGAGGCATTTACTTAGGCATCGGTCCAGGTTTCGTGCACTTTTGAGTCAGGATTGGAGGAGGACGAAGAATTGATTCTCTCAGGGCCTCCCCGTTTCCTGTCCCTAGATGCTCCCCCGCCCGGGACTTTGGGAGCTGGGGGGATGGGGCATGCCCCTGTGACCTCCCTCTGGGCGGTGGTGGGGCCTCCAGCTGAAGGAGATCCTTTAAGATGAGGCGCCAGGCACCCCCTTGTGGCCATTTCTGGGTGTGTGGGAGGGACATCTTTTTCATGGGGCGTGTCCCAAAGCCCCCCTCCCTGTCGGAGTCCCCCCTCCCCGGGGCGAGGGGAAGGAGAACCGTCTGATGGGAAGGGGTTGTGTTGGAAGCTGCGAGCTTTACCCGCATCTCTTTCCCCTCGGCATTCGTGAAGGTGGGAGATGAACTCCCCCTTCCAGAAGCCCTGTTGGAGGGTTCTAAGCCTGAATCCCTGAAATGATTTCTTAAGGTGCTGGTTCTTGTGCAGCCACGTGGGGTTGGTTCGGCGCTGTGTTTCAAGCTATGTGGGGCTTGTCTGGCGGTGGTATCAGTGGTATTGAGGAATGGACCCCAATGGGAAATCCCCTCAGCAGCCGGCCTTCTTTGTAGGCATCCTCACTGGCGTGGGAGAATGGGATTGGGTCACGTCCCTGACTTCAGGCTTCTTGGAGCCTGGGGGGTGATCACAGCTGGAAGCGATGTAATCTGATGGGGCCACTGAGTTTTCAACCTGTACCCTGTGGCATTCTCCGGAGTGGGAGGTCAGCTCTCCAGGGTCACCCCAATGACTCCCATCCCCCTCGGCTCTCTCCTGGACCAGGGCCTGAATGGGTGGAGGAAGTACCTTCCCCAGAGATTGCCTCAGGACTTGGCCTCACCGCTGGTGACTTCCAGGCCTGGGATGGGTGTCTGAATGCAGGGAGATGGGTGCCAGGGTCCAGAGTCTGGCGTCTTCCCAGGGACTCTACTTTCTTAGGCAGAGGGTAATAAGCGAAGAGTTTGGCTCCATGTGGTTTTCTTTGAGGCTTCCTGAGCTGGACGCAGGAGCTAGGGGTCACGGTGCCAGTTCAGAAGGTGGGGGTGCCTGTGTGCCACACCTCCGTCCTGTAATCCTCATAAAAGAGACTGGTTTGCAGAAGTGGCAGATGCCCACTGGGTACACCCTGCCAGCCCCCCCTCCCCCAGCTATTCATGGCACCCCAGCATGGGTGTGTGTGTGTGTGTGTGTGTGTGTGTGTGTGTGTGTGAGGAAGCGTCACCTAATCTGGGGGGATTAGATGATGAGGGGGAGTGACAGCTGGCAGTGCCTTTGTGCCCTGCGGGTGCCAGTTTCTCTGGGCTGGATGGGGGAGGTGTGTATGGTCAGGTGCCTGGCCAGAGAGGGGCAACATGGGAGCTGTCCGCCATCTCTCCAGCCACAGCTGAGACAGAAACCCCCTCCCTTCTCCCCCCACTTGTCCCGTTCCCCTTTGAAACAACCCTGCCTCATTACTTGCTCCCTCTGCCACCACTCCCCACCAAGCAAAGGGAAAATTGCAGGAAACACCTTCCCTCCCCCAAGGCGGGGACCCCTGGCCTGGCCGCCCCTAGCCAGTCCCAGTAGCTAATCCTTTCTCCCTGTTACTCTCTCCTAGAATTTTGTAGCCACCTTGGCTAATGGGATGAGCCTCCAGCCGCCTCTTGAAGAAGTAAATATCCTTTTGTGAGACCCTTCCCCACATTAAGATATCTTGCCCCCCACATCAGGCCCTTTCTAGCGGTCTAACCATGATCCCTCTTGCTTCATACCAGTCTACCCCAGGCCCCCAAACACTTAGTACAAGCTCCCTCCAGGTTTGTGGCCCTCACCTGGCCTTCCCCCATACTGTGGCTGCTTCCTTAACTCCCATTTCCAGCCCCCCTTTGCCCTTCCCTGTGTCTGCCCCAGTTCTGGCTTCCCCATCCCTCCTCAGCTGTGGGCTGAGCTAGAGACAGGGGCAGAGAGACTGGAGAGATGGTAGGCGTGGCTGAGGTATCGGGGTTCTGCCCTGGATGGTGTTCTAGGGGGGGTCCTGCGATAGGAATGGGGTTTTAGGTTTTGGGGTTCTGGGGGAGGCAAGATGGTAGGGAGGGCTGTAGGGTTGCCCTGGTATGATTTTGAGGGATTTATTTCAGGGATAAGTAGGGACCTGGAGGTTTAAGAGGCCTTGGGGAGCCCCCAGATTTGACCCATGCGCCTATTCTCCCTCTCCTAGGTCTCCTGTGGCCAAGCAGAAAGTAGTGAGAAGCCCAACGCGGAGGACATGACGTCCAAAGATTACTACTTTGACTCCTACGCTCACTTTGGCATCCACGAGGTAAGTGAACAGCTCCTAAGGCTGCTGAATCTTTTTTTTTTTTCCCCCTGAATCTTAAGAGGTTAATATTTGGGAGGGCTGGAACTTCATTTCCCACGCATGCTCACTGCCTTCCCTGGCAGCAGGCAGCCTTTCTGAGCGGCGCTCACCCCGGGGTCTCCTTTCCCAGCGGTTGCCTTGGAGACCGAGGTTAGCCTGGTGCTCTTCACCGCTCCAGGGAGACAGGTGGGAGCGCGCATGCCTGGCTCAGACTGCAGCGGGAGGTCAGGCCCTGCCAGTTTCTGCCGCCCTCTGGCGGCGGACGGTGGGATTGTCTCCCTCGTGCTTCTGTATGCCAGAGGCTGATGTCTCAGAAAGCAGCTGTGATGGAGTTTTGAGGATTTTTTTCCTTTTCTTTCTTTTTTTAAAACTGTGGTAAAATACGCAAAACAGAATTTAGGATTTTGAAGTGTACAGGTCAGTGGATTAAGTTACTGAGGACTTTTTTTTAAGATTGTATTTATTTAGTTTTAGAGAGAGGAGAGGGAGGGAGGAAGAGAGGGAGAGAAACATTGACTGGTTGCCTCTCGAGCGCCTCCAACTGGGGGCCTGGCCTGCAACCCAGGCACGTGCCCCGACCGAGAATTGAACCAGTGGTCTTTCGGTTTGCAGGCCCACGGTCAACCCACTGAGCCACACCAGCCAGGGCACTGAGGACTTTTTGAAGCCAAGGATCACTGGGGCTTAGGAGGCAATGGTAGCATCTGGTTGAGATGGGAGTTCAGTCTATCCAGTTTGATTTTCCACATAGGGAAACTGAGGCACGTGGAAGGGAAATTACATGTTCCAAAGGCACCAAGCAAGTGGGGGAGCAGAACTCTAGTGCTCCAAACGGCCAGAGTGCCGGAGGCCAGTGCACCCTGTTTTCCAACTGGGAGTGCAGGCGCCCTCACGACACCTCTGTACCCCTGCCCCCCAGGAGATGCTGAAAGACGAGGTGCGCACCCTCACTTACCGCAACTCCATGTTCCACAACCGGCACCTCTTTAAGGACAAGGTGGTGCTGGATGTGGGCTCGGGCACGGGCATCCTCTGCATGTTCGCGGCCAAGGCCGGGGCCCGCAGGGTCATCGGGGTGAGTGTCCTGGGCAGCCGAGTGGGCCTGGGCCTCGGGATGGAAAGGGGACCCCTCAGGGCTCAGCGGTTGGCTGGAGAGGGCGGGGGCTGAGGATGGGACTGGGGGGGGTCTCACCCTCCCTTCTTCCTGGACCCCAGATCGAGTGTTCCAGTATCTCTGATTACGCGGTGAAGATCGTCAAAGCCAACAAGTTAGACCATGGTGAGCCCAGGAAGGGAATGGGTTCGTGGGGACGTTGCGGGTCATCCCGGCTTTGGGCCCTCAGCGAGGGTGGAGACACAGGACGAAAACCCAGCTTTCCCTACACCTCGGGCCCCAGGCTGCCAACGGTCCGAGGATTCCACCTTCTCAAAGTCCCTAACCCAGTTGGCGGGTTCACCCGTCTTAGAATTTGAGTGTTGATGGCCCAGGCTTAGCGCCCGGCTCCTAAAATGCTAGGACAGGAAGCAGTCTTCAGGTTTTTCAGTGACTGGAGTTCCTACAGTTGGCACCTGAGGGCCGGTAGGGAGAAACCGCTCAGCCGCCGGTCTGTGAGTTCAGCCAACACTCCCAGGAAAGACCGCACCTACCAGCACACGCGTACATGCGTTTACAGTCACGTGCGTCGTTTGTACACAAATAGCATTTGTAAAAATATTTAATCTTTCTTTTTTTCCACTACCAATTAGCCCCCTTCTACTCCTCGCCCTCCCACAAATAGCATCTTATATGAGTCTTTCCCTTTTGCCGCTTCTCTCAGCTTATTGTGTAGTTGGCTTTTTCTTTAAGGTTTCATTTATTTATTTTTAGACAGAGGAAAAGGGAGGGAGAAAGAGGGAGAGAAACATCAACGTGTGGTTGCCTCTCACACGCCCCCTACTGGGGACCTGGCCCACAACCCAAGCATGTGCCCTGACTGGGAATGGAACCGGCGACCCTTTTGTTTGCAGGCCAGCGCTCAATCCACTGAGCCCCACCAAGCCAGGGCTTATTGTGTAGTTTTAGCATGTTGCAGAATGTAGAGAGGATCTTGCTCTTTTGACGACCCTGGTGTGTGCACGTACCTTGGCTTTCTTAATCTGCCTCCCAGGGGTGGGTGTTTAGTTGCTTCGGAGGTTTTCATCCCCCCGTATGTACTGTCATTCCATAAACCAGCTAGTATATCTGGGAGGCCATTTTATAGAAAGAGGTGTTGCCAGACTGCTGATGAGTTCCCACCTGCTGGGTTTGGAGGGCGAGAATGTGGGGAGACAGTGGGTGTTCTGGATGTGAAGACTTTTAGCATGTAGTAACTGAAGCGTTTTTTTCCCCTGATTTTTTTTAAGACTAGTGTAGCTGACAACCCAGGCATCCATCACTCAGCTTTAAATATGTCCATTGGAAGCAAATTCCAACTGTGATGTCATTGAAATTCTCCCAAGTGTGTCTCTAACAGGTGACGGTGTCGTTAGTGGCAAAACGTCAACATCACCTAATACCTAATCTATGTAAAATTCCCATTTCTGCCTCAAAATTAGCTAGAGTGAATGAACTTTGAAACTGAGTGAACAGGGTGTGGCTTCGGTGTGCAGAGTTCTTTGAAGACGCCCAAATGTAGTCCCCAGCCCTTTCTCAGAAGATAAGGGCTGCCTTAGGGGGGTTCCTGGGCCCCTGGGGAAGGCAATCGGAGGGCTGTGCCTGGGGCTGATGGCGTGCGCCCCCTCTGCCCTGCAGTGGTGACCATCATCAAGGGGAAGGTCGAGGAGGTGGAGCTTCCGGTGGAGAAGGTTGACATCATCATCAGCGAGTGGATGGGCTACTGTCTCTTCTATGAGTCGATGCTCAACACCGTGCTCTATGCCCGAGACAAGTGGCTGGTGAGGCCCTGGCAGCATGGGAATGGCAACCGGGGGTCCCTAGGGAGTTGGTTGCATGTGTCAGTCGGGGGCCAAGCAGGAAATAAAGCCATGCTAGGCATTCCTGACACAGAGGACCTCACCCAGGGGACTGACTGCATGGGTGACGGAAGGCTCATAGTCAGAGGGGAGGATAGCAGGCTTGGCGAGCTAGACGGCAACAAAGAGATGGTGGTGTCCAGAAGGAGGTGGTGCTGGGAAGAAAACCGTAGCAGGGCAGAGGGGAGCCGTGGGCCCCTCAGGCCTTTGAGGGAGGTGACCAAGACCTGACCGAAGTATGGGAAGTAGCCACACAGGTTCTGAATCTTGAGGAGAACGGGCTGGACAGGGCTTCCGGCCAGTGCAAAGGTCCTGGGGCAGGGGCATGCTGGCTGTGTGTGGGGGAGCAGCAGGGATGCTAGAGCGGGATGAGGGTCTGGAGGAGCCCCAGGAGGTGGAGTTAGAGGTGAGGGGTGGAGGGGCCTTGTGGACTCCCCTGAGACTTTGCTTTGCCTCCAGGAGGAGCCAGGGAGGGTTCTGACATAGGTGCTCCTGGGCGCCACCTGGCAGCCATGTGGGGAATAGGCTCAGCAGTAAGGGGATTAGAGGCCTGAAAGGCGAGAGGCCCGCTGCAGGAGCCCAGGTGGGAAGTGGGGTGGCTCAGACCAGAGTCGGGCAGAGGGGGTGGAGAGAGAGACCACACCTGTGAGCTTCGGGGGCAGTGAGGCCAAGGCCTCTCCACCCTTTGCGCCCTCACCCTACGCTTCCACAGGCGCCCGATGGCCTCATCTTCCCAGACCGCGCCACGCTGTACGTGACAGCCATCGAGGACCGGCAATACAAAGACTACAAGATCCACTGTGAGCCAGGGCCTGGGGAGTGCTGGGGTGGGGCAGGGCGGGCTCAACCAGGCTGGGCGCCCTGGCATGCTCACCCCCCCTCCACTCCCCAGGGTGGGAGAACGTGTATGGCTTTGACATGTCTTGCATCAAAGACGTGGCCATCAAGGAGCCCCTGGTGGATGTGGTCGACCCCAAGCAGCTGGTCACCAACGCCTGCCTCATAAAGGTGAGAGCAGATGGGAGTGGCCAAGTGTCCCCCAGGGTTGGAACCAAAGAAAGGCCAGCGCCTGTCCCACATGGGAGACATCAGGGCACAGAGTGCTGGCCTGAGGTGTTGGGTGCCTGACGGGTCGGCCAGGAGGATGCTAGAGGCCCAGGGAAGCCGTGTGTCCATTGCAAAGCTTTGTGAGCCAGCCAAGGCCAGTGGGCTCTGAGGGGGAACCCATGGGGAGGGGCTGGCCCTGCCCGGGACACGTACTCCACAGGGCGCACTTGAGGCAGGCAGCGGAGGCCCGCAGGCGGGGCGCACCTCCTGGGCACGCCAAATGCAAGAAGCGGGGGCCGGGCGAGTTTATCCGTGCCCACAGAATACCGAGACTGCGATCATTTGCTCCCCTCCCCATCACATCCCACACGGCACTTGCGTGAGGTGGGCGGGACCAGGGAGAGAAGGAAGGTTGTGGAGGGGACGAGGAGAAAGGCAGGCGGCCCACCTGTGCCCGCCCGCACGTCCTGTGTCAGACCCACGGTTTTGTGCTGAGTGTGTCCAGGAGCCACCAGAAGGTTCTAAGCGGGGGTTTGGAGTGATCTGATGGACTTGTTTCAGAATTGTTGCTTTGGCTGGTAGATGACACCCACTTAAGGGGTGTGGGGAAGGGGTAGAAGCAGGGAGTCCTATTAAGAGGCCGCTGCGGGACGGGGTGTATTCCCCGGGGAGGGGTAGACGGGTGGTTCTTCAAGTCCAGTAGTGGGGCCAGGACGGCAGCCGTCAGGTCTGAGGTGTGGATGTGGGAGAGAAGGGAGCAGGGAACCCGACACCTGGCCCCACGCGCCCCCCACACTCCCTGCCTCCCCCGCCCCACCGCACATTTGCCGTCGGACACCGGGCTGCGTGTCGCCAAGCGGGGCTCATGGGGCCTGTCCCGCAGGAGGTGGACATCTACACCGTGAAGGTGGAAGACTTGACCTTCACCTCGCCCTTCTGCCTGCAAGTGAAGCGGAACGACTACGTGCACGCGCTGGTGGCCTACTTCAACATCGAGTTCACCCGCTGCCACAAGAGGACCGGCTTCTCCACCAGTGAGGTCCAGGGCGGCGGGAGGGGGGTGTGGGCAGGGGGCTCCCTGGGCGACCGTGAGGGCCCGAGTCCCCACGCCCGCGCTGCCAGCTGACCTGGGCGTGTGCTGCGCCGTACATCCCCGACCCACGGAACCTAGCCAGGTCCCCCTGAGGCACGGGGAGGGTGAAGGGATTCGGGGGCAAGGTGACCAGGGTCCGCAATCTGCACAGTCGCAGGGTGCGCGTGCCAGGCAGAGGGAAGGGCAAGGCCAAGGCGGAGGGGCAAGAGGATGGCGGGCTGGCCCTGGCCAGGCTGACCAGACCTCGCCCCCAGGCCCCGAGTCCCCGTACACGCACTGGAAGCAAACAGTGTTCTACATGGAGGACTACCTGACGGTGAAGACGGGCGAGGAGATCTTCGGCACCATCGGCATGCGGCCCAATGCCAAGAACAACGTGAGGCCTGGGGCAGCTGGGGGGGCGGGGGAGGTGTCCCTGCCCATCTGGGGCGGCTCTCGGGGACTGTCCATGGAACACGGGTTACACTGAGTGCCTCCCAAAAGTGGGGCCCTGGGAACCCGGCCATGGTCAGGTTGAACCCTGTCCCCTGATGCTCCCAGTCTAGACAGGGGGCACCGTCAAATAGTAAAGGACAGCTGGAGACGACGCTGTGTCAGGGCGCGAAGGGGCTGGCCGGCGGGGAGCCTGGGAGAGTTTCAGAGCCAGAGCCCAGGTGTAGGGATGGAGGGACGGAAGGGAAGGTGGTTTGTTCCTCCTGAGCACAGCTGGGGGGCGGGAGCAGCGGGGGGCGGGCGGGGTGAGGAGGAAGGGTCGGGATTCCCGAGTGATGGGCAGGAGTGGTGGGCAGCGGTCTGTGCCAGAAGTATCCTCGGGCCAGTGTGTGAGGCTGGAGGAAGCTCAGGGAGCCTGGATGGAGGGGTGTGGCCCGAGCTGCACCCACTTTGTGAGTCAGGGAGATGTGCCCCTTAAAGCAGGGGCTTGGAACCAGGGACAGTCTTGCTGTACCCCAGAGGACCCTGGTCCCTGGAGACATTGGGGTTGTTTCAGCCTGGAGAAGGGGTGCTCCTGGCTTCTGGTGAGTGGAGGCTGGGGGCGCAGTGACCAAAGATTGGCCCCAGATGTCAGTGGCTTAGAGGGTAAGAAAACCCAAAGTAAAGAAACAGACAGCCTGACTGGGGGCTGGGGGCGGGGGCAGGAATCAGAGCAAGAAGCCTGGAGTAAGAGGTCGCTGAGGGCATTGGTGACTTTGGCCCAGCCTTTCCGGGGAGTGCAGGGCACAGGACGAACACGGCTTCCAGGAGGCTTGGGAGGAGTGGCAGTGGGGGCAGTGGAGTTCTGCTGTCAGGGTTTTTGGGAAGGGGAAGTGTGCTTCAGAGAGGCATTCTTTTTCTTTTTTAAGATTTTACTTAATTATATTTAGAGAGCGGGTAAGGGGGGGGGGGCAGAATGCCTCTCAGAGAGAAACAGTGAATGCCTCTCACCTCCATCCGGGGACCCGGCCAGCAACCCAGGCATGTGCCCTGACAGGGAATCGAACCTGGTGACCTTGCGGTTTGCAGGATGACGCCCAACCCACTGAGCCACACCAGCCAGGGCGGGGTTCTCCTACAGGGAGAAAATAACTTTCACTGATTGGAAGGGTTCTGGTGGGGAAATAGTCATGGAGCGAGAGCTCAGGCAGCTGAGCTCTGCCCCCGAGGGGATGGGTGGGTTTGAGCACGTCATGAGTTGTCCCCAGGAGTCAGGGTCAGGGCAGCTGCAGGGGTGGAACCAGCAGTGCAGGATCTTCCTGGAGGGCACTGAACGCAGGACCTCCGGGGGTCTCCAGGGCAGGTGTGTGGGCAGCTGGTGGGACACAGCAGCTCCCTTGTGCTGGGCCTGCACCCCTCTGCTTCCTCCTGACGCGGCCACTTCTGGCTTGCTGCCTGCCCCGCCTGCGGTGCCCCTCACGTCTGCCCTCTCCCCACAGCGCGACCTGGACTTCACCATCGACCTGGACTTCAAGGGCCAGCTGTGTGAGCTGTCCTGTTCCACTGACTACCGGATGCGCTGAGACGGCGCTTGGTTTCTCCCACCCCAGCCGGGCGGGCCCTCCATGGCCCCGGGGGCTGTGGCCTTCTGAGGCGTTTTCAGGGCTCCCCCTTGCTCTCCCTTTCTCAGAAGGGAGTTTTAGGGGCCTGGGCCCGGGGTGGGGGGGTTGGGGGGAGGGCACATCGTGACTGTGTTTTTCATAACTTATGTTTTTATATGGTTACATTTACGCCAATAAATCCTCAGCTGGGGCAGCTTGGCTTCCTGAGGGCCCAGTGGGGTTGGGGTTCCACCCGCGGGGGCTGAGGTCTGAGTGGCTGGGAGTGTGCGGCGAAGGCTGTGTCTTCATCCTCATTTGGGTCTCAGTCTGTCTCTCTGAGTCTTGTCCTAACTCACCCCGTAGCTCTCTCCCAGGGCCTCTTCACCCCAGCCCTCTCTGGGGGGAGGCTAGGTACCCCTATTCCCCTTTCTCGCCCCCTGGAGTCCTGCTACTTAATGTTCCCACCGAGCGTGGTTCTGCCTTGGGGTGTCGGTTCTGGGGCAGCTGGGCCCTAAAGTTCCCCAGAAGGCCATCTCCCTGCTTCCCTCAACACACGTTACTCCCCTCTGCTGTCCAGGACCCCACACGGCCATGCCAGGGCTGTTGGCGGTGACCACTATGCTGCCCTCTGCAGTTGGGGACAGATTTCCATGGGCAAGCATGTGCCTGATTCCTCCTGCCTGTCTGGGAACCTGGGGGCGTCGGGATCACTGGAGGGGGGGGGTTCATCTCAGGGTGGCAGAGCCTCTGCACCTCCGGTGGACACCCAGGCCCTGCTGACCTTCCCAGCTCCCCAGGGTCGTCTACCCAGCTGCTGCCGCTGCAGGTGTGTCTCCGTCCCCAGGACACTGCCGGGCACAAATGGGATTACTCGGCGTGTTGTGTGTTTCCCCAGCCCTCGCCATCCCCACTTCGCCACCGCTGGACCCCCAGGCTGGCGGGCACCTTGTCTGCACTTGGCCTGTTCTTGCACGAGGGTGTCGCACTGGCTGTGCTGAGGCTCACACTCCCTCTGCCTCTGCCCCCATGCGGCTCTGTCTGCACGTGTCCTACATTGTCCAGATCCCTCTTCACAAGTCCCCTGGCCTCTGAGAATCCGGAGTCTCCAGGGAAGAGGGTGAGGTCAGGGCGACCCAGGAGCGTGGCCCTTCCGCTTCCCCTGGAAACCGCACACCCGCCGCTTGGAGGCATCGGCTGGCCCGAGGGTGGAGGGGTGCTGTATCCTGCACCAGCCAGCCCAGCATGCCCGTGAGGGCTCCCGAGGAGCGTCGTTGGAGGAAGAATTTGGGTTCTTGTCTTGCCCTTGTAGCGTAGTAGTGTGGCGTCCAGAACTGGCCCCGGACTCTTTTGGGCTACAGTGCCCCTGGACCCTGAGGAGGGGTATCCGGACGGAATGGGGCAGGGCCGTGCCACAGAGGGTCGACTCTGCTCGAGGTTTTCTGGGTGCCGGCCAGGCCTGGCGCACCCCACAAACACCCGTACCCTCCTGCTGCTGCCTCTTCGGTTCTGATAGAGTGGGAAGGCAATCTCTGCTCCTGCCGTGCCGGTTTCCAAGTTCCGGGTGCCCTACCCTACCACCCCCATTTCTACAGTGGCTTCTGAACCCTGTTATCACTCCCCAGGTGCCTCAGCACTGCGGGACCCCCGTTTCCAGGGCACATGCCAAATGCACCACCTCCCCAAGATCACATACTGTCTCAGCTCTCCTTCCACCAAGAAGCTCAGAGAAGGCACCCCCCCACACAAGCTCAGGCCCCCCACAGCCACGCGCATGGCTGCCCTGAAGCCCTAGTCCGATTGGTCTCCAGGAACTCGGCCTGCAGAAAGGGGGCCAGCACAGGGCCCAGCTTGCTGTGTGACGTTGGCACATCTCTGGGCTTCTGGTCTCAGTTTACCCATCTGTGTATTGGGACCATGATCGCAACTGTTTATTTTTGGGGCTCTAATTCCACATGGGCTCACCCAGAGATCATCTCTCCTTGCTTCCTCCCTGCACCTGGGCCAGCATGGACAGAGGATATTAACGTCCTGAGCCAAATCGATGTGATTTTTGTGTTGCAGTCTCTGCCCCATCCTGAGCCCGGTCCCTAATATATTTTTGCCTTTTGTCATGCACGTTTTCGCTTGTGGAAGTCCCTTTGACTGTCTAACTTGGATCCAATCTGCTGTAGCGCCTCCTTCGCACCAACTCAGTCCACGCAGTTACACCTTCCGTAGGTGGTTTTTGTGGACCCGGCCCCAGAGCGGCTCTCCTCCCTCCCTGGGAAGGTAGGACAGATTCGCTCCACCTCCAGCTTGATACCCCACGGGTGTGACTAGTGTACCCAGAGGTAGGCTGTGAGTTTCAAGCTGAGCCTCGTTCCCTGAAGAGAGCGGGACGAGCTCCTTGAGAAAAAGTGGACTGGGGAGCCCAAGACCGGGGGCTCAAGTGACAGATGCTGCGTAGAACGAAGGAGGCCGAACGGTGGAGTCAGGCGGGGTGGATACCGACGAGGCTGGGGAAGGGACGGAGGAACCGGATTGGACGCTGGGGTTGGAAGGGGGCGGGCGTAGAGCCCTGAGGGATTGGGAGCGGCGAGGATAGAAGGCCGAGATTGGAAGGGGGCGGGGATAAAGCCAGGCACTCGAATACCAGGGGAGGCACGCGCGAGAGAGATATCGGGGTTCCTGGATGTTGGATAATCCGGGACAGGCAGGAGCTCCGGAGGCCCGTTGACCGAGTCCTGGACTCCTTGCACTGGGTTGGACAAACGCAAGTGGGAGGCGGGTCCGGAGCTCTAAGTCGGGGGTCAGGGAGGTGTACTCGGCCTTGGTCCCAGGATCCGATCGGCGGACCCCTGCCTCAGCGTAGTAAGTACCGGACCTGAGGGGCCCGAGCTATTGCGGGGGCTGGAGGCCTGTGTGTTGGGTCGGGCGCAGAAGCCTCTCCATCACTTGTCCTCGAAGCTTGCCTTGGCCCACAGACTCAGCATCCCTGACTGCGAGGCATGCGCAGTAGGGCGCTCCCTCCCCCATCCCCTCCAGCCCCGGTTGAGGGGGAGGGGACCCTGGGCCACCCCAGCAGGGATGAATTTAGAGACAGCTCCCCCACCCCCACCCCACTCCTACCTTGGAATGGAAAACGGAAATGGGGTGGACAGTGCCGGCGTCCGGCAGGTGTTCGTTTCGAGCGGGTCTAGGACTAATCTTTTTCTCATAACTCCCCCTGCACCCCCAATCTTGAAAGTCCTGTATTCAGGGGAGATGCTGGCCCGCACCACATTCTGAGCAGAGCCACAAGAGGGGTTGACACGCGTTATCCTTCCGGCCTCTGTATGCGTTCCAGAGGTCCCCAACTGAGGTCCCTTCCCAACACGAGTGTAAGGCCTGGACCACAAGATCCCTCAGGTGCTTAGAAAGGGGACCTAGGTCTGCGGGAGGAGGGGTCTGGGGACTTAGGGAATGACCCTCTGTCCTCCTCCCAGGGGTCTAGCGGGACATGGCTGAAGCGCGCCAAGCCGTGGGCTTCCGACACTCGCTGACCTCGGACGGGGCGGAGGCGGAGCTCAGTGGCCCGGTGTTGCAGGAGATCTACCTGTCCGGACTGCGCTCCTGGAAAAGGCATCTCTCCCGGTTCTGGGTGAGGAGGACTGTGGCTTGGTTTCCTTCCGGGAATCCAGTTACCTGCTTCCGGGATGCCTGAGGCCCGCTTCTGGGATCATGCAGTTCTGGGAATTCTGATGTCCACTTCCAGGACTTCTTAAAGCCATTTCTTGGCCTGTGGCTCACTTCAGGGATTCTCAGCCTCGCCTACAGGGAGCCCCTATTTGCCTCTTGCACCCGGTACCGGGACCTCCCCTTCCACTTTTTCCACGCCCCCAAACACAACTTCCACCCCCAATTTCTAGAACTCAGTCCCCTGCCCATGGGACAATTCTCATCTTTCTCTTTCATCTCCAGGCTTTAACCAGGTGCTCCCCTTTCCAGAGCCCCAAGATCCAGCCAAGATCTTGGGTAGCCCACACCCCAAGAAGGCGCCCGAAGGCCCCTATTCCAGGTTGTGAACCTCCGATATTTGTATTCTGTGCTCTCCATCACTACAAACCCTGCGCCCAGTTCTGGAAACACCCAACTCCTGCTCCCACCTGGCTCTAGAACACTGGCCCTGTCTACATACAGAATCTCCCCGCTGGCCACCTCCTCTTTGAAGGCCTGTGGGGTCAGCCAGGACTGGGTGTGAATCCGGGCTCTGCCACTTACTAGCTCTGTGGCTTTGGGCAAGTGCTCCTCTCTGAGCCTCAGTTTCCCCACATGTAAAACAGGGGTAATGACGGCCCCTTCCTCACAGGACAGTCACAAGGATTAAATGAATTCTTACAGGTAAGCACTGGACAAAGTACCTGGCCCATGGCAAGTGCTAAGTGTTAGGTTTTTTGTTTTTTATTCAGTCCTTACCCAAGGATATGTTTATTGATTTTTAGAGAGAGAAGAAGGGAGAGAGAGAGAAGTGAGAGAGAAAAACATGGGCCCCAACAGGGGACCAGGAATGGAACCCACAACCTAGGAATATGCCCTGACTGGGAATCGAACTTGCAACTTTTGGGTGTAGGGGACAACCCACTGAGCTACCTGGCCAAGGCAGTGTTAGCTTTTGAGAACATGGTTCTTTATTCAAATACCTGTGGAGTATTGTTTGGGGCCTGACACCAAGGATACCACAGGGAGCAAGACAGAGTCCTTCACTCATGGAGTTCTACTTGCAAGAAAGAAGAAAAAAACAGCCCTGGCTGGTGTGGCTCAGTGGAGTGAGCACCGGCCTGTGAACCAAAGGGTTGCTGGTTTGATTCCCAGTCAGGGCACATGCCTGGGTTTCGGGCTAGGTCCCCAGTAGGGGGCGCAGGACGGGCAACCACACATTGATGTTTCTATCCTATCCCTCCCTCCCGCTCTCTAAAAATAAATAAATACAATCTAAAAAAACAAGAAAAAATAGGCGTATACATTTAAACTGTTTAAACATTTAAACAAAACAGAATTACATCCAGAACAATGCACAGAGTTTTTAAGTGTGCGGTGAATTTTCACAATACTTCTGGAAACAACGCCCCACAAAGATAGCATTACCAACCACTTGAGAATGTTCCTTTGAGCTCTTTTCCATTCAGTGCTGCACCCCCCGCCCGCCACCGCCCACCTCACCATCACTGCAAAGCAGCCACTGTTCTAATTTCTGTGCTCATAGATGGACTGGAATTGTGTTGTCGAGGATTTTGACTGTCGCCTCTGCCTAAGAGGAAAAAGCCAAAGCCCTTTGAGGAGTCAAACATCTCCTACGGCCAACCGCCCACACCAGATCTTCACATCAGTATTAAGTGACAGTTGTAATAACGATCACTCTTTCCTTTCTGTCCCATAGCCACCTGTCTCCCCGATGGCCACTGGAGCTCTCCTGTCCTTCCTCTCTGTTACTTTGGGACCCCAGAGGCCACCCTGAGGCTGTGGTCCCAGGATGGTCCCAGGGTGAGGGCTGTGCCCTCAGCAACACCGGGGCTGTGACTCTGCAGCCTCATGGCCGAGCCTTGGTGTTTTCATCTATGAAATGGGAACGTTGACCGTTTGCTGCCTCGGGTGTTGTTAGCATTAGTTCCTAAGCAGGCGGCCTGGCTCACAGGAGTGACCGCTCCAGTGTTGCCGTTCTTATGTGCCATGTAGGTGCTGTGTCACCTCTGGTATGGTGACTTCTCTGGGCTTGTCCTTCCTTCCTTCCCTCCTCACCCAGGGACATTCGTTACTTTGAGAGAGAAAGGAAGGGAGAGAGAGAAGCAATGATCAGTTGCTTCCTGTATGCACCTGGACCAGGGATCAAACTCGAAACCAGGCGTGTGCCCTGACTGGGAATCAAACCTGAAACCTTTCAATTATGGGATGATGCCCCAATCAATTAAGCCACACCAACCAGGGCTGCTTCCTCATATCTAAAATCACATTGGATAGCACTGTGTCCCAGGCTCTACACTAACCAAGCTCTTTAAATCTACTGCTTATTAGGGCCTTCTAAGGTAGACCTACGTTAGTCCCATTTTACAGATGAGTAAACAGAAGCCCAGAGAGGTGCTTTCACTTTACCAAAGTCACACAGCTGTTAAGATGCAGGACTAGAGGCAGAGCCCGTATCAGTGGTGTGGTTCTAGAACCATGACGATGCCACTGTCCTGGGCTGCTTTTCTGGGATGTGGTCCCAGGACCTGGACTGTAGGGTTGAGGTGAATTGTGTGAAGTGGGCCAAGCATGTGGCTTGGTATCCAGCACATAACAGGTAGTCCATCGGCAGGAGGACACGGTTCCAAATTCGGAGACACAACAGACCCCAGAGGTCGGTACCTCGTAGCGACCGTGCATCCTGCCGCATTAGGGTCCTAAGGCATCCAATGGTCTGAGTGGTTGATAATGGACTTTGCAGCCAGAGGACCTAGGTTCAAATCCTAGCTCCACCACTTCCTGGCTGTGTGGCCTTGGGTGAGTTCTTCAAAACTCCTTCTCAGTTTCTTTGTCACCACAAAGGGACCGAGACCGAGGCAGGTCTGTCCTGGCACAATCTGGAATGTGTGGGTTCCTAAGTTCATGTAGGAAAGATTTCACGACAGAAGTCCAGGTGACGTTGAGAGTATATTTACGGAAGCTCGGGGTGGTGAAACAAAGGAAGGACTTAAGATAGAAGAAGCAAGATCACAGCAACAGGGGCGAGCCTAGGCTGGGCTGCCTGGACGAAGGAAAAGAAGCCACAGAGAGAGCAAGTGAGCCATGCCGGGCTGCGTGGACTCAGGAGACAAGTCGCAGTGACAGCAGTGAGCGTGCTGTGCTGTGTGGGCACAGGATACACGTTACAAAGCAAAAGGAGGGCCTTGGAGACAGATTCAGGGGGTAAGCCTGGGATGAGCTGCCGCTGCCCGCTGCTCCCCTGGTTGGAAGTCTCATGGGGACCCTTAGAGTTTAGGAGAAAGCAGAAGCACATGCCTGAGGAAAGGGCGGAGGCGGGTGTGCTCAAGAGGGAGTGTGCACTGGGTCCTTTGTCTTAAGGGTTTTTATCTGTGGTCTAAAGGCAGGAGTTTTAGGGGAGATCTCGGTGGGGGGGCTCAACAGAGTATGCACCAACTTCCCAGGTGTGTCCTGGGATATGAGGAGGCATCAAAGGGAGACTGGAGGGGAGTTTGGGATCATTCTCTGGTCAGTTTCATGCTTTGCTTCTGTCTCTGATTGGTCTGACTCTCATTGGGCTCCCCCCGCCTTCACCCAGCTCGGGATCCAGCACGCACTGGGTGCTCAGTCCATGCCTCAGGAATGTGCTGAGAGGATGGGATTGAACGGGTGCCCTTTCTTCCCCCACAGAACGACTTTCTCACTGGTGTGTTCCCTGCCAGCCCCCTCAGCTGGCTCTTCCTCTTCAGCGCCATCCAGCTCGCCTGGTTCCTCCAGCTGGACCCTTCCCTAGGACTGACGGAGAAGATTAAAGAGCTGCTGCCAGACTGGTGAGCTCCCCACTTCAGCCCAGCAGCCTTCCTGCTCCCTTCCCCTTCTCCCGGAAAGTTTCTCTGTCAGTGTGCTGTGTCTGCTAAAGAAAGGCAGCCAATGAGACCTACTCTGGGACAGATTAACAAAGGTACAGCATCCATAAGAAGGAGGTGAATTCCTCTCTCCTCTCTACATTTTCCATCCTGGCTGCTTTTTGTTAAGAGGGATGCTGACAAACTAAAAAATGCCCGGATATGGTTATAGATACTAATGCAAGTGTGAACTCCGCTAGGCTCTGGTGTAATCTTAGGTGAGAGGCTTCAATCTAGGGGTCAGCATCTTCATTTGTTAAATGGGAGTAATAATAATTGTTTCTTAGGGTTGTTGGAAAAATGAAAGTCGTGCATGTGGAATATGCAGTCCAGTGCCCGGAGGCTGTTGCGTGGGACTGGTTGTAATACTGCAGTTGTTGCTGTCACCTTCGGGAAAGCTTCGGCAATCAGGAGGCAGTGAAGTGACGGGTTCTAGTCCTTCGATTAGTCTCCCTGGGAGGAAGGCAGATTTTGTGCAGACAGCCCCAGAGGGCAGATCTTGGAACAGAGGCAGACACTCCCAGGAGGGCTAGATTTCCCCAGTCTGCAGAGGGGGTGACTCGCCCTAAGTCCTCTGGGTGGGATTTGCTCCCTTGTCTCTTCGTAACTTTGCAGACGTGTAGATTTTCTGTAGGCCGGAGTTTCCTAAACATGAGTTTGATTGGGAACCACCTGGGAAGTCTTGTTAAAGCATGGATTTCCTGGCTGGTGTGGCTCCGTGGATTGAGCGCTGGCTTGCAACCACAGGGTCGCCAGTTTGAGTCCCAGTCAGGGCACATCCTTGGATTGTGGGACAGGTTCGCAGTTGGGGGCAATTGAGAGGCATCCACACACTGATGTTTCTCTCCCTCTCTTTCTCCCTCCCTTCCTCTCTCTGTGATAATAAATAATAAGCCCTGGCTGGTGTGGCTCAGTGGATGGGGCACCAGCTTGAGAACCAGAGGGTGGCTGGTTCAGTTCCCAATCAGGGCACATGCCTGGGTTGTGGGCCAGGTCCCCAGTAGGGGGTGCATGAGAGGCAACCACACATTGATGTTTCTCTCCCTTCCTTCTCTGTCTAAACATAAATAAATTAATTAAAAATCTTTAAAAAGCCCTGGCTGGTGTAGCTTAGTGGATTAAGCGTGGGCCTGTGAACCAAGAGATCACGGTTCGATTCCCAGTCAGGGCACATGCCTGGGTTGCAGGCCAGTTCCCAGCAGGGAATGCACAGGAAGCAACCATACATTGATATTTCTCTCCCTCTCTCCTTCTCTTCCCCTCTGAAGATAAATAAATAAAATCTT
>CM052550.1:42426949-42464525 GCA_028533065.1 Trachops cirrhosus
AAAAAAATTTTAAAAAAATCTTAAAAAAAATAAAATTAAATAAATAAATAAAATTAACAAACAAAACAACAGAGATTGCTGGACCCCACGCCAACAGACTCTGTCTTACTAGGGCTGGGTGGGGCCCGGGACATTGCATTTGCAGCCAGCTCCCAGGTGGTGCTAATGCTACGGGTCCAAGGGCCACACTGAGGAGTATAACATGCTAACTGGGAAGAAAAGGTGTCCTTTTAATAAAAATACCACTTATCAGGCACCTACCAGTTTCCATGAGAATCGATTTTAGAAGCTGGGTGTCCCCACAGTCCTGGGAGGAGGGTTCGCAGAGAGGATCACACCTACTTTACAAAATGAGGAGAGTGGACTTCTCTGACTGACTCTGATTCCACCAGATCAGCCTCCAACAGCGAGTCAGGGAATATGAGGAAGGGCAGAGGCTGAGTGAGGCTGGACGGGAGGGGATTCCGAGGCTGGGAGACGCAGGCCCATCCTCTCTTTCTCTCCCCCAGGGGCGGACAGCATCACAGGCTCCGAGGAATCCTGGCAGCCGCACTGTTTGCTTCCTGTCTGTGGGGAGCCCTGATCTTCACGCTTCACGTGGCTCTGAGGCTGCTTTTGTCCTACCACGGCTGGCTCCTTGAACCCCATGGAGCCATGTCCTCACCCACCAAGACTTGGCTGGTAAGTGCATGGCTCCTCCCCTGTCCCATTCTCTCTGTGGGCAGCCGTACACACCCCGCCCTGGTCCCCAGACATAGTGAGGGGTTTAATGACCCAGTACCTCCCACATCCCTCCAGGCCCTGGTCCGCATCTTCTCGGGCCGCCACCCGATGCTCTTCAGTTACCAGCGCTCCCTGCCACGCCAGTCCGTGCCCTCCGTGCAGGACACCGTGCGCAAGGTGGGCCTGGTACCCGGGGATGGGAAGGGAGGCGGGTGAGGTGGGAGCGGCGGACTGGGGGGGTCTGACCTACCCCCTTCTCTGCCTCTCCCCTCAGTACCTGGAATCTGTCCGGCCTGTCCTTTCGGACGAGGACTTCGACTGGATGGTGGGCCTAGCGCAGGAATTCCTGAGGCTGCACGCGTCGTTGCTGCAGTGGTACCTGCGGCTCAAATCCTGGTGGGCGTCCAATTACGTGAGTCCCCCTTTGCGAAGGCAAAAGTTCTGAGCCCCCTGGCCTAACCTTGCCCCGCCCTACGCCCCACCCACAACCCCCAGGCCCTGCAGCGATTGGAGCATTCTGAGCCCGGCCATGGATAATAATCTGAGCCCGCCCAGTGCTCAATATTCTGAGCTCCGCCCCCACACTCCAATAATATAAACTCACCCCTAGATGCTTCAATATTCCAAGCTCCTCTGTACTCCACAGTATTCGGAAGACTCTTATCACCTGCCAACAGTCTTGGCCCCTCTCTCCATGCTCCCACATTCTAATATACTTGCCAATAATCCAAACTCCGCCTCCAGGACCCTCCCACAGCCGGAGCTCTGCCCTTAACCCTCCAGTATTTGAACCAGAATGGCCGGACCCAAACCACCTTTCAGCCCGGCCCTGGCCAGCCAACACTGTAAGCCCCGCCCCCAGAATAGTTTCCCTTCACCCTCTCTCCGTTCAAGGAAACACCTCCCTCAGATGGGATTCTACTGAGTGCTGGAGCTAGACCCTTGATTGGCACAATGAGTTGAGCTCCGTAGAAAACTGAGGCACAGAGCCCCAAAGCTCGGCTTACAAGGCGCCCGTAAATGGCCAGAAATCGCTGCCAGGCAGGGTGTGCAGGTGGGTGGGGGGAGCACTGGGGGTGGTCAGAGGAGGTTGCGGCTGGACGAGAGGACCTGGACTCCAGGAGGAGAGGGTATGAGGGCTGTCTTAGGGTCGAAGGGGACCTGAACCTGTCAGGTTGGTGAAGGCACGCTTGAGCGAAGGTGAGGAAGTGGGGAAGTTGGTGGGTGTGGGCTGGAAGCAAGGAGGCTTCACTCTGGGGATGGAAGGGGGGCTGGTCACCAGAGGTGGTTGCGGGGTGGTGGGAGTGGCCTGGGCTCTGCTGAGGATGGTTGCCTTTATTTTTTTTTAAGATTTTATTTATTTATTTTTGGAGAGAGGGGAAGGGAGGGAGGAAGAGAGGGAGAGAAACATCAATGTGTGGTTGCCTCTCATGCGCCCCCTATTGGGAACCTGGCCCACAACCCAGGCTTGTGCCCTGACTGGGAATCGAACTGGCGACCCTTTGGTTTGCAGGTGGCCACTCAATCCCCTGAGCCACACCAGCCAGAGTTGATCACCTCCCTTTAATTCTTATCCCTCTCACAGTCACCTGTGAAGACAAAGTCTTGGGTGACCCAACCCTCCCACTGTCTCCCACCCCCTCCCCCGCACGTTGGCCCCAGCCACCTCAGCAGTGTCTCTCTCTGACCCACTCCCAGGTCAGTGACTGGTGGGAAGAATTTGTGTACCTGCGCTCCCGGAACTCGCTGATGGTGAATAGCAACTATTACATGATGGTGAGAAGGGAAGAAGGGGGCTAGGAGCTGGGGAGGGGGTGGGGGTCACACTTCCTGGGTCTAGGATTGGGATGTCCAGGTAGAATGTGAGGTTTAGGGTCAGTGACCCAAATCACAGTCTGGAGTTCCCCGTCCGCCCTCACATTGGGATCAGGACCTGTGTTTGGGGTCAGTGTCCCCACCTGGGGCAAACTTGACCCCAGGCGTTTTGCTGTCCCTTCCGCTGGTCCTCAGGACTTCCTGTATGTCACGCCCACGCCAGTGCAGGCTGCTCGCGCCGGGAACGCTGTCCATGCCCTCCTCCTCTACCGCCACCACCTGAACCGCCAGGAGATCCTGCCGGTAAGGGGGCCGCCTCCGTGGGCCACGTGTACATGAAGGCCACGGTCCCCTGGCCGTGGGGACACATGGGTCGTGGAGGCCAGTTCATGAGCCCGTGGTCCGTCTGCTGCAGACTTTGCTGATGGGAATGCGGCCCTTATGCTCTGCCCAGTATGAGAGGATATTCAACACCACTCGGATTCCAGGGGCCCAGAAAGGTGAGGCCCCGTTCTCCTCCTGACTGAGGCGGAACAGTGTAGTAGCTGAGTATGTTCACGGGAGCCAGCCTGCCTGGGTTGAATCCCAGCCCCTCTCCCTAGCTGTGTGACCCTGAGCAAATTACTACCCTTTCTGGGCCTCAGTTACTCCACCTGTAAAAAGGGGGTAATAAGGAACCATAGGGGAGTGTGGAATCAATGAGAGCTTAGAACTGCATGCCACACAGAAGTGCCTCATTATAAGTGGTTGCTATTCTTTTTCTTATAATGTTTCCGACCTTCTGGGTCTCCACACGTCTGCCCACGCCACCCCAAGACCACATCCGCCACCTCCGGGACAGCCGACACGTGGCTGTCTTCCACCGGGGCCGATTCTTCCGCGTGGGGACCCACTCCCAAAGCGGCCTGCTCTCCCCTCGGGCCCTGGAGCAGCAGTTTCAGCGAATCCTGGATGACCCCTCACCTGCCTGCCCCCACGAGGAGCATCTGGCAGCCCTGACCGCGGCTCCCAGGTGCGGCTGGGAGGTCAGGGGGCTCAGAGGCCCGGCCACCACCCCGGGGTTACGGAAGGGCGAGATTGGGAGCCCCGTGGAGGCTGGGCAGGGTGAAGGGCTCAGCCACGTCCCCCAACAGGGACATGTGGGCCCAGGTGCGGAGGTCCCTGGAGAGCCAGGCAGAGGATGCCCTGGAGGCTGTGGAAGGGGCCGCTTTCTTTGTGTCGCTGGACTCCGAGCCTGCGGGGCTCACCAGGGAGGACCCCGCAGCGTCACTGGATGCATATGCCCATGCCCTGCTGGCTGGCAACGGCCATGACCGGTGAGTGAGCCCCGGGACCCCATCCCGACCTGCGACCTAAGACTCTGAACACTAGACAAGCAGACCCTGGGCCCCAGAACCTGGGGCACCTCCAGATCCAAGGACCCCCTTGATCTGAGGACCCCTGATCAGAGACCTGGGGATCTCTGATCCAGAGAACTCTGAGGCTCAGGACCCCAGACCCTGGGGCCCCAAACCTCAGACCTGCACCCTCAGATCCAGTCTCCCCAGAGGCAGAACCTCAAGTCTGGGGAACCTCAGACACAGAACCACAGAATCCTCAGGCCTGAATGCTGGCACCCTAAACCCAAGATCCCAGGCCTGGGACCCCCAGACCTAGAGATCCTCAGACAACTTCTCAGATGCTCCCCGGTCATCACTCTGATCTCTGAGGCCCCTGGGAAAGTCTCCCTAACCTCCAGCACCTCGTAAGCCTGGAACCTTTCTCAGTGCATTCCCTCAAAATCCCCCACCTCCTCAAACCTTAGACACACCTCGGCACGGCACCCGTCCAGAACCACCAGTCAGGGGCCCCACCCTCTAATAGATCCCCACACCAGCCCTGATTCCAGAAAAACCTGCCCACCCTGAAATCGCCACATGTCCCTGAGAGCAGGCTGAGTTCCCTCCTGGGGCCCGCTTTTTGGTGACCCCTCTGAACTCTCTGCCTGCAGCTGGTACGACAAATCCTTCACTCTCATCGTCTTCTCCAATGGGAAGCTGGGTCTCAGCGTGGAGCACTCGTGGGCAGATTGCCCCACCTCAGGGCATATGTGGGAGGTAGGGCAGCCAGCTCCCCCCACTCCCACCCTGGGGGACCACCGCCCCAGTTTCCAAAGACCTTGCTCTCCAGGGACTTGGGGTCGGAGGAAAAGCAGAGGCTCAGAGAGGGGCAGAGAGCGGACCAGGGCCACCCAGCAAAGAAAGGGGTCCGGGAGTATGACCTTCCTTTGACAAATGGGCAGTGGGGGCTCCAAGGAGGGAGGTGATTTTCCCAGACTCCCAGAGCCAAGAGTTGCAGAGCGGGAATGTGAATCCAGAATGTTCTGGGACCAGAATGTGAGGCCTTTCAGTCACGTCACACTGAATTGGAATCACCTTTCAGCTCTCTGGCCGGCTGTGTGACCTTGGGCAAGTCACTCCCCTCTTCTGGGCCTGAGTTTCCCCTTTATCAGGAGAAAGGGCTGGTTTTTCTTTTATCTTTAAATCCTGTCCAGTCCTGAGAACCTTCATGTCTCTATTTTCTCTATTTTATTTAGTCTTTTTTTTAATTTTATTTATTTATTTTTAGAGAGGGGTAGGGAGAGAGAAAGAGAGGGAGAGAAACATCAGTGTGTGGTTGCCTCTCACGCAACTATACTGGGAATCTGGCCTGCAACCCAGGCATGCGCCGTGACTGGGAATCGAACCGCTGACCCCGTTCTTCGCAGAACTGCACTCAATCCACTGAGCAACACCAACCAGGGCATCTGCCTGTTGACTTTAAATGAGGAGGTGTCCCGTAGTAAGACAGAGAGACATGGAAGGCTGGAGGTAGTAGGTGCTCAACTGGGGGGAAGTAAGGGTTAGTAAGCTGGGTGTTAGTGTCAGTCCTGCTCTCAGTAAACTTGAACCTGAGAACCCACTTGTGAACACCAGGGGTTCCTCCTTCTCAGGGACTGGTCCCTGCCCAGAAGGGACTGATAAAACAGGTCTCTGGTTAGATGGCCCTTGGACCAGGGAGCGGAAGGGGCTCTGACGGCCTCCGTTTGTACACAGTTCACTCTGGCCACTGAATGCTTTCAGCTGGGCTACTCGGTGGACGGCCACTGCAAGGGGCCTCCCGACCCCTCCCTGCCCCAGCCCCAGCGGCTATACTGGGACCTTCCAGACAAAGTGAGTCCGGGGTTCCAGGCCTATCTTCTGAGCCCCCAAGTCCCTGGCTTTGACTCCTCCCCACCCCCAATCTCAACCTCGAGATCAACCCCGTTCCCAACGCTAACCCCATCCCCACACCGATGCCACCCTCAACCGAACCCCAGCTCCATCTCTCCGTCAGTCCTTCTCCAACTCCATCTCCACCCCAACACCACCGCCACACCTAAAGTCAGCCCTGTTCCCACCACCAGATCCAGCTGAAACCTCC
Organism: Trachops cirrhosus; assembly: GCA_028533065.1. Lineage (NCBI taxonomy): Eukaryota > Metazoa > Chordata > Mammalia > Chiroptera > Phyllostomidae > Trachops > Trachops cirrhosus. Next base: position 42,432,929 of record CM052550.1, read on the forward strand.
ACCCTGACTCTGTCCCAGCCCCAACCCCACCCCGACCCCCAGCAACACCCCTGTCTCCATCTTTAACCCAGCCCTTCAGCTCCATTCCCTTCTTTGTCCCAGTTTCCATTGTCCACCCCAACCCTAACTCCATTCCCCTGGCCTCTTCCAGCCCCATTCCCAACCCTAACCCCACCCCCACCTCTAACCCCACTGGGCTCACCCGGCCACGCCTCCCCACTCCTTCTCTGGCAGATCCACCTACCCATCTCTCTCGCCCTGAGGGCAGCCAAGACCTTGTCTGGAGACATCGACTGCCACGTCTTTCCCTTCTCCCACTTCGGCAAGAGCTTCATCAAACGCTGCCACCTGTCTTCAAACAGCTTCATCCAGGTGGCCTTGCAGCTGGCCCACTTCCGGGTCAGTTGGGTTTCTGGACCCCAGCCCCCTCTCAGGACCTCGGTTCCCTGGCTCCCCGAGACCAGCCTCGTCAGCCCCCCTCATGACTCTTCCTGGCCCCCGTGGGTCTGCCCTCTTGGTTTCTCTCCACCGCACAGTCCTGGGCGGGAGGGCCTGGGGATCCAGAGGTGGGTCAAGTCCGTGAAGACTTCCTGAGGCCCGATGACAGGCTCTTCTCCTTCTCCCCCAGGACAGGGGTCGATTCTGCCTGACCTACGAGTCAACCATGACCCGCTTGTTCCTGGAAGGCCGGACGGAGACGGTGCGGTCCTGTACCAGGGAAGCCTGCCACTTTGTGAGAGCCATGGCGGACAAGGAGAAGACAGTGGGTGTGAGCCTCGGCGGAGGCTTCGGTCCTTCCACATCCTCACTCGTACATTCCCAGACGTTTCTGGAGCACCTCCGGGGGGCCAAGGCCCCATGAGTACCACCAGGGACAGGGAGGAACCAGGCCTGGCCTCTGGGCTCAGGGAACTTGCTGATGGGGAGAAACAGAGATGGTTCAGCACAGTGTGATACGTGCTTTAATGGGGGGCCTCCCAGGGCACCGGGGGAGCATCCCAGAGGGAGCCCTTTTGCCACATGCAGCCCTCTTTGATTATTTAACCTCTGTGTGACCTTGTGACTTCCCTTTGCACCATGGCTCATGCTCCTTGTATAACCACACTGCTCAGACCCCCAGGCCCCTCTGCTCCCTTTCCCCGCTGCCTGTGTGGTTCAATGGAAGGAGTTTGGGAGGATCAGACAGACCTGGGACCCCATCTGATTCCGCCTTCCTGTATGTCCCTGGGCAAGTGGCTTCCCCGCTCACTGAACCTGTTTCCCCCTCGGTAAAACAGAGTTGCTGTCTCCGCCTTGCAGGGATGTTGCAAGCTGGGTGGAGGCCAGGGGTGTGACAGACCCCAGCAGTAAGCCCACTTCCTGTTTTTCCATGATCTGTGACCTCCCCGGGGACCCCAGGACCCTCAGTGCCTTGCCCTGTTCCGCTTGGCGGTGGATAAGCACCAGGCTTTGCTGAAGGCGGCAATGAGCGGACAGGGGGTCGACCGCCACCTCTTCGCACTCTACATCGTCTCACAATTCCTCCACCGGCCGTCGCCCTTTCTGGACCAGGTTGGGCTACAGGGAAAGGGCAAGGAGGGTGATGCTGGAAAAGGGAAGTAACAGCAGAGCGGACAGCTAGGGAGACTGGGGAAGGAGAGGAAGGGAGAGGGCAGAGATGGAAAAGGAGGGAGAGCAGGGGAGAGGGGTGTGGTCTTAGAAACTCGAGAAACTGCTCTGAGGAGGAGGATACCGTCAACCAGAAGAAAGGGGCGTGGTCATGGTGACAGGGGCGAGGCACAGGGAATGAGGGGCGGGGCCAGGGGAGAAGGGCGGGTTCAGGGAGGAGAGCAGAGGTGTTGGTCAGGAAGGGGGGAGGCAGAGCTGCAGATGGGACAGATTTAGGGAAACCGGGCAGCCAGGGCGGGAGGTCAGAAGGGGATGGGGCTCTGTGGAGTGGAGTCACGGGGTGCAGACTTGCAGGTCTGTCTTTATTGCGTGTGTGACCGTCTCCTGTCCCTCAGGTTCACTCGGAGCAGTGGCAGCTGGCCACCAGTCAGATCCCTGTTCAGCAAACACACCTGTTTGACGTCCACAATTACCCCGACTACGTTTCCTCCGGTGGTGGATTTGGGCCTGTGAGTGGGCCCAGGTCCTGACCCCGGCTCCCTGAACTCTGGGTCCTGAGGGAGGGAGGTCTGGGCTCCCGCGTGGTGGTGTAGGAGGGGACCTGGGGATGTTTTGTTCCCCTCACTCCATCCGCTTTCAGGTCGATGACCATGGTTACGGTGTTTCTTACATCTTCATGGGGGATGACACAATCACCTTCCACATCTCCAGCAAAAAATCAAGCGCAAAAACGGTGAGACAAACTTGAATACCCAGCGCCACCACCCTGCCCCCTCCTTCCTCTGGACCCAGGAGTCTGGATTTCTAGCTTTCTCCTCTCCTACAGCCTAAGAGTCCAGACTCTCCGCCCCCATAATCCCGGATTCCCAATGCCCAGCCCTTTCTCCCTCAGACCCAATAGTCAGGGACGCCAGCCCTCTTGTTCTCAGCCCGCATGAGCCCCTCTCCCAGCTTCCTGTGGACGTGACCTGTTTCTCCTTCCAGGATTCCCACCGGCTGGGGCAGCACATTGAGGATGCCCTGTTGGACGTGGCTTCCCTATTCCAGGAGGGGCAGCGTCTGAAGCAAGGGCGCAGAGGGCGCGGGCAGGAGGACTCCAGGAGCGGGTGTGCATCTCTGCCCTGCCACACTAGGGGCTCCAGGGCACCCACACCATCCACCAACTTTTGATTCCTCCCAACGGGGAGCTGGTCTCCCTGGGACCTAGTGGGAGGGTCTTACCGCTGGGCTGATGCAGGACTTAGGTAGCCTGTTTGGGTTTGGAAATCCCACATCTGGTCCAATAAAGATGTGTGAACTGGGTGTGTGGTATCGTCCTGCTGTTGGGCTGGGCAGGGGTGGAGGAGGAGCGAAGGTCCCATCCATCCCCAGGCCCAACCATGAGTCCCCAGTTACAATCACAACTTCAGTGACAGGCCCTCCTACCAGCCCAGTTTATTGCATTCCCTCCTCCAGCCTCGCTAACCCAACCATCCAAGGCCAATCCCAGTTAAACAATGCCACACGCTCTCAGCCCAGCTCCTGCTGCCCCAGCACCAATTGTCTGCACATTGGAGAGCACAAGTCTTATCAATACCTCCATGCACCTACCAATTCTTGTCCAGTTCACGTGATGTTATTGAGAGAGGGAACTAACGTGGTGGTGTAAGGGATACGTGGGCCCGCACTGTGAGCCACTTAATGCAGCTAAGAATTGTTAATGTCCTGTGAACCTGGGTTGGAAAACTTAACATTGTAAAGATGTCAGGACTCTCTAAAGTGTTCTACAGATTCAGTGCAGTCCCTGTCAAAATCCCACTGGCATTTTTTGCAGAAGTAGGAAAACCTACTCTACTTTGAAGAGCTAAAACAATCTTGAAAAAGAAGAACAAAATTTGAGATGTCACACTTCCTGATTTCAAAACTCATTTTAACATTACTGTAAGCAAAATTGTGTGATACGGGTGTAAAAAGACAGACATATGGTCCAATGGAATAGAATAGAGGGCCCCAAAATAAACCCTCATATATATGGTGAGATGAACTTTGACATGGGTGCCAAGATCACTCAGTGGAAAAACTGGGTCAAGCCCTGGCCCTGGCTGGTGTAGCTCAGTGGTTTGAGCGCAGGCCTGCATACCAAAGGATCGAGGTTCGATTCCCAGTCAGGGCACATGCCTGGGTTGCAGGCCAGTTCCCAGCAGGGGACGCATGAGAAGCAACCACACATTGGTATTTCTCTCCCGCTCTCCTTCCCTTCACCTCTAAAGATAAATAAATAAAATAAAATAAAACATTTTTAAGAAAACAAAGAAAAAAAAGAAAAACTGGATTAAAAGTCTGGGAAAACTGGATCCCCATATTTAAATGAACAAAGTTGGACCCTTACCTTGCCCCAAATGCAAAAATCAACTCAAAATGGATCAAAGACCTCAGTGTAAGAGCTAAAACTTTACATTCTTAAGACAGGAGAATCTAGCAATTCATGCCATTGAATCTAGCAATGATTTCTTGGATATGGCACCAAATGAAAAATAAATAAATGGGACTACATCAGAATTAAAAGCTGTGCATCAAAGGACAATCAACAGAGTGGAAAGAAAACCCACAAAATGGGAGAAAATATTTACAAAGTGTTTGTCTCACTAGGAGTTAATATCCAGAAAGCCTACAGCTCAACAACAACAAAACCAAACAATTTCATTAAAAAGTGGGACAAGGATTTGAATAGACATTTCTCCAGAGAAGATATACAAATGGCCAATAAGCAAATGAAAAGATGTGCCTGGTGGTTGCCAGGAGCAGGGAGGAGGGAGGGATGGAGAATGAGGAGATTTTGTTGAACGGGTACAGTTTCTCATTGGGATGGTGAAAAGTTCTGGAAATGGATAGTACTCATAGTCATACAATATTGTGAGTGTCATTAATGACACTGAATTGTACAATTTTAATCCCCCAAGTAATATTTTGAATAATTTCACTATTCTTGGTTGCTTTATGATGACTTTTGTCAAATATATATGAAGTTTTAATGTTGATTATATTTTTAATCTTTCAGGACCACACTGATTAGCATTAACTTATGTTTTAATATGTTGGTTTTAGACCTATCTTATTCTTTCTAGAAACAAAAATCTTTGCTTCTCTCATTTCTTTATTTCTTCAGAAGACCTTTAAAATAAGTGGGTTAAGCCCTGGCTAGTGTGGCTCAGTGGTTTGAGCACAGACCTGGGAACCAAGGGGTTGATGGTTCGGTTCCCAGTCAGAGCACATGCCTGGGTTGCAGGCTGGGTCCCCGATGCGGGGCACATGAGAGGCAGCTACACGTTGATGTTTCTCTCCCTCTTCCTCTCCTCTTTCTCTCTCTCTAAAAATAAATAAATAAAATCTTTTAAAAAATAAATAAAATAATTGGGTTAAATCCTAGGAAAGACAAACTAAACGGGGCTCTGGCCTGGTAGCTTAGTTGGTTAGAGCATCATTCCAATACACCAAGGTTGCAGGTTCAATCCCTGGCCAAGGCACATCCTGGAACCAACCAATAAATTCACAAATAAGTGAACAACGAAACAGATGTTTCTCACTCTCCCTTCTCTCAATTTAAAATCAATGGCAAAATAATAATCTAATCAACATTTTGATTGAATTTGCATCAAAGATGTCATATGGATAGACAAAACGTCAGCACAACATTCAGACTACCTTTACAGGAAAATAGTCTTTCATGCCATCAAGTACTCTTTTTTAAATATATTTGGGACTTAGGGGTATGGAACGGATTACTCATGGCCGCTGGACCCCGGCATGCTCTACTGTGTGCTAATCATTAAGCCATAATCTCTTGGTTTCAAATCCACTCCCCTCTTTCCTCCTTTGTGAATCTGACACTGGGACTCAAAAACCCCACACTTCTGTTTGGTCCACCAGCTATGCTACCCTTTGCCAGTAGGGGGCACCAAAGAGACCGTGGACGCCTGGGAGAAGTAAAAGGGCGCCTCCTTCCTGTTTATTCAATGTTTCTTTCCAGTTTCTTGTTCCCATCAGCATCATCCAGCACAGCATTTTCACACTGGCTGAGGTGGTTCCTTCTTGTGGCTGCTGGTAAGTCCAGTTTGCAGTTTTTCCAAGTCTTGCGCATCCTCAGAAATTTCAACACCTCACCAGCTCGCTTCCTGAGAAGGTCCCAGTGCCTGGAGGTCCTCTGAGCTCAAACACACCTGCACCCGCTGAGCAGCGTCTGAGTTTCATCTCCATTGGGGGCCTCATCCAAGGGTTTAGTTTCAATAATTCTAAATTTTATCCGTTAGGTTTTTAACAAAGATTTTATTTATTTTTTAAAGAGAGGAGAGGGGAGGGAGAAAGACGGTGAGAAACATGGATCGGTTGCCTCTGGTATGTGTGCCAACCACAGATTGAACCCCCAAACCAGGCAAGTGCCCTGAGTGGGAATCGAACTGGCAACCTTTCGCTGGACGACGACCAACCAAGTCACACCAGGCAGGTCTATCTTTTGTTTTTCTTGCCCCAAGGGCGATAGTTGCTTCCTGTAGTGACTCAAACTATGTTACCATAGGGCTCTCTTTCTGCCTTTTTGGTTACCTAGTTACCAACCCTTTATACCTAAGTACAGTAAGTAGCCCCTCCTTATCTGCTGGGGATGTGTTCCAAGATCCCCAATGAATGCCTGAAACTCTGGGTATACTCGTATATATACCAAATATATTCCAAACCCTATTTATATTATGTTTTTGCCTATACATACTTATGATAAAATTTAATTTATAAATTAGGCACAGTAAGAGATTAACAGTAATTAATAAGAGAAAAAATATAGGTAATAATAGAACAAAACTGGGTTTGCAGTTGTTCACATGGAAAATAATATAATAATTCACACATAATAATACAAGAATAAACTTTTGTGTCTTGTGTATTCACAACTGTAAGCCTACTTTTGCCCCACCCCGTACTGTAATAAAAGTCAGGTGAATGGCTCAGGGCCATTATAAAGTAAAATAAAGGTTAATTGAACACAAGCACTGAGATACCACCCCTGTCGACATGATAACCAAGTTGCTACTCAGTGGCTGGCGTGGAGATGCTGGACGAAGGGGTAATTCATGGCCTGAGCAGGACGGAACTGGACCGCAGGAGGTACCATCATGCCATTCGACATGGTGCCCAATTTAAAACTAGTGAATTATTTCTGGAATTTTCCATTAAATATTTTCACCTTGCGGTTGACAATGGAAAGTGAAACTGTGAATGTGGGGGAGGGGACTATTGTAGCGTTTCTTTACGTGAAATCATCTCTGAAAATAACTGGCATGATTTTTGTCACCTGAAGATATCTTTGATTGACAACAATATTTGCAATAGGAGGCAGATTGTCAAAGGTGGGGTTTGGAGGGGATGGGCTTTTAGGGCACGAAAGCAGGGAGGAGCTCCTTGCCAACCAGAAATGGGATGGCAGTAACCCACAGCATGCTGTGGGGTCATGGTTATACTCAATATATTACCACCGGTGTTGACAGTGATGAAGTTCCAACTGACGTGAGTGGTGGGGGTCCAAGTGGCTGCACTCGACAGTTATGGTACTGACAGTGGCCACAAGGTTAGTGGCATTCAGTGGCTCCTTCTGAGACACTGGCTGGAGATGGGATGATGTGGTGGGGACATGGCAGGAAGCCTCCCACTGCCTCTGCTTCAGGGAGCTTCTCCGGAAGTGACCGTAGCAGTGACCGTAGCTCTTTATTTTATTTATGGGGAAGGGAAGAAGAAAGAGAGGGAGAGAAACATCAGTATGTGGTTGCCTCTTGGGTGCTCCCTACTGGGGACATGACCCCCCAAACCAGGCATGTGCCCTGACTGGGAATTGAACCAGTGACCTTTTGGTTTGCAGGGAAGCGCTCAATCCACTGAGACACACCAGTCAGGGCTAGGCAGTGGCTGCAGCTCTTGGTAGATCTGCTGCGGTTTCTGCTTCCATGGGGTGAACCCAGTCCCTTGACTGACATCACCCCTCCTCGGCCCTTCATCCTAGGGACGGTGGAGGCTTCCTGCTGATGCTAGTCGCTGGCCTCCCTCACCATCCCCTTGCGGCCCCCCAGGTCTGCAAGCAACCAGTCCACTAGGTCACATTCTATTTTCAGAATTGAAGTGTTCAAAGAAGGTGTTTGTTGGTTGGGCCTTGACTGCTGTAGTCGTTCTTGGTACCAAGAGTGGCCTCAGGAAACAGATCCTTAAGATGGGATTCTGGGGCTTCATTGTTCATCTGTTTGAGCTTTTAAATTATTTTTTAAAGGTTGTATTTATTTATTGTTAGAGAGAGGGGGGAGGGAGAAAGAGAGGGACACAAACATTGATGTGAGAGAGAAGCATCAATCGGTTGTCTCTCGTATGTCCCCCAACCAGGGACCGAACCCGTAACCCAGGCATGTGTCCTGACCATGGATCAAACAGGCAACCTTTTGGTTTGAGGAAGATGCCCAACCAGCTGACGCACATCATTCAGGGCCATCTGTTGGAGCTTTAATGAAATGATATCTTTGCAGGTAGAAAATGAGACTCGTTATCCCTAGAATACATTGTCTCTAGGAGGAATGTAAAAGGGGCTTGGGCAAGATGAATATGCTGCAATACTGGATCTCTACCCATTAACTGTGTATCCTTACGTAAGTGATTTAACCTCTCTGGACCTGTGTTTCCTTCTCTGTCTTCGTTTGGGATGCTATTTAAAAATACTGTACACCAGGCAACTTAAACAACAAACACGTATTTCTCCCAGTTCTGGAGGCTAGGAAGTCCCAGATCAAAGTGCTGGCAGATCTGGTGTCTAGAAAGAGCCTGCTTCCTGGTTTACAGATGGCTGCCTTCTTGCTATATCCTCACACGGTGGGGAGAGAAAGAGTGTGTGTTTCTCCTTGTAAGGGCACTAATCCCATCATGGGGCCCCACCCTCACAAACTCATCTGAACCCAATTACCTCCCAATGGTTCCATTTCCAACTACTGTTGCACTGGGGATTAAGGCTTCAACACAGTATTTCAAGGCACGAAAACATACGGTCCATAGCACTCTGTAAAATGACAATGATCATTCATCCTCTGAGGAGTTTTAACTGCCCTCTCAGTCCCCATTACTTTGTGGGTACAAATGAAGCCACATTAATAAATCTCAAATCTGCTAGCTTTGAATCTATAAATCAACTGGAAAGAAGTAGCATCTTTATAATATCTTATAGACCATACCCTGGCTGGTGTGGTTGAGTGAATTGAGCGCTGGCCTGTGAACCAGGGGGTTGCCGGTTCAATTCTGGGTCAGGGCACATGCCTGGGTTGCAGGCCAGGTCCCCAGTAGGGGGCTCACGAGAGCCAATCACACATTGATGTTTCTCTCCCTCTCTTTCTCCCTCTGTTCTTACCTTTCCCTGGTCTCTAAAAATAAATTTTAAAAATCTTTTAAAAAATATCTTATAGACCATGAATATGGCATAACTTTCATTCATTTAAGTCTTTAACTTCTCTCATGTCATTTTTTAGATTCTTGAAAAAAATCTTTGGTTTTATGCTACTTAGAAATAGTACCTTAACATTTTTCATCTTCTAACTTTTTATCACTGGTGTACAGAAATAAATTGATATTTTGATGTTCATCTTTTATTCAGCTTCCTAGCTAAACTCACTGATCTTTAAAAAAAGATTTCATTTATTCATTCATTTATTTATTTTTAGAGAGGGAAGGGAAGGAGAAAGAGGGAAAGAAACATTAATGTGTGATTGGCTCTCGTGCGCCCCCTACTGGGGACCTGGCCTGAAACACAGGCATGTGCCCTGACTAGAAATCGAACTGGTGACCCTTTGCTTTGGAGTTCAGCGCTCAATCCATTGAGCCATGCCAGCCAGGGTTGCTTTATGATTCTTTATTTCATAATTATGCCACCTCAGAATAACCACAGTTTTCTCCTTCCCTATCCTTATATTCTTTCTTTTCTTAACTCATTGCAATGAGTTAGAATCGGGATTACCTTTGGGATAGAAGGAAAGGGTAGTGATTGGGAGGGGACGTGAGAGGGGATTCAGGGAGTGCTATAAGCTGAAATTTTATATTTTTAAATTAAAAAATATTTATGACTTGAGAGACAGAGAGAAAGGGGAAGAGAGAAACATTAACTTGTTGTTCCCGTTATTTATATATTCATTGGTTATTACTTGTATGTGCCCTGACTCGGGATTGAACCCACAACCTTGGTGTATCGGGATGATACTCTAACCAACTGAGCTACCAGGGCCAGGGCCTAAGCTGAGTTTTTACATCTTGTTGGTGGTTAAATGAACATGTCCATTTTATGATAATTCATGGAGCTTTTAATTTGTGAACGTTTCTGTTTATCTTGTACTTCAATTAAAAGCTTAAGAGAGCATTACTGTGGTGGTTTAAAATATGTCCACAAATTGACATTCTCTTCAAAATGTCTAACATTCAAAATGTTAGAATTCTCTAACATATCCCTTGAGTAAGATCTGGACTCAATTCTAAGGAACATAAAAAGGGGAAATGGCCCTGACCACTGTGGCACAGTTGGTTGGGTGGCGTCGTCCCACAAAGCAAAAGGTCGCCAGTTCCGATTCCCAGTCAGGGCACACGCCTGGGCTGTGGGTTTGTTCCCAGATGGGTGCGTACCACAGGCAACCGATGATGCTTCTCTTTCTCCCTTCCCCTCCACCTGAAAATAAATGAATAACATCTTTTCGGGGGGCAAAAAAAAGGAGAAAATGATAATATGCGCCTTGAGCGACCAGGTCAGCAAGGTACTTGTTCTCTTGGACTGTGGGGCAAGTTAGCTGCCATGAGCAGCTGAGGCCTCCGGCTAACCGGCAACAGCCAACTGCGGCCTCCAGCCAACAGCCACGCTGGCGAGCCTTCTTGGACGCACACATGCCTTCCAGCCCCAGTCAAGCCTTCAGGGGACTGCAGCCCCAGCCCATATCCTGCAAACTCATGAGGACCCTGAGGCAGAACCGTCCAGCTAAGCCACCCCCAGATTCCTGAACTTCAGAAATTGTCACATAATAGCTCTGGCTGGTGTAGCTCAGTGGATTAAGCATGGACTGTGAACCAAAGGGTCGCTAGTTCAATACCCAGTCAGGGCACATGCCTGGGTTGCGGGCCAGGTCCCCAGTAGGGGGCGCATGAGAGGCAACCATACACTGACGTTTCTCTCCCTCTTTCTCCTTCCCCTCTCTCTAAAAATAAGTAAATAAAATCTTGAGGAAAAAAAGGAAATTGTCAGATAATATATGTCAGCTAATTTGGGGGTAATTTTTTATGCAGCAAGAGACAATTATCTAATAACAATCGCCCTAAAAAATGCTGGCTGACTGGCCCACACTGCACGGCAGAACCTTATTTTTACTCCCAGCCACCTTTCAAAGAACTGGACCGGCGTCAGCATCTCTCGGGAACCAAGGCAGCCTGTTAGCTGAGGACTGAGTCACCGTGAGCACAGGGACTGGGGCACGGTGTGCCTCCGATTTGCTAGCCTTCTTCAGGGGCCGAAAAAGGAGACAGAATTCATGCCAGCACGAGGGGCCATGTATTGTTCAGGGGTTGGGCCCCCCACGTTTCGGGGGAGTTCCCCCACCACTTCCTCCTCCCCCCATTGTCCCCGTGGACCCCTCAAGTGGCAGGTTGCTGAGCTGGTCGTGGAGGGAGCACATCTTCAAGTGCAGATAGTCCAGAGAGGCCGCCTTCTCCCTGTGAGGACAGAGTGGGGAGCTGGTGCTGGTGGGGCCCCACGCCAGGGGGCTGGGGGAGGGGGTGACTCAGGCCCTATCCCCTAGACCTCACCCTCCTCCCTTGCCCTCAGCCTCCTTCCTCACTCCGGCTTCATCTTGTCCGTCAGCAGCAGGTTCTTGGCCCGCAAGGCCTCGTCTTGGGCCATCCGAAGGGTGGAGCTCAGGGCCTCTGCCCTGACGTGTTTGGCCAAGGCCTGGCGCTCCAGCTCCTGGGGAGAGGAGTGTAGGCGCGGCTGGGCTTGCCTGACCGGGCTGGGGGTGGAGGGGGAGCTGGATCGCGGAGGGCAAGGGGCAGGGTCCCCTGGGGCCCACGTTCCTCCCCCAGGGTGTCCTGTCGTGCCTCTAGCCTGACCCCAGCTTCCCCCAATGCACTGGCCTTTCGTGTCCCAGCAGGCACTACGTCAGCATCTATCGTATTTCCCCCACACATGACATCGGACCGTCATGCACTGGGTACGTGTCTGGGCCCCCATGGCAATCACATGGTGCCCTTCTACATCTAATAATTCAGAAGACTTCACATCTCCTTATCTGTAGACCAGTCACCTCAGTGGTCTCTAGTGCTCTGGCTCCCTGCGTCCCAGAATGCACCAGGCCCCATGTCCTATCACATCTTAGCCCCACGGCCCTGCCACATCAGTGCCCCTCACTTGTCTGACTCACCCACTGCAACTTGTAGCCCATCATTAGGCCACATCCCATAATACATTAGCTCTGTGTGTTTCAGAATGTACACAGGCCTCAAGTTTACCCCCATCTACTCAACACCACCAAGCTCAAGTTCATTAGCTGTTGGGCTTGAGTCTGTGATGCAATGCCCCATGAAGAGCTGTGGTTTTATTTCCCAAAATGCACTAACTTATGGTGACTTGCATTTGCTGGGTCCCCTGTCTGACCTCAGCGACCTGGCACAATGCCTGGCCTCGAGTAAGGTCTACAGAAAATCGGGCCTGTATTCCATGATGGTGTAGATGGGTCCGTCTCCCGTGTCCCACAAATGCCCTCTGTCCAATGTCCCATCATGCCTTGGGCAATGCCCGTCACCCAAGTATCCAAAATGATTGACCAATGGATCCTATGCTGGTCTGCAAATTAGCATGCCCTTCAAAATATGTCTGCAAATTCAAGGTTTCAAACTGCTTGCCCCTCCTCACACCCCAGGCATTAAAGCCCAGCGCTCCCCCAACACCCGCTGCCCACAGCTCAGATCTGCCCAGCCTGCCATGCACCAGCAGCACCTTACACCCGGGGCTCCCCTCCCCCTGCCCTGACAGAAAAGTGGGGCATGGTCGCCCATGGTCCCTGGTACCAGAATCTTCTTGTGTAGCCTCTGGCAGCTGGGGCAGGCAGGAGCCAGGCCCTTCTGCTTCACCTCGTCCACGAGTGGGGTCAGTGCGCGCTCCAGCAGCTGCTGCAGGGACTCTGTGGACAACTGCTGCCCCTGGCTGGGAGAGGGGTATTCACCAGGGGCAAGAGGTCTAGTACTCACTCCATTCCCAGGATGCCCACCTCCCCAGCCTCTGCCCAGGACCCCTTTCCACTATGCACCCATGCAACCTCGCCACCATGCACCAGGGCTGGTCTGCTGTGCATGAGGTGGCTGCTGGTTCCCACAGCAGGAGAATCCCACAATGCCTGGGGATTCTCACTCCCAGAGGGCATCCGATGGCCCTCCGTTCATCGAAAACTCCTATTTCCCACAGTGGACTAATTAAACCCAGTTTCACGCAGTATTGGAAGTCCTCCCACTTCTTAATATGAACCGAGCATGGTATCCCTTGGCTTTGTGATGCGCCAAGGTCTCACCTTCCCCACAATGCACTGGGAAACCCAGCCTCCCACCAAGTACCACATCCCAATCTTCCCACAATCCACTAGAAATCAAGGATGCTCAAAATAGATCAAGTCTTTCTTGTGTTCCACAAGACATTGACTCCACCTTGTGGGGAGGGAAGAAATGTGGCTCCCACAATGCACCAGAAATGGCTGGTCCTACAATACATGTACGGGGATGCCTTCCCTCCCACTCTCACCGCTGCCCCCTCGCCTTCCATACTTCATCTTCATGGAATGCACTCGGGCCAGGCCTGGGCCCCTTACCTGGCACAGCGGGTGCAGGGGCCTTGGGGGACCCGATCCAGGTTCATGGTGAGGTCAGACCCTCTCCGAGAGCTCTGAAATTGCCGCCCCAGCTCTTCCAGAATCGGTTTCATTGGGCCCAGCCCCTCCAGATCATTCCTCAGTGAAGCCACAGACACTGCTGACCGCTCCACCCTGAAGTGTGAGAATAGCCAGTGCACTGACATCACCTTTCCTCTAACAAAGCTGTGCGCAAGACCACGAGTCTGCAATACCCCGCCAGGCCCTGACCCCCGCTCCTCTCATCGGCCCTCCTTTTGTGTTTTAAGGTCTAGAATGCCCCTCCTTGTTCTCTGATTGGCTTTCTCTGTTCCTACTTGGCTCCTCCCTTTGTCTTTTTAAGGTGTGGGTAAAAAAACTTCTGTAATTGGCTCTGCCCCTCAGTCCTTATTAGGTATGGTAGGACCCTTCCTATGCTCTAATTGGAGCTTCCTCTAATTGGTCTGGCCCTCTTGGTCCCAGCGGATTGGTCTACCCTTTCCCTCAAGGCCCCGCCTTCCCACACCTCATGCCTTGGTCCTTACATGGTGCACAGTTCGTCAGTCCGGCCTCGTAGTTCTTGCAGGCCCCTTGCGGTCTGCGCCTGCTCACGCTGTGCCCGCTCCCACTGGCCCAGGAAGCCATCGAGCCTGCCACCCAGGCCCCCAAGCAGCCGCAGGGCCTCCTGCACCGCCCCCTCTTCCTGATGCCACCGGACGGTCAAGGAGGACACCTCCCTCCTGGAGGGGCAGAGGTAAGGAACGGGTCATGGCTAGGTTTGGATTCACCCCTGTCTACGCCGCCCCACCAGGACCATGTCTATGGCTCCAGACCCATCCAGTCCCCAAATTCTCCCATCCTGTCCATTTCTTAGAATCCTTCCATGTCTTCTACAACTCTGCCTTTGTCCTCTTAACAGGGATCCTGGCCATTACTAATCCTGCCCTTCAGCCCCACATCAGCTCCTCCAAGGACTTAACGCCCCCCCCCCCCAAAAAAAAACCCTCCACCTCAGCTGTACTCAAAGCTAAGTTCTACCAGTTCCTGCCCTTCTAGGTCACCACCCCAGGCCACTCCCTTCTAGGTTCTTCAAGGCTCCTCCCCCTAGGCCTTACCCTCTAAGGTCTTCCAGGCCCCAACCCCACCCCCAGCCCCACTCACCTGAGCTCCTCGAGGCCCGCAGACACCTTCTGCAACTCCTGGTCGCTCAAGATGAGGCCTTCCCCTGCTCGGGATCCCAGTGCCCGGCCTCCTGGGGCCAGGCTCCGCTGTCGTGGGGGCTCATCGGGGCTGCCTGGCGGGCCAGAGCAGCCCGGGGACTGGGCAGCAAGGCTCAGGCCCTGCCTGGAGAGACCCGCCTCCAGCTTCTGCTCCAGCTCCTGCAGCTGGGCTTCCTGCCTCCGGGGAGTCTCATCCTGCAGCTGCTGCTGAAGGTATCGCAGCTTCTCCTGGGGGGGAACCAGGAGGGCATGGTTACCAGTCTAGCCCTTTGCTTCCCACCACCACCTCCACCCTCAAAGGCGCCCAAAGGATCCCCGAGATTGGAAAGTACATGGATGTGGGGAGCAGGATGTTGGCAAGTCCAGCTCAGAGTCTAAATGGACTTCCGATTGCTGTTACTGGGGCCGATCTTCCCATTTCAAGTTCAACTACTTTAACCTCCTAAAGCCGACCTCCCTGTCCCCATCCAGCCCTCCACCCTCGATCCAGTCCTCCAAGGTATCAGATTCCAGTCCCCGCTGTTTTGGAAGAGTAAGTGAAGCTCTTCCAACATTTTGTTGGGAAATGTGTGGGCATGCGGGCCCCACAGACATTCCCACTCAAAGTCGGACACAAATCCCTCCCTCTGCAACCTGAATCTTACCGTGCAAGGAGAAGTCTGACCATGAACATGAAGGGATGGGGTGTGGGGGCGGGGGGTGGGCAAGTTCCACCTGAAGCCTACTCAAGTACCTCTTGCGTCTGATCCTCCTCCCAGATCCTGGGATCTCCCTTCCTCTTACCTCCAAGAGGGCCGAGTTCTGCTTCAGGACGTTGGTTTTGATTTCCGCATCTTCCACCGACCGGGTCACCTTCCGGCAGTTCTCCTGGGTCAGGACACCAAGGCTGGGGCCCTGCCTTCCCATTCCAGTTCAGCCTCCGAGTCCTTCCCGCTATTTCCATACAGGCTCCACCTCTGATGCGAGGCACGACCCCGCCCCCTTGCGCCCTCCAACCCAGCGTCTGCCTTCTTCATATTGGTCTGCCCCATAGAAACCAGGCTCCTTGACTTTCTTCTTCAGCCTCTCCTGAGCTCCTTTTCTGCGCCCCCCACACCTGTCCACCCACTCCACTCCTCCCCAGCTTCCTCCCACCCTCTTCCCAAGTCCACTCCCTTCTCCCAACCCATTCCTGCCCCCAGCGGCTCACCTTGAGTTGAGTACAGTACCCTTCTAGTTCTTCTGCCTCTTGCCGCCTCCTCTCCAGATTTTCACTCAGCACAGAGCACTCACTCTGGAGTGTGAAGGGGAGGCAGGCTCAGCCAGAGCCACAAGGGGACACCCCCATGGGGAGGAGAGGCTGGGCCTGGGAAGGTCGCCTTCCTTTCCCAGCCTGCACCTCCCCAACTGGGTTGCGGGTGCATGGAGTTGGAGAAGGAGCCTAAGAGGGTAATGTGGCCCTGGAGGGAGAGGCGGGGTTGGGGGAGGGTGGTCTTCGCACCTGCAGTGTCTGCACGTGCTGATTAACCCGGGTCGTCTTCTCCTTCAGGCTGGTGATGGAGTCTTTGGCGCGAACCAATCCACTGTTGACCCCACTCTGGGGAAGAATGGGAGACAGGTGGGTCATGGGTTCGTGGGAGCAAACCCCAACCACAAGAAAGTCTGGAGCTGGGAGGATGCTCGGTTTACACCTTGATTCTGCCCTGGAGTGGCTGTGTGACTTTGGGTGAGGGCTACACCTCTGTGGTTCTTGATATTCATGCTCCAAAAACCAGGGGTGGACTTGTTTCCTGCTTGCTGGATGGGAAGAAAAATAAGTAGGACCAGAAGGGAGTGAGGTTTATGGGGAGCACTCAGATATGTGGAGGAAGGAAGATGGTCTCAACCAAACACAGATAAAAGCCATTGGGGTCACCTGGACGGTTATGGCTCAGTCAGTTGGGCAAAGTGAAAGTTTGCAGGTTCGATTCCTGGTCAGGATTCCTAGGGCACATGCCTAGGTTGCAGATTCAGTCCCTGGTCTGGTTTCTCTCCCTCTCTTTTTCCCTCCCTTCTCCTCTCTCTAAGAATAAATGAATAAAACAAAATAAAAAGCCTTTGGCATCCATGGACATAAATAAGAAAAACTGTTTTTTTTTAAAATTTTTGTTTATTTATTTTTAGAGAGGGGGAAGGAGAAAGGGAGAGAAACATCAATGTATATTTGCCTCTCAAACTCTCCCTATTGGGGACCTGGCCCATAATCCAGACATGTGCTGTGACTGGGAATTGAACCGGTGACCCTTTGATTCGCAGCCTGCACTCAATCCACTGAGCCACACCAGCCAGGGCAGAAGAACTGTTAAAACATGTTCTGACTTTCTCTCCAGGCATTAGAGAATTCTAAAAATTACTTACTTTCTAGAAACAAACACTCACTATGCACCAGGCCAAATACTTACACACATTTCTTCCTTTTTTCCTCATAACCACATCTCTTGAGGTTATTTGGCCCATTCTGCCAGTGAGGCAAGTGAGACTCAGAGAGGGGACGTCCCTTGCACTCCCAGGTACACAGCACATGAGGTGGCCTAAACTCTGGGTTTAAAATCAGACAAGGCCCCCTCATGTGCTGTGTACCTGGGAGTGCAAGGGACGTCCCCTTGTGGCCTTTGACCACCACTACCTTTTTTTTTTAAGATTTTATTCATGTATTTTTAGAGAGAGGAGAAGGGAGGGAGAGAGAGGGAGAGAAACATCAATGTGTGGTTGCCTCTCATGTGCCCCCTACTGGGGACCTGGCCTGCAACTCAAGCATGTACCCGGAATGGGAATAGAATTGATGGACTCTTTGGTTTACAGGCCGATGCTCAATCCACTGAGCCACACCAGCCAGGGCATGATCTCCGCTCCCTTTTGTCGCCATAAAATGTTTTGTGACTCCTGCCAAAGTGGCTCAGAAGGGATGCCTACGGCAGTTCCACTCTCAGCTCTTCCACATTTACATAAAAGTTAGCCTAGCATATAACGTCCTAGCCAAAGATTACATTTCCCAGACTCCCTTGCAGCCAGGTGTGGTCATGTGCCTAAGTTCTGCCCTGTGGAAAGTGAGTAGGATAAAAGAAGACAATTTCCAAGTCATGACTTTCACAAGAGAAAAGAGGGAGAATGGCCCCGTTTCTTTCTTCATACTGGCAAGGATGCAAAATCGATGGCTAAAGCCAGAGCAGCTATCTTGGACCATGCGATGGAAGAAAGAACCAGACAGAAGAAGCCTGAATCCCAACACTGTGGAGCCGCCACCCACAATTCCATCCACCAAACAAGACATACACAGAAGAGATAACAGTTGCCATCTCCTTTAACCTATGCTATTTTGTGTCTTTTTGTTATAGCAGCCAAACCTGTGACTTAATAGCTGAGCCGCCAGAACACAGAAGCCTGTAACTGGCTACATTTGACAAGCACGCCTGCTATACTTGTTGAGGCTTTTATTTTTAAAGATTTTGTTTATTTTAAGAGAAAGGGGAAGGGAGGGGGAAAGAGAGGGAGAGAAACATCGATTTGAAAGAGAAACATCTATCACTGGCCTCTTGTACGCACAAGAGAACCAAATCCATCTGGGAACCAAACCCGCAACCCGGGCATGTGCTCTGACTGGGAATTGAACCGACGACCTTTTACTTTGTGGGATGATGGTCAACCAAGTGAGCCACACCGATCAGGGCTACTTGTTGAGGCTTTTATGTGAGAAATAAACCATCCTGCCTAAACTGGTAATCATGGTTTCTTTCACAATTGCTGAACTGATACACAAAGAGAAGAGAGAGAACAAGTTTCCTACACTGTAAGATCGGGGCAACATTACATTTCTTGCATGATTTCTGTGAACGTGTGTGATAAGAAGTATTGTATTCAGGTGACAGTAAAGTGAAGGAGTCAAAACCCCCAAAATTCCACCTCTCCATAAAATCAAAGAAAAAAACTGGCGAAAACTGTAAGAGTTAAGTCATCGAGAAGCTATAACAATTATAAATCTTTTTTTTAAAGATTTTATTTAGCCCTGGCTGGTGTGGCTGAGTGGATTGAGTGTCAGCCTGTAAACCAAAGGGTTGCCAGTTCAATTCCCAGTCAGGGCACAGGCCTGGGTTGCAGGCCGAGGCCCTGGTCAGGGGCGCATGAGAGACAAGCAAACATTGATGTTTCTCTCCCTCTCTTTGTCCTTCCCTTCCCTTCTCTCTAAAAATAAATAAAATCTTAAAAAAAAATAAAGACTTTATTTATTTATTTTTAGACAGAGGGGAAGGGAGGGAGAAAAAGAGGGAGAGAAACATCAATGTGTGGCTGCCTCTTGGGTGCCCCCTACTGGGTGGATGTGCCCTGACTGGGAATCGAACTGGTGACCCTTTGGTTCGAAAGCTGGCACTCAATCCACTGAGCCACACCAGCCAGAGCAATAATTATAAATCTCTATGTACTGAACAAGACTTCAAAACACATGAAACCAAAACTGACAGAATTGAAGGGAGAAACTGACAGTTCAACCTTAATTGTTGACTTCAATACTTCACTTTTAATGATGGATAGAACAACCAGACAGAAGACCAGCAAGGAGATAGAAAACTTGAACACCAGTATAAATCAAGCAGCCCTAACAGACGTCTATAGAACACACCACATTACAATGGTGGAATGCACGTTCTTCCCACGTGCACATGAAAGGTTCTCCAAAATTTAAAAGGATCGATGTCGTACAAAGTATGTTTTTTTGACCTCAGTGAGCTCAGTAGAATGAATTTAGAAATCAATAGTAGCAAGAAATTTGGCAAAGTCACAAATATATGGAAATTAAATACTAGACACCAAAACAACCAATGGGAAGAAGAAATCATAAGAAAAAACATAAAATGCTTTGGAATGTAGAAACATGAAAACACAATAAACCAAAACTTGTGGGATCACAGAAAGCAATACTTGGCGGGAAATTTGGAGCTCTAAACCCCTACATCAAAAGAGAAAGAACTCAAAAAATAAAAATAAAAAGAAGGAACACAAGATTAATAACCTAAACTGCCACTTTAAGAAACTAGAAAAAGAAGAACATACTAAACCCAAAGCTAGCACAGGGAAGGAAATAGTAAAGATTAGGATGGTAAAAAATGAAATGGGGAATAGAAAAACAGTAGTAAAATCCACAAAATGAGAAGTTGGGTTTTATAAAAAAACCAACATAATTGACAAATCTTTAGCTATGTTGCCCATGAAAAAGAGGAGACACATTATTTAAAATTAGGAAGGAAAGGGGGCGTTACTCCTGATTTAAGGAAAAGAAAAGGATTACAAGGGGATACTATGACCACTTGCATGCCATTGAATTTGATAACCTAGATGAAATGGGAGAATTCCTAGGAAAATGCTAACTGGAACTGACTCAGGAAGAACTGGGACATCTGAATAGATCCGTAACAAGTAAAGAGATGAACTTAATAACGAAACTTCCGACAAAGGGAAGCCCAGTACCAGATGGCTTCACTGATGAATTATACCAATTGTTAAAAAAGAATTGCTACCAATCCATCTCAAACTTAAAAAAAAAAAAAAAAGACAGGATGGAACAGTTCCTAATTGATTATATGAGGTTGATACTACTCTGAGACCCAAACCAAAGACATCACAAGAAAATAAAACTACAGACCAATATCCTTCCTGAATACAGTCACAAAAATCTTGAATAAAATCCTAACACATCCATTCCAGCAGCATGTAAAAAAAGGATTACACACCATAGTCAAGTAGGATGTCTCCCAGGAATGCAAGGTTGGTTTTACATAGAGAAATCAATCAATGCAATATATAACATTAGTAGAATATAGGGGAAAAACCACATGATCATGTCAATTCAGGAAAAATATTTGACAAAACCCAACATTCATGATAAAAACACTCAAGCTAGAAATAGAGTGGAACTTCCTCATCCTGAGCAAGAGCATCTACAAAAAAAAAAAACACCCAAAAACCTATGGTAGTTTAAATATGTCCATACATTCTTCGATGCTCCTTTAAAGTCTGAGCCTTATCCCCCTCACGTGAGTGTGGGCTGGACTTAGTGACTCATACCTAGTAAATAGAATAAGGCAGAATAGATGGTGTGTGTCTTAGTTCCTAAAAGGAACCGTGGCCCGCTGCTTGCTCTCTCGCACTCTGGAGCGCGAAAGCTGTGTGTCTGGAGGAGCCACTTCCAGAGAGGCTCAGGTGTGAGGAACTGAGGCCACAACCCAAAAGCCATGTGAGTGCGCCGTCTCGGAAGCAAGACCTCCTGCCCCAGTTGAGCCTTCAGATGACCGTGGCCCCTGCCGAAATCTTGACTGCAACCTCATGAGAGACCCTAAGTCATAACCAGCCAACCAAGCTACTATAGATGTGTGGTTCTAAGTTTTGGGATAATTTGTTTTGCAGCAACAGCTAAGTAATACCCAAAGTGATCGTTTAAAAATGAAGACCCTGAAGGTCTTGGGTTTCCCCGCTAGGGAGCTGTTCTGGGAGACTCGGTCCCGCCACTGACTAGCTGAGGGGACTTCACTTCTCATGCCTGTTTTCCTACCTGCACGATGGAGATGGGACTACCAGCTCCCTTCACAGGAGTGCTGTTGGGAGGAACGCAGGCTGGCCCAGAAAAGCCCTTGGGTCAATACTTCTTGGAAAAAGGGTAGCTGGGATCCCTGGGGGTGCGGTTTAACTTCACTGAGCACAGATGAGGGGCACGGTGAAGGCAGAGCCTGTTATCCTTGACTGAGACGTGAATGGCATGACGGGGGAAGCCGGAGACCTGGGGACAAAGCCCTCCTTGGCTACCCACACGCCTGTGTCTTAGCAATCCAATTCCATACTTCAAGTCTGCCTCAGTGTCCTCTTTTGTGAAATGGGAATGATAATACACGGATCAGATGGCAGCGAGGAAGCATCGACGGATAGGATCAACAAGCCAAGCGAAGTGATTAGCATCAGCATCGTTAAAAATAAGGCCCACAGGATGGGATCTCCCAGGAAGGGGCTTAGATCGAAAAACCAGCTGGCAGCCTCAGGGAAGAATGCACACAGCGGGACAGTTCCCAAGCAGAGGTCAAATGACCTGTCCTTCTTTGCCTTGATTCATGGACCTTCCCCAAAAGCATCATTTTTGTTTTAAAATTATTTCTTTATTTATTTTCAGAGAGAGAAAGAGCGGGAGGTAAACACCTATGTGAGAGAGAAACATCAGTTGGCTGCCTCTTGCACACCCCCAACCAGGCACCTGGCCCGAAACCCAGGCATGTGCCCTGACTAAGAATTGAACCAGAGAGCTTTTGGTTCCCAGGCCTGTGCTTAATCCACTGAGCCACAGCAACCAGGGCATCAATACTACCTTTTCCATTGCATCCTTCAGAGTCATAGAAACGTCATAGCTTGGCACTGGCTGGGTAGCTCAGTTGTCATAATGTCAGAATGTCATCCCCATACGTCAAGGTTGTAGGTTCGATCCCCAGTCAGGGCACATGCAAGCATCAACCAATGAATGTATAGATAAGTAGAACAACAAATCGATGTCTGTCTGTCTCTCTCTCTCTCCCGTTCCCTCCCTCTCTCTAAAATTGATTTAAAAAATAATAAAAGATGTCATAGCTTAAGACTGAAGCCAAAGCTGTCTGCTTCATCATTTTCCCATTGTCTCTGCCCAGCCTGAACTTGTCACTCAACGAGCATCTCCATGCCCTGTTTCTCTAACCTCTCTCTCTGGTGTCTGCCCCTTGCCTTTCCGAATCTCTGTTTCCCTTCCCTTAGTCTCTGTCCCTCTCTCTCTGGGTCTCTGTCCCCCTCTCTGGGTTTCTGCCTCCTACTCTCTGCCCATCTCCAGCCTTCTCTCCTGATGAAGCTCGGATTCTGAATGCCGCTGTGTATTCTTCCCATCCACACCTTCTCACTGCTCCTGCAGGTACCCCGAGGTCTCAGCTGTCATTACTCCTTCCATTTATGGAGAAGGAAGCCGAAGTCCCATAAGAGGCTGACCCTCCCCTGCAGCCCCGCAGCGAGCTGGCTGGCGGCTGCATCAGACCTTGAGCCCAGCTGCCCAGGGCTCTTTCTGAGGCATCACAATCCGCTGGGGAACTTGACTCAGAAATAGCTCTGGTGGGAGGCAAACTTCTGCACGTGCTGCCTGAGCCAGGCGCAGAGAGAAGGGGAGGGAGGGACGTGTTCTGCCTGGGGGAGGGGATGTCTGCCGGGGACTCGGCTTGCCCTGTTCCCTTCCCTCCCTCCTGTCCTCCTACCCTGGACTCTTGCCCAACCCAGCCTCCTCCCCAGCCTCCCTGTCTCCAGTCTCTGCCTTTCAAAGCTCTCCCACCCAGCCCCAGCGGAGTCTTCTAGGGAAAGAAAGGACTTCTGTTTTAGTGTCAGTCCCCCTAGGCTTCTAATCCTGGCCTGGTTTCTTTCAAGCTCTCTGAACTTGAACTTGCAGAGGTCATTCCGCCTCATTGGACCTGTTTTGTTAGTTTTGTTTTTTGTTCTCATTGTAATTTTAAAAAAGATTTTGTTTATTTATTTTTCAAGAGAAGGGAAGGAGGAGAGGGAGAGAAACATTGATGTGTGGTTGCCTCTCACACGCCCCCTACTGGGGACCCGACCCGCAACCCCGGCACATGCCCTGACTGGGAATCCAACCAGCGACACTTCCATTCACAGGGCGGCACTCAGTCCACTGAGCCACACCAGCCAGGACCCTCACAGGACTTCTGAGGGAGGAAAATGAGAGCCCCACTGTAGGGACACGGCACAGGGCCCGGCACATTCTAGGTGCTCGGTAAGTGGGAATGGGGCCAACACCCTAAGCTGCTCCCCACTTTCCCCTGCCTATGAACCCTCCATGGGTCCCCACTGCCCTCAGAAGAACACCCACATTTCTCAGCCTGTGTGACCTGTGCCCTGCCCCTCTCCAGCCTCGTCTCCCTCACACTCCACACTCCAGCTGCCGGGACCAACTTGCAGTTGCCCCCATTCCCCAGGGTCTTTGGAATCCCTGTCCCTTTGCCAGCTGGAGCAGCCTCCCCTGTCTGCTGCCTGGGGAACACCTTCCTGACCTTTGAGATACAGCTTGTGTCCTGCCTTTTCTGGGCACCTTCCCTGACCGTGGCCAGCCGGCCCAGGGCCTCCCTGCCCAGGGCTGTCACGGTGACCTCCCTGTCCTTGTCAGTGTTGGGTGCCCCACCCCGACCCCTGACTCGGAGCCTGGCTCTGCTCAAAGCAGCCTGACCCTGGGTGTGCTCTTCAACCTTTGGGGGCCGCTCTACGTCCGTGTGAAATGGAGTAGATGATAGTACCGATAATAAAAACCAGCACTTATTCCGTGGTTACTGCGGGCGCCCCTGCCGAACACTTGACGGGAATGAACTGCCCTCCGTTGGCATGACAACCGCACAAAACGGGTACAGTTATATCCAGAGATCTGTCTTGGATAATGCCCTATTTCTGCTCCTAGACCAGTGCCTGGCACATTGTGGGCATTTAAGAACTATTCGTTGAACCCTAGTGCCCTGTACTGGGCGCTAGGACCATCCCTGACAGAGTGGGCTGGGCACCATCCCACAAAGCGAAAGGTTGCCGGTTTGATGCCTGGTCAGGGCGCACGCCAGGGTTGAGGGCCAGGTTCCCGGTCAGGGCCTGTACAAAAGGCAACCCATCAATGTTTCTCGCCCCTGCCCCGCCCCCGCCACTTCCCCACTCTCTAAAAATAAACAGATAGTGAGGAAAGAAGAATTAAATGAAGGAAAAAAGCATTTACAAAAGAGAGATGATTGTTGTGAGAGCAAACACATGCATCTCCATGTCACAGAAGAGGACATCGCGGCTCCTGGACCATAGAAAGTGCTGGGTAAGCGCCGGCCAATCCTGTTAGCGGTATTACTATTACGAGCACAGTCACTCGTTAGCGTTCGTCCTTGTCCACATCACGCCCTGGCAGGGGGTGGGAGCTGCAGGGAGAGTTAAAAGGACCATGCTTCCATACTCCATGCTCCAGGAGGAAATTCTCTAAATGTTCATAGATCTTGCTCACCTCCCAGTTTGGCCCCAGCTTCTCAGGGGAGCCCCTCAGAGAACTTCTACTCATCCGTCGAAGCCCAGTTCTGACACTGTCTCCTCCAGGAAGCTTTCCCTGATACCCTCAGCCCGGTTTGAGGATCCCATTTCTGGGATCCCCAGTACTGCCTCCTTTATGGGATTGTAACACTCCCAGCCGGTGTCGGTTGCTCCCATCAGACTGGGAGCTTTTCCAGGCCTCAGATCTAGCCTGACTCCTGTCCGCGACCCCGGCCTAACCCAGGACATTGGGGGATTACTGGATGAACTACAGACCAAGTGCCAGGCAGCAGCATCATTCAGCAAAGAAGGAACAGATACGTGGCTGGCAGTTAGGGGAGGAGGGGACAGTTCCTCCTGGCTTTGAAGAGTGACCCTAACGAACAAAGAGGACAGCCCTCCATCCTCGGTATTTGCCTGCCACCAGCTGGGGGTCCCTCACCAGTAACTCCGTGATGTCTGGGTCCTCCGGAGCCCAGGGTGGGGTGGGGGAGGCGGAGGGCAGTGCCAGCAAACCACTGTCGTCTGTGATGGAGTCTGTCGCGGAGGAGTCGGTGGGCTCCACGGTGGCCAGGTTGAGCAGGGACACGTTGGTGCAGGCCGAGGACCGTTTGAGGTTCAAGCACCAGTGCATTGGCTCATGGGACATCCGAGGCTCCACCCTGGGGAGGAGGGTCAGGAGGGTCATGTGCGGTGTGGCCCCTCCTGCCTCCTGTCTCCTCATCCTCTGCTCTCTGGCTCCAACCTCATCGCCTACTGTGCCTACTTTCTCCTTTTTTAAAAAATGTATGTATTTATTTGAGAGAGACCAGAGACAGAGAGAACCATCGATTTGTTGTTCCACTTATTCATGCACTCACTGGTTGATTCTTGTTTGTGACAGGGTATCGAACCCGCAACCTTGGCCTATCAGCATGATGTTCTAACCAGTTGAGCAACCCAGCCAGAGCTACTTTCTTCTTCTCTCCCCACCCCCGCCCTGCCACTGACTTGCTTTTTCCTTCCCCACTGACTTTCACCTCCTTCCCTCGGTCCTCACTCTCTTCTTCTTCTCGACCTCCTACTCTCACTCTCTTTATTTCTCATTTGCCACCACCTTCTTGCTTGCCCCTCCTCTGCCCCCTCCCCTCCCCGCAGCACCCACGGTGGGACTCATGTTCTGTCGGAGGCTGTACTGGGCGCTAGGACCATCCCTGACAGGATGCGACAAACTCACCCTAGGAACGACACGGCTTTCTTTTTCTTTGCGACCCCTTTAGCTGGGCTGGTCACCACCCCAGGAGCCTCGGGGACAATCTGGGAGCGGCTCTCCACCCCCGCAGGGGGGTCCCCAGCCTCGTGGATCTCCTTGGACTGCCAGATCGTCTTCACCACCACGCTGGCCATGGCGGGTGGGGACCCTGCTCCCAGGGGCTCTCCACCTATTCTGACCACTGACCCTCCAGTTCCTGTCTCCACAAGCCTGCCTCATAAAGGGCCCAACCACTGAGCCTCATTCAAGGGGGGGAGGGTGAAGGGCTTGCCAGCAGGTACCCCCAGGGGGTCCCAGTGAGCTCTTCTTGTCCAGATTCTAGTTCTAGCTCGTTCATTCCAGACCAGAACTTACCACGGATGGGCCTACCAGTTCTTGGGAGGCCCCTTGGGAGGGGTCTGACTTCCCTCTCCCTGAGAGCAACCTTGGGGTCACCGAGACCCCCACACTTATACTTGACTTTTTTCTTTTAAGATTTCATTTATTTTCAGAGAGAGGGGGAGGGAGGGAGAATGAGACGGAGGGAAACATCAATGTGTGGTTGCCTCTTAAGTGCCCCCTACTGGGGACCTGGCCTGCAACCCAGGCATGTGCCCTGACTGGGAATCGAACCAGCAACCTTCTGGTACACAAGCCAGGGCTCAATTCACTGAGCCACACCAGCCAGGGCTGATTTGAGCCTTTTATAGTGTGTAAATTTTGCCTATGATTAAAAAAAAAAAAGAAAACTAAACAAACATGGAACTCTAACTGATGGTAGGCAGTGAAGAATTTGAGTTTATATTAGTCTCTCAGGAGCTCTGTAACAAAGTACCACAGACGGCGGGGATGAAATCACAGAAATGTATTGACTTTCCATTCTGAAGGCCAGAAGTCCAAGGTCAAAGTGTCAGCAGGGCTGGTTGCTCCTGAAGCTGTGAGGGAGAACGTGGCGATGGGGCAGCCTCTCCCCGTGACTCTAGTGGCCTTGGGCGCCCCTTGGCTTATAGGTAACCATCTTCCCCCTAATTTTTAATTATTTATTTATTTTTATCCTCACCCAAAGACATTTTTTTCATTACAGAGAGAGGAAGGGGAGGAGAGAATGGGAGAGAGAGAGGGAGAGAAAGGAACATTGATTGGTTGCCTTCTCGCGTGCAACCCCACTGAGGGGTTGACCCCACAGCCTGGGCACGTGCCCTGACTGGAAATGGAACCAGGGGCCCTGCGGGCTGCAGGATGCTGCTCCACCCAACTGAGCCACACCAGCCAGGGCCAGTCTCCGCCTCTTTAAAGACACCGTCATATTGGTCAGGGCCCACCCAAATGACCTCATCTTAACTTGGTCATCCTCCAATGAAGGTCACATTCACAAGGTCCTGGGGTTTGGGGCTTCTCTGTCTTCAGGGGTCACACTTCCACCCACAAGAGGGGTGAAGCGCACTAATGTCTGCAACTTACTTTGAATGAATCCCAAACACAAAATGGGCTGATGGGTGGGGAGAGGGACAGCTGGCCGCACAAACATGCAACAGAGTGAGCGGGGTGAGATGTTAACAGCGGGATGGAGGTGAGGGTCATATCTGAGTGTTCGCTATATGTTATTTCCACTTTTGGGATATTTAGATCTTTTCATAAAAAATGTTGGGGAATAAAATTAAAAAATTAAATTAAAAAAATGTTGGGGAAGAAAGTGGGTGATGGGGATAAAATGGTGTGATGAAAAGACACTGAAATTGAGAACAGGCTGACAGTGACCAGAGGGGAGAGGGGAGAGAATTTCAGGGGAAATGGGGAAGGGTTTGCAGGAATAAGTATAAAGGACACATGGACAATAACAAGGTGGGGGGGATGGAAACAGAAGGGAGGTGGGGAGGGCTGGAGGGGTGAGCTGGGATGGGGGTAAAAGGCAGAAAGCTGTACATGAACAACAATTAAAATTTTAAAAAATGGTGTGATGAAGGCGGGCTTGCTTTGAAAGAATCCAGTGGGGGTGGGGAAATTAAATGGAGGGGTCATGGATTTATGGATGAAACAATAAAGGTCTGTATTGATCGTTGTTGGAGCTGGTGCATTTAAAGTAGTTATTGATAGTTATATATTTATTGCCAATTTATTATTCATTTTTTATCTTTTTCTTCTTTAACATTTCTTCTATTTAAAAAATATATTTATTTTATTATTTTTTTATTTTCCGAGAGGTGAAGAGAGAGAGAAGAAAGGGAGAGAAACATTTATGTGTGGTTGCCTCCCACATACTCCCCACTAGGGACCTGGCCCAAAACCCAGGCATGTGCCCTAGACTGGGAATTGAACTGGTGACCCTTTGGCTAGCAGGCTGGCATTCAATCCACTGAGCCACACCAGCGGGCTAACATTTCTTATAATACTGGTTTGGTGGTGATGAAATCTTTCAGCTCTTTCTCATCTGCAAAGCTCTTTTCCCTTTGATTCTAAATGGTAGTTTTGCTGGGTAGAGTAATCTCGGTTGTAAGTCTTTGCTTTCTTCTTCCTCTTCTTCTTCTCCTTCTCCTTCTACTTTTCTTCCTCACCCGAGGACATGCCCATTGACTTTAGAGAGAGCAGAAGGAAAGGAGAGGTGGGGGAGAGAAACACTGATTGGTTGCCTCTCGTAAGTGCCCCAACTGGGGACCTACTGTACTGGGACCAAATCCACAATCTGGGCATGTGCTCCAACCAGGAAATGAACCCACAAGCTTTCAGCTTATGGGACACCGCTTCAACCAGGTGAGCCACATCAGCCAGGGCGTTCCTTTCTTTTCATCACTTTGAATATTTTTGCCAATCCCTTCTTGCCTGCAAATTTTCTGCTCATAAATCACCTGACAGTCTTATGGGAGCTCCCTTATAGATAACTAACTGCTTTTCTCTTGCTATTTGTAAGAGTCTCTCTTTGTCTTTAACCTCTGCCGTGTTAATTATGATGTGTCTTGGTGTGGGCCTTTTTGGGTTCATCTTGTTTGGGACTCTCAGTTCTTCCTAGACTGGTGTGTCTATTTCCTTTACCAAGTTAGAGAAGTTTTCCATCATTATTTTTTCACATAGGCTTTCCATTTCTTGCTCTCTCTCTTCTCCTTCTGGCACCCCGATGATACGAATGTTGGTACACTTGAAGTTGTCCCAGAGGCTCCTTACTCTATCCTCATTTTTTTGAACTCTTTTTATTTCTGCTGTTCTGATTGGGTGTCTTCTGCTTCCTTATCTTTCAATTCTCTGATTTGATCCTCTGCTTCACGTGCTCCACTGTTGATTCCCAGTGATGTAGTCTTCATTTCCGACTGTTTCTTCTTTATGTTTTCTCTCTGTTTTTATGTTTCCTCTTTGTTTATGTTCTCCCTAAGCTCCTCTACTCTTCCCCTAAATTCAGTGAGTATTGTTATAACCAGTGTTTTGAACTCTGCATCTGGCAGATTGCTTGCATCCATTTTGTTTAGTTCTTTTTCTGGAGTTTTTCTGGCCCACTTGCAGAAATGGGAAAAAGGGGCTGGAGGGGCAAATTCAGGTTTTGTTGTTGTTGTTGAGAAAATGTAGAGTTGATTTCCTCAGGTCAAAGCTGTAGAAGCTATGATTGGTTCAACCCTTGAACTCCTCAAGGGGTTTCTGTGGTTCCCTCTTAATGCTCTGCCTTAAAATGAAAAAGGACTTGCCCAAACCTAACCTAGACCCCCAAGCATAGACCTGTTTACGGTTGGTCTGAAAACTGAGCAATATGTCATCCCCTAAGCTCCAGAATGGTCTAGGTGCCACAACCACTGTCATAGCCTTAGGGCAACCCGAGTGCTTTCAATGTGGCGAATCGCAACTAAGACGTGGTATAAGTGAAAACCACCAGATTTCAAAGACAGAAAGATAAGAATGTCAAATATGTTGAAATTATTATATTTGGTTAGGTAAAGTATATTATTAAGATTTATTTCACCTTTTCTTTTTCCTTAAACATCGCTGGAGTAAATTGAAAATTATGTCTCTGGTTCCCAGAGTATTTCCGTAGGTAAGCACTGCTGATTCAGGGGTAAAGTCCCCCTACTCCTGTAGGTGGCGCCACGTCTGACCCCGCACAGGGTCAAACAGTCCCAGGATTCAGAATGCCCTTGCCTTTAGGCCCGGTCCTGAAAATTAAATTTTGGCTAATTTATGGGCTCTGAAGGGGGTTGGAAAAGGACCGAGTTCCTCCATCTACCCACATCAAAAACCCAGAGTTAACTCCATCTGGTCCCAGGGGGGCAGTGGGCGAAGGGTTGCAAGTGCTTGGTGAGAGGGGAGTAGAGAGCTGAGGTGAGAATAGGTTTTCCCATTTCCTTAGAGCAGACCTTTCCTGCTCTTGGGACTCTGGACGTCTCCACAACCGCAGAAAGGCAGACTGGTTCGCACCCCACTATATATATATAAAAAATATATATATATATATTTAAATGGTGTTATCCTCAGGGAGAAAGCGCTTCCTTCCACACCAGTGGGCTCCTCCAAGTCCTTAAGATGCTTACTGTATCTTCCCCCAAAAGGACTCTTTCCAACACCTGGTCCTAATAATATTTGTTGCTATTGTTGTTTTTAATGGCGCCGTTCTACGTTCTTCAGGGACAGACAGCACCAGCCCCCCCCCGCCCCCCCCCCGATTAGGAAGGGACTCTTTCGGTAACTAAAACTGCTGAGGGATGTCAGTCCTCCTAGAATCCAGAATGGACTTTCCCAAGCCCCTTCCTGAAAACCCAAATGGACGGACCCATTGACCCTGGCAGGGTCACCTGGAAGGTGGGCTCTTCTCTCAGTCCATCCCCCCAGGACTCAGAATGGACGTTCCCAGGAGCCAGGACACTCCCTCAAGGCTCATTCCAAGAATACCAGACTTCAGAGATTAGAAAGGGGTGGCGAATGGGGTTTAGCTCTTTTAGTGAGAAATGGATTCTTCCAGTACCCTTTGCCCCAAATTTCCCAATGGCCCGAGGCGGTACAGTTCCGGATGCCTTGCTTTCCCAAAAGCCAGTCAACCAAAGCGGGTCTGTGGGGCGCTGAAGGATGGTGGGTGGGTCAAACACAACAGATCCACCTATTTCTCCCTTTTAATCAGCACTCGTCAGTACCAGGTCCCACTCTTGCTGAGACGCTGCAAGTCTGGTGGAGGAGACTCACAATGTTGAGTTGATACCTGTATTATGGCGTTAAGGTTGCAAAAAATAATTTAAAAAGGCATTGTATACTGAAAAGTCCTTAAAAGCCAAAATATAGTTTAAATCCAGCTGACACTTCCTAGCACTGTGAACTTGGGCAAGTCATTCAAACCCTCTTGACCTCAGTTTTAACCTTTGTTTAATAGGATCAGATAAGAATTACTGTTTCCTCTGCCCCGGGATTCCTGGTCAGAGTCGAGGGCGGAGGAGAGTAGGGAGAAAGAGGAACAGACAGACGCTTGCGCAGTAAACACCTCACGCTTTCTTGCCCCTCCCATTTCTTTCCCTGCAGCAGGGAATTGCAGGAGACGCTCCACCTATCCCAGCCCAGCTGAGTGACACCCTCCCTTCTCCAGCTTTCATCGCCCTCGCCCACACAACGGGCCAATC
>CM052550.1:42465025-42508225 GCA_028533065.1 Trachops cirrhosus
CCTCCCTTCTCCAGCTTTCATCGCCCTCGCCCACACAACGGGCCAATCACGGGCGGGAGTAGGACGGACCCAGCGAGTCCACGACGCCTGCGGGGGCGTTTTCCACGCCCATTGGCCCAGTCAACGCAAGTCCCGCCTTCTCAAGCCCGCTCCCCGCCTTCCGTCACGTCAATCTCTATTTGCAGGATAGCGTCCGGATCCAATCGCTAGAGGACCCGGCCGCGCGGAGGGGCCGGTACAACCGTACGTAATCGAACTCCGCCCGTCTCTTGGGCGACACCCCCTCACAAACGGAAATAGCGGGGCGCAGGACCAATCGTAGCGGCATGCCTTTGTCCTGCGGCCAATGAGAGAGGGAGTGAAGGACAGGCCGAGTCTGAGCGGCAGTAACGTGTACCAATGGGGGTTGAGAGCTCAGGCGGCAGCGGAGAGGGGAGGGGCCGGGGGCGGTCCTGCGGCCTTCCAGCCAGCCCGCCCGCCAGCCCGCCCTCCCCCCGCGGCCGGCTCCGCTCCTTGGCGTTGCTTGGGGTCCTTTTCCTCCCTGTCCCCGCCTGCCAGCCCCCGCTGCGCTGTGCCCTGCTCGGCCAGGCCTGGAGCCGACACCACCGCCATCATGCCGGCCGTGTCCAAGGGCGATGGGATGCGGGGGCTCGCAGTGTTCATCTCCGACATCCGGAACTGTGAGAGCACGGCCGGGGACCCTGGGGTGGGGGGGGGGGCGTGGAATTGAGGGGTTTGGGGGTTACAGAGGGATCTGGGGGTTAGAAAGCCATTGCAGTCAGTTGAGGGAAAGGATAGAGAGAGTCCGGGAGGAACTTTAGGGTGGGGGGAATGAAGGGGCTTAGGGTGTCCGAGAGTGCCTCTTGAAATGTCGACACGGAGTGGCTAAAGGCGTCCGAAAGGGTCTTCAAGCCGAGGAGGTTAGTACGGCTCTGAGGAGTGGGCCATAGAGGTGTCCCTGGGAATGATAGGCTTGGGGGTCGTATTAGAGGAACCCCTGATGTAGATAGAAAGGGAAGGAGGTGCATGGGTGTGTGTGTGGTGGGGGGATATTGGTGCCCCGTGGAGTGACAGAGTGGGAGGAGGCCAGAGGGGACTGGATGTGTAACAGAGGCAGCCTAACGGGGCCGTGCTTGAGGGTCTAGGTGAGGGAGTGTCGTAGAAGGAAGGAGCTAGATAGGTCACGGATGCTCTTGGCTAGTGCATAGAGAGGGCCGAGGAGTGATAGAAAGTCCCAGGGGTTTGGGGAGGGGAGATGGGAAGGTGGAGGACTCCAGCCGGAGCCTCGTGAGGGGTAGAGCGGCTCCAGGATGAAGGATTGCCTAGGAGATACGGAGGGCTGTGGAGAAGAGGCTGGAGGGGTTACTGAGGGGAAAGGAGGGACTCACGAGGGGTACACAGGAGAGACATTGCAGGTAGAGTCTTGGGAGAACCTGAGACAGGGAGCTGGGGGCCTGGAAAGGAGAAGACAATCTATAAAGTGGGGGCTTAGGGGATGTTCCAGAAAGGGGAGATCCCAGAGCTCAAAGAAGAGGCAGGGCAGGGGGGCTTAGGAATTTGTGGGGAAGAAATCTGAAAAACGGGGGGTGAAGTGGGAAAAGCCTGGTTTCCGAGACGGGTCAGGGAGCAAGACGGTTCTGAACCTGGAGCCTGACCACGCCAATATGGGGACAGCGATGGCCAGAAGGAAGGAATTGTCATGTTGATGGACAGCCTGGTGCCAAGTCAGCTCCCAGCTCCTCAGAGCTGGTGTCGGTGTGCGGAGCTGTCAGGGGCCTCAGAGACTGTATCCACATGGGCTTTGGGGTCAGCCAGACCCGGGTTCCAGTGCTGTCCCTCCCTGGCCGCGTGACCTTGAATGAGGGACTTTACCTCTGGGCTTCCTCATCTGTCGGTAGGGACCGCTGACCTCACCTTCCTGATGAGGCTGTTGTGATACTGTTTGTGAAAGAGGCCTTTCGCACACCCCAGGTTCTAGACTGATCTTGGCTGTTGTTATTTTGCCAGATCTCAGGAGTGGCCTCGTTTAGGTGCCCAGTGATTGTTTTGGAATTTAGTGGGTATGGAAGAACCTAGTATGTATTGGGCGCTTGTGACAAGGAGGGGTGGAAACTGTTGGGTATCAGGTGGAGGAGGGAGGTTATGATTGTCCCGAAAAGGGTTGGAGCTATGAGAGGTTGTGAACTGGGGGGGGGGGGGCAGGGGGAAGCAGGTGTGCATTGCCTCTGATCCCTGTCAGCCACGTGACCCTTGGCAAGTCACGTACCCTCTCTGAGGCTCCGCGTTCTTGTCTGCAAACCCCACCGATAACAGCATCTTGCCTTGGAAGATTCATTCATTCATCTGACAAGTACTTTTGGATGGCTAGTGTGCCAGACGCTTTTTCCAGGGACTGGGGCTACAACTGGGTACCAAAATCCCTGCCGTTGAGAGCACCGTGGCATGAGGGAGATAGAAAATAAACACAGAGAACCTGCAGTAAATGATACAGTGTCACACTATGCTGAGAACAAAAAATAAGGAAGAGGGGAGGGGCCGGGACTGAGAAGGTGCCCAGCAAAGGCCTCACCTCGGAGGTGCTATTTGAGTGGAGATTTGAGTGCAGTGAGGGAGTGAGCCCTGTGGATTTTGGAGGAAAGAGGGGTCCCTGCGAGGGAACGGTGCGTTCAAAGGCCCTGAGGTTGCGCATGCTTGGTGTGTGTTCACATCAGAGGGAAGCGGCCTTTGTGACTGGGGCCGAGGGAGGGAGGAAGGGAAGGTGGGAGCTGAAGGCAGAGGGGACAGGGATCGTGCAGGGCTTTGTGAGTCACTGTGAGCACTTTGGCCTTTCTCTGAGTCGAACGAACGCGGTGGGTACATTTTCAGCACAGGAGGGACGTGAGCCAATTGATGTTTTAAAATAATTTGTCTGGCTGCCGGGAAGAGTGCAGGGCGGAGGTAGGTCTGTGCGGGAGCAGGGAAAGAGTCAGGGCTGTTGCAGGCGTCCGAATGGTGTTGGTCTGACTGGGGTGAGGAGGGAATGGGCAGAAGTGGTGGGATTTGGGACCAGTTCTGAAGAATTTGCAATGGGATTGGCTGATGGAGGTGGAGAAGGGCAGAGAAATTGGGCGGAACCGCTGTAGGACCCCAGAGGGAAGCCAGAAGGCAGCGGGGAGATTCCACCTTGGGCCGTGGAGGTCATTTCACCAAATGAATAGGGGCTGGAGAATCAGGGCTTCCTCTTGGCCTTCCTTTTCTCGTCAAGTATGTATTGACCGGTTGGTATGTTTGAAGCCTTATCATGGGGGCTGGTGAATAGGACAGACTTGTTTGTGCCCTCGTTAAGGAGACAGGCCCTGCACACAAACCACAGCTGTTCTTGCCACACACACACACACACACACACACACACACACACAGTTGTATACAGATGTTCACAGCGGTGTTATTCGTAGTAGCTGGAAGTGTAAGCAAACTACCCAAATACCCATCGATGGAGGAATGGATAAGCAAAAGTGATCTGCCCATACCATGGAATATTATTTAGCCATTAAAAATAATTAAGTACTGATAGATACTACAAGATGGATGAACCTTGAAAACGTCATCCTTTTTTTTCTTACAGTTTTTTTTTTTTTTGGACAGAGGGGAAGGGAGAGAGAAAGAGGGAGAGAAACATCAATGTGTGGTTGCCTCTTGTGCGTCCCCTACTGGGGACCTGGCCCACAACCCAGACATGTGCCCTGACTGGGAATCGAACCAGTGACCCTTTGGTTTGCAGGCCAGTGCTCATTCCACTGAGCCACACCAGCCAGGGCAAAAACATCCTTCTAAGTGAAAGAAGCCATACGCACAAAAATGTATGATTTCATTTGTCTGAAATGTCCAGAATTGGCAAATCCATAGAGACAGAAAGTAGATTAGTGGTTGCCTAGGGCTAAGGGATGGTGGAATGTGGAGTGACTACTAATGAGAACAGGGTTTATTTTTATTTATTTTTTTAAGAGGGGGGTGAAGGGAGGGAGAAAGGGAGAGAAACATCGATTCGAGAGACATCAATCAGTTGCCTCTCGTACACACCCTGACTGGGAGCCGAACCTGCAACCTAGACATGTGCCCTGACCGGAATCAAACCTGCAACCTTTCCTTGCACGGTGACACCCAACCAACTGAGCCACACCGGTCAGGTCCAGCATTTCTTTTTGGGGTGATGAAAATGTTTTGGGATTCGATGGTGGTGATGGGTGCACAGCACTGTGGTTATAATAAAGACTATTTAGCTGTACACTTAATTTTTAAAGGTTTTTTATGTATTTATTTTTAGACAGAGGGGAAGGGGGGGAGCTAAACATCAATATGTAATTGCCTCTTGCATGCCCCCTACTGGGGACCTGGCGCACAAGCCAGGCATGTGCCCTGACTGGGAATTGAACTGGTGACCCTTTGGTTCACAGGCTGGCACTCAATTCACTGAGCCACACCAGCCAGGACTAGATCTTATTGTTTTAAGTGGAAACATGTAGCTGTCCTAGGTCCACTGAGGGAGAGGGCCTCAATGTTGAGAGAATGGGGGCTATTGCTCAATGTGGAGGGGTTAGCCAGGCCTGGGGAGGTGGAGAGGGTCTGTGAAGGCAGAGGGACAGCAAGTGCAAAGGTCCTGAGACCCAGGCAAGGCTCCAAGCTAAGGCCTCAGGTCTGACTTCGGGAAGGTGGGCAGAGTGTTTGTCCTGAGGGCTGCAGGAGGGATGAGGGAAAAGAAGGGATGAGGGGTGAGGCCGTGCTCAGGGGTGGGCAGGTGAGGAGAGGGAGGAGGCGGAGACGGAGACGTCCTGTCGGAAGACCTGAAGATCCTAGTGGAGTTCAGCGAGGAAGATGTAGAGGGAGGTGAAGGACAGGCTCGAGGAGGGCCCGGAAGTTCGAACTCTGTGCAGATAAGAGAGGTCGAGCTGGGTAGGGCGTGGCCCTGTCCTGCCTGTGCAGGACCGGCCTTGCGTTATCTGGCTGGGAGCTCCCCAAGGCCCAGCTGCCCCCAAGCCGGAGGAGAGTTTCTGAGGGAGTGAATGGGGTGAGGGGTGCTGGGCTGCCCCTGTGCCCTGAGCAACTCCCTAGGGCACACGCTGCTCCCAGCTGTGATCCACTCTGTCTGTGACACCTCCTGCAGCCCCTGGCGCTCGGCCCTGGGTGACCCTTCCCTGGGCCCTCGGTCCTGCTTACTAGTGTCCTCAGGAGGTGTTTGTGCATTGAATCGAATGAATGAATGAATGAACGAGTGAACTGACCCTCACTGAGCACTGATCATGCTCCAGACACTGTTCTAGGTAGCGGGATTACAACGGCGAACTGAAGTCCCCCCTGATGTTCACATCCCAGGGAGGGGGCGGGCCAATTCACAAGTGAATAGACAGTATTGGGTGTTCAGACAGGGGGCAAGGGGTGTGGGAGGGAAATAAAGCAGGGACGCAGGGGTGTGAGGACAGAGTTAGGGGTGGTGCTCTTACATAGTCTGGTCAGAGAGTTTCTTGCTGAAAGGGTGATGCTTGGAGCAAAGAATTGAACTTAATGGGTGAGTTGGGTCTGCGTAAATTTGAAAGAGGGCATTCTTGGCGAAGGGAATGGCCTGTGCAAAGGCCCTGAGGCAGGATTGTGCTTGAAGTGGAGGAGGAGTTCAAGGAGGATGGACAAGAGGAGGTTGGGGGATGGGGTGGGAGTTTTGGTCAGAGAAGGTGCTCCAGGGGGTGTGCAGGGCCTGGGGGCCATAGTGAGGACTTTGATTTTCCTCTGAGCACAATTGTAGCCATGGCGGGATTTGGAGGAGAGAAGGGACAGGATCTGACTCAGATTTGTATTGATCCCTCTGGCTGCTGTGCAGAGAACAGAAAGAACTGAGTCCCCTTTGGTGGTTCTCCAACATTAAGTGGGAAAATACTGTAGCTGTGGCATGTCCAGTGAAGCAGAGGGCCTCAGAGTTGAGGGAATGGAGCCTGTCTGTTTGCTTTGGGGATCCCCCCAACCTGCCACCGTCACATTCAACCCCTCTCCTGTGCTGGGATGTCTCTGGACCCTGTGGATGCCACCGGAAGCGGAGCGGCCACACCCCCTCCCTGGGACTCAGCCTTGTGAAGTGTTGAGTGTTTACTATCAGCATGTGCACCCTGAATGGCAGGGGGCAGCTGTGGGAGGTTCCCTGCAGCCGCCTTCCTGCTGGGAAATGAGGGACAGGGTGTGACTTGGTGGCTCAAGGTGAATTTTTTCCCTCGGGGATGGTGAGGACTTCAGTAGCACAGTCTAACCCCGGGCTGAAAAGTAAAACAAAACGGTGCAATTAATTTTAATATATTTTATTTATCCCAGTATGTGCTAAATATTATTTGCATGAGTAATCAGTAGTTCTTAAATGGTCAGTGAAACAGTTCATGTTCCGTTCTCAATTCAAAGGCTGCATTTGCATTGGAAATACTTGCTCTTTATTAAATAGAGTTTGGAAAACTTAGATTCCTGGGGTACTCAAGTTGTTCCAGGCATACTTGTTCATTGAAGATTGGTTTTCAATTTAAATTTATTAAAAGCAAATAAAATTTGGAATTCAATCCCTGTCACCCTGGCCGTATTTCCAGCGGCCATGTGTGGCCAGTGGCTCCCCGCGTGGGAAGCCCAGGCTGATGCGTCCTGAGCCAGACTGAGGTCTGGAGTCAGCAGCCATCGTCTCCCAGAATCCTCTCTGAGGACCCAGGGCCGCTGGGGCTGCTGTGGGAGACCCATCAGGGCAGAATTGTATGGGTGGGAGCGTCTCCCCTTGTACTGTAAATGCTAGTTTTCTAGACGAGGGACCGGACGGTGCCTGCGTTACCTCCATAAGATGCCTTGTGGCATCAGGGTTGGTTAGGATGCCTTCGGTAGCAGTGACAGGCCCACCCCTGGGCCTCTTGGGCTTCAACCAGGCGTGTCCAGGATGGCCACGGGTGCAGCCCGACACAAAATCGTAAACTTACAACATTACTTCGTTTCATGCTAAGTTTTATTCCTTAGACACGTAGATTTCCTGTATTAGTGATCACAAACTTGGGACCTGGTCAGTGATTTTAAAAGATTATCGAAAGGGCTGCAGCATAATTACGGTTATTACATGAGGAGTTTCTTGCTTCTCTGTGGTGGCGGATATCACGAAAATGATGCACGGACCTGTTTGTTTGCTCAGCAGTTTTCGTTTTACTGTTTGTGTCTTCAATGTGTGGCCCAAGAGGGCTCTTCTTCCAGTGTGGCCTAGAGACGCCAAAAGGTCGGACACCCCCAGCTTAAACCCTTGAGGAAGGCTTTATCTTCCCTAACCAGAAGCCTCAAGGTAGGGCACGTCCTCAGCACCGTCAGCAGTTTCCTGCTCCGGCCTGCAGCAGGAGTGGCCTCTTTCTCACCCACATGGCCCTTCCAGCCACAGCCGGGAAGGGGACCTGCGCTCTCCGGTGGCTCCTTGGAAAACCCCAAAGGGACTGCGTGGCCTGGCTGCGCCCGCCATGCTAGCCCGCCAACCTTTGCACGGGCTGGGGACTGCCCGGAGCGTGCGTCCCCTTGTCTCTGCATGGTCCATTTCAGCTCGTCTGTTCTTATGTGTGGGGGGTGTTTGTGTTTTTTTTTTTAGATTTTATTTATTTATTTTCAGAGAAGGGGGAAGGGAGGGAGAAGGAGAGGGAGAGAAACGGCAGTGTGCGATTGTTTCTCGTGCGCCCCCAGCCGGGCACCTGGCCTGCAGCCCAGGCATGTGCCCTGACTGGGAATTGAACTGGCGACCCTAGGGAACACCCACACGCTGTTTCTGGACACTCGGGCTGTTTCTTCCTCTAGATGAGCGATTTTCAACCCTTTTTGATTTCATGGCACACATAAAGTAGTTACTAAAATTTGGCCGCACACCAAAAAAATACATATTTTTGCCGATCTGACCAACAAAAAGATCAGGTTCATTCACACCAGATGGCTATTGTTCTGTTGGCTGTTGTCATTTTTTAACTTGACAATTTAAGGAAAAAGGCCAGTGTCCCTGACTAAACAGTCAGGAATTGCACATGTTAAAATTTTGTTTTATTAATCAGAGAAAGGAGCAGGGAGGGAGAAAGAAGAGGAGAGAAACAGCAATCGGTTGCCTCTTGCATGTCCCCAGATGGGGACCCGGCCCACAGTCCAGGCGTGTGCCCTGACCGGGAATCGAACTTGTGACCTTTCAGTTTGCAGGGCAACACCTAACCCACTGAGCCGTACCAGCCAGGGCCGTGTTTTAAAAATCCCTGAGGCGCACTGGTTGAACATCCCTGTTCTAGAGCTTCGCAGAGACTGTGGGCCTGGCCAGCGTGCTCTGCCCCCAGGGCTGCAGCCCCTTCTCTTTGCGAGACCCGACACTTTGTCTTCTCTGTGAATTCTCAGAGTATCTCAGTTATGCAGAAGACAATACCAAGTAGATGTGGACAGTTGAAAGACTATTTAAAGAAAAAGTACAAATCCATTCAAAGAGAGGGGAAGGGAAGGAGAAAGAGAGGGAGAGAAACATCAGTGTGTGGTTGCCTCTCGAGCGCCCCCTACTGGGGACCTGGCCTGCAACCCAGGCGTGTGCCCTGACTGAGAATCGAACTGGCGACCCTTTGGTTCGCAGCCGGCACTCAATTCACTGAGCTACACCAGCCAGGGCAAATCCATATATATTCTTTAAGTAGTCTTTCAGTTGTCCATATCTATTTGATAACCTTCCATGTAATTGAGTACATGCCTATAAAAATATTTTGATATATAACTTTAATAAATAAATATATTAATTTCCATACATGTATATATCTATGGAAACATATTTAAAAGGCCCACCGGTCATCAGTGCCCAGCTCGATACATTCTCCCTGGTTGGACATAGCCAGGTAACGGGGTCCTGCCCCAGCATCCCTGCCTGGCTCCCCAGCTCTCCCTCGAGCGCTCTCTCAGCCCCCACCCCTCCCCAGGGATAACCTCCACTGGTTCATCTGATACCCTAGGTTAGGTTTGCCTGCTTCTCGAAGCTTCGAATCGAGGTGTGAGTGAAGGCCAGAGAGGTCACTAGCCTTGAAAATTGAATTGCTGCTCAAACACCCATCTATCTGGGATAAAGTTTAGGCAGCAACTTTGTGATATGTGATCCACTTATCAAAGATTTTTTTTTTTCTGGTCCCTACAGAATAGTTTTAAGGGAAGCATCTGGAGCAACTGTGGTCATTCGCTGAGCAGGCACAGTGGGCCCTTGCTGGTCACCATCCCCCCTCCCGGCCCCCAGAGGGTGGAGCTGTCCTAACCTCCAGCTGCCCTGGCTGGGGAACTGCTCCCCAGCCCTCCTCATCTTTCACGGCCTTCCTCAGATGTCCCCGCCTCCTGCAGCCTGCACCAAGGCTCCTGGCGGTGCTGGCAGCCGCTATCCTTGCCCAGGTGTTGGGGTGGAGTCCCCCGGCCTCCGACTCAGGAGGCCCGGACTCCCCGAGGTGGATCGGAAGTTCCGGGAGATGCTGGGTCCTGGGTGCCTGGCATAGCCCCGCTCAGGCCTGGCCCCCAGGGACTGAGGAAACGTGTAATTAATAAATGAAGGATCAGGTGGCTTCTGTGGCCACACAGGCGAGTTCAGAGTCACCAAGGAAGTGCTGGCCCTCTACCTCCTGGGCTCCAGAGACCTCCCCCCTGGTCCCCAGACCGGCCACTCCTGCCTGAGGAGGGGGCGGGGGAGTGGGCCCCTGCGCATTTCTGAGGGCCTTATTCACGTCCGCGTGCCTTTTCTCAGCTCAGGCACTCCGTAAGCCCTTGGAATTGCCTCTCAGAAAAGTGGCAGGCGCTGGCCCTGTCTGCAGCCGGCATCTGGCCTGGTCTGGGGGACAGAGGTGGACCCAGACACCCATGACACGTGCTCTTGGGGGTGACACAGGCGGTGTGGGAGCCCAGAGGAGGCCCTGGGGCAGCGCCGCCCAGTGGACATACAGTGTGAGCCCTGCGTGTGGTTTTAACTTCTGCCAGCAGTCACGTTTTTTTTTATAGTAGAAACAAACAGGCACAAATAATTTTAATGATATATTTGTGATACCTGATACATCCTCAATATTGTCATTTCAATGTGTAGTCAGTATTGTAGAATTTGAAATAATTTATTCTTTTTCTTGCACACTCCATCTTTTCTTTTTTTTTAAGATTTTTATTTATCTATTTTTAGAGAGGGACAGGAAGGGAGAAGGAGAGGGAGAGAAACATCAGTGTGTGGTTGCCTCTCATGAGCCCCATAGTGGGGACCTGGCCTGCAACCCAGGCATGTGCCCTGACTGGGAATCGAACCAGTGACCTTTTGGTTCTAAGACTAGCACTCAGTCCACTGAGCTACACCATCCAGGGCCGTCTTCTAAATCTGGTGTGGCTTTGCTGCTTAGAGCCCAGATGAGTCTGGAGCAGCCACCCTTCAGGTACTCAAGAGCCAGCTGGCGAGGGAC
Source organism: Trachops cirrhosus (assembly GCA_028533065.1). Taxonomy (NCBI): domain Eukaryota; kingdom Metazoa; phylum Chordata; class Mammalia; order Chiroptera; family Phyllostomidae; genus Trachops; species Trachops cirrhosus. The sequence continues at coordinate 42,475,477 of CM052550.1, forward strand.
TGCTGTGTTGAACAGTGCAGGGGGTAGCTCAGCACCCAGGGGTCTGGCCTGGTGACTGGGTGGCAATGGGGCCTTCATCAAACTGGGCGGCTGGGGGAGGACAGGTTTTCGGGAGATGCTGCAGTCAGTGGGGCTGTGGTCGGGGTGAGGGTCCTGGGGGACAGCTGGAAGGCAGCCTAGCCATTCATTTGTCCATTCCTTTCTTTGTCACCTGTCTTTTGCCAGGCCAGTGCTGGGGGCAGGGGCAGGGGTAACCAGGACTGTGTGTGGGGACAGGAGCTCCCAGGAAGAGTGTAGTTCAGGGGCCACAGTGAGAGGTGGAAGTCCGGTCTTATCCGGAAGTGTGCGCTAGACTCTCTGGGTCGGAAGGACCGGTGGCCTTCGTCATCAGCTCCCGCAGCTGGAGATGGGGCCCAGGCCTGTCCTGAGTCTCAGGGGCGGAGAGAGTTTGACCTTCCGGCCGAGAGGGACCTTCCTGAGGATAACGAGGGCAGGCAGCTCACTCAGCTCTCCAGGACCCTCATTACCAGCCTTCTCCTCCACAGGTAAGAGCAAGGAGGCGGAGATTAAGAGAATCAACAAGGAACTGGCCAATATCCGCTCCAAGTTCAAAGGTAGGTGGGGGTCTGGGTTCCTGGGTCTGAGGGAAGAGGGGGTTGGGACTCGGGACTCACAGGTGTGATTCTGCCTCACCTGGCCTCCCCCCTCTTTCCTCCTCCCTCTGGCCCAGGGGACAAAGCCTTGGATGGCTACAGTAAGAAAAAGTATGTGTGTAAACTGCTCTTCATCTTCCTGCTTGGCCACGACATTGACTTTGGGCACATGGAAGCCGTGAACTTGCTGAGCTCCAACAAGTACACAGAGAAGCAGATAGTGAGTGTGGGGCGGAGGGGCTGGGGGCTGGCCGCATGGACCCAGGGTCTGAGAGTCGAGGCCTAGGACCGATCAACCACAGGCTCCCCTGCCCGCCCGCCCTCCCCGTCCAGGGCTACCTGTTCATCTCCGTGCTGGTGAACTCGAACTCCGAGCTGATCCGGCTCATCAACAACGCCATCAAAAATGACCTGGCCAGCCGCAACCCCACCTTCATGTGCCTGGCCCTGCACTGCATCGCCAACGTGGGCAGCCGTGAGATGGGCGAGGCCTTCGCCGCTGACATCCCCCGCATCCTGGTGGCCGGGTGAGGCACTGGAGACCCCGGAGGGGTGGGAGGGGGTGGCAGATCGGGGAGGCTCAGAGAGGTTCTGTCACCTGCCCAAGGTCTCCCAGCCAGGAGGTGCAGCTTGCTGTGGGGGATGGGAGCCCCTAAGGGCATTGAGTGTGGGCACCTGACCTAGCCTAGGGGATCAGGGAGAGCTTCCCAGAGGAAGTGGCATCAGGCCGGGGCCTGAGTGAGCAGGAATTGTTGGCTGTGGGAAAGGGAGAAGCTTGAGGGGCAGTGGTCGTCCTGAGTCGGGAGGTCACTCAGCGGATATTCCTGGAGCACCTGCGACGTGGTGGGCGTGAGGGGCAGGAGTGAACAGGCAAGGGCTATGGTGCCCACCCTTGGGGAGCTTGCGTGACATGGGGGACCCAAAGAACAAACACTCAGAGAAGTGAGATGAGTCCAGACCGTGACAAATGCACCAAAGAAAATGAAATCAGGGAGCCGGGGACAGGGCAGCGGGGAGGAGGCCGCTTCGGCTGGACGTGTCTGGGAGGGTCCCCTGGGAGCTGATGTGGTTTGGCACTACAGTGGTAAGAGCATAGTTATTCACAAACGTTGGAGAAAGAGAGTCCCGAGCAAAAGGAGCAGCAGCGCAAACAGAGGCCCTGAGGTGGGCAAGAGCCTCGTGCATGCACAGAACCCAGTGATGGTGTTTATGGCCGGAGTATGGCGAACAGGAGAGAGAGGGGGGTTTGGATTTTACTGTGATTGATGGGGGAGGCAGGTGGGTGACCTGAGCGGCTTTGTCGTTTTAAAGATTTTGTTTGTTTATTTATTTATTTTTAGAGAACGGGGAAGGGAGGGCGAGAAACATCAATGTACGAGAGATACGTTGATCAGTTGCCTCTCACTAGGCCCCAGCCCTGGACCTGACCCACAACCCAGGCATGTGCCTTGACCTGGAATCGAACCTGCGACCTTTCGGTCTGCAGGACAATGCCCAACCCGCTGAGCCACACCACTCAGGGCTGGCTTTGTAGTTTTAAAAGATCATGCAGCCTAGCGTGGGAAAAGGTAGGGCTTGTATTTCTGGCAACGTGTGGTCTAGATTCCTCTCTGATGCTCTTGTTATAACCCAGCTATCAACATTGAATAAAAGAGGAGAGGAAATATCCTTCCAGGTGTTGGTGAGCTGGCAGGAAAGTAAGGACAGGCCTCGAGCTAAGAGCGGCCCAGCGCCCGGGGAGGCGAGATTGCGCGGCAGCCAGGTTCTGCTCAGAGGGCATTGGCTGGCCGGGGGGAGCAGCGTTCATTGCGGGGGCCCTGCGGCCTCTGGGAACAAGAGGCAGAGTGTGTCCAGGGAGAGGCTCCAGAGGCCGCAGCTCAAAGTGAGCGTGATCTAGAAATAACCCCCCGTCGGGACTCTGAGCAAAATTACCTGATGTAAAATAAGTATGTGCAATAGAAATACGAGAAAGATTTAAACAGTGGAGCATAGTACAAGCAGATTTGGAAAAGAAATGGGAAATATCACTGAAATTTAAAAAAAAATTAAGTGGTCGGTTTAGCAGCAGAATAGACGCAGTCAAAGCAGAATTAAACAGGCGGTAGAACTGAAGAAATTGATTAATGAGAACGCAGCCCAGAGAAACAGATGGAAGTTTGTAAAAAGAGAAGTTCAGAGTCGTGGAAGGTAATGCTATTCAGAGTTCTAGAAAGAGAGAAAGGAAAGAACGTGACAGAGGCACTGTTTGAACAGATAACAGCTGAGAATATTCCAGAGCCCATGGAAGAGGCTGATCCTCAGATTCAAGTAGCCCAGGAAAGAGGGACTGCAGCCCTGGCTGGTGTGGCTCAGTGGACTGAGTGCCGGCCTGTGAACCAAAGGGTCGCTGGTTCTATTCCCAGTCAGGGCACATGGATGGCAGTTAAAGTTCCTGTCTGGTGAAGTCCCTCAGGGAGAACAGAGCAGGGATGGCCCAGCGTGTTGGGATCTGGGACCTGGGGAGAGAGAGGAGGAAAGCGCACCCTGGACCCTGGCTCAGAACTCAGGGAAGCAGCTTTCCCAGAGAGCGGAGGGGGTAGGCGTGGTGAGTGCTGCCGACAGTTTCTTTTTTTAATTTTATTTATTTTTAGAGAGAGGGGTAAGGAGGGAAAGAGAGGGAGAGAAACACCAATGCATGAGACAGAAACATCGATCTGTTGCTCCTCGCACACCCCCAACCAGGGACCTGGCCCGCAACCCAGGCATGTACCCTGACCAGGAATTGAACAAGCCACCTTTCGATGAGCGGGCCAGCACTCAATCCACTGAGCCCCACCAGCCGGGGCGAGTCTCTTTAAGACAAGGGTAACCAGTCACCACTGGCTTAGGTGAGACAGAGGTCGCTGGCCACCCTGGGCCTGAGAATTTGGCACCCCCTGAGGGTGGAGAAGGAGGCCCATGTGGCAGACGCACGTGAGCCTAAGCGATATCCCTGGTTCACAGGAGGGGTGCCCTGCCACAGCTGGGGCCGGGCCGTCTGAGTGTAGGAGGGGCTCCATCCTGGACACTCACTTCGACCATCGCTGGGGCCTGCAGGAACTTTGCTTTAGGTGGATTTTTTTTTAACTGAGACATAATTCACATAACATAAAGTTCACTGTCTTAGCTATTTTAAAGGGCACAATTCACCCGTCTTTAGTGTGTTCACAGCGTTGTGTGACCTGCACTGCTAATCCCAGAACACTTCCATCGCCCCGGGGAGAAGCCCCGCACCCGTTAGCACCCCATGCCACAGTCCCTCCCGCTCCATCCCTGGCACCCACGAATCTGCTCCTGTCCAGATGTCCCTGTTCTGGACATTTCTATAAGCGGATTTCATATCAGTGGAGTCCTGCTGGCTTTTTGTGTCTGGCTTCTTTCACTTGGCATAATGTCCCCCAGGGTCACCCGTGTTGTAGCATGGGTCAGAATTTTCATTCCTTTTTTTTTTTTTTTTAAAGGTTTTTATCTATTTTTAGAAAGAGGGGAAGGGAGAAAGAGAGGGAGACATCAGTGTGTGGTTGCCCCTCACACGCCCCCTACTGGGGACCTGGCCTGCAGCCCAGGCATGTGCCCTGACTGGGGATCGAACCAGCCACCCTTTGATTCACAGTCCAGCGCTCAATCCACTGAGCCACACCAGTCAGGGCTCATTCCTTTTCGTGACTGAGTAATAACAGTCTGTTGTTGGATATACCACACTTTATTTATTTATTTATTCATAAAGAAGATTCCACCTGTTGGCTGTTATGTATAATGTACACATTTGCGTGTTCAGGTCGCTCGTGTGGATGCCTAGGTGGGGAACCACTGAGTCACAATGGGCCAACTTATTTAAAAGGAAACAGTTGGCAGTTGAATTCCCCCTCGGGTCCCTCTCATCGCCCTCCATCTTCCCCTGCACCCCCCACCCCCAACCCAGTCCCCTAAATCCGGTGGTTACTATTCCCATGTATGTTTTGTCCATTTATACCTGGGCTCAGCCCCCCAGATTATGTAATTTTAAATTTTACCCACATGGTATCACAGTCTCCATTTAACTTAACCAAGTTGATAAATAGCTCTTACTCCTTGGTTTGGTATTCGGACGCCTCCCTGCCTGTAACTGGAGACGGTAATAGAGCTCCCCTCCTGAGAGGACTGTGGCGAGGACTGCGAGTGGATACACGGAAGCTCTTGGTGCGGGGCGTGGCCCAGAGTAAGGGCCTGGGAGGCGGGAGCTGGGATGATGCGGGGGAAGGATGTGCGTTCACCCCGCGTTGTCCTGCGGACACACCTTCCGCCGCTGTCCGCTGTGGATCCGATGACAACCCGGCAGTGAACGTTCTGGGGCTGTTGCCTGGAACACCATGGGGGGGGAGACGTTGTGTGCAGAGATTTTGTCTTTTCTCATTAAGTTGCTCAGTTTCCCGCTGCCCTGGCACCTCATCAGAGAGGCCTTCCTCCAAAGGAGCGTCCCCAGCATGTCTTGCTCATACCTGCCCTAGTCTGCGCCCTAACACCGAGCCCAAACGGTATCGGGTGTGTGCTAGGTTACCGATGTCTCCAACGAGAACGTAAGCTCTGCATCTGCCATTCTGTCCGCAGCGCTGGGGCCCAGCGGGCGCTTAATAAGTGCAGGGCCAGGGACGTTTTGGTCTGCCAGGGACCCCCCAGGCTACGAGATGTGGGCCCAGCAAGCAGCTTGTGCACCAGGAGGGATCCAGTCCGCCCTCTCATTGCAGGGTCCCCTTCCCCTCCCTCTCATTGGCCGCCTGCCTGGGAGGTGGGAGAGAGGAGGGGAGGTACAGGGCTGGGGTTGCGCTGAGCCCGCCCACCCCACACTGTGCCCCTGCAGGGACAGCATGGACAGCGTGAAGCAGAGCGCCGCCCTGTGTCTGCTGCGGCTCTACAAGGCCTCGCCCGACCTGGTGCCCATGGGCGAGTGGACGGCCCGCGTCGTGCACCTTCTCAACGACCAGCACATGGTGAGGCCAGGCGCCGCATCCCCAAGACCTGTTCCTGCCCTTGCTGTCCACCCGGAGGCCCAGGGAGTCCCACCCCGGTCCTGTCTCCCCAGTGCTTATCACTCACCCAAGGGTCCTGGAACCTCCTGCCTCTATTAATGACACCCAGCTGGCTACCTGGGGGTCCCGTCCAAGGTCCCCAACACCAACACCCACCCATCCCGTCAGAAAAGTCCCAGCCTGTCTCTGACACCCAGGGGTTCCCCAGTGCCCATAGCCTGCTGGGCCTGTAGAGATGCTGGCCTCTGCCCCCACCCCCAGTACTCCCGGTTCCTCCATAGTCCCCTGCCACCCGCCGCACACAAGTCCCCATCGGCCCTCCTCCCAGGACCCTGACCTGCGGCTCCTCTGTCCCTGCAGGGTGTGGTCACAGCTGCGGTCAGCCTCATCACCTGTCTCTGCAAAAAGAACCCGGATGACTTCAAGACGTGCATCTCCCTGGCCGTGTCTCGCCTGAGCAGGGTGGGTGTGGCCTTGCGGGTGGTGGCCCTGGCACCCCCTTCCCCCGGGGCATGGCTCTGGTGACCCCTGCTCTCTCTGAGAGTCAGCCCAACCAGCGGTAACGAACTCTGGCTCTCAGCTGGGCTCATCTGGCTCGGCCACGAGTAGCGCCACCTTGCTGGGCCTTGGTTGTCCCTTCCAATCAGCGGGGACGGAAGCAGAGCCCGCCTCACAACACAGCTGCTGTGAATTAATCCGTGTAAGCTGCTAGAACAGGGTGCAGCTCGTGCTGAGCGCCCAGGAAGTGAGAGCCGCTCTCCTGAGTGTGTCCCGTCCTCCCCCCGCCCGCCTCCTGCCCGCTCTGCCTTCCTCCGCCCCTTTGCCCTGCATCTCCCTCTCTCTGCTCCTCTCCTCACTCGTGCCCTGTCCTGGGGCTGTGCCCTGAGGCCTCCTGTGTGCCTGGCTCCGCTTGGCCGACGGGGAGCACAGATGGGTCAGGCCTCAGCCTTCTAGAAGCTCCGTGTCCTGTTGGAGGAGGAGGCGGCGTGTGGCAGGGTGGGCCGACTCAGTCACAGATTGTCACAAAAGGGGAGGTTCGTGGTGTTGTGGAGGCAGCATAGGGCTTAGCCCTGCCCTGGAAATCTGGAAAGGCTTCCTGGGAGAGGTGATCCCTGAACTGAGACTTGGAGTAAATACACACATTTTCTGGGCAGGTAAGAAGCCTGGACTCTGAAGCAAGAGCACAACACGGTGGCTCGTTCATTCAGTCACATTTTCATTCACTCACCACACAGCGGAGCCAGCCTGCGGGCCGGGCTGATGGGGGCGGGGTGCAGCGCTCTTGAGGAGGTGCTGGGAATGCTTCTTGGAGAAGGGGTTTTCAGAGTTGAGTAGGAGTTTGCCATGAGGAAACAAAGACACAGCCCTTCACTACTCTCTCACCTGTCCACTGAGCCTTTCTTGTGTCTGACCTGGTATTGGGCCCGGGGTCCCAACTCCTGCCCCAAGCAGCTTCCAGTTTCGGGGGAGGACTGCAGGGAAGCAGTCTTCCCACGTGGCTGTGATGTGCACACGGGTGGACCTAGCCGGGGCTTGGGGGCAGCACAGAGGTGGAGTCGGGTGCTCGAGGTAGGGACTCGAACTGACAGCAGCTTCTGCCCACCCGACAGCCCGGCTCTGCCCCAGAGCCTCTCAGACACTCCCTGCGTGCCCGACGCTCCCTCTCGCCCCAGCCTCGGCTTCCCTCACCCCCTTGGGAAGGCAGCTGTTACTCCACACCTTGCTGGTGCCCTTGCCCCGCAAGCCTCACCTCCCTTCTCCTGCCCCCAGATCGTCTCCTCGGCATCCACCGACCTCCAGGACTACACCTACTACTTCGTCCCCGCGCCCTGGCTCTCAGTGAAGCTGCTGCGGCTGCTGCAGTGCTACCCCCCGCCAGGTACCGCCAGGCTCACAGGGCTGGGGCCTGGGGGTCCGTGTCAGGGTTTCTCAGAGGCAGCCCGTGCCTCTGGCCCTGCTCCTTGCCTGCCGCGGGCTCCCTCAGCTGTCTGACCTCACAGAATAGTATTGAGGGTCCTGGTGCTGAGTAGCTGCCGTGGGCCCGGGGCCAGCGTGCGGCCCTGAGTCTTCATAGCCAGCCACTTGTGTGCATGGGTGTCTGTCTCTGCATGTGTGACTGCGCATGTCTTTGTGTGCCCACATGGACCTGTGTTTGTGTGTTTGTGTGTCTGTGTCCACATGCATCTGTGTGCCTGCATGCCTGCACATGTATGCCCATGTGTGTGCGGGCACACACTGGAACTGCGTGTTTGATTGGGCAGCTCCAAAGGCCCCTCCCAGCCTGTGAAAGCTAGTGGTGAGTTCTGCCGTCTGGCCCTGGGGAACCCTCCTGTTCCCTCTGGCTCTCTCTCATGCGGCAAAGAAGGGCTTAGGTAGAATCTAAGCCTCCTTTTATCTCAGAAACCCCAACTTACATTTTGGGATGTGCCTAGGGTGGGCACCTCACCCACTCTGCTGCTCTGTGTGTGTAGGAATTGCAGCCACAGCCCAAGCAGAGACTGCTGGGCAGAAAGAGGTTATCTCTAATTCATTTCCAAGTGATTTATTTTTTAAAGATGTTATTTATTTCCAGAGAGAGGGGAAGGGAGAGAGAAAGAGAGAAACATGAATGTGTGGTTGCCTTTCACACACCCCCAGCTGGGGACCTGGCTCACAAGTCAGGTATGTGCCCTGACTGGGACTCAAACTGGTGACCTTTCAGTTCGCAGGCCTGCGCTCAATCCACTGAGCCACACCAGCCAAGGCATCCAAGTAGATTTTTCATAGGTATTATGAAAAGTTTTCCAACATGCAAAGAAGTGGAGAATTCCTATCACCTAGATTTCACGTGTTTTTTGTATGCACGCTCCTATTTTACATATTTCTGACATTTAAGAGGTAATTACAGATGCAATGTTTTGCCTTAAATATGTTGTTACGCATGTCTTAGAACTATGGCGGTTTTTCTTCCCAGCAGCTATTCAACGCTCATACTGCAAACTGACGATTCTCTAATGATCTCTGATACCCACTGCGGTTTACCCTGATTTCCCCAAAATTCTTCCACAGCCAGTACAAACTAGGGTCTAACCAAGATACTAGTATCGAATTTGATTATTATTTCTCAGAAATCCTCCCTTGATCTGGAAGATTAACTCCCTTTATTCCAGGACATTGACTTTCACCCAGCCGTTTATCATAAAAATTTCAAACGTGAAAATGACTTCCCCGAGCAGTGCGTCACGGCCCATTCGCACGTACCTAGACCAGTGGACTCGGCGGAGCTTGATAACAGTGGCCGGATTCGCATCTTTATTTGCTCGGGTTGCGGACATCATAACACTCCCCGACCCCGAAATATTTCCACACACATGTCCCAGAACACTGCGTCCCTATCGTACAGTGTCGCTATCGTACCTCAGAAGATTCAAAATAACCTCACAGTGTCGTTTGCTGTCCAGCCACCAAACTGCCCCAATTGTCCATAGCATTATTTTTTTATGACTTAAAAAACACACACACACACACCCTGGCTGGTGTGGCTCAGTGGATTGAGTGGGCCTGTGACCCAAAGGGTCGCCGGTTCGATTCCCAGTCGGGGCACATGCCTGGGTTGCGGGCCAGGTCCCCAGTAGGGGGCGCTCAAGAGGCAACCACACATTGATGTTTCTCTTTCTCCCTCCCTTCCCCTCTCTCTAGAAATAAATAAAATCTTTATAGAATATATACAGTACAATCTAGGACCAGGAATTAAATCTGATTTTGTCTTTGTCATTATGGCTGGAATAGCCTCCCCACTGGCCCACCCGCCACTGCCTGCTTTTGAAGGATGCAGGAGAGCTCTGTGTTGCAGGCTGTCCCACCTTCTGGCTTTGGCTGTTGGCCCTCGTGTGCCCTTGTGCTCTTCCTGAATGCCTGATGGGTTTGGGTGCGACACTTTCGCCAGACCCTTGACAGCTGTTCTGTCCATGGGGCGCTGTTGCACGTCCCCTGGAAGGGCGGTTACCCGGGACTCTGTGAACCTCTGCTTGGCGTCTGTGTCTCAGGCACTCAGACCGCTCCGTGGGAAGGCAGGTTTCAGGGCGTCTCTGGGGGAGGTTCCCGGGACTTTCTTGGCCTGTGAGAAACCTAAAGAGCATCTGTGCTGTAGCAGGGGAAACTGAGGCTCACAGCGGTGGAGTCTCCTGCCCAGCAGGGTCAGAGTGGAGCAGGGCGAGAGCCCGGATCTGGAGTTGGGTCCACTGATGGCATTTCTCCCACCTCCTCTGGCCTCCTGGGGCCCCGGGCAGGGCTGAGGGAGCAGGGATGCTGGCTTCAGGGTCCGGCCCCTTCCCGTGTCCTGGCCCCTGGCCCGTGAGCTGGGCGGGCAGAGTGCTCATTCCCGGGTCGGGCCCTCCCTCTCCCCAGAGGATGCGGCCGTGAAGGGGAGGCTGGTAGAGTGTCTTGAGACCGTGCTCAACAAGGCCCAGGAGCCGCCCAAGTCCAAGAAGGTCCAGCACTCAAATGCCAAGAACGCCATCCTCTTCGAGACCATCAGCCTCATCATCCACTACGACAGGTGCCCCCCTGGGGCCGGGAAAGGGGGCCGGGGCCGGACTCCTGGGTCCCCGGGCAGTGGGTCTGGGAACCGACTTGAGGTAGAAGGAGGATGAGGTTGTGCAGTGTTACCCTGCCACGTTGGTGCGGCCCCTTCCCCGGGGGGGCAGAGTTCCTGGCTGTCTGTATTTGGGCTCAGTGGCCCAGGAGGCGGGGTCACCAGGAATGGTCATGAGGGGGCTGCAGGGCAGGAGTTAAGACCTGGTTCCCAAGGGGGGCGCCGAGTGCACCAGCCCTGCCCCAGGCCTCCTCATGTCCCCGGGTCTCTCTTCCTCTCGCTGGCAGCGAGCCCAACCTCCTGGTCCGCGCCTGTAACCAGCTGGGCCAGTTCCTGCAGCACCGGGAGACCAACCTGCGCTACCTGGCCCTGGAGAGCATGTGCACGCTGGCCAGCTCCGAGTTCTCCCACGAGGCCGTGAAGACCCACATCGACACCGTCATCAACGCCCTCAAGGTGCGACCCCCGACCCTCCCGGCCGCTGTCTCCTCCGCCTCCTCAGAGGGGCGCGCGGCTCAGAGGCCCTCGGGTGGCCGGACCTTTCCCACACGGAGCCTGGAACACACCGCACCCCCTGCTCTTTTCCCTCAGACGGAACGGGACGTCAGCGTGCGGCAGCGGGCGGCCGACCTCCTCTACGCCATGTGCGACCGGAGCAATGCCAAGCAGATCGTGTCGGAGATGCTGCGGTACCTGGAGACAGCTGACTACGCCATCCGCGAAGAGATTGTGAGTCTCGGGAGGGCTGGGGGCGGGGCTCCCGGGTCTGAGGGAGGAGGGGCTGGGGGCGGGGCTTCCGGGTCTGAGGGAGGAGGGGCTGGGGCTGGGACCCCCGGGTCTCCAGATGGGACAGTCGGCAAGGGCTCAGGCTCACACGTGCTCATCCTCCCTCCCGGCCGGCAGGTCCTGAAGGTGGCCATCCTGGCCGAGAAGTATGCAGTGGACTACAGCTGGTACGTGGACACCATCCTCAACCTCATCCGCATCGCAGGGGACTACGTGAGTGAGGAGGTGTGGTACCGCGTGCTGCAGATCGTCACCAACCGCGACGACGTCCAGGGCTACGCGGCCAAGACCGTCTTCGAGGTCAGCACCCCTGGCTCCCCCCATCATGAGGCATCGAGGCAGAGAAAGGACAGCTGTGACTGGGGGACCAGCCAGCCCAGGCCACCATCCTGCTTCCTCCTTCCCGGAGCAGTGCCTTGGCCTCCCTGTTCCCCATGGGACCGGGGGGTCGCACCTTCACTGGCCACTCTGAGGGTCAGCTGGGCGTGTACTCAGCGGTCCCTGGGGCCTGGCAGTTTGCCACTCTGCCTCAGTAAGGCGTCTCATTCTGTCCTGTTTCACTGCCTGTGTGAACTCAGGCCAGTCACTTAACTACCCTGTGCCTCCGTTTCCCCCTGTATAACCCCACACACATCCTGGAGTCCCGAGGGCTAGCACCCCGCCTGGCGCACCTGAGCGCTCCTGAGCCAGGGCGGCATTACTCACCGCGTCCCTGCCCCGGTCCCTGCCTCCCAGGCGCTCCAGGCCCCAGCCTGTCACGAGAACATGGTGAAGGTCGGCGGCTACATCCTCGGGGAGTTTGGGAACCTGATTGCTGGGGACCCCCGCTCCAGGTGAGGGGTGAACATAGGAATGAAGGGCCTGGGGTGCGGGGACCCCAGGTGTCTTGGGGCTGTGATGATGGGGCTCTCGGGAAGCTCCTCAGCCCCTCGCCCAGACCCTTGCGAGGGAAGGCAGAACCCAACTCTGAAGAGCCTCTGGGACTGAGGGTTGTGGTGGCCCCTGCCCCGGGCTGGGGGGGGCGGCCAGCCTGGGATCCTGGGAAGGGTCCCTAGGAGGGAGGCGGCGGAGCCCGGGCCCGCTGACCCCTGCCCCCCACAGCCCCCCGGTGCAGTTCTCGCTGCTGCACTCCAAGTTCCACCTGTGCAGTGTGGCGACTCGGGCCCTGCTGCTGTCCACCTACATCAAGTTCATCAACCTCTTCCCGGAGACCAAGGCCACCATCCAGGGCGTGCTGCGGGCTGGCTCCCAGCTGCGCAATGCGGACGTGGAGCTGCAGCAGCGCGCCGTGGAGTACCTCACCCTCAGCTCTGTGGCCAGCACCGACGTCCTGGTCAGCGCCCTGTCCTCCCATGCCCCTCCTCCCCTCTGTGCCTGGCCCGCCCTCGCCCCCTGACCCGCCCCCGCCCCCACAGGCCACTGTGCTGGAAGAGATGCCCCCCTTCCCTGAGCGCGAGTCGTCCATCCTGGCTAAGCTGAAACGCAAGAAGGGGCCTGGAGCCGGCAGCGCCCTGGATGACGGCCGGAGGGACCCGAGCAGCAATGACATCAATGGGGGCGTGGAGCCCACCGCCAGCACCGTGGTGAGTCCCCCAGGACTGGGCCAGCTGGAGGGTCCGCCTGGGGTGTGGCCTCTTCTCACCTATACCCTGTACTTCCTGCAGTCCACTCCCTCGCCCTCCGCCGACCTCCTTGGGCTGCGGGCAGCCCCTCCCCCCTCGGCACCCCAGGCTCCCTCGGGTGCAGGCAACCTCCTGGTGGACGTCTCCTCCGATGGCCCGGCCACCCAGCCCAGCCTGGGTCCCACCCCTGAGGAGGCCTTCCTCAGGTACCATCCGCCACAGACTCGGGGCTACCCGTCTTCTGTCTGTCCCCACCTCGCTCCTCCCTCCCTGTCCCTGTGCCTCTGCCCACCTGGCTGCCGCCTCTCCTGGCCAACTTCCTCTGGCCACTCTGGACTCTCGGCTGCCCCTGGCCACTGTTCGTTGTCCTCTCCCATCACCGTGTCTCAGCCTGCTCTTCCTTCTCTCCTTCCCTCCTCCGTCTTTCTCTTCGGCCCTCTTGCTGCCTGTCTGGGATTGGCTGCCTGCCACGCCTGTCTTCTCTGTCTGCTCTGGGATTGGATGGCCCAGCGAGCTGGAGCCGCCTGCCCCTGAGAGCCCCATGGCTTTGCTGGCTGACCCAGCTCCAGCTGCTGAGTAAGGGGTGGCCTCAGGGGGTTGGTGGGCAGACTCTTGTGTCCCTAGGGAGGGTTCGAGGACTGGGAGCTCTCATAAGGGCTCCTGTTGAGCCAACTGTTGAGGCCAGGACTTGGAAGGGAGTGACAGTCAGCGTCCTCTGCTGCAGGGGGCGGATGGCCGCACACGCTGGGGGCCTGTTCCCGTGAGAGGCAACCCCCAGACTGATTCTGGGGTTCCCTGTGGTTTTCTGGGGAGTCTGGGTGTGTGGACTGTGGGGCTCCGGGCCTTCGCCTCTAGCACCTCCCTCGTGCCAGTCTCCTCCCATCTTACTCCTTTCCCTGCCTGCAGCCCCGGTCCCGAGGACATCAGCCCGCCCATCCCCGAAGCCGATGAACTGCTGAATAAGTGAGTCTGGGAGCGGCCAGGGAGGGCAGTGAGGACAGGTGGGGGTCAAGGAGCGGGGCCCAGGCCCGCACTGCTCTCATCCGGAGCCCCCCACCGCCCCCCGCCAGGTTTGTGTGCAAGAACAACGGGGTCCTGTTTGAGAACCAGCTGCTGCAGATCGGAGTCAAGTCAGAGTTCCGGCAGAACCTGGGTATGTTCGGGGGGCTGTGAGGATGGGGTCTGGGGGACCTTGCGCCGGGGATGAGGAGGGACTCTCACAGGGCCTGCCTCTCCCCATCGCTGCAGGCCGCATGTATCTCTTCTTCGGCAACAAGACCTCGGTACAGTTCCAGAACTTCACGCCCAGCGTCGTCCACCCTGGGGACCTCCAGACTCATATCTTCCTACCTGGCCCCGCCCCTCCGGGTCTACCTTCCCCAGGAGGAGGTGGACCCACTTCCCAGAACTCCAGTCCAGCCCTCTTACCCGAGGGCCTGAGCACTTGTTAATTCTCTGAGGTTTAGTGTCCTCTGTAAGAAGGGGTGGTCCTTTCTCCCCCAGGGCAGGAGGTGGCCGTGAAGCGACGTGATAGGCAGGCAGGAGGCATTACTTCTAGAACCCGTGCTGCTCCAGCCCCTTCCTGACCTCGACCTGACTTTGTCCTCTGGCCGGCTCCACACCCGTGTTTCTAGTGCCTCTTGACCTGGAGGGCCTGGCCTGGGGGTCTTGTTGCTGACCAGAGCGCCCTCCTGTGTGACCTGAGCCTGTCGCCTTGCCTCTCTGAGCCTCCCTAGCCCTTCTGTGTAGACCCTCCCCACCCTTCTCACAAGGTTGTTGTGAAGATCCTAGTGGCTGGGAAACCCTGGAAGGGTGGCTGTCTTGAAGGAAGTGTGTGAGCCTTGGCAGCCCCCTCTACCCGCTTTCTGGTCCTTCGTTTCCACCCCCGTGAAATTGTAGGGGTTCGACCCCAGAACGTGGAGGACCTTTTTATTGTTCTTTGCTTCATTCATGACCATTCCCAGAGGCCGCTTGGATGCTCAGCTCCATGCTGGACATGAGTGGGGCCGGGGTGAGAGGGACGAAGACCCCGGCCTTGCCCGTGGGTTGTTGACGTGGGGGTGGATGGTGCAAACAGCAGGTGCCACCGTTTGTTGTGCACTTACCTTATGCCAAGCACACAAGTACTCCTCCTGGCTTGTATCACTGAACACTCAGGACACACTGTCTGTTTGGCAGGTGAGGCTAAGAGAGGTTAAATAACAGCCATAGTCGCCGAGGTGGTGAGTGCTGGGATTCAAACCCAGCGAGGCCTTGGCCGCAGCACGGGGTGCAGTGCAGTGAAGGAGGTCACTGAGCCGGTTGGGGAAGGCTGGTTAAGCATAGGAGGAATCCAGGGTGGTAGGGCCTGGCCCCTCAGATTCATTGCCAGGAGCCACCTCCTGTTTCTGGCTTCCTTGACCACGGGTGCGCACAGCTGGCCGTGCAGACCAAGCGTGTGGCCGCGCAGGTGGACGGGGGTGCACAGGTGCAGCAGGTGCTCAACATCGAGTGTCTGCGGGACTTCCTGACGCCCCCGCTCCTGTCCGTGCGCTTCCGGTGAGTCAGTGGGGCTGCCGGCGGGGCCTCCCGGGTGAGGGGTGTAGCCTGACTGAGCCCTTTCTCCTCCAACGCCAGGTATGGGGGTGCCCCTCAGTCCCTCACCCTGAAGCTCCCGGTGACCATCAACAAGTTCTTCCAGCCAACAGAGATGGCGGCCCAGGACTTCTTCCAGCGTTGGAAGCAGCTGAGCCTGTGAGTAGTTGGGGGCGGAGCCACCGCTGCCCTTCAGGGTGGGCGGAGCCAGAGCCTCTGGTCCCTGACTGCAAACCCGCCCCAGCCCCCAACAGGAGGCGCAGAAAATCTTCAAAGCCAACCACCCTATGGATGCTGAAGTCACTAAGGCCAAGGTGAGAGACAGAGTCAGGAGAGGAGCCCCCAGGCTAATATCCCAACCCTGCCTTTTTAAATTTTATTTATCTTTAAGGGAGGAAGAGAAACACTGATGTGTGAAACATCAATGGTTGCCTCTCACTTGCCCCCAACCAGGGACCTGGGCCCCAGCTCAGGCATGTGCCCTGACTGGGGATCGAACCTGTGACCTTTGGGTTTGTAGGCTGGCTCCCAACCCACTGAGCCACACCAGCCAGGGCTCAGCACTGCCTTTCTCCAACTCTGGGAGTCGGGGAGCAGTGGCTGCTCGACTCCTCTGAGCCTTGGTTTTCCCGTGTGTGAAATCCGGCCGATTCCCACTGCTGAGGGTTTGGGGGGCTGGTGTGCCACTCTGGGAGTCAACAGATTGGGCCCTTCTGATGGCCCCTGCCCTCCTCCCCAGCTCCTGGGGTTTGGCTCTGCTCTCCTGGACAACGTGGACCCCAACCCGGAGAACTTCGTGGGGGCTGGAATCATCCAGACTAAGGCCCTGCAGGTGGGCTGTCTGCTCCGGCTGGAGCCCAATGCCCAGGCTCAGGTGAGAGGTGGTCTGGGAGGCCCCCCTGAACCCGCCACATCACCCCCGCCCCCAGTCCTCTGGCTCTTGCCTTCCTCACCCCTTCCCTCCCACCCTGGTTTTTGCCTCTATATCCTTTTGACCTTTCTTGGCCTATTATCTGTCATTCTGTGTCTCTGTTTCCTGTCACTTTCATTCCTCCTTCCTGTCCCTTCCTGTATCCCCATCCTCCCTCTCTTGGCCTGCCCCATGCCTCTGCCTCCTCCCTGAGTCCCTTCCCCTTGTCCTGCCCAGATGTACCGGCTGACCCTGCGCACCAGCAAGGAGACTGTCTCCCGTCACCTGTGCGAGCTGCTGGCCCAGCAGTTCTGAGACCTGGACTCTCTGCCCCCGGGGATGTGGCCGGCACCAGGAAGCCCTAGGACTGAGGGAGCTTTGGTGGGTGGGGCAGTGAGGGGACTTCCACTGGGGACAGGCAAGGCCCCGGGATAGGGGGATGCCTGGGACCTTCCTCCGGCCTTTTGTATTTTAATTTTTGTTCATCTGCTGCTGTTTACATTCTGGGGGGTAAGGGGGAGCCCCCTCCCTCCCTTTTCCCCCCCAAGCACAGAGGGGAGAGGGGCCAGGGAAGCAGGCGCCCCCTCCCCTCCCGCCCCACCCCGTTGTGGCCCCTCCTGCCCCCTCCCCGTCCAGGGGCTGTGTATTATTGTGATCAAATAAACAGAGAGACGCTAACAGCCCTGGGGCCCTGTCTGTCAGAGGAGTGGGGTGAGAGCGTGCAGAGTGTGCGTGGCCAGGCTCCGCAGCCCGTGGACAGGGCTCTGAGCAGACAGCAGCAGCAGCAGCCGCCGCGGCCCCAGCTGCAGGGCCACCAGACGCCATCCCGTGCCCGGCTCCTCGGTCCCTGACACCAGGTAGCAGGCTCTGGGCACTTGGGGCCGCTGGGCTGCGTCCTCTGCCTTATCCTCCTGCTGCCCGGGCTCTGGAGGAAGGACAGAAAAGGTTAAGGGGACCGGTGGCGCCTGGGCCACTAGGATGCCAACCTGCAGGAACCATGCCCCATGGGCTCCTGCACGTTGGTTGTCAGTGACCTGAGGGCTCCTGGCTTTCTCAGCTGCCCCTCTTCCCTCACAGCTTCAGTCCCCCTCTGTCCTGGGGACACTACGAGCAGCCCCAAGCAATCCACGTGGCGACACAAATGGCAGGCATGCCAGTGATGCTTACCAGGTGCCAGGCACTGGGCTTCAGGACTGGGGGACCCTCAAGGACCCCACCCCACTTTACACATGGGAAGCGGTGGGGAGGGGTGGACAGAACAGACTGTCCTCCGCCCCTCCCAGGTGCAGCTCTGTCCACCGTTTTGCCACATTCATCAGGGTCTTCAGTGGTGTCAGAGCGTCATGCTAGGTCCCTTCCTTTGTCACTCTGGGGCCTCTTGGGTTCTAGAACAACTTTTCCTAACTAACCTGGGCTCTGTGGTAGCCACCTCCGCCCCCCTACCCACTGGGGTAAAGTCTGTACTGGAAGCAGTAGAGTGGGATATTTCGGTGTGGGGGCACCTGTGTGTGACTGGTTGGTGGCTCTGCTGCTTCTGAGCTGAGCCTCAGTCTGCTCATCTGTAATGTGGGGGCGATGGCATAATAGGAGATCACCCTCACCAGTGAGGCTGAAGTGACTCTACATACAGAGCACTTGACAAGAGGGGAAGTCTCAATGACAGGGATTAAGGTTACCCAGGACACTCTGTACTCTCCAGGCTGGGCCCTCCTTGCCCCTCCCTTTCCATCCCTGTGGACGCCCAGCGCCTGCTGAGCTCGCCCAGTTCCTGCAGCCCGTGTGCAGAGAGGGGCACCGCCCCCCACTGACCTGGTGGGAAGTGCACTGCGGTGACCAGGGTATAGAAGGAACGCAGGACACACCGACGTTGCTCAGGAGAAGGATCTGGAAGGGATAGGAAGATGGTGACAGAAAGCCCTTCCGGGGCCCAGGACCCTCCCACAGGCCCTCAGTCACCTTTATCCCCTGAAGGCTCCACAGTGAAGAGACAACGCTTCAGTTCCAGATGGAGGAGCAGCAGCCTGTAGGAAATGGGGTGTCATGGCCAGGGAAGAAGGGATGAGGACCCCAACCCATTCCTCCGTCCGAGTCCTACCCGAGGATGTCCGTGTGCAGGGGGAAGCCAGCCGGCAGGGCTCGGGGTCCCAGTGGCAGGCAGGCCCGCAGCGGGTCCAGCATTGGCTGCCACCAGCGGTCCAGAAGCTGTAAGGGGCGTGGTCAGCGGGGCCGGGGCCCGTGGGTGAGGTCGGAAGTATCAAGGGGAGGAGGCATGGCCATGGAGGACTGGGAGGGTCCCACCAGGGGGCGGAGGGGGGACGGTAGGCGGAGGGGTGGCTAGGGCGAGGCCTGGAAGGGTGGCCTAAGAGTGAAAGGGGGCCCGGCTGGGGTGAAGGTGATTGGGGTGCAATCCGAGAAGGGGCGGAGCTGACAAAAGGCTCGAGCAAAGTAGAGAGCACTTAGCAAGGCAGGGCGATGAGACGAATGCGCGGGCGCGTGGGTACAGACTGTAATGGGGGGAAGTGGAACACAGCCCGAATTCACCTGTGGATCCAGCTGGCTGAGGGGAGGGCGCGGCCCGCAGACCAGGCACAGCTCTAAGCCCGGCAGCAGCGTCAGGGTCAGAAGCCGGTGCGGGACCTGAAGCGAGGCAGGCTGGAGTTCCGTCCATTCCATCGCAAGCCCCGCCTCCTGCGACTGGGCCTCTAGGTCCCACCCTTTCGTGCCTAGGGGCCTTCACCTTACCCCTGCCGGCCCCACCCACCCACTCACCGTGGGACTCCCGTGCGGCAGGTACACGGGGTAGTCGCGAGCGGCCTGCGGCGGCAGGGATCCCACCAGCCAGGGAAGCAGAACAGCCTCCGGCGTCCCCAGCCGCCACCAGCTCTCTGTTGCTACCACCACCCGTCCCGACACGACGAGGCTGGCGAAGTTGGTGCCTGCAGCCTCGGCAAACCCAGACAGGGCTTCCTGGGTATGGGAGAGAGGCCGACAGCGAGTCAGGAGCAGGGGCGGCAGCGACTTCCCGGGTGGGCGAGGGGTGTGATGCTAACCGGCAAACAATGCATAGTTTGCCTAGAGGCCATGCTCGAGTGTCTCACGCTCCCTGGGCCTGGGCTTCCTCGCCTTCTCATACGGTTACGATCCCCAAGTCACACCGTGAAGTCAGATTAAACAGGTAAGGCGCCGGCCACCCTGCCAGCAAGTGCTACTGAAGCTAACAATTACAACAGCAGCAGCTGTGGTTTATTGAGTCCTACTGTGTGCCAAGTAGGCGGAACCAACCACCTAAGGAGGCTCAGAGAGGTCAAGTCCCCTGCTGGGAGGTGAGGTACCTGGTGAATCCACAAGAGCAGTGTTTTCAAAAGGGTAAATAGGGATTCACCAGACAGAAGGAACAGCATAAGCTGGGAAGCTGAGAAGTTGCTGGGATTTGTGAGGCCCCTGAGTTGGCAGCTGGGTGAGGGGCAGCGACCTACTCGGGGGCAATGGGAGCCATGAGAGGGCTGTGATCCGGGAGGGGCAGGGTCCGCTCCGGCTGTAAAGAGACCTTCCTGGGGCCACGTGGGGGTCGGGCTGGGAGCCCAGAGGATGGGAAGAGGTGGAGGCAGGGTCACGGGGTAAGAGGATGAGGACTGAGACAGGGCCATAAGGGCAGGTTTGAGTTCCCAAGGCTTCCCCAGTACCTGCAGGAGGGACCCCTCTGGAGGAACCACGCAGTCCACACACTGGGTCAGGTCCCCGATGAGCTCGGAGTCCCCCAGGAGGCTGTCGATGAGGCCATAACTGGCCTGGCAGAGGGAGAAGGTAGGTGCCTAGGACCTAGGTGGGTCCCGGATCTTCTGCCTCCCCATCAGAACGGTGGTCCCAGGGGCAGACAACTGAGCTGCCCCAAGAACCCCCCACAGTGGGCTGCTGGGAACTGTAGTCCCCAAATATCATTAGCCTCACCCTCAACTCCTTCTTCAGTCTCTCTACGTTGCTGATGTTGGTCAGTTCTTCAAGTCCCACAAGAAGAACCTAGAAGAACCATACAAGAGTATAGGGGTCCTGGACATCTCAGAAGAAAGGAGGGGCTGGGACCCAGACCAAGGAAGGAGGGGGCTGGGGAAATGGACTCCTGAACCTGAGGGAGGGCCAGGATCCCTGGGTTTGGGCCTAGACTGCTGGGTCTGAGGGAGAAGGATGCTGAGGTTCAGATTCCTTGGTTTTCGAAAAAGACCGGAGGAGTCTCACCATGGCCCCAAAAACCATCTGAAGTAGTCTCTCTAGGCGCAGCTCCGAGGTGCCCCCCTCAGATGACAGGACAATCAGGGTGATGCTGTGGGAAAGGAAGGCGAGGAGAATGAGTCCAGGCCAGGGAAACGGGCTGTGAGGAGAGTTAGAGTTTGTTCTGGATCCCGGCCGCCAGCTACATCCTCTCCCAGCACAGCCCGCTTCTCATACGGAGATTCTCAGGGATCAGAGAGGGTCATTGGCTTGTCAGAGATCCCACAGCTAAGTAAACAGCTGTCCCTGGAGAGCTGGAAAGCCCAGAGGAAATCTTCAACAGAGCCTATCACCCGGGCCCTGGCTCTGCTGCAAGCCACCACTTGGAGACCTGTCATGGAAGCTTTTCCACACCACGGTGGTGTCCTCGGTCCTCGCGGAGCTCAGCTGCACCTCGAGATTCTGCCCAAACATGTGGACTCCATTGAGGGAGCCGATAACGGAGAACGGGAGCTAGGGAAAAGTTGAGGACATTAGACAGGGGCCCCCAATCCCCTCCTCTTCCTAGATCCCCAGGGCACCTCCTAGTCAGGGAACCAGGATTATTGGTCCATTGCACCCCCCCGCCCTCGGAACTCAACAACTCTCCAGCCCCTACTCCCTTGAAGACCTAGAGCCCAAGCTCCTAAACCCCTTCATTTTCGGAGATCCAGACCTCCAGGGCCCCACCTGCTGGCGGGCGGGGGCGCCGCCGCGGCTGCTTCTGCAGAACAGCGGGACTCCGCTGGAGGCCGCGAGGCACAGCAGATGCACGGTACCCTCCGTCCCCTCCTCCCCCATTTGGAACCCACCCCAGTCCCTTCGTGAAAACGGTCAGTGCCCGTCTTGGTGAATGACCGTAGTCACACTAACTCGGGCTGCCATCCGAAACCGCCAGAGGGCGAGATGGGAAACTGATGGGAAGAATCCAACTCAGGCCTATCATCCACCCCTATTCCAGCCCCTCCCCCCAAGCCACTTAGGTTCTCTTCCGGCCCGTCCGGAAGTCACAATACCCCTAAAAAAGATGGCGGCTCATCGCATCGGTAAATGTTCACAGTCTGTCCCAGTAGTGGTTTAGATTCTCGGCTGCTGAGCGCCGGGGGGAAAAGGGAGGATGGGGATGGAGGAGTCAGAAACATACACAAAAAAAACAAAACTGGTTGTCTCTCACAGCCATGCACGGGTAAAGGAGGGAGTGGGTACCGAGAAAAACCCCTGAACTCAGTAGTTCGGGGACGCGTGGCATAAAGTCACTGGTTCCATGTGGAGTAAGGAGCTCACTGCGGGGCTCCAGAAAAGGTGAGAGAGGAACCACGATCACGGTCAACTCTGGGATAACGTACCCAATCGAAGGAATACTTGTTCCCGTCATAATGCGTAATTTCTCACTCTTCGTCCAACTCTGTTGTTTTACATCTTATCCTCCAGTTCGTTCTGACCTCCCGCGTTCTGGTCTATCTGGTCCTTCTCTGCCACCTCTATCGCTCGCGGGGCCCTCACATCTTCTCAGCCTCTGGCCCTCATCCTGGACGTGAGGTTAGGCGTTTTGTCTCTGGGGCCATGTCAGTTTACAAATTGGGAAATCCTGGGCCTTCTTTTTAGCGCAAAGAAATGTCTTAGCCGCCTGTGTTGAGACGTCTATCCTCCTTTCAGACAGACACCCTCTCAAATCGAGGCTACCCTGATTAAATTCCCATCGCCACTCTTCCCACATTTTTCAATTCCTTTGGGCCT
The DNA here is from genome assembly GCA_028533065.1 of Trachops cirrhosus. Classification (NCBI taxonomy): domain Eukaryota; kingdom Metazoa; phylum Chordata; class Mammalia; order Chiroptera; family Phyllostomidae; genus Trachops; species Trachops cirrhosus. The sequence continues at coordinate 42,497,601 of CM052550.1, forward strand.
TAATTTCCCTCATCAGCAAAGAATTCTTCTGGCCAGTTGCCCTTCCATCCTGGGATCACACCGCTGCCTGCCCTCTCTCTGACCTCCTTTGCCAATTCTTCCACTTCCTTGGAGTCCTCAACTCTGTCCAGTCCCGTATTCCATAGGAATTTCTCCCCAGAACGTCCTAGCCAGGCCGATCATACAACCCGCTTGCCCTCAGGGGCCAGGATTTAGCTGACAAATTTTACAAACTTATTTGGGCAGAAAGTTGTGAGGTCTGTGTTCCTACTGACCGTCCTTCCAACCCCCCATTGACTAGGAAACAGCTGAGATCACAGATCCAAGGTATGGGCAACCAGACCTCCATCCGGGAGGGTGCCCTGTTGGGATGCATCCTCCAGAACTGGAAATAATTTGGGTACCACCCTTTAAAAAAAAACTGACCTTTTTGTAAAACAGCCTGGCCCTAGTATAAATTGGAGGACAGAGAAAGTTGGCGGGTTAACAACTCCCTCAATTATTATACTCCAATTAGATTTATTTTGCCAAAGACTAATTAAAAGGGATGAGGTTCCATATGACCAGTTTTTCATGGTCCTCCATCAGAGTATAGGCCTACTTTAATGGAACCAAAGGCCTTACTTCCGGTTCTGGAATCTGATGAAGACCCCCTAAACTTAATCCCTCCTCTATAGCCAATAGCCCCTCCTATATTCGCCGATATCCAACCTCAACCCGTGGGTTCTACTCACCCCCCTGTCTCTTCCCCTGCCCCTTGTCCCAACACCTCCCTGGCCAACCCCCTTACTCCCACCCCACTTCCCCCTCTATGCCTCCATCAGGCACCAGGCCAGCCAGCCCTCAGGGTGGTGTTAGCTCCCATCCCACGGCTGGAAAGGGCTTTTCTGTCTTGGGGAGGTACCCACTGGCAATGGGGATGTATTGATTACCATTTATGTCCCCTTTTCCTCCTCGGACCTCTGCAAATGGAAGGACTACTCCAGGATGCTGAGAGAAGATCCCGAGGGGTTCCTTAATCTAGCAAGAGGCATCTCCCAAGCCCATAATCCCACCTGGGGAGATGTCCAGACTCTCTCAAACATCCTCCTCGCTGGGGAAGCAAAGATCCTAGTCCTTACAAAGGCTAGAGAAGAAGTGATGAAGAAACCAAGATAATGGCAGAAAACAAACATATCAGCCTGGTGTCCAGGCAGTCCCAGATGCAGACCTTGGTTGGAGATGAGAAAGAATCCCATTGCCTTCCCCATTTTATTTTATTTTTAAAGATTTTATTTACTTATTATACTTATTAATATTTACTTATTAGAGAGAGGGAAGGGGGGAAAGAGAAGGAGAGAAACATCAATGTGTGGTTGCCTCTCACACACCCCCTACTGGGGACCTGGGCATGTGCCGTGACTGGGAATCGAAACCCGACCCTTTGATTCGCAGGCCCACGCTCAGTCCACTGAGCCACACCAGCCAGGGCGCCTCCCCCATTTTAGAGCTGTGATCCCAAAGAGGATTCAGGTGGCGGGGTGAAGGCCCATAAACCGGAGTAAAATCCAGGAAACGACACAAGGGCCCAAGGAAGACCTCTCCACCTTCACGGAGAGGCTCTGAGAATGCCTGCGAGTTCATACTAACACAGACCCTGACTCCGTAGAAGGGGCAGCCATCCCCCCATCCCACTTTATATCCCAAAGGTGCCTGGATATCCGGAGAAAAGGACAAAAATTAAGAGTCAGAGCTAAGCACTCCCTCTTCAAGCCTGGAGGAACTGGCTTGCCAGGTACTCAACGGCTGGGATCCGGAAGCTGAGGTAGGAGGCCCGGATGGTTAACCCACGACGTTTATATATGCCCACGACGTTTATATATGCCTGAGTGCGCCGCTCCTTTACTGGTGCGAGACCCTTTGTATAAATTAGAACTCGCCGTCTGTGTAACAGGCAAAGTCCTCAAAGTTGATATTCCCAAGGACAGAGGGCACTTCCTGGCTCTAGCCTGCCCTTCATCAGAAGCCAAATCTGCAGACCCCACGGCACACCGAGCAGGGGTAGAGCCCTGGCTCTGGGCTCACGGAGGTGGGCGGAGTCAAACTAAAGGGAGTGGCCTGTTACAATAAGACACAGTAGCAAGTCAAGTCAGAAGGCCTTGGAGGAATTATAATAGATGAGTTACTAAACCAGGACTCCAGCCATGTCAGTCTCCCTGTGACACCCCTAAGCTCTCTGTAAAAAAAAGCCAAATGGCAAGAACCTACTGGTTCAGCATCAGAGAGCAATCAGCGAGGCCACCGAGGATGTCCACCCGGTGGCGCCCAATTCCTGGTCTTTGTTGTCTGCTCTCCCGACAGACCGTAGGTGGGGCTCTGCGTTAGATTCTACAGACGATTACTTCTGCACGCCACTCACCCCAGGGTCGCCACACCTCCTCACCTTTGAGTGGCAGGATCTCAGGACAGACAGAAAAAATTATGCTAGACCTGCCACAAGGGGTCAAAAACTCACCACCCCTCTTTAGGGCTGCCTTAGCTAAAGACCTTAAGGAAGTATCTCTGGAGCGACGGACCCTACTTCGAGCTGCAGATGACATCCTCAACGCTAGCCCCACAAAGGAAACCGGATCAACATAGCAAATTCAGTCTTTTATCTGAGAGGCGCTACAAGGTATCTTGAGAGAAGGCTCAAATTTCCTCCCCCGACAAGATGGGGATTAATATGTCAACTCCAGGTTCCAAAAACCTGTTAGGGGTTTCTAGGGATGGTGGGATTTAGCCGCATGCGCATTCCCGATTTTGGCCTTCTAGCCCGACCCCTGTGTGAGCAATTAAAGGGAAAGAACTATGACCCTTTTGAATCGAGTCCCGGATGATTCATCATTCTGAGAGCACAAAACCTTACGTATGGAAGGCTCCAGCTCTGGCCTTGGCCCTCCGAGATCTGAGCAAGCCCTTCCACCTCTTGTACCTGGAGGAAGGCACTAGCCCTAGGAGTCCCCAAAGGATTAGTCCCCTCACTAGGGTATTTCTCCAAATAACTAGACTGGGTAGCTAAGGGGAGGCCTTCTTGCCTTAGGTCAGTAGCAGCCATTGCTCTCTTCCTTAAAGAGACAGAAAAATTACCTTTCTGCCAATCCCAGCTCTCTGACCCCCATCACACTCTGTCCCTCATCAAAGAAAGGGAGGCATAATGGCTGCCTCCGGGGAGAATGCTTTAGTTACAGCTTTCGCTTCTAGACAACCCCAGTGTGGGTTGCCTAGGTCTGCAATACTCTGAATCCTGCCTCACTCCTTCCCGCAGGACAAGGCAGTATAACCCATAACTGCCTGGAGCTATCAGAGGAAATATCGTTGGTGGGCCAGACCTTGAATGCGATGCTTTTGATAATGCAGAAGTCACCCGGTCTACGGATGGGAGCAGCTTCATACGGGAGAGAATGAGAAAAGCAGGAAACACTGTGGGCTCCCTCTGTGAGGCCGTGGAAGCTAGAGCAGTACCATTGGGAGTTCCGCCCAAAGAGCTGAACCAATTGCCGTCGCCATTGCCCTAGAACTGGGAAAGGGTAAATCCTTAATATACTAGTGTGTGCTGACTCCAAATGCACCTATTCATGGGGATATATGGAAAGAAAGTGGTATGTCATCCTCTGGGAATAAACACATTAAAAACTGCACTGAGCCCTGGCTGGTGTGGCTCAGTGGATTGGGCACCAGCCTGTGAACCAAAGGGTCACTGGTTCGATTCCCAGTCAGGGCACAGGCCTGGGTTGCGGGCCAGCTCCCCCGTTGGAGGCGTGTGAGAGGCGACCGATCGACGTTGCTTGGGCACATCACTGTTTCTCTCCTTCTCTTTCTCCTCCCTTCCCCTCTCTAAAAATAAATAAAGTATTTTTCAAAAAAAGCCCTAGCTAAACTAGGGCCTGAAGCCCATTTCCCCTGGCCCCCAATTCTTCCTGTATCCCCATTATGATTATGGGCAGTCCCAAAGGGGAAACATTTAGTTTAAGATTTTATTTATTTACTTTTAGAGAGAGAGGAAGGTAAAGAGAAAGAGGAAGAGAAACATCAATGTGTGGTTGCCTGTCACGCGCCCCCTCCTGGGGACCTGGCTGGCAGCCAGAGCGTGTGCCCCAACTGGGAATCGAACCATTGACCCTGTGGTTTGCAGGCCAACACTCAAGCCACTGAGCCACACCATGCAGACCCCAAAGGGGAAACTTAGTTCAACTAAGTCCATGTGAATCACTATGGCAGCCCCATCCCATCCGAGCCTACTTGTCTAGCAAACCCCTGCTACCTGGATAAGCTGAAGTGTACCACCGACATCAGGGAAACAGCCAAAGTCCTTAAGACCTTTGGAAACCAGGAACTACCTTCACTCTCTGATCTAAGTTTACATCCCTTCCAACCTGCAGATTGGGATCCTCTAAAAAGTCTACAGGGAGAACAGGACCCAAGGCCACTTAGAGCTCAAACGGAAAGGACCTTCGGTAGTAATTCCAACTAGCGACTCTGCTGGTAAGTCACAGGGAATAATACCCGGGGTCCATCACACAAGGATGAAACACGTGACGGGCCCAGAACCTGAGGCTATCCAGAACTCACAACGCCCCCGTGGGCCTGTATCCGACCGCCAGCTATGGTTCTGCAGGTAGGTAACCCCTCACGTCTCACAAGCGGACTCCGATCCTACGTCTTGAATACTTCCTTGCACTGAACCTGAAGGAGAAAATCACACGGGTTGCTGTTGTGCAGCTAGATCCTCCTCCTCCTTTCCTGTCTTCCGCCAGCCAGTTTCGCTCCCCTACCTGGGAGAGCAGTGGTTTGGTTCATATCCCCCAAACGACAGCCGCAGAAGGAAATCTAAAACGTCGCTGGGTGTGTCGTCAACAGCCCCAAACATCCCCTTCTCAGCCAGTAGCTCCAAACCACCCCGCTCTCAATCTGACCTCTGTCCCTTGGGCTCCACCCTGCCCATCCCTATTTGTCCCATTGGACCAAGATCCTACTTCGGTGTGTGAACTTTACAGGCCAGGGGACCTGGGCTAGCCTTCCCCTAAACTACCCAAAGTACGGCCACCCATGTGTGCCTTGCCCACTACCCACAAACATTCGTTTTGTGGTTGGAATGGATGTGTATTTCTGCTTCCTGGCTGGGGTCACCGAGGAAGTACCAACTGGCCCATAAGCAGCATCCGTTCCCTGACCCCTGGAGACACCAATGATGTTAAAAGAGCACAGAGTGGGCCCTGGCTGGCACCCCGGTTGGTTAGGAGGTCATCCCGATACACCAAGGCCGTGGGTTCAATCCCCAGTCAGGGCACATACAAGAAGCAGCCAATGAATGCATAAAAGTGGAGCAACAAATCAGTGTTTTTTTTTTTCTCTCTCTCTCTCTCCCGCTCTCCTTCCTTTCTAAAATCAATTTTTAAAAAAGAGCAGCCTGGAAGACTGTTTTGGGTGTGGAGGAGATTGTGCCAGTCCTGGGCAGATTTGAGAGCTCAGCACCGGCTTCTCCACTGAATAAAGTTTGCACTGTTAATATTTTCAGCCTCCTAATTGGCTTTAGGATACCAAACGGAAGGGAACTTCTCATGGTGTCCTGGAAAAGGGGACTTCCGCCCCTTAGGTAACAGTTTGACTTCGTTTATTTACAGAAGAGTAGGAAGAGCAGGGCTCCAGGGTAGTGGCAGAGCCACGGCGTTGCCTAGCAACCTGCAGGTAGGTAAACTGATAAACAGCTGTGTTCCACTCAAATGTGGCCACAGTGCCAAGGGTTGCCTAGCAACCACCCTTCAGTCTTAATTTCCATCCTAAAGCTGTGAACAGCTGCGTGCCGCCCAAAGCTAGCCTCTTGAAGAATGTGGAGCACCCTTTCTTAGAGCAAAATCGAGAGAAACAGCGGCTTCCCCCTCACCCTGGAGGATGGTTTGGTCCAGTGAGCGTTGCCAAGTAACTGCCAAAGGAGATGGTTGTTTTTGTTAAGAGAAAAAAAGATGAAATCCTTTTTTTTTAAAGATTTTATTTATTTATCTTCAGAGGGGAAGGCAAGGAGAGAGGGAGAGAAATATCAATGTATGGTTGCTTCCTGTGCATTCCCTGCTGGGAACTGGCCTGCAACCCAGGCATGTGCCCTGACTGGGAATCGAACCGTGATCTCTTGGTTCACAGGCCCGTGCTCAATCCACTAAGCTACACCAGCCAGGGCAAAAGATGAAATCCTTTATTTAACAGAATCATAAAAATATGATTTTGTACTGAATTTATACACGATAGTGTATCATGCAGAATGGGCAAATACTCCTCCCTAAATCCTTTCTCTAAATTAAAAAGTTGGCAACCTAACAGAATCAACATGTTTTCACAAATAGGATCACTGTTCTGATATCGATCCGAGGCCTGTGGGAGTGTTTGGTTCTATTTCCGCAGGTTGTCAGGAGTACGACCCTACTCGGGTTCCTTGGAAGGCCCTCACTTGGCTGGACAAGCAGTCTCAGCTCTCCAGCACACAGCTGCCTTCGGGTTCTTGGTAACGCTGGTGTAGCCCCTGGGCCGGGCAGGCAGTTGCACTCTGACCTTCTCCTTTTTTGTTAATGTATGATTCTCTGTCTATCTTGGGGGGGGGCGGTGAAGGGATTCTTTAAGACCACCTTCATGGTCATGTCAGAAGCTGAAGTCCCGTTTACAATATCTAATTGGCTGTGGCTGCTGTAGCTCAGTGGACTGAGCGTGGGCTGTGAACCAAAGGGTCGCTGGTTCGATTCCCAGTCAGGGCACATGCCTGGGTTTTGGGCCAGGTCCCCAGCTGGGGGCACTTGGGAGGCAACCACACATTGATGTTTCTCTCCCTCCCTTCCCCTCTGTCTAAAAAGAAATAAAATCTTTTTAAAAACCTGTTTATCTTACCATTTGTAGTACATTAATGGAAGGTGATGATGGCATAGCAGTTATATTTTTAAAAATCCAAAAACCCAAAGCTTTTTAGAGAAGTAAAATGACATGATGTTGGGGATTTAAAAGGCTTCAGCATAGAAAATAAAAAAGAGAAAGAACTCTGGCTGGTGTGGCTCAGTGGGTTGAGTGCTGGCTTGAGAACCAAGAGACCACGGGTTCGATTCCCAGTCATCAGGGCACATGCCTGGGTTGCAGGCCAGACCCCCAGTTGGGGGTGTGCAAGAGACAACCAACCTATGTTTCTTTCCTATCTGTCCCCCCTCTCTAAAAATAAATAAAATCTTTAAAAATTTTTAAAAAGTAATGGATAATGTAAATGTGAGAAAACGATGACACTGCAGTGTGCCAAGAATATGCACCCTTTTTACCAAATATTGCCAACCGCATTGAAACAAATTGTCCTGATTTACGTCCCTACTAGACCGTGTCTGAGCCTTCTCATTTCACCCACCCTCATGGACATTACTCTTTCCAATATTAATTAACATGACGAAGGTATTGGATTTCTGATTTGCTCTTTCTAATTGGTAAACACGGGTTTTCAGATGTCTGTTTGCCATTTTAATTGGTGTGTGTGAAAAAAGCCTGCTTAGAATCATTCCCATTAAAGCAAAATAAAATATTCCTACTTTCCTAAGCTTTTATTGATGAGTAAGATGTATTTGTGTAACACATTTCTGTCAACACGCGGTAAGATGACTTTCCCGCTGGATTGTTTTTTCAACTTGGTGTATGGAGTCTTTTGCAGACAAATCAATATTTTACGTTTTCTGGCTTCGCTGTAATAGGACACATCTTCGAAGTCTTCACAATTATGCAGTATGTTTCTTTATGCCTTCAGATATTTGTATGCATGGTTGCATTTGTTGCATTTACATTTTTAATCCACCTGGAACGCGTTTAGGTTCCAGGCCAGTTTCTGGCCCCTCTCCCAGAACACAACTAGCCGGTGTTACCTAGCAGCCTCCCCTGGGGGGCGGGGTGGAAAAACAGAACAGCTGCACTGCCGAGTTGACAGCGACCTTAAAAGTATTGCCCAGCTACCCCGTTTCGGACGAAGTGATTGGGCCCTTCACACTCCCCACCCCACTATTCCAGAAAGAACTTAACTGCAAACCTCGTCTTTCTGTTACAAAACAAAACAAAACAAAACAAAACAAAACAAAACCCCGGCAGCGTGCACGTTGCATAGCAACCCGGTCTTCTGACCCTACCATTAATAGCAGAGTCGGAACCAGCGCCCGGCTCAAAGACGACCGCTGACAGCGCCGCCTTCAACAGATTTCGCTCTCGACAGTCCTGCCAATAACACTCTTCCACGTCAGATCTCGAAGGCGTTCGCTCTGCCCTTTCAGACTTGCACGCGGCGAGCGAGAACGCGGCTGGTGATAGAACCAGCGTGCCGCGGATGCCCCTCACCAACATGGCCGCGGGCGCGTCAGCAGCGGCTCCAGGCTTCGGGCACTGCGCACGCGCAGCGCAGGCGTACTTCCGCCTGTCCCGCGGAGGCAGTGGCCGCAGTGGCGTCTTCTTCGCGGGGCATGGTCCCCGGGTCCGAGGGCCCGGCCCGCGCCGGGGGCTTGGTGGCTGACGTGGTGTTTGTGATTGAGGGCACGGCCAACCTGGGGCCCTACTTCGAGGGGCTGCGCAAACACTACCTGCTGCCGGCCATCGAGTGAGTGCCGTTTCCGCGATCCCGGCCCCGCCTTCCGACCGGAGTTTACCGCAGCCTCTTGCCTGACCCCAACTTTTCACTTCCGCTCCTCGTAGGTATTTTAATGGTGGTCCTCCTGCCGAGACGGACTTCGGGGGAGACGTGAGTCTTGGGACTGTTGAGTCCGGGGGTAGAAGGTGGGGGGAGGGGGCGACACCTGGATCCGAGGGAGGAGGGAGCTGGTAGCCGCTGTGTCTCTGGCGTCCCGGATGAAAAGTTTCTCTGCCCTCCCCTTCCAGTATGGGGGCACCCAGTACAGCCTCGTGGTGTTCAACACGGTGGACTGCGCTCCCGAGTCCTACGTCCAGTGTCACGCTCCCACTAGCAGTGCCTATGAGTTTGTCACCTGGCTCGATGGCATTAAGTGAGTCTTTGTGTTTGGGGCCGGGGGGGGCGGGGCGACCCTGTGATGGACTGTGAACGGCTGGTAGCTGGGGTCACACTGGGTGGCTGAAAGGACTATGGGGGACTGTGGTGTTGTCCCGACGTCACCTCTGTGGTGGGTTCCTTGTGCTTGCTCAGCGAGTTTGCCATTCGGTTTGGAAGTAGAAGAAACTTGCAAACCGGCCTTGAGCTCCAGTACCTACTTGGTACCCCGTGTGCGGTTCTCCACTTTCTGTCCGCTGTTTGTTTTTTTAAATCTCTACTCCAGTCTTCGTTTTTCAGACGGGCACGCGGAAACCCGAGTGTAAAGCGGGTGGGGCGAGGCCAGGGCGGATCCCTCTGTGCTCTGGATGGAATTTTGTTCCTTCACATCGCGGGCTCTTGCCACGTGCACGCAGCCTCGTGCCAGACTGCAGCAGAAGTCCCAGACACAGGAGTCCTTGTCCCCTCTGTGCCTAATGCAACACCTCCAAAGGAGGTGAGGTAGTAATATAGGCGGTCCCTGACCTAAGATTTTTTGGACTTTCTGAGAGTGCAAAAGCAATAGGCATATCATAAACATCGTTTAGGCAAAGCTGTAATGTTCAGTAGGTTAAATGCATTTTCAGCTTGTGGTATTTTCAACTTACGATGCGTTTATTTGGTTGTAAGTTGAGCGTCTGTACTTGTATTAGTTATTTATTTACTGCATTACTTATCCACTGTGACGTGAGAGTTTACTCCAAAACTTGGGGGCTTAAAAAATATACATATATTGCCCTGGCTGATGTGGCTCAGGGAATTGAGTGCCGGCCTGTAAACCAAAAGGTCACCGGTTTGATTCCCAGTCAGGGCACATGCCTGGGTTGGGGCCCAGGTTCCCCAGCTGGGGGTGTTTAAGAGGCAACCAATCAATGTATCTCTCACACATCGATGTTTTTTTCCCTCTCTTTATTCCTCCCTTCTCTTTTTTAAAAATGTACTTTACTGATTATGCTATTACAGTTGTCCCATTACCCCCCTTCATTCCCTTCCACCCTGCACACCCTCTCCCATCCACATTCCCCCCTTTAGTTCATGTCCATGTGTCATAAGTTCTTTAGCTTCTACATTTCCCCTACTATTCTTGCCCTCCCCCTGTCTATTTTCTACCTACCATCCATGCTACTTATTCTTCATACCTTTCCCCCTCTCTCCTCCTCCCACTCCCCTGTTGCTAACCCTCTATGGGATCTCCATTTCTGTGGTTCTGTTCCTGTTCTAGTTGTTTGCTTAGTTTGCTTTTGTTTTTGTTTTAGGTGCGGTTGTAAATAGTTGTTTGAGTTTGCTGTCATTTTACTATACATGTTTTTTACCTTCTTTTTCTTAGATAAGTCCCTTTAACATTTCATATAATAAGGGCTTGGTGATGATGAACTCCTTTAACTTGACCTTATCTGAGAAGCTCTTGATCTGCCCTTCCGTTCTGAATGAAAGCTTTGCTGGATAGAGCAATCTGGGATGTAGGTCCTTGTCTTTCATGACTTGGAATACTTCTTTCCAGCCCCTTCTTGCCTGTAAGGTCTCTTTTGAGAAATCAGTTGACAGCCTGATGGGAACTCCTTTGGAG
>CM052550.1:42508325-42598314 GCA_028533065.1 Trachops cirrhosus
CAGCTTCTTTGGGACTCTCTGAGCTTCCTGGACTTCCTGGAAGTCTATTTCCTTTGCCAGATTGGGGAAGTTCTCCTTTATTATTTGTTCAAATAACTTTTCCACTTGTTGTTCTTCCTCTTCTCCTTCTGGCACCCCTATAATTCGGATGTTGGAACGTTTAAAAATGTCCTGGAGGTTCCTAAACCTCTCCTCATTTTTTTTAATTCTTAAAAAAATTGATGTGAGACCCATCTTTCATTCCATCACTATTGGTTCCCTGTGCATTTTTCTTCATTTCACTTATTGTAGCCTGCATTTTTTCATCTAATTCGTGACCAAAATCAACTAGTTCTGTGAGTATCCTGATCACCAGTGCTTTGAACTGTGCATCTGATAGGTTGGCTATCTCTTGGTCGCTTAAAAGGATGGGTTCTGGGACTTTCAGTTCTTCTCCTGTTTGAGCCATCTTTTTGCTGGGTTTTTTTTTTTTTTTTTTGGTCTTGTCAAGCTCCTATAGTGAGGGGCGGGGCCTTAGGTGTTCACCAGGTCAGGGCACCCCAGTCGCTGGGTTGTGACGCTGTATGTGGGGGCAGGGTCTGAGAGGGAGCAATGGCGCTTGCTCTGCTCTCCCTAAGACCCCAGACTCCTCCACCACTTTCTGCGAGCCAGCTGGGCCCCTCTGGTGCCAGTTCCCGTGTGGGTGGGCCTGTGCACCTGGCAGGACCTTCCTTTTTGGTCAGTGACCCAAAGCTCTATTTCCCAGTGCTGGGACCCTGAGTTGGGCACAGTGCCTTGCTTCACAATGGCTGCCTCGCTGGGTCCGCCAGTTGCCACCCCCTGGGCCAGGGCCTAGCAGCCGCCGCCACTGTTGCACCCAGGGTCTGCCCACTGGGGTCTTGCACGCCCCCCTGGTTGCTTTGTGCTCCGCTCCGGTCCCTTGCCCTGCCGGACTCTGCCCCTCCTACTGGTCTGGATGAACGTGTCTATTTTTAAATTCTTGGGTGTCCGACTTCCATACAGTTCAGTTTTCTGTCAGTTCTGGTTGTTATTTTGTGTCTATATTATTGTTGTCCCTATCTTGGTTGTGTGAGGAGGCACAGTGCATCTACCTACGCCTCCATCTTGGCCGGAAGTCTATTCCTCCCTTCTCTTAAAAAGGTAAATAAATAAAATAGTTTTTAAAAAACCCCAAAACCCACAACCTTAAAAAAAAAACTGCACACACGTGTATTGTCTCAGGCAGTCTTGAAAGGAATTCAGGAGCAGCTTTTCTGGATGGTTCTGACTCAGGGCCTCTCAGCGGTGGCAGTCACCAGGACCTGGGCTACAGTCATCCAGGGGTTTCATGGGGTCTTCAGAGGACTGCTTTCCAAGGTGGCTCATGCTGTGGCTGGAGGCCAGAGGACTCAGTGGCTTGCTGGCTGTTCTCCACAAGGGCTCCCCAAGGGGCTGCTTGAGTGTCCGCCCAGCGTGGCAGCCGGCTTTCCTCAGGCTGGGCAATCTAAGAGAAGGAGCAAAGAGGAAACCACAGGCTGTTTATGATCAGATTTCAGGAGGCACACGTCCTCACTCCTGCCCCCGTCTGCTTGGTACACAGGTCAGTTGTGCTCAGTGTTTGCAAGGACTGGAAGAGCAGGAGGTGGGGATCGGGGGGCCCAGCTGCCGTGGGGTCAGCGGGAGTTAAATGACCTGACGATCGGACACGGTGCCTGGCACGTATTAAGTGCTCCCTGAGTGTTTGCTGTTACTTCCTATCTCCGTTTCTTGGTTTGCACAAATGGAAGATGGGGGGTCCCTCTGTCATTGCTCTCGAGGGTGTGGGGAGGTCACAGGGTTACAGAAGCTGACCTTCACCCTGTGTGAATCACGGGTCTGGTCTGCGTTCAGAGCTCACTAAACAGCATCCTTTCCCGACAGCTATTTCCTTTGTCTGCTCTCTCTGTGAGTGTTTGTTGAGTGTCTGCTTTGTTCCGGCTGTGTGTGCTGCCCTGGGTGCTGAAGGTCCAGTGGAAAGGTGACACCCGGGTGTCCCCCTCACGGTCGTCAGAATTAGCGGTCAGCGGAGAGCAGGGTTTGTCAAGCTCTGTGCTGTTGCGACAGAGAACTGTTTGTGATGGGTGCCGTCCTGTGTGTAGGTCAGTAGCATCCTTGGCCTCTACCCGCCACATGTCAGTAGCCACTTCCCTCCCAAATGGTGACAAACAAAAATGTCACCAGACGGTGTTAGATGTCCCCCGATGGGGTGAGGGGGGGTAGGATCAATGGAACAGTGTTGAGTGGGGGTCCCTGAGGTCCGGGTCCAGGGCCGACGTCCCCCAGTCCCTGGCCCCCTGAGCGGGAGGTCCGGCACAGAGGAGGCCGAAGGAAAACATCATTGAACGGGTAAATGAGCGAATGCCCAGGGTGCACTTCGCACTCTGATTCTCCCTGGTGAGCCCCTGCATGCGCTCCAGGAGCCAGCTTCAGTGTCCCTTCCCTGCTTTGGCAAGCAGCCGGCTGCTCCCCGCTCTGCCCCCATCACTCCCGGGTTCTTGCCCGTCACAGCCCCACACCTTTGGACTCGAATGTCCAGGGCCCTGGGAGTTCGCTCCAGCTGGGGCCTGGTGCCCAGGAGGCCTGCAGAAACCTTGACCGAGTAAATGAAGGAGGGAAAGCTGTAGGGAAGGTAGTCACCAAGAAACAAATCATCCGATGGGGGTATTGGGAGAAGCCGACAGATCCCCTCAGCAGAGCATTTCAGCAGCAGTAGGAAGTGGAGAGGGAAATGCTTTGTGAATACCTTTATCAGGTGTTTACTCTCCTCCGGATACACTGTGTCTCTAAGCAGCTGAAACCGTGTTGTAAGCTGTGTGCAGGCTGTGGAATCCTCCCAGTCAGCTGATAAACATTTTAGCTACTGTTTTACATTCACGGTTGTCCTTGATTTTATCAAGTCCTGTGTAACCATCTGAACTTAGTTCCCGTCTAAGCTGCAGTCCGGCAGGCCTGTAACAGATCCCAAAGCACGTCAACAAGTTTTGTTCACACTGGGAGAAATCTCAGCTTCCCCAGGAATGCGCGGAATTAAAGAACAGAACAGGCCATGTGGCTTTCGAAATGGCCGTGCTTGGGAAAGGTTCCTTTCTGACTTTACGTTTCCCGTCTTAGGAAAAGGTGGATTCCGCCCACCCCCACCCCCAAGTCTGGTGACTCAGGTCAGAAATCCAAGGTAGAGGGAAGAGAGCCCCGTGAGCCTCCCTCATGGCGTTGTGGCCGTCCATCCATCCGTCCGTCCATCCATCCATCCATCCAACAGGCATTTGTGGAGCAAAGTGTCCCAGGCACGGAGGAGTCCGGAACACGAGATGGGCGAGGTCCCGGCCCCCTTGCAGCTGGGGTGATAGGCAGGCTGGGGACCTGGCACGGACGGCTCCCCCTCCCCACTGGGGCTAGCTGCGGATCACATTCATTCCTCGGGCCAGTTCCTCTGGGGCCTCCAGGGACCTCTGAGCCCAGCAAAGTGGCCGATGAAGGTGGGAGGGTGTGATGTTGGGCTGGACAAGCGGGTCAGAGCAGCCAGAACACTTTGCGGTCATCTTTGTTTTACTTTGTAACGTCCAAGGGCTTACTAGGGACTAAGGTGTATCGTCGATTTTATGATATTTAAACCATGTTTTTCTTCTGACCATATGTTTTTCCCTGCTCTTCATTTTCAAGTTTTTCTCACTTCTTGGACAAAATATTTGTTACCTGTTTGTCTCTGAGCTGGTGACAGATGGCTGGTGCTCGGCGTTCAGTAAGGAGCACGTTTTGGGATCTCAGTGTGGTGGGTCAGTCCCACTTTCCTGCATAAATGGCTTTTTTGATTAGAGGTGAAATTCACATTACAGAAGTAATCTTACTTACTTTTTAAGATTTGATTTATTTATTTTTAGAGAGAAGGGAAGGGAGGGAGAAAGAGAGGGAGAGAAACATCAATGTGTGGTTGCCTCTCTCACACCCCCTACTGGGGACCTGGCCCACAACCCAGGCACGCTCCCTGGCTGGGGATCGAACCAGTGACCATTTGGTTCACAGGGCCATGCTCAGTCCACTGAGCCACACCAGCCAGGGCAAAGGTAATCATTTTAAAGTGAACAACTCAGTGACATTTAAGCGCATTCATCATGTGCAACCACTGCCTAGTGGTCTAGTTCCAGACGTTGTCATCACGTAAAAGGAGACCCTGTGTGCAGAAGGGAATCGTTCCCTAGCCCCTCCCCCGACTCCTCCCCCTCTCCCCAGCCCCAGCCAGGGCAATTTTGGCTGAAGTCTCAGACCCACAAAACAGTGGTTTGATTTCTTTAATTTAAAAAATTTATTGATTGATTATTTAAGAGAGGGAGAGAGAAACGTTGTTCCACTTAATTATACACTCATTGGTTGATTCTTGTACGTGTCCTGACCAGGGACTGAACCCACAATCTTGGTGTATCAGGACGATGCTGTAACCAGCAGAGCTACGTGGTGTGACTACTTTGAGAACAGCAAGCTGGCAGTTAGCTGGACTCAGGGTTGGCTCATTCACTCTGGTCTGTCCCAGCTGGGCAGTGTTAAAATCCCCGTGTAAAACAGGGTCTTCCTCGTGGTGCGGAAGAGGAAGGCTGGGAGTGGTGAGCAGTGGGGCGGCTGAGTGCCCTGAGGGGGCAGTGTCACCGAGCTCGCAGGGTGGATTGGGAGCAGAGGGCGAAAGCCTGCAGATGGGAAAAACTCGGAGAGCTCGGCATGGTGATCCCGGCCAGGCTGCTGGTGTGCCCCCGTGTCCGGCAGGTGTTTCTCAGGCCCCGCGTGTCCTCAGGCACGTCCTAGTGGTGGCTCATACCACTTGGTCCCCTTCCCCAGGGGCTGCCATCGCAAAGCCATACCAACAGGGCGCCCGGGACAGCAGGACCGTGGTGTCGCACAGGCCAGCACCCAGGAGTCCCAGCTCCCGGGCGGGCAGGGCCTGGCCCCTTTGGAGCCTGGAGGGGAGGAGCCCTCCTGCCTCTCCTGGCTTCTCGTCGCCCGGAGATTCCTTGCTTGGCGGCATCAGCGCTCCAGTCTCCTCGTCGTCTTTTCCCCTGAGCATGTCTGTCCCTGTGTCGCACGTCCCCTTTTATGCCAAGAACATGGGTCATGTGGGATGAGGGCCCATCCGAATGGCCTCACTGTAGCCCAGTCGCCTCTGTAAAGGTCTGATTTCCAGTAAGTTTGCGTCCTGAGGTACCGGGGGATAGGGCTTCGACATGTCTTTTCTTGGGGACACAGTTCAGCCCACCACACTGGAAGGAGAGGCGGTCCCTGCACCAGGCTGGGAAGGTGAGGCCGGGGTGGCCCAGAGAAGGGAGGGACACAGGGACTGGCTCACAGCCCAGGATCCCAGCCCCTTTTCCGGTTCCATCCTGTCATGGGGCCTCTTACCGGAGAGACTCCCTTGCAGGAGATGACAAACGTCCCCTGTCCTCATTCTCTGGGCCTCTGACTGCAGCAGCACTGGGATAGAGTGGGGAACTCGACAGTGTCCCCGTGCCCCCAAGGCACAGCGTCCAGGGCAAGGTAGGGGATGGCAGGGGTGCAGGTTCTTCAAATGTCACCTGAGGGCTGGGCGCTGGCAGTGCAGGGTGCCACGGGGACCCCCAGAGGCTGACAGCCAGCCTGGCCTCGTGCAGGTTCATGGGCGGGGGCGGCGAGAGCTGCAGCCTCATCGCGGAAGGCCTCAGCACGGCCCTGCAGCTGTTCGATGACTTCAAGAAGATGCGGGAGCAGATGTGAGTGCGTGGGGCCCGTGTGGGGAGTTGGCTCGGGACCCGCTTTGCCTGTCGCAGGGCTCTGCCTCGCTCTGGGGAACTGGGGTGGGGATCACGTGGCATCCTCATCAGGAAGGGGTGTCTGGCTCCTGTCTCACCCGCCTGCGGGGCGACTTGGAGTGACTCAGGAACTGCAGGGCCTCAGTGTTCTCAGCTGCAAAATGGGCCCCTTCTTCCTGACTTCCCGTGGGGCTGAGGACTTGCACCCCTGTTGTGCTGGGTCCGGGTCCCTTTTCAGGGCCGTGTGGCCCCCCGCTCCGCAACTTCCCTTGTCCCTGGCAGTGGCCAGACCCACCGCGTGTGCCTCCTCATCTGCAACTCGCCCCCGTACCTGCTGCCTGCGGTCGAGAGCACCACCTACTCTGGGTGCACGACAGAGAGTCTCGTGCAGAAGATTGGGGAGGTGAGCACTCTGGCTCTGAGGGAAGGGGGCCAGGGCTGGGCTTCTGGTCGCAGAGCGGGCACAGCCTTGGTGGGGTGGCTAGCTCTGCTTCCTCCTGCAGGAAAACCTGTAACCCAGAATCCGCCGGGGCAGCTAATGTAGGTCTCGGGGTCCCCTGACCGGAGTCTGATGGGAATTTGTTTTTGGGCCCGTGCCACCCAGCCGCCCAGCAGATGCGTGCGGTAGCGGGGGGTCGGCCCCTGCAGTCCCGTTCTGACTGCTGGCTCCATCCCCTGCAGCGGGGCATCCACTTCTCCATCGTGTCTCCTCGCAAGCTGCCTGCCCTGCGGCTTCTGTTCGAGAAGGCCGCTCCCCCCGCCATGCTGGAGCCGCTGCAGCCGCCAGCCGACATGAGCCAGGACCCCCGGCACATGGTGCTGGTGCGGGGGCTCGTGCTGCCAGGTGAGGCCCGTCCACCGGGGCGGGGCGGGGTGGGGGTGGAGGGTGTTCTTCCACCACCGCACTCTGACCTGGATTTTCTTTCCTTCTCAAACCCCTTCCCACGGGTCTCGGGTGTCCGTCCTCGGCTCTTAGTCGGGGGTGGCTCCGCCCCAGGCCCTCTCCAGCCAAAGCAGCCTGTCCCCCTGCCACCAGCTCCAGCCTCAGGCGCTGCGCTGTCAGCAGCACCCCAGCAGCCTCTGCCGCCCGTGCCCCAGCAGTACCAGGTACGGACATCACCAGGAGAGGGGCACACCCCTGCGGCCTGGCGGAGCCCTGGCCCCTGGGAGGAGACCTAGTTCAGTGCTCGGGCTTGTGGATTGACGGGCGTCTCCATTGAGACTCGAGGAGGGTGGGTCCTCATTGGCCCCTCCCCTCCATCCCCAGGTCCCCGGGAACCTGAGCGCGGCTCAGGTGGCTGCCCAGAATGCAGTGGAGGCTGCCAAGAACCAGAAGGCCGGGCTGGGCCCGCGCTGTGAGTCCTGGGGCGAGGATACGGGGCAGGTGGGGGTCAGCTGGGCTTCTCCCCACACACACCTGCCCCACCTCCTCCCCTGGTCTCTCCCACAGTCTCGCCCATCAACCCTCTCCAGCAAGCGCCTCCAGGTGTGGGTCCTCCCTTCAGCCAGGCCCAGGCCCCTTCGCTGCCTCAGGGGCCCCCTGGTGCCCCCAAGCCGTCCCCCACTTCCCAGCCCAGCCTGGTCTCCACAGTGGCCCCCGGTCAGGGCCTGGCCCCTGCTGCACAGCCAGGGACACCGTCCATGGTAGGTGCCCGCATGCCACCCACTCGCTGCCCCACTGCTCCCCCTGACTGCCTTGGGGTGGCACCATGCGGGGGATAAAGAGGGCCCAGGGGGAGGGTCTTGGGGTTCTAGGTTCTCGGGGGCTGATGCTACAGATAACACTGAGGCTAGGGGCGGAGGGCGGGACTGCTGGGCATGTGGGTCCTGGCGGGTGAGGACTTCTGCGGGTCCCACGGGCTCCTGTTCTAAGAGTCCTGGAATCGGACAGCACCACAGCGTTTGTGCCCCAGGGATGGGCTTTTCTGGTCTCGGGAAGAGGCTTTCTCTTCTCCTTGCTGGCTTGTCCCTCTCTCGGGACAGCCCCTCCCGGGAGATGGCCCAACCAGCCCTGGTGCTCTCTTTCCTCCCCGCCGGCAGGCAGCCACCGTGGCCCAGGGCGGGGTGAGCGGCCCGTCCGCCGCCCAGCTGGGGGCCTCGGCGCTGGGCGGGCAGCAGTCCGTCTCCAACAAACTCCTGGCCTGGAGCGGGGTCCTCGAGTGGCAGGAGGTGAGTCGGTGTGAGGATCCGCTGGGTGGGTGGGTCTCACAGAGCAGGAAACGGATGGGAGCCCAGATTCGGGGCTGAGAAGGCAGTAAGAATTGTGTTGCCAGTGAAGATCTCAGAAGTCTCAGACTCGGGGTCCAGACAGCCCAGGGGATTGGGGCATCTAGGAGACAGAGGGTTATAGGGTTTGGGGCAAGAGGAGGAGCTTAATGTTTGTGGGAGGTTAGAGGATTGTGGGATTGCTGTTATGGAGGAGGGGCCGAGGGCTCTCTGGACTTAAACGGCACGGGGGGAGGGGGTTGGAGATCCAGAGCTTTAGGGTTCCCAGGGTCAAGTAGGAGGGGTCAACGGGACGGGGACTCGGACCCTTCTTGTAATAAGCCCTTTTTCCCCCCTCAGAAGCCCAAACCTGCCTCTGTGGACGCCAACACCAAGCTGACGCGGTCACTGCCTTGCCAGGTCTACGTGAATCATGGCGAGAACCTGTAGGTCACTGTCAGGGGCGGGGCGGGGCGGGCCGGGGCTCCCCTCCTCCTGACACCTCTCTCCACATCGCCCCCAGGAAAACGGAGCAGTGGCCCCAGAAGCTGATCATGCAGCTCATCCCCCAGCAGCTGCTGGTGAGCGACAGGCGGGAGGAGCCCCAGCCCCTGCCCTTTCTCTTTTCCCTCGTCCCTTCCCTGCCCCTCCCCCTCAGTCCTTCCCTCCTCACTCCCCCACTCAACACACTGGCGGGCCTCTGTGTCTCCCCAGACCACCCTGGGCCCTTTGTTCCGGAACTCGAGGATGGTCCAGTTCCATTTCACCAACAAGGACCTGGAGTCCCTCAAAGGCCTCTACCGCATCATGGGCAACGGCTTTGTGAGTCCTGGGCCGGCGGGACTGGGGGCCTCCTCTGTCCCCCTGGGCTCCTCCCCTTTCTTCCAGACCCCTAGCTTGGTTTATAGTGACGATACACATCAGAAGGAAGTCCGTTCTGTGGTCATCTGTGGCCGGGGTGACGGGGGCACTTGGGGAGAAGGTGGCTGTGACCCAGGTTTACCAGGCATATCGGTTTTCTGGGGCTGAGAAGAACAGCAGTGCGCTCCCTCCCGGCGCTGGGAGCAGGCAGTCCGAAGCAGGGGCCGGCAGGGCCGAGCTCTCTGAGGGCACCAGGGGAGGCCCGTGCGGCCTCCTGCAGCTGGCAGCCCCGGTGGTGGGGCTTCGGGCAGCAAAACCTGGTCTCCGCCTCCCTCCTCCCATGGCCACCCCCCCACCCCGTGTCTGCATCTCCACAGGGTGGGATGCTCTCCTCCCTGTGGGGTCTCTGCTGGCTTCTGAGGCCGCCAGTCATTGGACCAGTGCCCCTTGACTGACTTGATCACACCTCGGTACATCGGCAAGGATCTTACTCCCCAGTGAGGTCACGTTTCCAGATGCTGGGGTTAGAACTTCAAAGTGTGTATTTGCAAGACAGTTCACCTCATCACACTGAGGCAGGGTCTCCCCAGATAGGACCAGGTCCAGTTATGCAGGACGTCCTGTGGGCCTGGCGCCTTTCCAGGACAGGGGACTAGTAGTGGCTTACCTCGTGGGATCCTCAGGGACGTTCTGCAGAGAACAGTGTGATCCTGAGAGTCAGGAATGCTTTCGGCTGCAAGTAAACCCAACCAGCAGTTTTTTGAACAAATAGATGATGGGGTGAGGGAGCCTAAAACAGCAATTTATTTAATTTTTTAAAAAGATTTTATTTGTTTGTTTTTAGAGAGAGGGGAAGGGAGGGAGAAGGAGAGGGAAACATCAGTGTGTGGTTGCCTCTCACCCGCTACCCACTGGGGACCTGACTGGGAATTGAAAGAGCGACCCCTTGCTTCTCAGAGCGGCACTCAGTCCTCTGAGCCACAGCACCCAGGCCCTCACATAGCAATTTATTGTCTCTCACGGTTCTGTGGGTCAGACGGGCCCAGCTGGGCTAGGCTAGCTTGGGAACCTTTGTGGGATTGGCCCATTGGATGCCGGCCTGCCGCCCCGAGACTGGTCATCTGCAAGTGTGAATGGCCTGGGGGCGCAGGACCTGCGGGGGGGGGGGGGGGGAGGGGGGTGCCTGCAGGACTCACACCAGTGGTGTGGGCTGTACAGGCTGGCAGCTGGGGCTCCGCCCAGCCTGGCCGTGGAGCGCCTGTGCATGGCTCCGGCCGACATGGGCCTCGCAGCGCCGCAGCTCTTCCGAGTGGGGTGGCCTCAAAGTTAATGTGCTGGCAGGCATTTACTTTTTTTTTTTTTTTTTTAAAGATTTTACTTATTATTTGTTGGAGAGAGGGGAAGGGAGGGGAAATAAAGGAAGAGAAACATCGATTTGGTGCCTCTCAGATGCACCTGAGCCAGGAACCTGAGCCAGACCTGTGCCCTGACTCAGGATCGAACTCGCGACCCTCTGGTTTGCGGTAGGACGCCCAGCTCCTGACTGGGCGGTCAGGGGGATCTGCCTTCGGCACGCGCCAGGCTGTCCAGGGGGGCTGTTCCGGGCCAGCTTTGTAGCCCAGTGACGTCAGGGCCAGGATCCTCCCTGCCGCGCTCATGTCCGCAACATAGCTGCTGAAGCTCCAGGCATCTGGTGTGACCAGATGCAGGAAGGCAAAAAGGAAGTGTGGTGTGCATCACATAGTTGTCTTTTCAGGGGGGCAGACGCTTTCCCACACCCCCAAAGCAGGCTTCTCCTTCATCCCCTGGGCCAGGTCCAGGGCACTGGGGCCTGGGCATGTTGCTACCTGAGGCAGAGTCGGGGTTCTCTACACAGGGGAGAAGGGCAGGTGGGCCTTGGGAGGACAGCCAGCAGGGTCCGCCTCCTATGAGAAACCAAGGCTCAGCAGCAGGCTCACTGGCCGAGGTCCCAGAGGTGAGACCTCAGCTCGTCAGCCCCTGCTCCCTCGAGATTCCGTGTTCCGAGTGACCGGGTGTTACGGCCCCACTTCGTGTCCGCTGATGTTTCCCGGGCACTTCCGTGTGTCCAGGTGCAGGCAAGGTGCCGGGGGTATGCGGGTGCGTCCCACAGTCGTAGCAGCCTGTGGTGTGAGCACTGCTGTCCTCAGTTTTCCCTGGGGTCAGGGAGGGCGTGACTGTCCCCTAAGGGTCTCAGAGCCCCCGGGGCAGTCGTAACCGTGAACGCTGTTGATCACATGCTTCTGCTGCCCGCTCAGTGCTGAAGGCCCCCCTCAGCTGTGAGAGCCCTTAGGAGGGCAGCCTCCCGTGTGGCGGGTCCAGGTTGGAGAGCCGGACTGAACCTTCTGTTTGGGGCACGTCCTGTCCACTCCCCGCCGCCCTCAGCGAGACCTCCAGCCTCGCCCTGTCTCTCTGGGCGCTCAGCTGTCTTCCAAGGCCTCAGGTTGTTTCTGGAGCAGCCTCAGGCGGAACCTCAGCCTCCTCCACCTTTCACACGAAGCCTCGGCGCTCCTCGACTGGGTCTTCTAAACCAGGTGGGCGGGAGGCGTCATGCGTCCCCCCCAGGGTATGACTGTCTGATCTCCTCCCCCAGGCGGGCTGCGTGCACTTCCCCCACACGGCCCCCTGCGAGGTGCGCGTGCTCATGCTGCTGTACTCGTCCAAGAAGAAGATCTTCATGGGCCTCATCCCCTACGACCAGAGCGGCTTCGTCAACGGCATCCGGCAGGTCATTACCAACCACAAGCAGGTTCAGCAGCAGAAGCTGGAGCAGCAGCGCGGGGTGAGTGACGTGGGGCCCCGACCGTTCCTCCCTCTCCTAGCACCCGCCCACCTGGGCCCCCAGCATGCACGGCCAGATGCCCCAGGGGCTTCCCCGGGGCTCCAGTGCCAGGCATGGGCTCCTTTCCTAAGGCCTGGCCACCCAGGTTTGGTCCCATCCTCGCCTGTCCTCGCGCCCTTTCTCTCCCTTTTCGGCGTCCTAGTGGCCTCTCTGAGACACAGCCTCTTCTGTTTGGGGACCCGGGGGTGTAGAGTTTACTTGCCAGATCCCCCGCCCCCAGGGGAACCTTCCCTGCCCCTTCCAGGTTCCCCTTCAGGGCTCAGAGCCTCTCAGACCCAGCCACACCCAGTTGCTGACCTGCTCCCTCTCTCCCTGTGCAGATGGGGGCACAGCAGGCACCCCCTGGGCTGGGCCCCATTCTGGAGGACCCGGCAAGGCCCTCGCAGAATCTGGTGAGGACAAGGCCAGCAGGGTCAGGGCCAGGGCGGGGGAGGCCCCAGAAGACCTGTTGTTCTGACCCAGCTGTGGAGGCTGAGGGGTCTAGATCAGCGGTCCCCAACCGTTTTGGTACCAGGGACCGGTTTCATGGAAGATAGTTTTCCCACTGACTGGGGACAGGGCGGGGGGAGCGGCTTTACAGCCTGCCACCAGATGCAGCTTAATTGTCACTTGCCACTCACAGATAGGGTTCTGATGTGAGTCTGCCAACAACTGATTCCTTATGGCCTCTGTGCAGTTAGACTTCTCTGCTAAGGATAATCTGCATTTGCAGCCCCTCCCCAGCGCCAGCGACTCCCTCCGCCTTAGCTCCGCCTCGGATCTTCAGGCATTTGGTTCTCACAGGGAGTGCGCAGCCCAGATCCCTCGCATGCGCAGTAGTGTTCGCGCTCCTATGAGACCCGAATGCCACCGCCGATCTGACTGGAGGCGAGCTTGGGCGGTGATGTGGGCGATGGGGAGCTGCTGCAAACACACGTGAAGCTTCGCTTGCTTGCGGGCCACTCACCTCCTGCTGTGCAGCTGGTTCCTCACAGGTCACAGACTGATACCAGTTCGTGTCCTGGGGGTGGGGGACCCCTGGTCTAGAGTCTCTGTTCCACGCCCCCATCTCTTCCCACTAGCTCCAGCTCCGCCCACCGCAGCCCCAGCCTCAGGGCGCCGTGGGGGCCCCTGCCGCAGCAGGGCAGCCCCAGCCCCAGGGTGCTGCCCAGGCCCCCCCAGGCGCTGCCCAAGGCCCTCCCGGACCAGCTCCCGGCCCATCCCCTTCTGGATCCATCCTTCGGCCCCAGAATCCTGGGGCCAACCCCCAACTGCGGAGCCTCCTCCTCAACCCACCGCCGGTGAGATTCGGGATGGGGGCAGCCGAGAACGCGGGTCCTGGGCAGTGACAATTCCGGACTTTCTGTCTGGGACGAGGGACGTTGGCTTGATCAAAGGGTGTGAGTGGAGCCCCACCGAAGGCTCCAAGCCCACCGGCTCCTCTGTGTGTCTTCCCTGGGTGGGCTTCTGCTAAGACTCCTTCGAAGAAAGGCCCCGCACAAATGACTGGACCGGACGTTCTCTGAGCGGCTTCTGTGCCAGAGGCTGCCGGGCAGGGCGGAGCTCCTGCCGGCGGCCTCTGAGCCGAGTGTTTTGCTTCCTCAGCCCCAGACCGGGGTGCCCCCGCCACAGACCTCCCTCCACCACCTCCAGCCACCAGGGGCCCCTCCACTGCTGCCGCCACCACATCAGGGCCTGGGGCAGCCCCAGCTGGGTCCCCCGCTCCTGCACCCTCCACCTACCCAGTCCTGGCCTGCCCAGCTTCCCCCTCGGGCGCCTCTGCCAGGTAAGGAGGTCTGGGAGGGGCCAGGGGTCTGGACAGAGGGTCCCGGCATCCTCCGGGCTGGAGCCCTAAGACCAAGGGCTCCTGGGAAGTAAAGTCCTGGTGTTCGAGAGCAGTGGGTCCCACCTTGGCTTTTGGGGGGTTGTGAGGGCCTGGGGACCGAGGACCCAGGAGTTCTTGGTCCCTGCGACTCCTTTCCTGCCTGACCTCTGGGGTTCTCTGGGAAGCACAGTCTTAGAGCTAGAGAGGTATTTGGGGGGACAGGCTCCCAAAGGTCTGTGGGAAACAACACACTTATGTGCAGATGGGGCCAGAAAGGGCCTCCGATGGGTCCCCCAGGACTTCCTAGAGGGCTTAGTGCCTTGGACTCCCAGAGGAGGAGGGAGAAAGCAGCCCCAGGGCCCTTCAGGGCCCCAGGGGCTACTGGGAGATGCAGTCCCTTCCCCACTGCCCCCCAGGTCAGATGCTGCTGAGCGGGGGTCCCCGGGGACCGGTCCCCCAGCCGGGCCTGCAGCCCAGCGTCATGGAGGACGACATCCTCATGGATCTCATCTGAACCCCCGACACCCAATAAAGTTCCTTTTAACACACGCCCCGGCTCCCGTCACTGACGTCCCCAGGACCGGGCAGGAGGAGGCCGGGGGAGACAGGCGTCTCTGTCCTTGTCCTTGCCTCAGCAGACATCCCCGAGGCCCCGGGCCGGTGAGGCCGGGGCCTCGGCAGGGAGTCAGGCAGTCTGCGGCAGCCTGGCTCAGGGAGACATGGAGGCAGGCGGGCAGGGCTCACGGGACCCTGTGCTGTCGTGGAGGCAGAGAGGGTACCGAGGGGGCTTGGAAGTGGCCTCTGAGCCAGGCAGGCTCAGCAGGGTCTTAGAAGGGAAGCAGGAGTCGGGGAGGCCAGGCAGACCACCCAGTGTGGAGAAAGCAGAAACACACGTGTGAGGGCAGGAGAGAGCGGGGGTGCTCAGGGAGCAGGTGGGTGCCTCGAGAACGTGAGGGAGGGAGGGGCTCAGGCTGCAAGCAGCAGCTCGAGGTTTGTTGTGCAGACACCAGAACTACAGGAGACCACGAGCAGGGGGCTGGCCTTGGTCTGCCAGGAGTCGGAAAAACGGGGAGGAGGCTGAGGCAGTGGCTCTGGGAAGAGGAGAGTCCAGAGGAGGAGCTGGGGCAGAGTTGGGGGCAGGAGGGGTGAGGCTGGGACTGGTGTACCATGTGGAGGAAGGTGGGGGTGTGGGGGCATTGAGGTCGGCCCCCAGGACCTGTCCTCAGTGCTGGTAGGTGGCGGGGCTTCCTTGAGTTAGGCAGCTGGGAGAAGGAACCAGTAGTGAGTGCTCATGGTCCAGGGTACGTGCAAGTGACAGCTGCCGTGTTGGGAGCTCATGGTCCGGCCTTAGGCGATGGTCTGTGTTTGGTGGTCAAAGTTGTAGGAGTGGACAACATCACACCTGGAAAGGTGGGGACCCAGGTCCCACTCAGAGACCTGCCTTCTGCGGCTTCGGACCAGTGGACTGAGGGGGGGGGGGCGCTGTCCCTGAGATGGGAAACGAGCAGGGAGCGGGTCGGGGGTGTGGGGAGCAAGGGGGGCCTGAAGGACGTCCTCAGGGAGCTGTCCGGGGGCGGCTGTCTGGATACAGGCACAGGTACGGGCCATGCAGGTGGGCTCCCTGGAGGCGGAGAGTCAACCGTCTGACGTCAGAGTGCAGACCGGTGTCGCTCGCGGTGCGGTCCACATCTGGACCGCCAGCATCCGTGTGGTGGGGGCGCTGGCTGACATCAGAACCCCGGGTGGGCCCCGTCCCAGGAGAAAGGTTGCACCGTGGTGGCCCACGGGCCACTCTACAGATGGGTTTTGTTTGGCCTTCTCTGTGTTAGCCTCTGGTGTTTCTTCCTGAGGAGTCAGTGGCAAAAATCAGAATTCTCACACTCGCACACACACAAAACCCGTCCTCTTGGCTTCTCTTGACAAGTCAGGAGACCTGGCACCCCGGACCTGCCCTTGAGCCTCGCAACAGCGGGCCGGAGCCGCCCCTTTCGACGGGGCGCCTGCCCTGTCGTTCGCCACAGTCCCCACCACTCCCTCTCGGCTCCCCCGCCTCTGTCCGAGGGCTCGCCCCGTGGCCGTCCTCGCAGTGGTGAGCGGGGAAAGTGAAACCTTTCTTGTACCTATGTCTCTACCACAAGTGGCACAGCCAAAGAGAGAACGAGAGGGCCCCGTGTTTCGGAAAAAGTGGGAGCGAGACTATTTCTTTGTGGAAGTGAAGAGCATGCCCACGTGTCTAATATGCAGAAAGATCATGTCCGTGCTGAAAGAGTACAACCTGAAGCGCCACTACGAGTCAAAGCACAGCAAGAGCTTCGACCAGTACACGGCGCAGACGCGGGACGCGCTCCTCCACGAGCTGAAGAAGGGCCTGAAGGTGCAGTAGGGCCCGGCGGCCTTCGGGGAGGCCGAAATGGCCGGAGAGACCTTCCCTGGCGCTGAGACCTCCCTCGGATGGCGAGTTGACAGAGCAGCGGGACGGCGGCCCTGGACGGATGCACGCACCCGTTCAGGCCGTGACCTCAGGCCCCTGGGCGCCGCCGTGTGCGGCCTGGCGTGTGGGGGAGAGAGCAGAAGACGGGCGTGGCCTTTTCCATCCCTGCGCATGAACCGTGCCCACGGCTAGCTTTATTTATTTTGGAGGTCGAGGACTCCCATGTGACCGTAGCAGCCTGTGGCATGGTGCCCAGGCGGGCCTGGCCCCGGTGTGTGCGCCGGTGGGAATGCTGTGCGGAGGTCGGAGTGCCAGCGCACCGCCCTGACGGTCGAGGTGGCCCGGCGACCTGTCTCGGGAACTTGTCAGCACACCGCGAGCCAGGTGGCCTGTGGCGAGGACACGGAAGTTCGGTGATTGTGTCTGTCGCCTGGCATTGCATTGTGCTGAGGAAGTCCGTGGAACACGTCGTGAACGTCCTCGATGGGCTTCTGTGCTCGGATCGAGGTCAGGTCGGTGGTGAACTTGACCCACAGAAGCTCTGTGACCTGGTCGTCATGCGATGGTGGGACGAAGTTGGACCTGCTGAAACCCATCTACCGGGTTCATTTCACGTGAGGCAAAGCCATGCCTTGGTTCCTCTGAGAAGGTCGGTCAAAGACGTCAGGTCAAGGTTATGACCCTTCTGAACACTGTTATTTTTCCACAAGGACACTCACAAACAGCTACTTGAATGTACGAGCGAGTCTGCCCAGTCCTGGCAAAAATGGGGAGGCCCCTGGCGAGGAATATTCAGACTCCGCTTCCCGTGCTGCAGTTGGTTTCCTGAAGCAGAACACACGGCCCAGACCGTGTTTACCCAAATCCCGAGGGGGGTTAACGACCAAGTTCCCCCGAGGGCTTTCGGCGTCCAGACTCCCTGATCACGCACCAGTGCTGTCCAGTTTGCCTTTGTCAGTGGGTCTCAGCCCCGCACTCTGCAGCGGGCGCCCCAAACCTCCGAGTCCAGAGCTCCATCACGAAACCGACTCGCAGTCCGCAGCGCTCCCGGGATTCCAGGCTGAGTTCTCAAGTGCCCATCCTGCCGCGCCCCCCGCCCGGGCCCGCTGAGGCCGTCACGGGGGCGGCGGGATGCCCTCAGCCCCCCAGCCTCACCTCAGAGGAGCGCAAGAAATTACGAAAAGAGAAAATTTTAATAAGGAAATCTCTCTATTTTTCAATTTGTATTTTTTCAACTTGGAATTTGCGATACGAACTCCAGTACCAACCATGCTTGTGTTTTGTTCCGTGCGTTCACCGTAGTTCAGTAAAGATGCAGTTTGACGATGTTTCTGGCCGTCGCCTTTTCTTAGACCTGGCTGGTTCACTCATTTATGTGGCCCGCCTGGCTCCTGGAGGCATTTGAGTTTCCCATGCTCCCCGCCCTGCAGTGGTCGAGGCAAGTCTGGGGCTGGGGGAGGCTTTGAGCAGCCCCCTCGGTGATTGTCACACAAGAGAAACACGGAGCGGGATGCCCTGATGGGAGCCCGAGGGGAGGGCACGCGGGTGGGGTCCCCGGGCAGCGAGCACAGCAGGGCCTCCTGAAAACTCAGATGGCTTCACGGGCCAGGCAGGTGATAGAAATGTGTGACGTGGACGGGTGTGAGACAGCAGGGTGTGCTGGGGACTGTGGCGAACCCGGACAATGCGTGCCCCGCCCAAAGGTGTTCAAATTAAAGACAAAACACACCGTGAGGACCAAACAAAAATCCGCTGGTGGGTCCGATGAGGCCGCGGGCTGCCATTTTGCGACCTCGGGAAGAAGAAGACGTGAGGACCAGTCCAGAGCCCTAAGGAAAGCCCTGAGGGTTGGGCAGGCAGCCAGAGGACGGGGGTCCCGGCAAGCGTGTTCTGGAAGCCGGAGTGTTTTTGAGGAGAGAGTGACTGACTGTGTCCCAAGCTGCCGCAAGGGCAAGGAGCCAGTGCTGTTCCCACCGGGCTGGGAGTCCCTCTGCAGGGAAACACTGGTTGGGTCCGGGACAGGCGGGAGGAAAAATCAACGTTTCCAGGCGCTGGTTTGGCCGTCTGGCTAGCGAGTCCCTGACCTCAGCACCCGGGCAGAGGAACCTAAGAACCTGCCAGGCTCTGGTTGCTCCCAGGTGCCTGCCTATTCACAGGCCAGGCACGAAAAGCCCAGGGCGTCTGGATTGCCCCAAGAGCGAGCAAAGATCTAGACACAGCACGCACCCGCCTCCCCCACCACACACACACAGAGTCCAGGTTAAAGGCGACAGGCAGCGGCACTTAACCTGCCTGTTAGAACCAGCAGCGGCCACCAGCGTGTTTTTGGGGAAGTTCCTCTCTGAGGGCCAGGTTAAAGCTGCGAGAGCGCAGCAAGGAGAGAAGACCTCGGAGCAGCAGGCGCTCCACTCCGGCCCCAGCACTGACTGGCTCCGGGCAGGCGGGCCCCTGTGTCTCTCTGAGCCTCGGTGTCCCCATATGTCGAGGAGTGACTTCCCCACAGGGCTGGGTGCCTGGCAGGCTCAGCACAGCCCTCCATCCCAGAGAGCCGCTGTTAGCCGCGGCTGTCCTCACTGGCTGCAGACTCTCTGGAGGTGGACGTGGTGGGCAAAACCAGCCAGAATCACCACAGCGTCCCTGGGGATTGTAGGAGGGCGAGTGATCGCTTGGAAATGTTTCATTTTCGAGTAGCGGGCTTCCGGACCCGGCATCCGGAGCTGGAGCAAGACTGGGCAGTGCATGAAATTTCCCCCCAAGGAGCAGGTCTGCCACAAGTGGCGGAACATAAAATGAAAAAAAAATTAAGGCAAAACTAGCAAAATACCAGCACGTGAATAGTTGCAAGCCTGTCTGGGGTGAGAGCACATGCCCACTACAGCCTCTTTAAGGAAAAGTTAGAAGGAAAGTGACACCTACAAAAATGGGTTTGTCTCAAGGTACACAAAACTCACCAACAGAGGTTTTCCACCATCTTTTATTTTTTTTAATTGTATATTTCTAGAGGAAGGGAGGGAGAAAGAGAGGGAGAGAAACATCAGTCTGTGGTTGCTTCTCAAGTGTCCCTACTGGGGACCTGACCCGCAACCCAGGCACTTGCCCTGACTGGGAATTGAACCCATGACCCTTTGGTTCACAGGCCAGCGCTCAATCCACTGAGCCACACCAGCCAGGGCAGCCCACCGTCTTTTAAAATTAATTTAAAAAATGTATTAGAGTTACACACACTTTTATAGTTCTGTACAGGTGAGAAAGCCCCGAAGAGTATAGAAAATAAACTGAAGGACCCCCTTGCCCCAACCCTCACCTGCGCCCAGCCCCGCCCCGCCCCCACCACAAACATGCACTGAGCAAACCGCCCTCCTCCCCAGAGGCAGGTACATCAGTTTGCTGTTTGAACTTACACGCCTGTGGTTGCAGACACATTTATTGTCTCTCTTTTTTTAATTAATCAAATACATTTGCTGGAATGAGTGTTAGTTTCTTAAATATTTACGTAGGTGGGGCCAGTGTCTAGACACGGTCCTTTATCCTGCTGTGTTTTCCCGCCTGAGTCCTGGCTAGCCGTCCGCGCCATTCCTGACGTGTGGCCGTCCTGATTTTCAGTGGTTGCCGTCCACCGCCCATTAAATTCAACATGGACACACTCCAGTTCCACAGACCGTCCCGAGTGGATGAGCTCTCTATGGCAGTGTGACAGGCCCCACCACTCAGTGCCCGAAAACAACGATGAACCGGTGTTCATCACCTCCCGGTTGCTCTGGGTCAGGAAGCCAGGCACAGCTTCGCTGGGAGCCTCTGGTTCAAGGTCTCTCAAGGTTGAAGCTCCACAGGGGCAGGGCCCACTTCCAAGCTCACTCACTGGCTTGTGGGTGGGTTTCACTTCCTTGCGGGCTGGACACAGGGCCTCAGGGCCTCACTCCCGATCTCAACAGGTAGTCCCTGCAAAGGGCAGCTCACTTCTCCGGGCGAGCCAGCTTCTCTGGAGGGGAGACAGCAGCCAAGGTGCAGCTCCAGGCTTTTCATGACCAAGT
Organism: Trachops cirrhosus; assembly: GCA_028533065.1. Classification (NCBI taxonomy): domain Eukaryota; kingdom Metazoa; phylum Chordata; class Mammalia; order Chiroptera; family Phyllostomidae; genus Trachops; species Trachops cirrhosus. The sequence goes on from CM052550.1 coordinate 42,528,304, forward strand.
CTTGGAGGGACAGTGCTGTCACTTGGGCCTTATTCTACCCACGTCTGGCCCACATTGACGCCGAGGGGTTAAGGGTGTGACGCCAGGAGGTGGACACCATGGGCCATCTTGGAGACGGCTTGCACGCTATGTGGGCATTCTGCCAGCTGTGCAGTTCATCGCCGTCATTAAAAATGCTGCCGAGGACATATGTAAAATTGCCCTTGTGCAGGAATTCTTGTGTATTACTTTCCCAGCAGCCAGTTTGCAGGACTGAGGAGTACGCCAATTTCATTGCTGTTTATTTGACTTTGAAAAGGGAATTTATGTTTTGCATATTTAAAACCTTCATATGGTTCACACTTTAAGAGTTTCCAGAAGCGCTCCAACACACGGCCCCAGCTCTCTCTGGAAACTACCAATTTCTTTTTTTCTTTAAGATTTTATTTATTTATTTTTAGGAAGAGAGGAAGGGAAGGAGAAAGAGAGGGAGAGAAACACAAATGTGTGTTTGCCTCTCGTGTGGCAAACCCAGCAACCCAGGCATGTGCCCTGACTGGGAATTGAACCTGCAATCCTTTGGTCATGCAGGCCTGCACTCAATCCACAGAGTCAGCGCCCAAGAAGGATACTTTTAAAATTAAGTGATACAGGCCAGCTCCAACTCTTAACGACCAGTCTGACCCACTCTAGTGCATGAGGCTGAGGGCAACCAGGCTATCGTCCTTGGGAACCTTGAGTAGGGTGGAGGAGGTGGAACCAGTCTCTGGGAGGTAATCAGGGAACCTGACAGTCACAGCAAACAGCAGCAGGGGCCCAGGTGGCCCGGGAGGTCATATTTGCAGTTCATTTGTTTGGGAAATATTGACTGGATGCCTGATAGGGCTTGGGCTTCCGACAGTGCAAAGGTGGGCTTGGTTCCCGCCCTCACAGGAAGAAGCCGCTGCCAGACAGCTCGCCTCGCAGACTGAGCTCCCCTGTCTGCAAGGCTCAGCTCTGATGAGCAGACCTTGCAGGGGCCTTGCAGAATTAAATGAGAACTCAGTTTCATGCTTAATAAGTACTACACGCTCAACTATACAGGCTGTTCTTTTATTTAATTTAAATTATTTTATTGTTCAATTACAGTTGTCTGTATTTTCACCCCTCCCCTCCCCCACCCTCCCCCTCCCCCCTCCAACACACCTCCCTCCCTTGCTTCTACCTTCCCCCTTGGTTCTGTCCATGTGTTCCCCATAATAGTTCCTTATTTATTTTAGAGGAGAAGGGAGGGAGAGAAACATCAATGTGTGGTTGCCTCTCGTATGCCCCCTACTGGGGAGCTGGCCTGCAACCCAGGCATGTGCTCTGACTGGGAATCAAACTGGTGACCCTTTGGTTCCCAGGCCCACACTCAGTCCGCTGAGCCACACCAGTCAGGGCAACAGGTCATTCTTTGACAGGTACAACTGGAGGGGAGGGCACAGTGCAGGCAAGGCCTGGAGTTACAGACGAGTGGGCACATTGCGGCCAGTAGATTAGGCTAAAGTGGCCCGAGAGTGTGCGTGGTCCCATCATTATGTTAACAAATCCGTACATCTCAGTGGTTTAACAAAGGATTGTCTCCCTTCGCCCCACCCTCGACGTGACAGTCTGATGTGCCCCGCTGGCTCTCCTCCAGCAGTGACAGAGGGCTCTCATGCTTGCATCCCATAACCAGCCCCTCCATTTGGGGGCCCTTAGTCTCCACCCCTGGGAAGGAGCGCACGCTGGCTGGCAGCTGCCTGGGACCAGAAGTGACGCTTGTGACGTAGGGCGCTCAGGCTGGTGCCCCCACAGGGAGAAGTCCATCGTCCCAACCTCGTACGGGGAAAGCAGGGACGACAGCTTTCCTGGGGCGTGAACGCATCCCAGGCCCTCTGTCGAGGCGTGGAGTAGGTTAGACCTCGAGAGCCCTGTGCTGGGCTCTTGGGATAGAGCTGTGAGGAAGCTAGACGTGGCCCTTGCTTCCAGTCTAATACGGGAGACACATAACTCCGAATTACAACGAGAAAGTGGAAGAAAGGCTATATAGCACTTGGAGAGCCTGCATCAGATAGATTTTTGTTTTTAGATATTATTTTGTCATTGCAAAAAACGAAACTCAAGACAGACTGCCTTATTCCCATTTAGTCCATGTTATCACGTCCTTGTCTGTGTCACATACACAGCCAATCTGTATGTCCTCCCGGTTTGCCCTTTTAGTGAAGTTGGTGAGGCCAGTAGTTGATTGGCTAAATGGGATTATTTGAGGACGTATTTCTGTGTCAGGATAGGCTGGGTTCTGTTCCAATAACAACCCCCACGTTGCAGTGGCTCGGAATAGCAAACGAGGGTTTTCTCACTCGCGCTGAGTGGATATCTCACTCGTGCCGAAAAATCTCAAATCTTGCCAAGTAGCATGGGAAATGCTCCAGCCTGAATTCACGTGTCCCTGTTGCTCAGATCTCACTGGCCGGGATGAATCACATGACCCCACTCAGCCATAATGGTATCAGGAAGTGGAGTCCTCCCCATTGCTGGGCAAGTGGGGAGTAAGGAATATGTGGCAGGTAGTGCCGGTGACCAAGCACTTAAAGTGTTTTTTTCACTAAGAACATCAAGACCTTTTCCCAGTTGTCATACAACATATTCTTGTATAAACTACCCACCAATTGCCACGAATCTTTTATCATTTCCAGTTATTTTTTTTAAGTGACCTGAAAACTTAAAGACCCTTAGGAAGCAAACCAAAGACTGGGTCTTTCTAGGTTTTTATGAACTTTTCTGTTCAATCGTTTACAGTTGCTTTGCTTGCAGCTAATATGGCAGCATTTTTTAAAAGATTTTTAAATTTATTTTTAGAGAAAGGGGAAGGGATGGAGAAAGAGAGGAAGAGAAGCAACAATGTGTGGTTGCCTCTTGTACACTCCCTACTGTAGGGAGTACCTACAGGGCACGTGCCCTGACTGGGGATCCAACCGGGGACGCTTTGGTTTGCTGGCTGGCGCTCAATCCACTGAGCCACACCAGCCAGGGTGGCAGCATTTTTTTTTTAAAGCAACGCACCTTTATTTCCAATGCAGGCTACCTGTTTTGCATATAAACAGTTCTCTTGCATTAATATTTCATTAGTTTGACAGGACTAAGTTATTTACTTAGGAGTAACTGGCATACACAGGTTTGGTAACAGCTACTTCTGAGCAAGTGTGCAGCCTAACAGATGGGAACAGAACCATGTCGTCATAATAGCCTGCCAGCCTGGACAGCAGGTGTGGCAGAGGACACGAATGGTGTCTTTCCAGCTGGCACACTGAAGCCCTGGATGGTGTGGTTCAGTGGACTGAGCTTCGGCCTGTGAACCAACTGGCACACTGGGTGAGGAGGGTGTCCTCAGAGAGCTGTACTGTAGTGTTGCTAACAGAATTTCAGCCTACGTGTTCATTTCACATTCTGACATGTTTTCATTTTGCTCATGCTGGAGCGTATCCTGGTCCGCCTTTCTCCACGCTTAGACAGTCTTGGGAATTCATACCCACACAGGTGTCCTGATGGGATCTGAAGGATGGAAAGGCATTGACCAGGTGGAGAACAGGAAGGTGATCAGTCTGGAGACGGCCGCAGGGGCTGCATGATTCTTGGCCTTCAAGGCCACAGTGAGGTAGTTAAATCTAAAGGCCCTGGGGAGCTATTGGATTGTTTCAATGCGTGGAACACGAGGCAAGGTGTCAAGAGTTAGGAGACTGTCTTCCTGGCAAGAGATCTTGATGGCTTGGACCAAAGAGAATGATGGGAAATGAGGATTCCTGGAGTCACGGAGGCTTCTGTCCCTGTGGTTTTCTCCTTCCTGCAGCCAGCAGTCGGGTGTCCTGACACGGGTGATTATTAGGGCTCTGGAGGTGCCTGTGGGTATCTAACCTGCAGTCGGGGCCCAGAGAGCACTGACGTCCGGTTTTGTCACGATCTGGGTCACATTTGGGGCTCAGGGCTGGGCTCCAGTCGGCCCTGGGAGGTCCTTGGGCAGGCCGCTTAATTGATGGAGCAAACACAGGAAATATGACCCAGCGAAGGTCTTCTTTAATTTTACTGGTCGCTCCTCTGTCTCATTTGCTGGTGGCCCCTCAAGACCTGACCTTTAAAGGGATGGCGTGTCCCAGTCTCCATCCTTACCCATGTTCTTTGTAATCTCATTCTTTCTCATTGACTGCAAAGCTGAGGACTCCCGAAGTTTTCTCTCCAGACTCTTCTAGCTACATTGCTTCATCAACATCTCTAACGGAAGTAGGGCTCTCTGCCTCCAGGCCTCCCCAACCGGCTCCTCTGGTCAGCTCCCTCACTAAATGGCACCTGTGGACAGACAAGAACCTTGGCATCATCCTTCACCCCCCACTTCTCTCATCTCTACATAAGTCCTTTGGGCTCTAGCTTGAAAATACATTGTGAAAATGACCATGTTGCCTGCTGCGGCCACCCTCCCCTTGGCCCGTGCCCTGAGGCCTCTCACCTGGATTATTGCCACTGTCTGCTTTCTGCCTTCCCGCTTCCTCTTGTTGTCTACAATCTGATTTTCAACGCAGCAGCCTAAAAAGTTTGAAATGTTGCCAGTTATTTTTCAACAGGCAACACTTACATATGGTTCAAATTCCAAATAGTTTAAAACAGTGCAGTCTCCTCTCCACTGCTCCCCCCCCACACCCCCGCCCTGCCACTGCCTTCCCTGCCCCCAGTCTGCTGCCTTCTCTCCTTGGAGGTGACTGTGGGTTCCAGCTCCTCCCGTATATTCGTACAGATGTGTGTGACTCTGCATTCTGTGACTGCTTTGTTTTAAAAAATGAGACTGCCACTCCCTGGCCAAAAGCCCCAGGTAAATGAGACTAAAATCCAAATTCCATCCCAAGGCCACAGGGACCCTGCTTGTGGCACTCAGCCCCTCCCAATTTCACCGTTCTCTTCCACCCTCACTCCTCTCCAGCCTCCTGGGCCTCCCTTGTTCTTCTTCCCTTCTCAGGCTTTGTGCCCTTGCTGTTCCCTCGTCTTAGCACACCGTTCCAGTTGATGTGGAATTGCAGGCTCCTCAAAGGCCACTTTCCTCAGTTCTCACGGTCACCACCCCACCACTCTGTGCACTGGCTCTAGTCACCCGTTTATCACCAACTGCGATGCTAGGTGTTCCCCAAGGGACCGTGGGTTCTGGGAGGGACCTGGTCTGTCATCACAGTATACTCGCTGCCCAGCACAGAACTGGAAATGGTGCTACTAATGCTTGAAAGAAAAAAAGCAAACGTTTAAGTCGTCACTGTGCCAAGTATCGATCCCAATACTTGATTGGCTCATTTGAGCCTCAATAACCGCTTTGGGGTTAGCTATTAGCCACACTTAAGACACATGAAATTTAAGCCTTGCCTGGTGTGGCTCAGTGGGTTGAGCGTTGAGCGCTGAGCGCTGCCAGTCTGTAAACCAAAGAGTCTCTGGTTCGATTCCCCGTCAGGGCAACCCCTTATGGGGTGTGGGCCAGGTCCACAGTAGGGGGGTGGCGCGAGAGGCAACCACACCTTGATGTTCCTTTTCCTCTCTTTCTCCTTCCCTGCTCTCTTAAAAAAAGAAACAGAAACAGGGAATTTAAGCAAGAAATCTTAGAAAACTTCTAGTAAATGACTATGCAGTCACTTAATTGAGTGAAATGAGGGAGTCAATGAATGGTTCCGAAAGGCGGGAGCAAGAAGCTGCGTGAGGCAGAGAAGGCGGTGGACGGAGCCTAGGGAGCGGGGCCCATGGGGACGCAGCTGTGAGTTACAGGCGTCTCCCGAGGCCGCAGGCCCGGCCCCGCCCGCGCGGGGGCCGCTGGAAGTTGTGGTTCCCTGCAGCCCTAGCCACGTCACAGCCTTCAAACCTTAAATCCTCGTCTGGTGCACGGTACGACCCGAATCCCCAAACCTCTAGTAGATTCCCTCAACCCCCAGGTCCATTATTTCTTCCTCCCTCTTTCCCTGAGAGCTCTGGTAGTCCCCCGGTTCCGCGTGTCCGGGACTCAGTAAACTCTGCCGGATCTCGCCCCCCATCCTGCATCCAACTTGGTATCGTCTTCTACTTCATCTTCCCCCCACCCCTTCGCCCTTTGATATGGCTTTCTTCGCCAGGGTCCCCCGAAGTCGTTTCTCGCACGTTCTCTCAGTTCCTCCAGCCCTGGCTCAAGCGGCCCGAGGTAACTTCCAATTGCCGTATTCCCCGCCCCACACACCCTCTCCGTTCCCCGCGCTCCCCAGCCATATTTGGTACGCCCCGGCCACGCCCCCTCGCGGACGCTCTTGGTTGGCGCCGCGCTCCCCTGCTCGCCGCAGTGGTTCGGCCGTGGCGACCCCTCTTCGGCAGCGCGTCCCCCGCGCTTGGTACAGCCCAACCCGTCTCCCCCCAGAGCCGCGGGCCCGCGCCCCTCAGTCGGTGGAGCCCGCAGCCCCTCTCGCGGCCGGTGTTGTACCCCCCAGTCTGCTCGGCCCGCGCCTGCTATGGTCCGTCCGCGCCGCGCCCCGCACCGCTCCGGCGCTGGGGGCCCCCTTGGGGGTCGCGGCCGCCCCCCGCGGCCCTTCACGGTGCGCGCCGCCCGCTCGCGCTCCTGGCCGGCCAGCCCTCGAGGCCCAGAGCCTCCGCGGATCCGGGCCCGCTCGGCCCCTCCCATGGTGAGCCCCCCGCCATTTTTCCAGAGCCTTCTACGGCCCCGCCCCCGTGCTCCCGTCTTTGTCCGCGGCCCCCTCCTCTGGGGTCTCCCGGGGGGCCACGAAGGGTGGTCCGGACTGGGGCTGGGTTCCCCCGTGGAACCCCTCGGTGGTACGTGCTGGGCTCTCCCCTTTGTTAGGCACTCGGGCCGGGGTTGCGGGGGTGGGGTACGGGGGTGGCGAGGGCTCAAATTACTGCTGACTCGGCGGCCGGATTTAAACGCGGAGTGGGGGTCTGGCTGGCCGACTACGAACGTTGGCCGGCGTGCGCGCTCGTTTTTCCAATTGGAAAGTTCGTCTCTGTGCGGGCAGGAGATCTGAAAATGAAGGAGGGGTCTGGGGGACGGCGGCGAGAGGGACCGCGTCTTGCCTTCGCGCGCCCAGGTGTTGCACCCGGGGGCGTTCTGCACGGCGCCCGTAGCGTGTGCGCCCAGGATTTGCTGGCGCGCTCAGGTGTGGGATGCTCTCACACATAGTAACAAGCCCAGACCTTAAACATAAATATCTAACTTTGCTGGTACATGAAGCTACACACTCTTTCCCCGGCTTTAAAACATACACATACTTTACAAAATCTTAATAAAGCTTATTTGGAGCGGTAAAGGTGCGCGTCCCGACGTTTCCTGCACGGCCGAACTATGCACACGCTTGCCCAGACGTGCGTTTTACCCTAGGCTGGCGCTCGAGCTCGCTTCTCGACTGCTCTGTCCCACGTTGTCCGTGGCGCGGAGCCTTAAGCAGGCTTCCTCCGATCTTACACACCCAGACTCGGAACATCTCCCCAAAGTTTCCCTTTGCCGCCATCGCCCTCCCCTCTTTCATCAGCATTCACATCTACTAAAGCACTTCCTGGACCCTTAAACGTTCCTCCTCGATAAGGCTTTTTCGCCCTTCCAAGTACTACATGGGCTTTCTCATGCAGTAAACAACCAGGTGGCAGAGGAGGCACTGCTCAGTTTGTGCAAACACTTGCCCAGAGGGGACATTTCCTGTAGGGTTGCACTTGACCTGGGCATCCTGCTGTTGCAGGTGTGTGTCCCTTCCCCCGCCCCCCCACCCCCCAGTCTTCGGCACCCGTCCCTGGTCTTCACAGCCCAGACCAAAACCCCTTTCGAGTCCTGCGAGGTCAGCCCGCCCTCCAGGATAAGCAGACTTTGACACGTGTCCCTAGAGCTTGCGCGGACTGACTGGGTCCTCAGGGGCGTTCACCTGGGCCCTCCAGCTGGGCGCTTGGGCGCTTTCCCTGCGTTCCGGGAGTTCTGCGCCCCAGCTGTGGTGCCTGCGCCCTTTCTCCCGCTGGGCGCATACGCACCCTGCACTCAGGCTTTCTCCCTCGTCTCCCGCAGTTTCCCGCGTCCCAGGTCCGCCTGCCCTGAGGGAGAGCGTGCCTGCTCAGGGTGTTTTGGTTTTTAAGCCCCCCTCCAAAATAAAACTATTCCTGCCTGTCAGCATGCAGGGCAGGGGCATCTGTGTGCTTCACAGGAAGCGTGGAAGTCCCCTTTAGTAGTAAGATGGAAGGCACAGCCATGGAGACTCCTTTTTTCCTGCTGGAGGCACTTACAAGTGAGATTTTCCTGGCGTTCCTGCTGCTCTGCTGTTTCGAAGCCTTCACGTGTTTGCTGGAGATGTTTTTGGTTTTAAAAAAAAGATGGCTGGGAGAGCATGCTCTGGGAATGTGTGGCTTTCCTTGGCTGTACCGCTGGAACATTCTGGTGTTCTGCAAACGCTCTCAAGGCTCTGAGTTTGAGGCCCCTCAGGTGTTTGTCACACTGCCTCCTCCGCACAGGTCCCCACCTCCCTGGATGCTTCTGTACTCTGTGTGTTTCTGGTCTCTGCCTCTCGGGGATCAGGCTGACATGGCTTCAAGCCGGGGTGTGCGAGGGGGGAGCGAGGGCCGGCAGCAGCCGGGGGAGGCTGGCAGGAGCCAGAGGGAGAGTCTGGACTTTCTCTTGACAGTCGTGAGGAGCTAGGAAGGGCTTCGAGTGTGAGGGGACAGGGCAAGCCAGTGTGCCAGGTGGACAGACCGACATGGCCCAGGCTGGCTTGTGGGTTGTGGGGGCTTCGAGGACACCCCTGAACCCCGAGAGCTGACTTCTGAGCTGGTTCTCAATAGGCGGACAGAGACTTTGATCAGGCGGGGAGGGTGAGTGGGCGGCGCCTCCCCCGGAGCAGGGTCAGGGTTGGATTCCAGGCCCAGAGCTCAGCTGCCGCAGAGGCTGGAGGGGCAAATGGGCTGGTGGCTTTCACAGAGCTTGCATGGGCTGGTGTTGAGGTGACAAGCAGGCTCGGTGGGGGTGGGGGGGGGAGGAAAAGATGGGGTCAGCCCTCCATCAAGGCAGGGTCTTGACTTCTGGAACAAGGAGTTTGGATGTTGTCTTGGGCATTTCTGAGTGGGAAGTTTGGGTCTGAATATTGGGACGTCCCCTCTGGGGTAGGTGGGAGACGGCCTGCCTGTGTGGTTGCCCCAGCCTCAGTTTCCCCACTCCTCTTCCGCAGCAAGGTGCTCGGGTCTTCGGGGCCCTGGGCCCCATCGGGCCATCCTCACCTGGGCTCACCCTTGGGGGCCTGGTGGTGGGTGAGCACCGGCTTAGCAACAAGCTGCTGGCCTGGAGCGGCGTCCTGGAGTGGCAGGAGGTGAGCGGCCCATGTCAGGTGTGGGGCTGGGGGTGCCCTGAGGGTCCCGTCTGTCCCTGCAGGTGGGGGCAGGCCCGGGTACCTGGGCCATTTCACGAGACACTCGCTTCTGCTGCAGAAGCGCCGACCATACTCCGACTCCAGCGCGAAGCTGAAGCGCACCCTGCCCTGCCAGGCCTACGTGAACCAGGGCGAGAACCTGTGAGTGCCCGGGGCGGGCGGGTGGGCGGGCGGCTGAGGGGCCGGGGCCCCCCTGACCCTCTCCTCCCGCAGGGAGACGGACCAGTGGCCACAGAAGCTGATCATGCAGCTGATCCCACAGCAGCTGCTGGTGAGGCCTGCCCTGCACCCCCAGCCTGCCCCCCCCACACACCCTGCCCCCAGCGGTGACCCAGCTGTCCCCTTGTTGCCCCCAGACCACCCTGGGCCCCCTGTTCCGCAATTCCCAGCTGGCGCAGTTCCACTTCACCAACAGAGACTGCGACTCCCTCAAGGGGCTCTGCCGCGTCATGGGCAACGGCTTCGTGAGTGGGCCGCCGGGCATGGGCACAGGGCGGCGGAGGGCAGGGCCCGTGGGCACTCTGGTGGCAGTGCAGCAGGAGGCAGCTCTGCTGGGACAGGCCAGGGCTGGGCTCAGGTGAGCTGCCCTGGGGAATAGGGTCACCCCCCTCCCTTGGTGGGCCCACCTGTCTGTAAGTAGGTCTCAGAGGTTCCCCTCGGTGGAGCAGATGAAGGGATCCACCTGCCACAGGGACATGAGTGACCAGGGGGTACCGAACTAGCCTCCTGGGGTCCAGCAGGTGGCAGGGACCTGGCGAAGGGGTGTGGCCAGGGGCTGAGGGAGGGACTGGTCTGTGCTGGGCTGTCTGCCTTGGCTGCCGGCAGGGGGCCAGTCCAGGGGCCGCTGTGGGAGGTCTGTGTCACGTGGACTGAGTGCACAGCGTGTGCTCTGCAAACACTGTGTGTCAGTTTGGGATTCGGACTCAGGAAGTCTGGAAGTGAAATTCAATCTGGCTCCTACAGCCCCTGCCTCTGGGCCTGGGTTTCGGCAGCGCCCGCCCCCAGGAGTCTGGTTGTGGAAGGAGGCAGGTGCTAGGGAGGGGTGGGCATGATGTGGGAGCAAGTCCTCTGCCCAGGAAGTCCAGTGGACTCAGCTCTGGGGTCCCATCCAGTCCCTCTTCCTCTTCGGAACAGGCCACCCCCTCTAGGGGTGCTGTGGGTGCCAGGACTCCTGAGGTCCAGGGGTCTCTCCCCTCCCTCGGTGCCTGGGCAGGTGGGTCCTCACTGGCAGCCACCCTGCACAGGCAGCCCCAAGGGGCGGGGCTCTCACTGGAGGGGGTGTGGTCGGGAGACAGTCCTGGGGTCCTCACACCCACACGTGGGTCCCAGCCCTGACCTCAGACTCACAGGTGGGGGCGCGTTGGCTCACTCAGTGCTTTGCTGTGTTCCTTGTTTTGGGGCCATGAGGTCAGCTCTGAGGACTTCTGTCCCGGGGCAACAGGGGCAGGCTCGTGTGATGAGGGAAGGGCGCTCGGCCCCTCGGTAGTGCGTGGAGGTCCCTGACTCCCGGCTTCCCCCAGGCGGGCTGCATGCTCTTCCCCCACATCTCCCCCTGCGAGGTGCGCGTGCTCATGCTGCTGTACTCGTCTAAGAAGAAGATCTTCATGGGCCTCATCCCCTACGACCAGAGCGGCTTCGTCAACGCCATCCGGCAGGTCATCACCACTCGCAAGCAGGTGCACCCTGGGCCCAGGCGCTGGTGTGCCAGTGAGGCCTTGCAGGGTGGGGGGACTGCGGGTGTCTCCCAGGAGGGACACGTGTGCGGACTGGGACAGTGGGCGGGCGGGGGGCACGCTGGTCACGGGGAGGGTGGTGTGAGGCAGACCCTGTGGGCTTTGTGCCCCGGGCTGAGGGGTAGTACTCATCCCCGGGGCACCTGGGAGCCATGGGTATCTGTGAGCAGGTGAGGGGCAGGGCTGTCTGTGAGGAGCTCTGGGGCGGAGAAGCCCTAGGCAGACTGGAGGCTGGGAAGCCAGGAAGAAAGCTGGGGCTGTCTGGATCTGTGGGGACAGGCGGTGGGAGGCTTGGGTGGGGCCGAGGCACCAGCCCACACCACCCTCACCCACCCGGCCTCCTCCTGCAGGCGGTGGGGCCCGGTGGCGTCTCCGGTCCAGTCCAGATCGTCAACAACAAGTTCCTGGCGTGGAGCGGGGTCATGGAGTGGCAGGAGGTGAGCCCTGGTGCAGCCTGGTCGCTTCAGGAGCAGCGCGCCCCTGCTGGCTCGGCTCCACCCTCTCCTGATGCCTCCCCTCTCCCTCCCCCCAAAAGCCCAGGCCCGAGCCCAACAGTCGGGCCAAGAGATGGCTGCTGTCGCATGTCTACGTGAACCAGGGGGAGATCCTGTGAGTGTCAGGCTGGGGGTGGGGGAGGTGTCTCAGTGAGAGCCGGCCCCCGACTCTTGTCCCTCTGCGCCCGCAGGAGAACCGAGCAGTGGCCAAGGAAGCTGTACATGCAGCTCATTCCACAGCAGCTGCTGGTGAGTGGAGGGCGGCACAGCTGGGGCCCCGGGGTGGCACGTCCAGGAGGGAGCCCTGGAGAGCCAGCTGCAGGAGAGCCTGCTGGGCGGACAGCACGTGACAGGTCCTGTGGCTGGTGGCCGGCAGGCCTGGCTTTGAGGGGTCGCAGGACCTGTCCAAGGCAGAGCCAGCCACCGTGTGGGCAGCTCGGCGGTGGGCCGTCCGAGCTCCTGGGCTCACGGAGCTGCCCGCCGGCGTCCCCGCAGACCACCCTGGTGCCGCTGTTCCGGAACTCCCGCCTGGTGCAGTTCCACTTCACCAAGGACCTGGAGACGCTGAAGAGCCTGTGCCGGATCATGGACAACGGCTTTGTGAGTGGGGCCGGGCGGTGCGGGGTGGAGGGAGAGGCCCTGCAGGATAGAAACAGTCGGATCCCCCAGGTGTTCAAGCGAAATTGAGGCAAACCCAGGGATGCCCTTGTCCCCGGAATGGACTGGGTAGTGCCAGCGGCCCACGGTGGTGGCATGTTGCTGTGCACCCACACACCCACTGGCTCCTGGACCACACGGCTCCCCCGGGGTCCTGTGCCATCCTGGCCCTGTTTTACAGATAGGGAAACTGAGGCCCAAAGGCAGCGCTAACAAGTACAGGCCAGGGACTTAGGCCCAGAAGGCTGGTGCTGGCCTGTGCGAGCGCTGCCTGAGCTCCAAGGCCCCTCCCTGCCAGCTTTCTCCTGCTGTCCCAGAGGACAGGGAACCCTTGTCACTGTAGGTTTTCCTGGGGAAAGCCCAGGGCTCCTGAAGGCCCTCGCCTGCAGGGCGGTGCGCCAGCTCCCAGCTCTCAGTGCTGGGTGGGCGGCGACCCTCCCGGGGCTGAGCTGCAGCCTGTCCGTCTGGTGGCTCTCTGCACAGTGCTGTCGCTGTCCACTTCTCTGGTGTCTGTTACAGAAGGTTAACACTTGGCTCACCTGTTATTTCTCTTAAATCCACTGAAGTGATCTCAGCTGTGCCGTTGTGTATTTGAGGGGCCAGTTGTCTATTTCTACTGTGGTCAAGCGTTTAAAAGCACGGGGCTGCCTGAGGGCCCTGCTGTACTGGGGCCAGCCCTTCCATCCGCACCAGACCACCGACTGGGCTTGGGTGTGGGAAGGGGCGTGTGCCTGGGGCTCTTCCAAAGCCTTTGGAGCCCTGCCCAGAGTGGTGCACACAGGGCCAGCTCTGGGGGCCCTCGAGCTCTCAGCACCGATGGCTGACCTGTGATGGGGGACGATGGCCCAACCTTGCAGAGAGGGAGGAGCCTGTAGGCCTTGTCCCTGCCCGCTGTGTGTGGCAGGGGGGCAGGTAGCACTCTGGGCTCCGCATGGGGTGGAGAGCCACAGTGCCCGCAACTCTGCCGGTGAGGCCTCTGCGGCTCAGCTGGGGTGGGGCCTGCACCCCGCGCCCCAGGCTCCATTTCAGGGGCATTCTGTGTGCTCACCCCTCTGGTGTTGGTGGCGCTCCCGACAGCAGGTGGCACAGTGTCCTGGGCTCTTCTGCACAGCACCTGCCGGGCCACGGACGGTCGTCTCTGGGCCTCTGTCTCGTGTGCCCGAGTGGGAGTAGTAATGGGGCCGTGAGGACAGCAGTGGGGATGTGCCCGGCTCCCACAGGTGGCGGCGCTGGCTCTGAGGGACACCGGTCTGTGTGGTCGGAGCCCGGCACAGTGTGGCGGGCAGAGCCTCCACACCCAGGGCTGCCCGTGACGCCAGGCCTGCGCCCACCAGGCCGGCTGCGTGCACTTTTCCTACAAGGCCTCGTGCGAGATCCGCGTGCTCATGCTGCTGTACTCCTCGGAGAAGAAGATCTTCATCGGCCTCATCCCCCATGACCAGAGCAACTTCGTCAACGGCATCCGGCGGGTCATCGCCAACCAGCAGCAGGTCCTGCAGCGGAACCTGGAGCAGGAGCAGCAGCAGCGAGGGGTGAGGCGGGAGCGGGGCCCCCAGAGCCCTTCTTGCCTCGGCCCTCCCTTCGCTCTTCCCCTTGCCGCTGCTGACTCTCCCGCCTGGCTTCTCCCCCTTGCAGATGGGGGGGTAGTGGCCACCCTGGCCTGGGTCCCTCCAGGAGTCACAGACGAGGCCCCCGCTGAGACCGGTGAGTGGCAGCCAGGCGGAGTGCAGGCTGGACTTGGACTTGTGGGGGGTTTGGGAAGTAGCGTGACCTGGCTTTGTCAAGATGAGAGTGAGTGAAAGGCGTGGCAGTCCCTGGCCTCCTGAGGGTCTCCAGGTTGGGCAGGGAGAGGCCCTTTCTTGGTCCCCTGATTCCTGCAGGTCCGAGCAGCCAAGTAGGGGGGCCCAGGGGCTACTGGGAGCCCCAGTTCAGGCCCACCCCGTCCTCTTGCTCCAGGTCAGATGCTTCTGAGCAGGGGCCCCTGGAGGTCACAACTGCCCGGCGAGATGGAGGACAGCATCCTGAGATGTCTCCGAGGACAGTTCCTTTCCATGTACGTTTCCCCAATAAAGTCTTTTAAAAGCCCACAGGGCCACCCTCTTACATTTCCTGCGGCCAGAGCCTTAAGAGCCTAGTTCTCGCCCTTTGCCCGAGAGAACCTCAGTCCCCAGCAGGGCCTGCGCCCGGAGACCCGGGCCTGGCAGGTCTGTGCTCCCCGCCCTCCAGGGAGCAGCCTGCCCACAGCCCAGCGGCCCACCCTTCGTCCCAGCAAAATGCCTGCCAAGCTTAAAGAAAAACAGCATTTATTGGGGGGCAGGGGCGGGCAGGGGCTCAGCCCTCAGAGAACTGGCGGTAGAGCTGCTCCAGCTGTGGCTCCACATGCAGCCGGAACGGGATCTCCAGGATCTCAGAGAAGCCTTCGGCCAGCGTCGGGGCCTCGAACTGCTTCCTGGGGGCAGAGGGCAGTGAGGGGGGCCGAGGCCCAGCAGAGCCCTGGGCGCCTGGCAGAGCCTGCCCTGGCGGTGCCTACCTGTAGCCGAACATGACCACGTCGGACACGGGGGCGTGAGAGGAATCCGTCATCTCCCGAAACTGCAGGGGCAGAGGTCAGAGGTCAGCTTGGTCAGGCTGGGGGTGCTGGGCATGTAGAGGGTGGGGGTTGCGGGCGCTCACCCGGTTGTTGTGGCGCGCCTGCTCCAGGGTGGCACTGAAGAGGAAGCAGCGGCAGGAGACGCCGGCATCTCGGGCACACTGGATGTACCTGTGGGGGCGGGGCTGGTAAGGGGCCCGGCCCGGCCCCGCCCCCGCCCCACAGGCGCCTCCCAGGGGCCCCTGGTACCTGGCCCTGCTCTGGATGTCCGGGTTGGTGTTGTCAATCACTGCCCGCTTCCGTTGCTTGAGAGCTGCCTCGCATGTGCTCACACAGCGCTGCCACGAGCCCAGAGTGTCCTGGGGTGCGTAGGGAGCAGGTCACGGGTGGGCAGGGACCTTGGGGGAGAGGGATGGGGCTAGGGGTGGGGTGGGGCAGGGGGGTGACCCTAAAAGAGCAGAGGTGCAAGGGGTACAGATCCCACCAGGAGATAAGCAGTGACGGCAGGGGGCCTACCCTGTTCACGTGCACGTATCCGGCAGACACAAGGTGCTTCTGGAGGAACGTGGACTTCCCAGCTGGGGGGGCGGGGGTGGGGACAGTGTCAGTGGGCGCCCCAGGAGGGCCAGAATTTCTAGGGGTCGGGGGTCGGGGTGTCTCACCTCCAGGGAATCCCACGGCGATAACCACCTCAGGGTCGGAGCTCAAGAGGGAGCTGGACTCAGGCAGCCAGAGTGGTCCTGAGGGTGATATTGTCCTCTGTGGGGGACAGACATGAGGAGTGAATCCCCTCCTGATTCCACTGCTGGGGCACTACCCCCCCACTCCTGTGGGGCTCACCGGGTCAAAGGCTGGGAGGTCGAAGCTGGCCACCGGCCACTTCAGGAAGAACTCCTCCGGAGTGGCGAAGGGCAGTCCCAGGTTGAGGGCAAACTGGGGGTGAGGGCGGAGGTCAGGCAGGGGGCAGGCTGGGCTCGCCTCCAGAGCCGGTGTGGGTGGGGCTTACCAGGCGGTCCGCACAGGAGAAGTCTTTCTTCTTCTGCCCGGGAGCCCAGTGGGCAGGGCGGCCAGCGGCATCTAGGATGCACCCAGAACACACCTGCAGCCTCAGGAACCCGAGTCCCCCGGCCCAGCCATCAGCCCCAGGGAGCCACACACTTCCCCCACCCCAGGCCCTTACCTCCCACGAAGATGCTGTCCCCAGTGGAGATGGGCACACCCTCGTTAGCCTAGGGAGGGACAGGAGATGAGGCTATAAGGAACCAACTCCCATATCTGTCCCTCTAGAGCGGTAACAGGCTCCACTAAGCACTGGGTCTGACCTCAAAACCACTCCAGCAGCCGGGCTTGTAGCTTGCAGCTGTGCCGACCCACCGACTCGCCATCTGTTCCTCTCTCTGCCGCAAGAGGGCGCCGGCCCCCACTTCTGCTGACAACCCTCCCCCGTGGCCTCAGGCTATGGGCCACCAGCTTGCTCCGCCCTGGCCCGTAGTCCCCTTCGTTGGCCACAAGGGCCTCCTCACTGACCGTCCCTCAACACACTTTGCACCTGCCGTGACTCTGGTCTGGAAGGTTCTTCAGGAGCTTAGACATCCATCTGGCTTCCTCCCTCACCACCTTTAGCTTTTGACTCCACTGGCACCTAAGACAGACCTCCACCCTGGCTGGTCCAGCCTCATGGCCTCCTGCTGTTTTACAGTCCATCTCTATTTACAGTCTGCGCCCTCCTCGGTACGTGGGCCCTGGGCCACGCTGTGGGACCTCGGAGGGACAATGAGTCAGTGACTGATCTCTACCACCCTGGTTTTCAGGTGAAGTTCACTGGCCTCACATACATACATGAGGCCATGAGAGCTGAAGAGCAAGAAGGCTAGGACAATAGGAGGAGGGACGAGGGAGTCCGGGGAGCATCACCCGGAGCGCAGAGGCTGGGCGGGGAGTGAGGGGCCGCAGTAGGAGGAGGAGAGCAGCCAGCAGGCTGCAGCTCACCTGCTCCCGCAGGTGGTCCCACATGCCGGTCACCGGCTTCCGGTACAAGCCCGCGTGCGTGGCAACCAGCACCTGTGAGCCAGATGGGGTCAGATACCACTCCTCCTTGAGCCCCTGAAGCCCTTCAAGGACACACAGGACCCAAGGACGCTTTCACCATCCCTGACCAATCAGAGGAGAGCTCCCAGGGCCACTTGCAATGGGTTTTGTCCCAATAACCACATATAAGACCTACCCCCTCTCTGGGTCTCTGTCTCCCTCTCCTTGTTTTATTCTCTCTGGAACTCCACCTTGCCAGGACTCTGTCCGCTCCCTCCCTCAGGGCCTCAGGGTCTCTAAAACTCCGCCACCACCCCCTGCCCTGATCCTCCTCCTCTCTGGGTCTCTGCCACCCCTCACCCCTCCGCAGCTTCTCTGGCAGCTGGCACCTGAAAGGGGACTCCCAGCTTTTCCACCACAGCCTCCACCTTGGCCTTGAACTCCTCTGCTGACAGCTTCCCACGCCCAATGCCCATCTGGTTTGTGAAGATTACCAGCTGGGGAGGAGACAGGTGTCACCCAGTGCCCGCTTCCCCGTGCCCCGGCCCTCCCCACAGCCTGGGCCCACGAACACACACACCTTGTAGCCCTCCGCCTCCAGCTCCCGGAGCTTACGTGGGATCTCTTGGTACAAAATCCTGGGGAGGGCAGGAAAGGGTCAAGGTGACCAGGGGCCTGGCAAGAGCCTCACTCACCCCCTTCTGCCTCTCATCACCTCCAGTCACTGGGGCCGGTGGGAAAGACCTTCCCAGAGCGTGTGGTGATTAGGGTCCCATCCAGATCAAAGCCGGCCACCTGGCGTCACCAAGAAAAGAACAGCAGTGACACCTCTGATCCCCTCAGGCTGGTACATGTCAGCCCTGTGACCGCACTCCCCTACAGATGGGGAAAGTGAGTCAGGGAGCTCACACATCTCACGATGTAAGGCCAGGCACAGCGAAGAGGCATCCCTGATGCCTGAGGGCAGAGCCTGAAATCCCTGTCCTGTCTCCTCTTTCCCCCACACCCCTCAGTATTCCAATCTTTACAATGGGGTTCATACCCTACCCACCCTGACCTCCACCTGGAAGGGCCAATAGTGCAAATAAGGTAGGAGCCAGGTTTTGTTTGGGTGCTATCTGGCTTTCTTGGATCCCCCACTTTACTGGTGAGAGAACCGGAGCTCAGATAGTGTGACAGCATTTGAACACGAGTCTCTAGGGACCTAAGGAACACCAGCATAACGGCTCCTGCTGGATGAGCCTGATTGTTGCTATGGTTACAGGGTTGTTAGGGGTCAAGCAGGAGCTCACAGACATGAATTCATTCCCCCAATGCTTACAACCACCCCCGCATTTATCATCAGGTCCGTTTCTCAGAAAAGTGGAGAGCAAGGATGTTAAGTGACCTACCCAGAGGCACACAGCAAATGGGGTTGCGTTCCCAGTCTGTGGTGGCCCCTTCAGTCCCCAACTTGGCCCTCACCTTGCTCTGGGGCTTCACCCCAGGTGCGGTGAACACTAGCAGCTTCTGAAGGCTGTCCCAGCCGGGGGATGACTTCCGCATGCGCTTCTTCTGTTGTTCAACATCTTTGTCCTCGTTTGGGCCCACCGGAGGGGTGCTGGGCGGGGTGCTTGGCTGGGATTCTGGCGTGCGGTTCTCCTGCCAGCGCAGGGTCAGCGGGTAGAGACCGTTGACCAAATACAGCGTGTCCCCCACTCCCAGAGAACCCTCAGACCCCGGCTTCATTTCCTGGGTCCCGGCAGTTGAGGGGTTAACTCCCAGCTGCAGAGAAACACAGAAGAGCTGAGACCAGCTCCACCCACCAACCACCACCCAACCCCCAATCAATCAACTCAGATAGGACTTGCCTTTCCCCACCTGCCAATCAGACCCCTAAGCCCTGCCTCTTCACTGTGTACCACCAATCAGGGCTTCGGGAAAGTTACAGGTGTTCGGTCTTATCCCGTTTAAAGGTGATGGATACTGCACCGAAGCAGGCAACACTTCAAGGTGTCTTAACTGGCCACACCTGCTTCCCTCCCAGCCGGTTGTTCCCATGGGCCTGCTGGATTGGGATTCCTCCCCGACCCCATCTCCAGACCTTGCTGAGGAACTGGTACCTGTTTTACAGCCACCGTCCGAGTCTCAGGGTTCGCGACCAGCTCCACTGAGGGTTGAGAGGGTGGAGTCAGGACACGCATCCCGGGGTGATGGCTTCCCTCATTCCCGGGGAGCATGGCCAGCGTCCGGCCACAAGATGGCGCTACAGCACCCATTCAGGAGGAGGAGGCAGTTCATGTCTAAAAAGGATTGGCTCACTCCGTGACAAGCAGCAACCAGGCACAGGCCTTAGCATTGCGTGTGACGCTGGTGTTCGCCTAGGAACAGGGTGGGAATTTTTCTGTATAGAATTGGCGAGGAGTGTGGCCAGATGCAGGTTAGGGGCTTGGCCCGTTACCACTCGTCCCTGATTCGCAACATTCATCGCTGCTTCGTACATTTCTCCCTAGGATCGGCTCTCCTTGACAAGGGTCGTCAAGGGTCGTCTAGCCTGACTCAACCGTTTACGGTGGCCTGTGAGCCTCCTTCTCTGCCCAATGACAATTGTCTCAGGATAGGCTCGGTAACCTCCGCACCGCCAGGGGTCTGCTAGTTCCGGGTCAGACACAGCCTTTCTCTTCTTGTGCTCCTCAGAGGGCACCTGACAACTTTAGGATCGGCTGCACCACACAATTTCGCCTGCTGACCAAGCATGTCCTTTAATTAATTGACTGTCTATCTTTCCCAACGAGCGTTCCCGCTAAGGAAGCAGGCCACACCCCCTCCGGTAGGCAGGCCCCGCCACTGCCTACCTTGGTTTCTAGAGCACTTCCGGTCGGTAACCCGGGTCAGGGGACCTCGGCCCAGGACCAGGGCTTGCCCGTCCGTGGGCAGGAAGATAGGGGGTGCTCCCCCAGGGGGGCTCTCCAGCCACAGGCCGCCCCTAGTTTCCATCTTGGCCACCCTGTGAACCTAAAGGCAAGTAGGTAAATAGGTTTGGATGGCAGGTCGCCTTCAGTGTCTAAAGGAAGTCCCGCCTCCTCCCGTCCCCTCACCAGGAATTCCCCCATCCGCTACAGGCTTGGGTAATCCCACCCACTCGCCAGCCTAGGGCTCGGCCTTTTCCCCGGTCAGGACTTCCGGCTCGGTCTTCGGGAAGCCGGGACCACTACGTCCCAGAGCTAAGGCCGAGGACCTCGCGCGCTCCCGCCTCGGCCCAACGCTCACCCGTGCTCTAGCTCACTCCCCACTTCTGACCAAACAGGTCCTGTCAGAGGCTCTCGGCCCGCCGGTCCACTTGCGGCTTTCAGTTTTTCGGCGGACGGAAATGACTCGTCCTCCGCGAGGAGGCGGGGCCCCGGAGCTCCTCCCACGACCGAAGCCCCGCCCCTCTCAGACCTCGGGCCTCTGTGGTCCCACCGCAGCTCTGACCTTCATCTCTCTTGCTGCAGTGTGAGGCCCACGCCAGTAGGGGGCGAGGGTCCTCTGCTGCAGATTCTCTTACAAGTTTAAATTTTCATTCCCTTTGCTGGAGATCTAGTTACAGCGGGAAGTTTTCTTTCCAACTGAATGGTCATTGGCAGTCGAAGAAACACCTGCCCGACAGCACACCTACCCTTCGATGCTGCAATTTTCTCATCTATACAGTGGGGATAATCGTTTCCACTTGGTGGAGGTACTAGGAAGATTAAAGCAGTTATCATATGTAAATAATACATGAAAGTGGGTGGTAGCTTTCCCCGTTTAAATCCTGCCCGTTGTTAGCGTGCCTGCGGGGGTTACGAGAGGGGGGGAGTCCTCGATTATCGGACCCAGCCCTGCCTTCGGACCAGGCACCACTCGCGCTCTCACCTCTGGCTGTCCCATGGCAGAAAACTCCGACCACACTGGCGGCTCCAGGTTTTGTTGGGAACTGTGTAGACTCAAGAGACCAATTCTGATTTCAACACTCGCCCACCACCCGCCCAAAAGACTGGGGCTCTATGATCAAGAGGATCCCCAAAACATGAATGTCCACTTTCTTATCTGTAAAAGGGCGACATAATTCCCATTCTCAGCTTTACAGTGAGACCCAAGGAGATGCTGCTCATTCGGCTTCAGAAACTTTGCTGAACGAACACTCACAACACAGCTCGTACTCATTTGACAGAGGTAAAATCTTTAATCTCACAGCGCCCCTCCCAAATCGCAATCCCCACCCTCCACTCTCCCCCCCAACATCAGGGCCGGAGAGTGACGGCCCCTGCCCCCCACCTTGGGTGGACGAGGGCCCTTTAAGGCACCTGTGGGGGAAGGAGAGAGGGGCGGGAGATGGTAACGTCTTGTATACAAGGACGGGCTTGATTGGCAGGCTGTTATGGGATGGAACCAGTGAGTGTGTAGACGCAGGGACAGGATCGGGCCATCCCTGAGGAGGGGGCCAAAGAAAACAGTTGTCAGGACTTAGTAAAATCGACATCAGCCCCAGTAGTGTACAGAACGTAAATCTAAGGCCACAGGCCAATCCTGGGCACAGGAGGGGGGCTTGGCCACACCCCCAAAGGCTGGATCCAATCAGGTAGAATTCAGGCAGGGCGACGGTGACTCTTAAAAGATTGGTCAAGACCTTCAGGGTTCAAGCCAATCAAAAGAAGCCACCCATTTACCAGTCAAAGTGGAACACCGCAACCAATCCCGGGCCTTGGTTGTGCTCTTCCAGGGACCGAGCCAATGCCATGGGAGCAAAGCCCTTGTCACTAGGCAGAAAATGATGCGAATCGCCGCAGTTAGTGCTTAAAACTAGCTACGCCGTTTGGAGAGAGGGCCAGTCCCTTAATAGAAAGAATCTGTCGCTGGGCAGAAAAGACGCTACAGACCCTATCGGGAAACTGGATAGGTCCCCCTCCTTGACGGAGAAGGGGCGGTAGGAAGAAAGGCGGCAGGGATTGGCGGGGGCTGGTCAATCCTGGCGGGGGGCGGGGGGGGGGGCCTGGAGGCCGGTCCCAGAGCTGACTCCGATTGGCAGTCCCCGGGGGCGGGGCGGGGGTGTAGTGTAGACAGACCGGGCGGATGCTGGGCGGGCCTGGCCGGGAGGCTCTCTCCCTGCACCTCAGTATTTCCTTTTCAGCTTCTGGAAGTCGCTGGTGTTGAGTCGCGGTCGTGGCAGGTCCCCGAAGACCTGGGTGTCCTCGGCCTCCCGCAGCACCAGAGCGCGCATGCTAGCCGCGATGCGGTCCAGGTCCGGGGAAGAGGGCTGCGGGGGCAGCGACGCAGGCCGCCTCAGCGCCCGCAGTGGAGCCCACAGTACCCCCTCCCCCTGCTCCCCCTTCCCCTCCCCAGCGATCAGCGACAGCACTCTGGGCTCCAGGGCCCCTCCCAGCACTTTTGCCCCCGCGATGCCCATGGACAGAAGGCCCTTCACCCTGTCTTGCTCAATATGGAACCTTCCTACCCGGCTCAAACACCACCTCCTCCAAGAAGCCTTCCTGCCCTTCTCCCCATCTTGGCCTGGACCACCCTGTTCCAGCTCCTTCTCACACTGTGAGAGCTGCTCCTGCGCTGACCTGCAACCTATGTGCACCAGGGGGTCTCACATCTAAGGACTCGGGTCTGGATTTAGTCACATGCCAACCAAACCTCTGCCACCCACTAGCTATCCCCAGGACCTTCACCCCCGTCAAAGGCTTTGGTCTCCCCGTCTGAACATCGGGGCAGTAACGGGGTCTGAGAAAACCAACACAGAGGCTGCTCAGGCACGGTGGACTGGCATGTCCAGTCCATCTTTCTCCACATTGGCCTCCAGCACCTGGTGCTGCCTCTCTCATAGTCCCTGTCACCTTGAGGGAGCCGGGCCTGGTCCCCAGCAGGATAGAAGGCCATCGACAGAAGCTGGACCAGAAGCCGGTCAGAGACCAGCCCAGATCTCAGGCCTTGAACGCTGCTCACTAACTGCGTTTCTGCCAGCAGCTGACAGACAGCAGCAGCTGCCGGATCCTGCCAGTGCGGAAAACAAGGGTGTGGAGTCCAGGGGGGCGGACCCGGGACCCGAGGCCTTCTGCGGGGCCCATAGCTCCTTTCCCACCTCTGCCCCCTACAGGCTGAGGTACTGGGGAAGTCCCATGTGCTCTCGGCGCCTCAATTTCCCCTCTACTTCACCCAGGCTAGCCTAGGAACAGCACATGCAGGACCACACGGGAGGAACAGAGGACAAGGTGGGGCAGACAACACCCAGGTGGGGCTAGGAACACTTGGGGTAGGGGGTGGAAGGAGATTGGACCCCTCTGAGCCTCAGTTTCCCCATCTAAAGGGGATACCAAAATCCTTGTACCTGGCCGGCAGTGTGCATTCTATAAACAGAGTTGTTCCTGGAAAGGAGGTTTTCTCTCCAAGACACTGGACACTCTGTAAGGCTGCAACAGTTAACACTGCATGGCTCCCGCCCAAGAACCTGCCTGGTTCTTTGAGGTAGGACGAGGGAGGTAGGATTAATCCTATGCAATGTGGCATCCATGCCTGAGGGCTTCCTGGAGGAGGTGGTGCTGGGCCATTCCCACCACCCTTCTCGCCCCTCCCATTTGCCACTCACCGGCCCATTCTCTTCATCTGATGACCGTGCTTCTGTCCTCTTTTCCTTGAAAGGCCAGATGGGCACGGACACAGGCAGGGACTTGGCGTACTGCTGGGTGGGCAGGGCCGAGGCCGGGGGCACTGAGAATGCCGTAGGGCCTGCGGGGGTCTCTTCGCTCAGGCTGCCATCTGGGAAAGAGTAGACTTCAGCCTCTGTCCCTATACCTACATCCCAGCCACCCCTCACCCCAAACCCAGGGCATGGGGACAGCCTGGGACACTCACCGTCTGTGCTCTCAGGGTCTGACTCGCAGAAGGGAGGCAGGTTCTGGAGCGTGGCGTCCTCATCCATCACAAAGAGCCCTGTGTGTGGTATCAGAGGCCGACACCGGTCAGGGCACCCCCACCTGCCGTGTGGCCTGGCCTCCAGCCACTGCATCCCTGCTCCCTACACTGGCCAGGCCCTTGCGACTCTTGGGGTTTCTGGAAGCATTATTCCCTCTGCCTCAAACACCCTCTCCCTGGTTATCTACTTGGTCATCAGCAGAAACAAATCTAGTCTCTGTCTGTTACACCCTCAGGTAAAGCAACTGGCTCGGCAGGAAATCTGTAAGGTCTGTCTGAGATGAGCTGACTCAAAATACAGGTGGAAGGAAACAGGAGATTACTGCCCCGGCCGGTGTGGCTCAGCTGGCTGCGCACTGTCCCACAAAGGGAAAGGTCGAGGGTTTGATTCCCCACCGGCACACAGCCAGGGTTGCAAGTTCGCCAGGACGGGGCACATAAGAGAGGAAACCGATCAGTATTTCTCGCTCACATTATTATTTTTCTCCCTCTCTTTCTCCCTCCTGTCCCCTCTCCCTAAAATTAAACAAACAAAATCCTTAAAAAAAAAAAGGAATATGAGATTATTACCATCCCTGTTTGACAAACGGGAACCTGAAGGCACAGAGAGGTGAAACCACATGCCTGAAGTCCCACAGTGAATATATGGCGTCGAGGGGATTTGAACCTAGGCCATGGGCTCCAGGGTCAGTACCCTTAACCCTACACAGAGTTCCCCAGCAACAGGGAGGAAGCCAGCTGCTGGCAGTAACAATAACAAACAGGGAACTCCTATTCACTAAGCCCCCTGTAAATCCCACTCACTCTTGAAGGCCCTAACATTAGTCCACTCTCTGGGAGGTATCCAACCTCCAGATTCCCCCAAGAAACTGCCCGTGGCTCCCTGCCCTGGCCTCCCCACTAGCTTGCATCCCCACTAGCCTTTTAACTGCTATCTTCATTCTCACAGGCATTAGGTACCCAGATTTGGAAATAAATCCCGTCCCATTCACTGTCCCAGCTCAGGAGGCCCCCTCCCTCCCAAGCCCACAGCCCCCACAGGCGCTGGCTCACGGCAGGCCTCCGGTTCTTTGGCTAAACTGGGAGTCCCCTGGGCTGGCTCTGGGTCTGTGCCCAGCACTGTCCAGCACGAGCTGGACCCGGGACATTGTGTAAGGAGACTGAGGCTTGGAGAAAGAGAAGACTCACTGGTGATCACACGGCGAGTCACAGGCAGGCCGGCCTGGCACCCAGGCTCTTTGGGACTCCGGCCTCCGTGGGACCCCAGAGAGAAGCCAGAGCCGGGCCTCTAGGAGAGCCTACTGTGGAGGTGACGGGCCCAACGGCGCACTGCCCCCGCCCCTGCCCTCTGCGCCTCTCACCTCCATTATCACTCACGCCCAGCCGCTCCCCAGAGGTCTCCGTGTCTGTCTGCTCGTCCTCGTCCTCCTTGTCCTCCTCCCTGGGCAGGGCAGGCTGGGGCGGGCTCCCTACAGGGCTGGGCGGCTGTGGTGCCGGTGGGGGCCCGGGGGGCCGGAAAGCGGTGGCAGCCCTGTGGGCCAGGGCAATGTCCTGGAGGCAGTGGCGGGCGGCCTCGGCCAGAGCCCCGCGGCCATGGGCTGCATAAGCGCAGGGACCCGGTCGGGGAGGCGGGGGTGGCGCGGCGGTCAGCAGCACTAGCTCCGTGCCCGTCCGGGTCCGGAAGCGCTCGGCGGCCCCCACCACGGCTTCCCACAGCTCCTCGGGACGCCCTGAATCCATCCGTACCCTGTGGGGCAAAGCAGGACAGAGAGGGCTGAGGCTGGGCGGAAGGCACTGTCCCCATCCAGCCCTGTGTCCTGTCCTGGACACCACTCCCATCCCTCCCATCTACCTGCCCCAGCTGAGCTCAGCATTGTCCCCCAAACCCGCCATTCCCCCAGAACTCCTCCCCATCCAGACTTCAACCCCCCACCTCCATCCCTCCTGCCCTTTCCCCACAGCCCCCATCTCTCCTCTTGGCCCTGT
The DNA here is from genome assembly GCA_028533065.1 of Trachops cirrhosus. Lineage (NCBI taxonomy): Eukaryota > Metazoa > Chordata > Mammalia > Chiroptera > Phyllostomidae > Trachops > Trachops cirrhosus. Next base: position 42,554,084 of record CM052550.1, read on the forward strand.
CCTTGGGAGCCACCAGCCACAAGTGAGTATGAAACACTTGAGATGTGGTGGTCCAAAATGGGAGGTGCCATGCGTGGTGTGAAAACCCCACTAGGTTCTGAAGGCTTATTACAAGAAAATCGGGATGCGAAATATCTCATGAGAAATCTGACAGTGATAACACTTTGAAATGATGACATTTTAGATGTATCAGCTAAACAAAATATATAGTGAAGATGAACTTCCTGTTTTCTTTTTACTTTTTTTAGTGTGGTCTTTGGGAAATTTGACGTTAGAGGCACGGCTTGTATTATGTTTCTATTGGACAGGGCTGCTCTGCTCCTATCACGGCCCCTCCCGCTGCCTCCGGGCCTCCCGACCAGGCAGCATGCTGGTCCTTCTACACCTGGAGCCCAGCCTGCCCCTCCCCAGCATCCCTAGGACGAGGTTACAGCCACTTTCAGACATCTGGGCCCTGAGGCCTTTGGGTAAAGTGCCTCCCCTCCTTCCTGGGACCCCTTCCTCCATTTACTTATTCTTTCCCTCACCTCTAAATCGGGTCATCCCCTCACCTGGCCCCGTAGGATCCCCCAACATCTCAGTGACCCCCATTCTAGGACATCTCTCTCTGAGTAGTCTGGATCCATGCCTATCTCCCCAGCCAGTGTGGGAGTCCCTGAGGGGGCCCTGTCAGGTTCCCCTCTGGGCCACCAGCAGCCTTGCTCAGCACATGGCGGGCCTGAGCGCAGGGTTGATCAGAAAATGGTGTGCAGGCCCTGGCTGGTGTGGCTCAGTTGGTTGGAGCGTCATCCCATAAATCTAGGGGTTGCGGGTTCGAACCCCAGTTGGAGCATATATGGAGGCAACCAATCAATGTTTCTCTCTCCCTCTTCCTTCCTCTCTCCAAAAATAATGAAAAAATGTCCTCACAAGAGGTTGAAAAAACAAACCTAAAAAAAGAAAAAGAAAAAGAAACACAACATTGTGCAAGTTACCGTCTGCCTGGACTCGGCCTGCAAAGCTTTTTTCAAGGCCGTGCCTCGAAAGTGAGGCAACCAGAGCTCCTGAAGCACAAAGCCCCACGCGGTGAGAGCACAACCAGCACCCTTCCTGACAGACCCCGTGAAACATTTATCCGGCACCTGCTCCATCTATGCCAGGCAGGGACCTGAGCGTCATCAACATTCTCATGCCGCCCTCTCACCAGCTGTGTGAGGTAGCAGCCACTGACACCCCCCTTTACACTCACAACTGATGCCCAGGGAAGTCAGTACTGCACCAGGGTCAGAACACTGGAGAGGAGAGCTGGGCCCCCGATCTGGCCTGCTGCAGCCAGGGCCTGTTCTGAATACGGGAATGCCACCCTGCCCATTTCATGAGGAAATGTTTATGATCTCCTAGTCCAGGCAGGGAAAGTGAGGCTCAGAGAGCTTAAGGCACTGGCTGGAGGTACACAGCTAGAAAGGGCAGATGGAGGGGTGCCACTGCTGTTCGCCCAACTCCAGAACCTAACAGGGCTGGGAAGTGCTCAGGGTCTCTGCCAATCCTTGAGTCATCCTCACATGACGAAGGAGGAAACTAAAGCACAGGGCAGGGAAATGACTGCTCTAAAGTCACAAAGCTTAGCAGTGCTAGGCCTGGGCTCTCACTGCCTTGGGACACCAGGATTAAACCCCTCTCTGTCCTAGATCTTAGCATAACCACAGGGCTGAAAGAAAGAAATGGGGGTGAGTGAGGGAGTCCCTCCCGCCCCCCAGAGAGCATGCACAAAGAGGAGAAGGGGGCAGCAGACCTCTCTGGGGAGTGTGCAGTCGGTTACCCAAAAGGAAAGAAACCAAGACTCGGGAAGTCTCCCACGCCTACAGCTTCTGGAGAAAGTCCTGCCTCTTCAAAGAGTTGAGGACTTCTCCCCTCCCCTCAAATAGGGCAGTTTAAGATTAGAAAGAGAGGAAAAGGAAAAGAGAACTGCCCCCCATGGGACAGGGAGGGGGAGCTAAGGCGACTGGCCTCTTAGGAGAAGGTCAGACCGTGAAGTGAAGAAACGACTCCAGGAAGAGGCGAGGAAAGAGGAAAAGTTCTCAAAGGAATGAAGGATGCTAGTGAAGCTCCCCTGTTAACCACCTGTCAAGCTGGAAATGCCACCCCAAACTCCGCTAGAAAGTGAGAGGAACTCGAGGATGCACCCCGTGCCCGGGGAAGGGGTGAAAGTCTGGGGTCTTTCTCCACCGCTCACTGACGGCCGAAGCACGCCCGGGGGCCAGCGAAGACCCACTTCTCCAGAAGGAAAACAGGAAATCCCGCCCAGGTGGGGAGCAGAGCCGGAAGTCCCGCCTTTAGTCGGGTGAGGGGCGTCCAAGAACCCCCGGCCCCTGCCCGGAGCAACCCCTGACCCTAGGGACGTGGTCCACAGTCAAAGTAAAAATCCTAATGGGTCTGAAGACCAGAAGATAAGACTGTCTAGGCTTTCCTTTAGCTCAGAGACGACGGTTCACGTCAGCGACCCCTTTCCAGCGCTCAGCGTAGGGTCGCTGGACGATCTCTGCCCCTTGTTCTACTCAAGTCGTATCATTCCCGAGAGCGGTTCATCCTCCCAGCGCCCCTGTCCTGGGGACCGCCAAAACCTCCCCACACCGCGGTACACAACGCCGCCTCCACTCACGTGCCCGTAGCCAGCATGGCCGGCCCGGCGCCGTCGCCGCCCTCAAAAGACATGGCGGTGCCGTGCGTCACTTCCGCGTACTTAGCCCGCCCCCGAGCTGCACAAGTGACCTCCCCAATACTGGGTGCCCGAGACCAAGATGGCGGCAGAGGCTTCGGCGGAAGCAAGATATCCATACGAAAGAAGGGGAAAAGCTTCAGCTTGTTTGGAAACAAGCCTCGACCATTTCTATTTGACCCCAAGAAATGTGTCGGCCTGCACATACACACTCATGACTACAGTAAACTAAGGCAACCGATCTGATGTCCCTCACTTATAATCAAACACTTCCACGTAAGTGGAGGAAAGCAGTGCCCTTTAATGACATGGCCACCAGCCTGACATCGTTTGCCTATAATATATATGGACTCTCCAGCCTATCCCCCTTCAGCACCAAGTCTGGCAAAGATCCAACAAGGTAGCCTTTCTAGCTTCAGTCTGCCCATCTTCAACGTGGCGGCTCAGACGGCTTTCTTTCCACGGCGACTCAAAAATTCATGGGGGACCGTTTCGTTCCCGGAGATACTGATGGCTTCATCCTGTTAACCCAAACCCATCAGCGCCTGTTGTGATGTACAGTTTCTCTCACCTTCTTTCCTTTTCTCGGTTTCTGTTTTCCAGGACCTCGCTGTTGCGCCCCCGAGAGGGATGGGACTGCCCCGCGTTAACATGATCTCAGCTGACCGTCCTTATCCGTGCCCGCGAGCAAGATGGCACCTCTTTGGCTTCGATGCCAGTTTACAATATGGAGAAAGGAGTAGGCGTTTTGGACCGCTGGAGCGAGGAGGTGGAGTTCTTGAACCCGCCCCCTTGTTTACTTCGCCGAGAGGACGGTAGCACCGCGCCTGCGCACCCTCGCTGGCTGGCTCCACCTTTACCGTCTGCGCCGTGTGATTAAACCCACGTGGTTCAAGTTCAACCACCCCATTCTGAAAGATAGTTACACCCACTCCTCTTCGAGAATAGGCAAGGGTGCTACCACTGTCCGCGATTGAGGGGAGTTTCCTATCCGGATGTGACAGCACGTTGACCCGGAAAAGGAGGGAGCTGGGTCAGTGGGTCCTCGGCCGCGGCTATGGAGGGAACCGGTTACAGGGTAAGCGCCGAGGAAGCATTCTTTCGCTTCTGTCTATATGAAACGCCACCCCGCTGTGATCGGCTTTTCCTCAGGCTGTGCCAGGGCTCTGGGTGCCCGGCTGATCCTTAGCAAATATCCCCTTCTCTGATAAACGCCCTGGCGCCCTTCCCTCCACTGCCCTAGGGAAGACCCATATCTTCTGGCCCTGCCTTCTCCGCCGCTGGTATACTCTTTTGGGCCCCGACCCTTTTGGAATACAGTCTCCCCCACCCCCTGTCCTCCTCTTTACAACCCAGGATGCCTTGGTTGCATGCTGGTATTCGGGGTTCACCCACAGTCCCCAGCTCTAGGTAATAGTTCCCCGGGCCCCGCCCCTGGGGGCGGGAATAGCACTACTTAGGTCCTCTCCCATTGGCTCCCTTGTGTGCCCCGCCCCTCGGGTGTGGTCCAGCGCTTGGGCCCTGCCCCTCACTTGTTCCCATCTTCAGGTGGTGTTTGAGAAGGGAGGCGTGTACCTGCACACCAGTGCCAAGAAACATCAAGACCCGGACTCCCTCATCGCCGGGGTCATCCGTGTTGTGGAGAAGGTGGGCCAGGCGACAGCAGAGTTCAGGCAGGCCCAGAGAGGGATGGAGGCTGCCTCTGTGGGAGTATGGTTTGGTTGTCAACAGTGGGACCTTAGGGACACTGGGTGGTGACTGGAGAGAGAAACATTGCTTTGGCAGGCTGAGAGTCCGAAACGGGGAAGAAATTCGGCAATATGGTTTGGGGAGTTAGGAGAGGAGCCTGTCTAACCCCTCGCCGCTTCCCTCAGGACAATGACGTCATCCTGCACTGGGCTCCAGTAGAGGAGGCTGGAGATGCCACCCAAATCCTCTTCTCCAAGAAGGTAGGCTTCCCTTTTCCCTTGCTTTTCCCTGGGTCCAGGCAGTGGAAGGCATTTGGAAGAGTTGGGTACAATCTCAGACCTACTCGTGGGGCAGATGTAACCCTGTTTGGCTTCCTCATCTCTGTGAAATGGGGCTGAAGATGCCCATTCACAGAAAGAAAGCAGACACCTCGAAGTTCATGGCCATGGGGGTAGCTACCCCCTCCACCCTCCAGGACATGAGGACCGCTCAGCTTGTGGATTTGGGTTCCATGGGCTGTTAGCCAATAATAACTTGAAGAAACATGGTGTTATCTCTGGGGCAGTCCTGCCGTCACGTCCATAGAGGGAACAGGACCTGACTGAGGCTCCTCTCTCACTTCTATAGCACTCCTAGGAAGGCACCCCCCAGTACGAGACCTTGCCCTTCCCGGTATGTCCTCTCCTGGGGCTGCCTCTTGCCAGGCCCTGTGCTGGACGGTGCTGGCACCCAGAGAAGAGTTCATCCTAGACCCTTCCTACGCCCTCACTCCATCTTGTTTTTGAGAAATTGAGGCACAACAAGAGGTAGCCCCTTTTCCGAGGTCAGAAAAGCTAGGAAGGGTTACAACTTGGGTTTGAAGGCAGGCACGTGTATTGCAGTGCCCTGCAGTTTCTGAGGGAGCAGCCGTTTGGGCTGGGATTCTAAAGATGGGAAGGGGGCAGGAGGAAGTGTGTTTCAGGGCACAGGGAGGTGGGATGTCTCTGTGAAGTGCTTTACTAGCAAGGGGGTTGGGCCTGAAATGCCAGGTTCAGAAGCTTGGGCCCCGTCCTGGGGACCCAGGGGGAACCATAGGAGGGGAAGGGTGTGAGTGTAGAAAGCCCCTCATGGGGGCATGTGGGAAATGGACCAGAGGACCGAATGGAGGGAGATTGGAGGCTATCAGGCTAGGGAGGGAGCCGTTGTGATGGGCCAGGGAGAGAGGATGAAGCATCATCTGGGGCCATGAGGTTTCACAGGACTGAGGGGAGGGTGCAAATGAAGATTCCAGAAACCACCACCACCACCCTTGCTCAGGGAGTTGGAGCAGAAACAACCAGGGTGTTGTATTTTTCACCATCCTGGAAAGCAGTTGGGGGTGTTCTTGAGCGTATTGCTGCCCGCCCTGGCACTCTTGTTGCCAGTGAACAGAAACCCACAGGACGGGCTTCAGCAGAAAGGGCAGCTGTGCATTCGGGATGCGTTCAGCCCTAGGGCACACAAAGCCAGGCGACCACAGGCTGAGCAAACAAGTTTGTTTCTTTCATCGCCTAAGACTCCAAGAAGTGTGGGGCAGCTGGCCTCGATTGTTGATGGATGTCAGGGCCTGGATCACTGAGACCATGCAGGGATTGCCCTAATGGCCTTTAAATAACTGCTTCAGCCCTGCCCGGGTAGCTCAGATGGTTGGAGCATTATCCTGACATGCCAAGATTGTGGGTTCGATCCCTGGTCAGGGCACATACTAGAATCAACCAATGAATGCATCCATAAGTGGAACAATAGTGTTTCTTTCTCTTGCTCTCTTCCTTTGCACCTCTCCAAAATTGGTAAATAAGAATAAAAAAAAATGTTTTGGCTCCAGCTGGAGCATCTACCTGTTAAGGCAGGAAGACTGGGGCAAGTAGGGTGCCGATCACAACTGTCCTCATCAGGAAGAACAAGAGATTCCCAGAAGCCCTCTGCATTGGTTAGGAGTTGTGTTTGGCTGTATGCAACAAAAGGATCAGTCACAGTGGCCCACGCGAGGTGGCAGCTCGTTCCTCTCCCGTTAAAACGCCCAGAAGTGTGGTTCCTGTGTCATCAGACACCCATTTTCGCTCTTCTGTCCTTCCCATATCGTCTCCCTCCTCAACATGTGGTGGTGGTCATCGGCAAGGCTGTCTCATGGTCTAAAAAGGCTGCTGGAGCTCCAGCCTTTTTGACTGTTTTCATTCACTCTACATGTGTATTGCAGGTTGGCCAGTGAGCCTTGCTTGTCACCATTACTGCTAGAGCAGCCACCATCTTAAAAGTTGCCATTCCTTGTGGCAGAGGGAAAGAGACAGGTCATCCACTGATGATCAAACAGTCCATCCTGGAAGTGCCACGTGCCAGCCCCTTGGCCACAACCAGTTGCATGGCTCCAGCCAGACAGCAGAGGTCAATGAGCTGCGATTCCGCTCTTCGCCTGAGAGGCAGAGAGCTGCTGGTACTCGGCCGATAGCACAGGGGGCAGAGGTGGCTTTGCCAGGGCTGGTTTGGGAGTTTCACGGACAGGTGCCCTGCCACGGCTCCAAACAACATGTCCTCCTTCAGCAGCACCCAAAGGTGAACTGAAGGGTGTTCACTCCTGTAGGTGGCTTTTTTTTTCCATGGAGTTCCCTTTCTCAGTCTCTCCACAGATATCCTCTCAACTCCCACTGGCCAGAGTTGATTCTCCAGGCCATTTGGAACTGCAGAGAATGCTGGGAAAATGAGTACTGGGAGTTTGGCTTCTGGTGTGGAAGGGGCCTGGTCAGCCTGGGAGCAGCGGCAGAAATGGCTGTTGGGTAGACACAGCCACAGTCTGGGTCCTCCCGGAGTCATTGCTCTTGTCAACATAAGAAACATCCAAACCTGTGAGAATTTTTGTGTTTCTGTAGCCATACCGATGACAATGTCTGGGAAGCAAAAGCACAACAGATTGAAAAAAGGATCTGGAAAGTGGCATCTTTACTACTTCTTTCATACATTAGAATCAAAGGAGAAGGCCTGAGGGGATATGTGAAATCCATGGGTGATAGATTCGGGCGGTGGGAGAAAGCAAAGTAGGGTGGGGATGGGGGAACCTCTGGGATTGGAGAGAAAGTAAACTGGATAGACACATACTTCTTTTACATAGGTGGTTATGGCATAATTAATAGTAACTAACATGGTAGTAACAATGAGGGTTTGTGGTCTCTTCCCAGGTGTGGTAGTTTTGCCCGGAGGGATCTGAAAAAGGGAAGTTACCTTGACATTCAGGTCTGTCAAGGTCTGTTTTAGATGCAAAAAAAACTGGATAGGTTGAGTTAAGGTAAAGATTGATCTTTGTCAAGGAAAATACCAGCCAGGACGGGACTACCCTCAGGACCCACTTTTAGTTAAGAAGTTTAATTTCAGACCCTCCTGTTTGGTTACTTTCTCTCTCTGAGTTTGAAAGGCCGCCATGCAGGCCTCCCCTTAGCTTGTCAGGTTCAGTACGCGGCCCCTCTCTAGTCCACCCTCTAATCATGCAGGGTTTGTCGCAAGAGTTACAAAACACTCCAGTTGCTTTAAGCAGCAAAGGATTCCATGCAAAGAAGTGGGAACTTACAGAAGTTTCCCAGGGAGGGAGGGACAGCAGATGCTTAAGAGCTCACTGGCCAGGGGAGCTGCCGCCACTGCCAAAATGAGGGCTGTGGCGCGTGGGACTGGCATTGGGGCTGTCAAGTTCAAGAACGCTACCATGAACTCTGCTACTCAGCCCCCACACAGCTAGTGACTGGGCATGGGAAGACTGAGTGGGCCCCACTACGGCTCAAGTTTCCTCTCTGAGCGCAGGAAGATGAAGACAATTGAGTCTTCTCATCAGTCAAACATCCACATTGGCAGGAGGTTTCCCTTACTTAACGTCTGCTTTCCAGAGCCGAGTATATCCGATCGGTAGAAGACGGACTTGAGTCAGGGACTCTAGCTGCAAGGGAGCCTAGGAAACGTAGTTTTTAGGCCTTATAGTTCAGGTCTTTGATCCATTTTGAGTTAATTTTTTTGTGTGTGGTGACAAATAACAGTTTATTACATTCTTTTTCATGGGGCTTTCTAATTTTTCCAGCACCATTTATTGGGAGAGGGTTTCTTTTCTCCATTGTATGTTTTTTGGCTCTTTTGTCAAAAATTATTTGCCCATATACATGTGAGTTTATTTCTGGGCTCTCGGTTCTGTTCCATTGGTTTGTGTATCTGTTTTTCAGCTGATACTATGCTGTTTTGATTATTGTCGCTTTGTAGTATAATTTGAAGTCAGGGAGTACGGTACCTTCAGCCTTTTTTCTTGGGATTGCTCAGAGATGGGTGTCTCTTCTGACCAGGCTGCATCAATCTCCGGGCACCCCCCCAACCCCGTGGGGGAATGTGGCGATGGGGTTCAGAGCCTGTGAAATCCCAGCGCTGTCCCCTGCAACTGGATGCTGCTGGCAGTACAGCTGCAGGGGATGGGGACTGGTGACCTGGGAGAGGCCAGCTGCTGCATTTGTGGCTTTGTTCTCCTCCCAGTAATAGCGACTGCCAGGCCTCAGCTGCCACAGCTCTGTATCCCCACCCATCCCTGGGATTAGCCGCAGCCTGTGCCTGCTGCACAGGGAAAAATGCCTCTGCCTCTCCAGTTCTCAGGGCTGCAGAAAATGTGCTTCGTAGCCGGATTCTCACTGCTACAGCCTCTTTCGGGGCCCGCTGCTAGCTCTGGGAGGGGGTGCGGCCAGGCTCTGTGGCTTTGTTTCTCTGCTCGGCAATGGTGGGTGCCAGGCCGCTGCGGCTGCACCCCTGCATTCAGTCTCCTCCCGTCCCCTGGGCTCAGCTGCAGCAAATACTGACCACTCCGGCAGGGGTCGCTCACTGCACCTCTGCTTCGTGGGGTGCAGGCAGGGAGTGCGGGCAGCAGCCAGTTCCTCTGTTCTCCCGAGACGGTAGTAAGCGAGGTCCAGGCTGCATTCCTGGCACCTCCCGTGTTGGCTCCAACTCACCCGCCTTCAGGGGTTTTGATGTGGGGAATCTCTCAGCCTCATGTGTGGTGCGGGAAGCCCTTTGGTGAATTATAACTGTTCCACTTGTTGCCGCTTCGAGAGGAGGGGCCGGGGGCCTCTCTCACGCTGCCGTTCTTCTGCTGTCGCTCCTCATTATTGTCACACCCCGTGAACCAGCTACTTTCTTCTTTTATTGAGATGAGATTTACTTGCCACAAAGCTCGATTTTACGGTAAATTGTAAGGTTTTTGAAGTATGTAATTTAGTGGTTTTCTGGATTCATAAGATTTTGCATTTAGGACCAGTGTCCAATTCCAGAACATTCCATCACTCCCAGAAGAAACCCCGGGGCTGTAAGCGGTCACTCCCCATTCTCCCCCACCCCAGCTCCTGGCCCCCACCAGTCTCCGGGGGTTCTCCGCAGATTTGCCCATTCGGACATTTCATACAGACGGAATCCTGGTTTGTGGTTCTTGGTGACTGGCTTCTCGGGACCCTTTCTGGGGTCATCCATGTTGTGGCGTGAACTGGACCTCCGTTCTTCTGACTGCTGAGTAACGGTCTGTCGTGTGGCTCTCACACTGCGCTCATTCATCAGTTCCACGGACACCAGGTCGCTTCCACTTCTTGGCTATCACGGATAACGCCTCTGTGAATGTTCCCATGAGTTTTTGTGTGGACTTGAACGTGCATTTCTCTGGGGGTCATGCCCCGGAGTGGAATTGCTGGGTCTCGTGGGAACTCCACGTGCCACCTGTTGAGGACCCGCCAGGCTTTCCCACAGCAGCTGCAGCATATTAACGCTCCCACCAGCCGCGTGCAGGCGCCAGCTGCTCTGCACCTTCCCAGCGCTTGTTGCTGCCTGTCATTTTTAGTCCTGCCATCCCAGTGGGCATGCAGGGGTATCCGGCGGTGGTTTTGATTTGAGTTGCCCTAGTGAATACTACTGACGTTAAGCGCTGTGATCTCAGCTGACGGACTGCAGAGCGCCCTGCCCCGCTTAACTGCCTGCTCACCAGGGGGTGGTGCCTCGATTAGTGCCACCTGGAGACTTGTCTTTGAGTCCTGGCCCTATCCCAGCCCTTAGCTGTTCTGGGTGACCCTAAGCAAGTGCTGTGCCCGTTTTGTGCCTCAGTTCCCCTCTTTGTTCAGTGGGGCTCCCTTCCAGGATAGCCTCATGGCTCTGATCTGGAACTACCGAATCCACAGCCCCTCTCTCTTCCTTTTGTTCCCCAAGGATGCAAGTGGGGGTGACTCCTGCACCTCCGAGGAAGAACCGACCTTTGACCCCGGCTATGAGCCCGACTGGGCTGTCATCAGCACTGTGCGGCCCAGGCCCCGCCACTCAGAGCCCACAAGAGGTAGGCTGAGATGGTACCCCTAGGGGCAGGTGGTGCCACATCTTACCCTCGGTGGTTATGGCTCCTTGGGCTTCAATGCCCACTGTCAAGATGGTCACCCAGCACTGGCCTCAGGAGAGTGGATGGGGTGCAGACTGTCCCTGGCCCAGGTCCCACATGGCCAGCGTCTCCAGGGCTTGCAGCCTTGCTCATTCTGCCAGGTTCCCTGATTGGCTGTGGGCACCCCCACGTGAGTCCAGACCGTGGAGGGGACAGTTGCAGGGCAACAGGGTGATTCAGGCCATCTCCGAGTGTCAGAGAGTGTTGGGGGCACCAGGGGAGGCATCTGACCCCTCGGGGGGTGGGGAAGCCTTCCTGGCAGAGCCTGAGCCAGAGCCTGGCTCTGAGGGACACTTGGTGTGGGGCGCTGGCCTTTTGCTGTGGCGCCAGCGTGGGGTTTGGAGCGAAGAGAGGGTCAAAGGTAGCCGGGCACGGGCAGACCAAGGAATCCGGTCTTCGTCCTGAGGGCCTCGGGAACCGGTTTTGGAGCAGACACATGTCTACTGCGCCTATACTCATTTGTGTTTCCATGGAAATGCGAGGTGACCCAGAGGGCGGGGCCTGGGGCCCTCTGGGTCCCCTCGGCTCTCCCGACACTGTGCCATCCGCTAGGTGCAGAGCCCAGCTCCCCGCGGGACTCCTGGGCCTTCTCGGTGAGCCTGGGGGAGCTCAAGTCTATCCGCCGGTCCAAGCCGGGCCTCAGCTGGGCCTACCTGGTCCTGGTGACGCAGGCCGGAGGCTCCCTGCCCGCTCTGCACTTCCACCGCGGGGGCACCCGCGCCCTGCTCCGTGTCCTCAGCCGCTACCTGCTCCTGGCCAGGTGAGCTTCTCCCAGCGCCGGGCCTTTCTGCCAGGCCGTGTCCCTCCACAGCTGCGGCTGGCCCCTCAGGGCTGTGACACAAACACAGCTCCGACTGGTTTAAAGGCAGAAAGGGAACTGGCTGGCACATGTAACCTTGGCGTCACAGGGTACTTGGGTTTCGGGCAGGCCCCAGGTCCCGGGGTGTCGGAAGGAGTAGATCTGCTTCCCTCTGAGTCTGTTGTTCCGGGGCGCCCAGCAGCCCTGGCGCAGCAGCACCGCGGGTGGGAAGCGCCTCTTTCCCCACATTCCAACAGCATCCCCAGATGCTGCCTCTCCTCAGCCCGTACCTGAATCAGTCCCCCAGCCAGGGAGGTGGGGGGCCCTCATCCGCCAGCCCTGGGGCACGTGCCCACCCCCAGGGCACAGCTATGGCCTCAGGCCCGAGAGGGGGGATTCCCCGGACCCGAGCCTGGAAGGGGGAGGCGCACCTGCGGGCCCTGGACCTGTGCGCTATCCAGCCCCTCCCTCCAGCTCCCCACAGGACTCCCGCCTCTACCTCGTTTTCCCCCACGACTCCTCCGCTCTCTCCAACTCCTTCCACCACCTCCAGCTCTTTGACCAGGACAGCTCCAACGTGGTGTCTGTGAGTGCCCAGCACCGGGCCTAGCGGCAGTGGCTGGGAAGCGGGGACTGCGGTGGGTGAGGTGGGGAGGGGCGGAGCTGTGACCAGCCCTTGGTGTCCCCAGCGCTTCCTCCAGGACCCCTACTCCACCACCTTCAGCAGCTTCTCCCGTGTGACCAACTTCTTCCGGGGAGCCCTGCAGCCCCACCCAGAGGGGTCCACCCCTGACCTTCATCCGGCTCCCGATGATGAGCCCGAGCCTGGGTTTGAGGTCATTTCCTGTGTGAGTGTCAGGGGGACCCCATACTTTTGGCTGTCACCTTGGGCGAATGACTGCATTTCCTAAGGCCCCAGTGTCCTCCCCAGAAAAGTGGGGATAGCAGTGGTGCCACCATCATCAGGGAGCATGAGTGACCTCAGAAAGTGCTCACAGCCTGTGCTTCTGGCGCTTGTTGTTATTGGGAGGCCCTTCCAGATTTGGGGTGACATTGCCTCTGACTCGGGGAAGGAGTTGGTTTCCACCCTGAATGTTAACTCTCTGTTGAGCTAAGAAGGGCTGAGTGACTTTGAGGTGGCCTGGGACGGGGCTGGGGAGGGCTGTGGGGTCCCCCACAGACAGGGCTCACTTGCCTCGTGTCCGCAGGTGGAACTGGGTGCTCGGCCGGATGTGGAGCGGGAGCCTCCGGTCACAGAGGAGGAGTGGGCCCGCCACCTGGGCCCCGAGGGCCGCCTGCAGCAGGTCCCTGAGCTGAAAGCCCGGATCTTCTCAGGAGTGAGGCGCTGGGTTTGCGGTGGGGGAGGCTGGGGGAGGCTGGGCCAGGCCGGGCCGGCGGGTGGCCGGGGGCCCCCTCTGAGCTCCCTGCCCACTCGCCCCCAGGGTCTGAGCCCCAGCCTGAGACGCGAGGCCTGGAAGTTCCTCCTGGGGTACCTCAACTGGGAGGGCTCCGCTGAAGAGCACAAGGCCCACATGCGCAAGAAAACGTGAGTGGGAGGCTGTAGCCCCCGCCCCCCTCCCCCACCCCCCTCCTCCAGCCTCCCACGGGGATTTGAGGTTTTCGATCAGCATGTGCCAGTGGCCAGCAGGGCACCTGGCCCGTCGAAGGTGCGCACACGTGTGTGCTCCGCAGCTGCCGGCTGTGAGCCTGCCACGTGCTGGGCGCCACGTGTGCACAGGGGGACGGGCGGTGCGCCAGGCCTGCCCCATCTCTGCGGCTGGTTTCATCCTGGCGCCACACTGTGCCGGCCATCACTGCTTCGCTCCCCACACTGCGGGGCCCAGCTCTCCTCGTTCCTCATGTATATTGTGCCCCTGCTGTGCGTCCTGGTCCCCACACCTGGTGGCAGTGACAGACTTGCAACCAAAGCCCCAGCATGTCCAGTGTCAGGAGGTGTCAGGACGGGGGAGCGTGGGGCCCCGCCTGGGTCTGAGTGGTCAGGGAGAGGCTCTGAGGCGGTGGCCTGGGCCGAGCCCTGAAGACTGAGGAGGTGGCAGGGCACCCTGACGGGGCCTCCGCCGCCCCTCAGGGACGAGTACTTCCGAATGAAGCTGCAGTGGAAGTCGGTGAGCCCCGAGCAGGAGCGGAGGAACTCACTGCTGCATGGCTACCGCAGCCTCATCGGTGGGTCGGCGGCTGGCGGGTGCCACTTTCACCCCAGGAGCAGGGATGAGGTCATCTGGGGGGAGATGGGGTGAGCAGGGGTCGGAGGGGCTGGGGGTGGGGCAGCAAGGGGAGGGAGGAGAGCAGGCTCCTTGGGCTTAAATCCTAGCTCTGCCATCTACTCACTGTGATGGTCTTGGCCAGTGATTTTACCCCAGGCCTCAGTTTCCCTGTCTGCAGATGGTTTGTAAGTGTTAGAGTTAGGAGGGTGGGCGAGCGTGACACGCAGATCTCCTCCATGGTGTTTGGGTGGTTCAGGGACCAGCCCTCACCTGCCTGGGGTCTGCTGGCGAGGAGAGGGGGTGGGTGCCGGGGGCCAGCAGCATTGGGGACCCCGTACCCTGCTCCCCGTCCCCGCAGAGAGAGATGTGAGCCGCACAGACAGGAACAACAAGTTCTACGAGGGGCCCTCGAACCCGGGGCTGAGCCTGCTGAACGACATCCTCCTCACCTACTGCATGTACCACTTCGACCTCGGTGCGGCGCCCGCGGGCAGGGCCGGCCCTGGGGGGTTGTGAGGGCCTGGGTCAGGCCCTGACCTCCTGTCCCCGCAGGCTACGTCCAGGGCATGAGTGACCTCCTCTCCCCGATCCTCTATGTCGTCCAGAACGAGGTGGATGCCTTCTGGTGTTTCTGTGGCTTCATGGAGCTTGTGGTGAGGCCCGGGGGCAGGAGGGACAGGCCCCCTTCAAGGACCAGGGTGCAGCCCCTCACGTGGCCCTCCCCCCACAGCACGGGAACTTCGAGGAGAGTCAGGAGACCATGAAGCGGCAACTCGGGCAGCTCCTGCTGCTCCTCCGAGTGCTGGACCCGCCACTCTGTGACTTCCTGGGTATGTGTCTCGCTGGGCTGGGGATGGCAGGATCATGGGCGTTGCCAGATGGTCTCTGGGAGTCAGTGGCCACAGACTGTGTCCAGAACGTTTGGTCCTGATCCAGACAAGAGAAGCATCTGGTGTAACCCAGAACCCAAAACTTCCCCGTGAGGGCAGGGTTGCCGTTTGGAGCAAACCCCAGTACAGGCAGGGGTGCACGCACGGCCCCTGCGGGCCGCTGTCAGCCCTGGACCCCTCTGCTGAACTCAGAGCACGCCTGCTGCACCCCGCTGGAGCCGGGGCTGGGGGACTGGTTCTCACTACCCCGGTGCCGTGGCTGTTGTGTTCCGGCCTTAAAATGTTTCTCCATTGTCCGGTGTGAAAAGAGCAGGAAATTCAGATACAGGGAACAAAGTAGAAATTACTGTTGGTAACAGTATTCTTTTGCATGCAGGCGATAAGTTGGCTTATTTATGGGTACTGCCTTACTGAAGTGCAGGCTCGCCCTGGGGAAGGGAGAGATACTGGCCTCCCTTCACTGGGGAAGAAACTTAGGCCTAGAAAGCTCACACCAGTCCCCGGGGGCACTTGGGCTTTAGCTGTGTCATTAAAAGGCTTTTAAACCCTACTGACCACACAGTGTTCTGTCCATATTAGCCATGCACAAGAGTAGGTTTGGCCCTGGCTGGCGTGGCTCCGTGGATTGAGCGCTGGCCTGAGAACCAAAGGGCCTCTGGTTTGATTCCTGGTCGGGGCAGATGCCTGGGTCTTGGGCCAGGTCCTGGGTTGGGGGTGTGTGAGAGGCAGCCAGTTAATGTGTCTCTTGCACATCTATGTTGCTCTCCCTCATTTTCTTTCTCCCTTCCCATCTAATAATTAAAATCTTTAAAAAAAATAGATTGGACCTGGTCTCTTGGACATTGAGGTTATTTGCACTTTTTCATTATGATGAATAGTCTGGATAATTTTTGTTTTTATTTTTACATTTTTTTTATTTTTAGAGGGGAAGGGAGGGAGAGAAACATCAGTATGTTGTTGCCTCTCACACGCCCCCTACTGGGGGAACCTGGCAATGTGCCGTAACCCAGGCAATGTGCCCTGACTGGGAATCGAACCAGAGACCCATTGTTTGCAGAGGGGCACTCAATCCACTGAGCCACACCAGCCAGGGCTATTTTTACAGCTTTGAAATGTCCACGTGGCTGTTTTCCTAGAAAGTTATACTAACTTCCATTTTTGCTTGCAGTGGCCTCACACCTCCACCCGCACTGGGCCCCACTGCACCCCTCCCTATGAGAGTGGGAAATGTGGGGTGGCTCACCTCATCTGCGGCTTGGAAGGCAGGATGGGAGAGGTTCCCGCTGACACAGTGCCCCCAGCTTATCTCAGAGGCATTCCCACGCTGGGCATGAGTTCCTCGCCAAGACTGGTGGAGGGTCTCCTAGCCAGAGCGACTTAGTTTCTCAGTCCGACCACCGGGCTCGCTGTGAATTCAAATGGGATTGGTGTTTGATTTTGAGCTTGCCCTTGGCTTATAAGCGCGCCACCCCTCCCACCACCGTTCTCCCCTAGACTCCCAGGACTCGGGCTCTCTCTGCTTCTGCTTCCGGTGGCTACTCATCTGGTTCAAGAGGGAATTCCCTTTCCCGGATGTCCTTCGACTGTGGGAGGTGGGCCGGCCAAGCTGGGTGGGAGGCCTGTAGGAGTGGGGCAGGGGCCCGGGCACACCTCCAGTGGGACCTCGGGCAGAGGCTGAGCCGTGACCCCTCCCTCGGCACTCTTAGGTGCTGTGGACAGGGCTTCCAGGACCCAATCTGCACCTGTTGGTAGCCTGCGCCATCCTGGACATGGAGCGGGACACCCTCATGCTTTCGGGCTTCGGCTCCAATGAGATCCTCAAGGTGAGACCCTGATTCCTTCTGGTCCCCATGCTTTCCTTGCCCATGCTGACCTGGGCAGATGGGACACGGCAGCTGGCTGTGAAGTCCACGGAGGCTGGCTCTGTGCCACGGTTCTTTGTAGTAGTCATTGCTCAAAATAGGCTTGTAAGTATGGGTAGCCCTGAGCTTGGCAGCTGTGAGACCAGCTCTTTTTCTCCTGTTCCGTCTTACTCCCAGCTCCCAGTGGTGTCCCCACAAAGCACGTGGTCTGTGCATGAGTGGGCTCCCCCTGTACTACATAAACCCAGCCAGCCCTGGGACATGGAAGTGGAGCTCAGTGCTCTTCTTCTCTTGCATCTGGAGAGCGTGACCTCCCCTGGTCTCCAGCTCCCACTCTGAGCCCCAGGAGCGCCATCCCCATCTGTCTTGCCTCCGCTGTGTGGCACAGAGTGGCTCTGGCGGCAGCTGAGTGCCGCGGGGCAGGTGGGGCCTGACTGTGCCTTCTCCCGTAGCACATCAATGAGCTGACCATGAAGCTGAGTGTGGAGGACGTACTGAGGAGGGCCGAGGCCCTCTACCGGCAGCTGACAGCCTGTGCTGTGAGTGCACCCCCCCCCACACCTGGCTCCCAACAGCCCCACTGCCCGTCCCCTCCCCGCCCCTCTCCTCAGACTTCTGATTTTCTCACTCCCCCGGCTCCAGGAGCTGCCTCACAACGTGCAGGAGGTCCTGGGTCTGGCCCCACCCACAGAGCCCCGCAGCCCCTCCCCTCCCGCCTCCCCACTGCCGCTTTCGCCCAGCCGGGCCCCACCGGCCCCACCCCTCCCCGCGGACACAGCCCAGCAGCCTGACAGCAGCCTGGAGATCCTGCCTGAGGAGGAAGAAGAAGAAGGCGTGGACTCCTAAGTTGCTGGGTTGGCGGTAGCCTGCCGGGCACAGCACTTTATGGAGCTCCAGCCCCACTGCACACCAGGAAGCTGGGGGCAGAGCAAGAGGGCGGGGCTCCGGCCTTGCCTCCAGCACCCTCCTGATTAGCTAGCTGACTTCATTAACTGACACTAATAGTGTCCCGTTGGTTTCATGTAGTTGTAGGAAGCTGCCATGCAGCCTTGAACTGGATGGGACGGGGGTGGTATGTGGTCCCCTCTGACCACTCTGCAGAGCAGGTGTCTGACCTTGGACCCCTAACCCAGCCAATGAGACACAAAAGGAGGCCCCTTTGGGACGAGTGGTGGCTGAGGCTTGTGGAGGGAAGTCTCGTTTAACTGTCCAAGTTTGGGGCTTTTTAGAGGAGTGAGGATGGCGTACTGGGGTGCGGCTGCCACCTAATAGTTGTGTGGGGACACGTCCTCAACCGAGACAGAGGCTCCTATAGAGCTACTCAGACACTCTGAGGACCCTGCCTACCAGCTTCTTGTTACTTGAGAAAAATAAACTCGTGTTTAATCCGTTATCGGCACAGCTTTCTGTTCCTTGCATCAGGCCCCACCTGTGTCTCGACAGTCGGGGACAGCTCTGCGATTACCATGCGCCAGTGGTGCAAAGCAGCGTCTGTCCTTGCTCGTGAAGTCCTGCTGCCCAGGCAGGAGGAGAACAGCTTCCGGGGCTCCTCGAGAAGCAGCTGCATCATTAGAGAAGCCCATTAGAGAAGCAGCTGCATCAGGAGGGGGCGAGACCACACGGCTTTTTCCGAAAATACTTTAATAGTGGGTCGTCTAGTTGGTTGGGGGCGGAGCGGTCATATATACATCTGGAGAGTGGAGGGCCCCTCCCTTTTCAGATTCGCACAGGGTGTGGCTGTCCGCAGGTGCCTCCGCCATGCGCACGGGCCCCACTTCCATGGGCAGAGGTTTCTCCTGGCTGTTGATCGACACCGCGGCACGCAGCGCCGACTTGACAGCCGTCTCCACCCAGCCGTGCGGGTAGGCAGTGTGCTCGCCAGCGAAGTAGATGCGCCCATAGGGAATGGCCCAGTTGAACTCCTCCCGGTACTCCTTGTCAACATCTTGCCCGAGCATCGGAGGCTGCACCACAAATGCGCCCTGGCTGTGCGGATCGTCCGCCCAGCGCTTCACAACGCCGGTGCCGTCCCAGAGCCGATACACAATCGGCCCGTGCAGCGCCGCCACGTCCTCAAGCGCCACCTGCAGCGCCTCTTCCAGGCTCAGGCCAGAGAACGAGGCCGCCGCATCTGACCACGTGTAAGAGGCCAGAAGCAGCGCACCCTCGCCCGGAGGCGGGTAGATGATCTTGCGCGAGGGGCGGTCGGTGTTGGAGTGGCCGCCCAGGATGTGTTCGTCATGCCAGAAGGGCCGGCGGAAGCTCAGGAACACCTTGGTGGCTGGCATGTAGTGCAGCGCATGCAGTGCCTCTTGCCACTTGCGGGATAGTGGCGGGGAGAATTTCATGCGCTGCAGCGCCGGCCCGCTCGCCGTCAGCAGCACCACATCGGCGCCCATAGTCTTCAGACTCCGGCCCCGGCGCGAGGTCCCTATGTGCACGCGCACTTCGTGTGTCTCCTGTGTTATCCCCGTGACGGGAGCGTGCAGCACCACCGGCACCGACAGCGAGCTCAGCAGCGCGCGCGGCAGCAGGTCCCAGCCACCCACGATGCGGCTATACCTGGGGGCAGGGCGGAGCATGACTCTGGCTCGGGCCCCGCCCCTCTCTGCAGGCCCCGGCTCTGGGCACACCCCGGCATTTCACCCACCCGCTCCCTGAGAACCCCACCCACTCATCCACCACTGCCCTCTACTCCCGCACATCCCCCAAGGACCCGGAAGCGAGAACTGTAACCCAGGAACCCCGCCGCTTTTCTTCTGGACTACACCATTCTCCCCAACCTTCCTTACCTGTTTCCTCCACGTAACCTGGGATGTGAGGGCGAGCGTGGCTAGACCGAGCACCCTGTCTCCTCCCCTTTGGCCCCTATGCCCTTCTCACCAGCTCCGCCCACCACATACGGGTGACCCCCCACCACCTCCTCCACTCGGTTGCTCATCCCCATTGGCCCACAGGCCCCGCCCCTCACCGAAGGTGGTCGCTGAGGCAACTGTGGGCCCGCAGGGCCTCTGCGAAGCTGAGGTAGAAGAAGCCGTCCTTGGACATCACATCTCCCAGGAGCTGCGCGGCGGCCCAGCTCAGGTTCCCCTCCCCGAGGAGGTATTCCTGGGGTGCGGGCGCAGGCCGGGGTCAGAGCCCGGGCAAGATGCACCTGCGGGTTTGGCCCCACTCCAAAGGGGCCCCTCCCCAGCTGAACCTCCCCATTACGTGCCACCACCCTCCACTTAGTCCAGTTCCCCGGACCTTAGGGGTCCAGCCCCCATGCCCTTTTGTGACAGATGAGGAAACAGAAGCCCAGAGACGGGGCATATCCAGCCCTATGGTCAGGCAGGGGGACCACATCAGGCCGGGTCCCGGGTTCCTGCCC
Organism: Trachops cirrhosus; assembly: GCA_028533065.1. NCBI lineage: Eukaryota > Metazoa > Chordata > Mammalia > Chiroptera > Phyllostomidae > Trachops > Trachops cirrhosus. The sequence continues at coordinate 42,574,053 of CM052550.1, forward strand.
TCTGACTTCCGGGCCAGAACCCACGGCATCCTCCTGGCCAGGGTTCCAGACAGGGACACCGAGACCCCCACTCACCAGCAGTGTGTGACTGTCAAACTTCTTCATTGCCTTTCTGCAGCCCAGTGTCCTGACGTCCCTGAGGGCCTGCAGTGGGACAAGAAGACTGCTGAGCTGCAGAGTGGGACGCCGCAGGCCGGGCCTGGGTCCTCTTCCTTCTCCTGCCCAAGGTTGGCCGTTGACCACTCTCGTTCAGGCTGTCTGGCCTTTGCCCTGGCTGTGACCTCCTCCTTGCCCTCCAGTGCTACTCAGATGTCACCACTCTGGGAAAGTCCTCCCGAGTCCCTCATGCCCCTCCCCCTCCCGCACACTTGAGCCCTGAAATGTTCGTCCCAGCTGAGTGCTGCTTCGCCTGCATCTGTCTGTCCTTGGCTCTGAGCTCTGTGCAGGCGGGGACTGGGGCTGTCTCAGTGCTGTGTTGTTCTGATGTCCACCAACTGTCTCCCAGATCGTTGTGGGCACAGATGGAAGCGGAGTCCCTTCTGCTGGGCGCAGGTCGCTGAGGGGGTCATTCACCAGGCCCTCTCCTGCCCAGGGCCCTCCTCCCATGGCTGCCGGGCACCTGGAGCCACAGAGTTCTAGCCCCTCGGCCTGGCATCTGAGGCCCCTGGTAGCCCCTTGGTCATCATCCCTTAAGGAGACTCCCATTCTAAGCACAATACCCAGCGCCCAATCCAACCTTGGCTCTCCCCTGCCATCACACCCCTGCACTTGTCCCCCTGCCTCATCTCTGCCCAGCACCCCCGTGGCCATTCTCCACCACCCTGTTCCAGGCTCATCTCCTCACTGCCCTGTCTGATTTCAGCCCTCTTCTTTGTCAACCTGGCTTCCCCACCATGGCCATGGGACTCCCTGAAGGATGAGGCCTTCACTCCCTCACTCTCCAACACAGAAGTGGCCTGAACAAGGTGGCCACCCTTGTCTAAAAGGGAAAATGGACAATTAGGAGCTGCCAGAGAAGGGGGTGTGCAGCTCCTTCCTGAGGGCATCAGGGAGGGCTTCCCGGAGGAGGGGACATTGGAGTTGGTTCTTGAGAGATGAACAGAGTTCCCTGGATGGGAAAGGGAAAGGGTCTTCCAGGTAGGGCAGGCAGGGCAGGGAGGATCCAGGGGAGCGGATGAGGCCTGACTTGGGGCCAGGGCTGTGGGGACAAAGAGATGGGAACAGTGCGAGGATGGGACGGGGTAGGGGACAGGCAGTGAGGATGGCACCTAAGAGTCTGCCTTGTGATTGGGGAGTGGGGGGTGACAGGGCCATTGTGAGATGGGAAACCCAGGAGTATGAGAGGGTCGGGGAAGATGCTGAGCACCAGGGTCTTGGGGCGGGTCTCAGGAGCTGGGTGTGGAAGGCAGCTGCCTGCAGGTGCAGAAAGGTGAGGCTGTCCAGGACAGTGTGCGGAGGACAGGAGATCGGAGACCAAAGGCTGATGGCGCTTTGGGGATCGGCTGAGCTAGTGGGGCAACTAAAGATGGAAGAGGCAGCGGCAATGGGAGAACAAGCACGAGGGAGAGGACGGCCAGGCCAGGGGGAGGCTGAGGGGGCACGGGCCAGAGCAGTGTGGAACGCAGGGCTGCAGCACGGGAGGACGCGCCCACCTTGTTGAGAGCCATCTGGAAGATGGACTCTGGCGAGCGGCCCTGCTCCTGGGGGCGCAGGTCGTAGCCCAGCTTCTCGGGCATCTTCTCCACCACGTAGTTCCGCAGCTTCACGTCGCTCACTTGCGTCCACGCGTTCTCATCGTACTGGATGAACTCGGTCAGGTTGAGCCCCAGGCTCTTGCAGAGCTTGTGGAGGATCCTGAGGGAGCAGGCAAAGCTGCTCAGGGTGCAGCAGCGGGGACAGGGGTCCCCTCTCCCGGCCACCTGGGGCTTAAAGAAGGGAAGGGGGCAGGTAGGGCAGCTGGGGACAGAGTTTGGAGGTGAACAGGAGGCTGGCGCGGGGCTACACTCGGGGTCATCAGTGCCAGGGATGGGAATGAAACGAGAGCAAGGTTGGGAGCCTGGAGGCCGTCCCGCTGTAGGACTGGGCTTGGAGTGAGAGCTGGCGTTCACTGGGGTTGTTGGGTTCGGGGCTTGGGCTGGGGAAGGGACTAGGGTGGGGGAGGTAGGGCTGGGGTCCAGAGGTGCTGGGCAGGGCTAGCTAGGGGTCCAGCTGGACTTCCTGGCCTGAGCACTCCAGGGGTACAGTGTGGGAGGGGGCTGGGGTTATGAAAAGAATGGCATTGGAGGCTGGGTCTCTACCTGACTTGATGGGGTGGGGGTGGGGGGGCAGGTTTGGGGTCAGAGTTGAAGTCCAGGGGTACTGAAGTGGGGAACTGGTGGAGTCTGGCCTCACCTGTGTGACTGGGGCATGCGCATGGCTCCCAGCTCCCCGATCCAGCCAGTCCTCTCATCCCGGTAGGTGAGGATTCGGCCCCCAATCCTGCTGTCCGCTTCCAGGATGGTGACCTGAGGGGTGCAGGGGACCTCAAGCAGGGCTCTTCGGCTCCTCCCACTGACCCCCATTCCCCACCCTATGCCACCCCCCACCACCCATCCCCACAGCAGGACAGACCCAGACTGGACAAGGGTCCCTTTCTTTATGGGGAGGTGGGAGGGGCTGCTGGGAGAACAGAATGTCACAGTGAGCACATACAGTATGACAATTTCCAGACTGCAACAGGAAGGCTGCTGGCCAGATTCAAGAGGGACTTCCCAGCTCAGGGAGGGGGAAATTTCTCATATGCCCCTAGCCAGGTTCAATTTCTTTCTTGGATTTCAGTGAGAGGGACAGTGATTAGACCTCAGGGGGCACTTCCCCTTGGGCAGAGTGTCCACCTCCACAACACAAATTCCCCCCAAAAGTTTGGAGGACATTTCCAGGGACTTCCCTCCGGGTGACAGAGAGCGGGATGGGGAGTTAAAGGCCTCTGGGTAGAGCACACACTCCCTCAGGTTCACGGTGGAGCAGGGGTTTCAGGCCCCACTCCCAGACCATGTGGAGGGAAGCAGAGCTCCCATTCTCCACCCCCCACCATCTCCACCCCTCCACAGGGATGTGTCCCTCCTGCTGCAGCAGGAAAGACTCAAAGTAGACTGCAAACAGCACTTCTCACCTTGTGTCCGGCATCGCTGAGCACCTTGGCGGCCACCAGCCCGGCCACACCAGCACCAACCACAATCACCCTCTGGGGCGTTAGGGTCCGATTGAGGCCTAGGGTCACAACCCTGAGCAGCTGCTCATAGTCGGGGTCCTGCATGCATCTCTCAAAGGGGTCCTGGCTGTGGACAGCCTTCCATTCCAGGGAGGCCACCAGGCCCAGAAGGATGGGGACCAGGGCGAGGAGGCGCTGGGCTGGGGAAGAGGACAGGGTCAGCGGGTGTGTTAGGAGGGGAGAGCAGGTTCTGCACCCCCAGTGCCCTCCCCTGCCTACTTACCCAATGAGGCCATGGCTGTCACTGGGAGATGGTGTCTGGGTTGGAGGGGAAGCAAGGGCTGCTGTGACAGGGGCCTGGGGCCCTCTCCCCCAGGGCCACCACCCTCTGTGGATGTGTCTGCCCCTGATCCAGGTCCCGCAGTCCCCTGTTCTGCGCTCACCCGTCTGCCCTCCTCTCCCCATCTCTGCCTCCTTGTCTCTCCTCTATCCCTGCTTTTCCTTACCCCCGTCTGTGTCTGTTTCTGTGGGATTGCCCCCCCCCACCAGCCCCCTCTGTACCTCGGCTGTCCCAGGACCGCAGCAGCACTGCTGTCTCCTCCGCTCATCTGCGGTCCCCCTTCTCTGTCCTTAAACCAGCCCCGCCCGCCCACCCCTCCCTCTGGGAAATCAGGCTGCAGCGGGGAAATGAAACTGCTTTCCTGGGTCCCAGGGTCAGGTGGTCAGAGTTGAACTGAGGCTGGAGGGAGAGACCCGTGGGGCAGGGGGTCGGGAGGAAATCAATTGGTGTAATTTCCTCCTCTTGCCCCAAATAGTTCTGGGGCGGAAACAAACTCATAATTAACCATCCAGGGGTGGCCAGGGCTGTCTGGAGCAGGTTCCCTGCATCCGCCTTCTCTTAGCTCTTGCCGCCTCCTTCAACCTCTGGCAGGGAGAGGGGGTCTCTGGCCTTGGGGCTGCATGTTCCCTGGCACAGCCTCTGAATCCCTCTCTGTGCCAGCTGTTGCTGTGCCCTGAATGGCCCTTGCTGGCTCCCCTCCCCTCCCACAGGGTCGCTCTGAGCCTGTGTCCCCATCTGTGAAATGGGTGCCATCATGGGACTAGCAGGCAGCGGGCGCGGTGCTCAGAGGCAGGCTCTGGGCCAGCCTGGCCACGTCCTGGCCTGGCACCTCCCAGCTGGGGACCTGGGCAGGGGCCTTCCCCTCTGTGGCTCCAGTGTACCGCTGTCAAGTAGAGGGTTAAGTACTGAATTCAGGTCAGGCCTATGGCCACACATGGGGCAGCACTGGAACCTGCTCCCCAGGAAATGCCAACTGCCCACCGTGGGGACGCCAGAAGGGACTTGCCTGAATGAGTGCCCCTCGCCCCGGACGCTGTCAGGGAGCAGCCCAGGTGGTGTGTGCCTACCCCAGGCCTTGCCATCCCCACATGGAGAGCCACAGTGGGGCTGGGTGCACCCTGGAGTGTGGGGGCACATTAGAGAAACGGCTGCAGGGGCTTCTGCCTGTCTGCCTGCCAGCCCCGTCTCTGGGGCACTCTTATCCTGAGGGGTGGGTGGCAGCAGTGAGAACAAGATGACTGGGCTATGAGGAGCCCCCCCACGGGGCAGCAGGGGTCTCGTGGCCGTGGGGCTTTGTCAAGGGGACACATGGCCGGCCCCCTGAAGTGGGTGGGGGTGGAGAAGCAATTGGGAGACTTGTTGCGGTGGGAGGAGAGGGCTCCAGGCTGCAGGGGAGAAGGAAAGGCAGCGACAGGACTGGAAAGTCCGAGCAGTGAATCAAAGAGGGATGTGGTTTGATGGAGGGCAGGGGGGCAGGGGTGCATGTGAGTGAGTCAGAAAGCATATGGTGCAGGGGTGAGGGGCAGGGAGGCAGCGGCCAAGACGGAAACAAAATCAGTGAGCTGGACAGAGCTTGGAGACGAGCGAAAGCAAAGGGCATGTGTCAGTAAAACAGGAGCGGCAGGACTGTCCCCGGCAACACTGCTCTGAGGTGGTCCTCGGCTCAGTGCTCTGCCTTCACTGGGGACCTCACAGTGCTGCTTGGACAGAGGGCGACACTGAGACTCAGATGGCGAGTGGGCATTTAGGGGAAACCCCCAGGACCTGCCCAAGGCCTCAGAGAAGGAGGCCCGCCAGCTTCCTGCACAGTGACGCGGGGGCTGCGAGCGCCGCCTGGGCTGGACCCGTGCATGGAGCATAGATTCTCCTTCAGTCCCAGACACCCGTGAGGGAGGGGACCTGGCCCTCGGAGGGGCATGAGTCTGTCCCGGGTCCCACAGTGGGAACGGGAAGGTGTCCCCTGCCCAGAGGTCCCAGCCCCCTGCGGCCTCGTGGCAAAGTCCCCCACAGGGAAAGGAAGCAGAAATAACACGGAAGCGGAAAGGGGTGGAGGCAGCAGACCCAGGGGCTCCCAGGCCTGGAGCATCAGTCCCCAGAGCGGCTGGGAGGCCCTGCTGGGGTCCCTAGGCCCCTCATCCCCTGGGCTTTCCCACATAGGATTGCTTTCCAAAATCCCTCTGGCTCTGGGCACACCCCCAGGTCGCCTCCTGGACTCTAGGAAGAGAAATGGAGCGCAGGCCTCGCCCGGGACACCTGTTCAAGAGTCAGCAGGGCAGAGGGAGAGCGGGAGGGAGGCCGGGGAGGACTCAGGAGGCTGCCCACAGGCGGGAGCCAGCCTTGCTCGCACTGACGGCCCGAGAGCCGGGGCCCTGCCAGGGCGGGGCTGCCCTGTCTCCTCGCTGCTGCTGAAGTGACTAGAGGGGCTGTTCTGTCCCGAGTGCCAGATACTTTACACGCGTCTCCTTTTACTCCAGGAGCAACTCGGCCAGGGGGAGGGACAGTTTCCCCACTTTATAGTGTACAAAACTGAGGCCTAGGAAGTCACCAGCTAAGAAATGGCAGAGCCTGGGTTTGTCCCAGCGGCTCGGTTCCAGCCCTGTACCCTGCGACCGGCAACAAGCTCGGGCTGGCGGACGAGGGACAGGGCGAGGGCAGGGCCTCTCCGCCTCAGCACTACTGCCGTTTGCAGCCCTCTGTGTGGGGGTCGCCCTGGGCCCTGCAGGATGTTGAGCAGCGTCACTGGCCTTGACCTACTAGATGCCAGTAACACTTGCCCCTCAAGCTGTGACAACCCCGAACACCCCTGGACAGTGCCAGCTGTTTCTTTCTTTCTTTTTTTTTTTTTTTTAAGATTTTATTTATTTATCTTTAGAGGGGAAGGGGAGGAGAGAGAAATATCAATGTATGGTTGCTTCCTGTGCATTCCCTGCTGGGACCTGGCCTGCAACCCAGGCATGTGCCCTGACTGGGAATCGAACCGTGATCTCTTGGTTCACAGGCCCATGCTTAATCCACTAAGCTACACCAGCCAGGGCAGTGCCAGCTGTTTCTAGGGTTAGGCTGGTACCAGGTGGGACTTGCAAGTGGCCAGATGTGGTCCAGGATGGAGACCTAATGCAGTGGGCAGGAGGGCCACATAGTGGAGGCCGTTTTGGGGTTGGGTGATTGTGAGCCACATGCGGCTATGGTGGACTAACTGGACCTTCCGGAGCCAGGAGCCATTCCCGGTAACACCAGGGAGACTGGCATTAGGCTTAAATGTAGAGTGTGGGTAAGGTGGGATGGGTTGGAAAAAGGGTATCGATGATGTTAGGTTTGCCAACCTGGTGAGTAGGATGTACAGACGGACACACAGACACATGGTGAGACTTGGGGGTGGGGGCAGTCAAAGGGAAAGGCCTGGGCTTCCCCACGAGTCATGTATGTCTGCTTCAGTTAACTTTGGGTTAGTTTGGCTTCAGGTGGAGTTTCTAGACAATGTCAATACTTCCAGATAAAAACCATCTTTAGGGAAAAAACCCTATTGTGTCTGGTTTGCTTCTAGAACCACAAAGATGATTCTAATGGGGTTAAGGTCAAGTCCAAAGCAGACTTGGTTCAAAGAGAGACCTGACCTGGCCCCCTGGGGACCTCTGTGCCTCATACAGGCAGCTAATGGTGATGGTGGTCACAGAGTGTGGGGGACAGGGTGGGTGCCTTATGTGTGTCCTCCTCCCCGAGTTGGCCCAAAGACCCTGACTGGTTGGTGTTAAGACTTTCACTAGTGCCGGGGAGGGACAGAGCCTGTGAGGGGGATGCCCAGGGCCCCAGGCAGAAGTCAGGGCTCCAGACCTGGGTTGGGGAGGGGGACAGAGGGCAGAGGGCAGCCTTCCTGAGGCTCTGGTCTCTGGCCTGACCCCTGGACAGGGAGACGCTTTTGGAGCCCCCCTGCCCCGCTTTTCCCATTTCCAAAGCCCCGGGGCCCGGGGGACACTCACTGCATGGCTGGGCCTGGGGGGCTCTCTCAGCGCCCATGGCCTTTCTGGTTAGCCCGGGACAGAGGTCATCGTCAGGTGTACGAAACCGGGGTGAAGAGTTGTGGCTCTGTCCTGTCCTGATTTCCGTTAGACTAGTGGTGCCAGAGTCCTGGTGTGGGGTCAGAGCAGTTGGGAGGTTGCGGAGGGCAGGTCTTCCCTTCTCAAAAGCTTATTTTGAAAAATTAAAAGCATGCATCAGAGCAGAGAGACTAGGACGAGCAACCCAAGTGCCTTCACTGCTTCACAGCCCATGGTGTTTCACTTACATTTTCTTCCTCCTGCACTGAATTATTTTAAAGGAAAACCCAGGCACACGGTTAATTTGTAGTTAAATACCTTTGGCATGTTTCTGTAAAACAGGAGGTCACAAACTTTTCTGTAAATATTTGAAGCCTTCAGGGCCATAGACTCCTTTTCATCTACTCAACTCTGCCCTCCCAGCGGTGACAACATATAAATAAATGGGTATAACAAAACTTTATTTATAAAACAGGAAGTGGGGCCTCAGTTTGCCAACCTCTGCTCTAAAATAACTTACTTTATAAAAAATGAAACTACAATACCTTGATCACATTTCAAATGTCATTAAATCAATGTCTACATTTCCCTGAATGTCTCCATAAGTTTTCTTAACTGATTTGAGCCAAGATTCAAGTAAGAGCTCACAGTGCATTTGAGTGATATTGTCACTTTCAGTTCAGTGGACTTGGGGTCTGTGTCCTTAGAACCAGGGGGGTCTGATGTGACCTCGCAGCCCCAGGCCAGGTTTCTGCCCCAGAAAACTCTGTGGAGCTCATGGGGTCGAACCATGATGCAGGCAAGGAGTGGGGCGCCCAGGTGGGTCCCTGTGTGAAGTGAGCACCGCCAAGGTGAGAGCCGTGGGACAGGCACAGGGGCAGCTGGGGACAGCTCGGCTCCGCTGGGGGCTGGCCGGCGTCCAGCAGACCTGGTTTCAGAGGGTGAGGGGTTTTGTTCCGGGGAAGTCCTCAGCCGCTGCCCTGGGTCCAGACTCTTAAAAACTCTTAGTTTCGAGGGAACTGTGGTGTGCTGGAGCTGGCCCGTACCAGTTCAGGAGTCTACTGCTTAATTCTCAAGATCTTTGGTTTTGATTTCAAGCCATTATTAAGAAATTATAAATATTCACAACTTTGTAAAAAAACAAACAAACCAGGAATACTCAACATTCTTCACTTCCTAAGTATTTGCTTACATTTCATAATCGTATCTGTAGAGCACGCATCAATTTCCTGAATCCGTGTTGGGTGACTCCAGGTTGGTGGCCTGAAACTGGCCACGGCGGAACCACTCACGCCGTGGGAACTGGCACATGCTACCCATCAGGCTTCCCTGCCCTGGAGAGAGGCCTGTCCACACTGCTGACCAGCACACCCCGGCTTGGGAACCCATTTCAACCCCACCTAGGAGTCTGAAGGCTGCTGTCCCTCTGGAAATTCCTAGTGGTTTCAAACACCTGATCGATCCCCGATCCCCTTGATGCCAAGCTGTGTCCGAGCTGGGGCCTCATCCTGGGGAAGGGGCTGGGCCAGTATTACCCGTCGTTTGGGGGTTTGAGAAGAAAAGAAAGCCACAACCAACAATCCAATCGCCATTCATCCCTTACCAGGGAGAAGAAAGGCAGTAGCAGCTTACGGAGGAGAGATTCACCTTTACTCAGTGGAGAGGAACTTAAGCAGAGGCCATTTGTCTGCACTGGCAAGGGGGCACTGTGTGTTCTTCCTGGAAAGGGAAAGTGGAGTTACAACGGAGCGGTCACCTGCAGGGTGGCACCCGGTTGGCCGCTGCCCCCGTTGCAATCCTGGGAGCTGGCGAAGCCTGCTGCGGCCGTCCCCCCTCGGTGCTGGAGCAACAGCACCGTTCCCCCAGCATGGCTGTGTCCGATTTATAATCATTGCTTGTGTTCTTCAAACTGGGGTATCCACGATACTCGGGGGTGTGGGGAAAAAAATGGAGCATTTAAAAATGTTTTTAAATACAAAATAACTACAACTGTAAGAAAGTTTTAATGTGTAAAATAATAGGTATATTATATACAGTGGTAGTGCAAGTTCAAGAAAAATTTTTAATATTTATTTTTAGAGAGAGGGGAAGGGAGGAAGAGAGGGAGGGAAACCGACTGGGTTGCCTCTCAGGACTCCAGCCGGGGGTCCGGTCTGGGACCAGGGACCAGACCAGGATTTGAATTGGCAACTTTTTGGTTTGCAGGAGAGGATGATACCCAACCCACTGAACCACACCAGTCAGGGCAGAAAATTATTTCTTCTATCAGCTGTGCAGCCCCTGCCAGGACCTCCTACAGGACAGAGAAACATGATTTTTGTGACCCCTAAGGCCAGGTCAGGGTCTGTTATGTAGCAGGAACTCCACAAATGGATGTCAAATGAATCAATGTGGGTAAAATGCGAGCTTCTCTTTACTTTCTAGGGGGACTCCAGGCCTCCTGCCCCCACCTTCAGGTAGGAGTCAGAAACGGGTCACAGATGAAGTCCAGGCTCAGGGATTGCACAAAGGCCAGAACTGTAGGGGGCGGAGCTTGTGCAGAAGCCAGTGGGGTTGCTGGGGCCTCCCTCCACTTGCTTTATCTGGACGTCACCGAATCTGGCTCCAGGGGACCATGAGAGGAATGCTCCGTGAGAGGAATCTGCTCCGAGGGCTGGTGACCCAGCACATCTCCACGGACAGGCTCTCCCACGTGCTCCTCTTCCACCATGAGCATCAGAGGACCCGCAGACTCGAACTTGCATGTATGTGAGTGAGTAAACAATGGGCTGCTCAGTGTGCCTCGTTTCTGAGTCCAGACACACAGCATCCCACCCCACAGTCTTCTGGAACCTGCGCTTTTTAACCCAGCTTTCTCCTTTTAAATTATCCATATTAACAGCAGCTCGTATTTTTGTTCCACAAAAAATTTTATTTTTTTCAGGAAAGCAACATACAGTTCTAGGTGTTTCAGAGTGCAGCGAGGTGTGAAGACAAACAAGGACACCCAGGACACACAGCTGGTCAGCCTCTGCCTTCCGGACACGGGGTCTCACCGCACCTGCCGAGGCTTGTGGCATCGGGAAGTTCAGAACCAAGTCTGTGGCCGTGGCCGCCACCGTCGCCTTTTCAGCAGGCATCCTGTGGACTACTGTTTCAAGCTGGGTTTCATGTCTGTTACTCCTCCATTGGATAAATATGACAGGGATTGCCTGAGGACACCAAGGGGGCGAGACACCCCTGCCCACAGGGGTTCACAATCTAACAGTGAGGCAGAGAATTAAACAGCACAATACGGGGTGGCAAGTCACCAAAGGCGCAAGCTCTTGTGACCTGGGGACTGCAGGACCATCTGACACAGCTTTGCGGTGGCCGAGGTGAGGCCCAACACAGAGAGACTGGGAAGCCAAGAAGGTGTGTCCCCCAGGCAACATCAAGACCCCCTGGCTTGAGTCTGACCCTTCTGTCAACACCTCATTCAAGCCCCTCATCCGACCTATCTCCTATAAAATGCACTGTCGTGCTGTCCTAGTCACATGTCACTGGCTCGAGTCACTAATCTTCACGTGTACATGTCTTAGACCAATCTGCTGTCTCCCCAGCCTTGTTCCTACGACTACGTGTTAGACAGAGAAGCTGCCCAGGGAACCCCGGCAGAGAGACACGTGGCTCTCGGGCAAATGGGCACTTCTCCAGCATCCCGCTGGAGCGAGCAGGATGAGGTGGGTGGCTGCCAGGGTGGAAAGGGCTGGGGACACAGAGAGACACAGAGACAGCACACCTCCCCGCTGCTGCCCCGACCAGAGCACTCGGAATACTTCCACTTGGTAATGCGAAACGTCAAATCACAAAAACAGTTCTCTCAACAGCACAATTGTCTGAAAGAAACAGACCATCAAACAACTATTTCATCGCAAACAAAAGCTAGACAACTGCACACCCCCAGGGAACACCCTCGGAACCCGCAGCCCTGCAGCCAGCCTCGGGCTCAGTCGAACGTGATGCGGAAGCTGCGCTCCTGCTCCTTGCGCCGCCCCTCGCACACCTTGGTCACCTCCTCCACCTTCCTCTGCAGCAGGGCCGAGTTCTGGTCGATCCACTGCAGGGAGTCCATGTGCGCATTGAGGATCTTGCAGATCTGCTGCAGCGGGTCGCTGGTGTCGGCAGGGCCCCCGGACGTGTTCAGGTGCTCGATGATGTCCTTGAGGTCCTGCGCCATGCGCTTCAGCTGCGCGTCGATGTTCTCGGCCAGCTTGTAGGTCTTCTCGCGCTCCTCGTCGGCGTGCTGCAGGTAAACAGTCCCACTCTGCTCCTTCACCGACTCCTCCAGGGGACTCAGCAGGTCCTCCAGCTCCTTCTGCTGGGACAAGATGAAGTCGAGCTCTTGGTCCAGCCTCTTCTGGTCCAGCTTCACCTTCTCCACCTCTCGGTGGAGGGCGGTGATCTTCTCCCCGTTCTCGATCAGCGTGCGGTCCCAGGCGTTGACTTGCGTGGCCTGCTGCAGGAAGTGCCGCTCCTGGTCCTCCAGCTCCAGGCTCCACTTGTTGATCAGACTCTCCAACTGGGCATAGGTCATCACCGGACTGGTGGACACCCCACTGGCCACACTGGGGCCAGACGGAGCAGTGATGGCTGTGGGCGCACTGCTGGCGATCCCGGCTGTTGCCAGGGGTTTTAGATTCAAGGCGAAGCTGCTGCTGGTGGTGGTGGCGGCGGCGGTGGATGTAACTGTGGATGTGGTAGAAGGAGCCTTTAAGCTGAAGCCCAGAGTTCCAGTCCCAGATGTTCCAGCTGTGGTTGCTGGGGCACCAAGGGAGAGGCCGGTGGTGGCAGACGAGGTTGGAGCGGTAGCTAGTGAGGCAAAGAGCGTGGGCCCAGCACTGGAGGTGGCAGCAGTGGGTGCGGGAGCGGCTGGCTGTGTGGCTCCCGCTCCAGTGGCTGCTGGGGTGGCTGGAGTGAAGGCCAACCCACCAAGTGTCGTGGGCTGGGTCGAACTCCCCATTGAGCCGATGTTGAAAGTGGAGGTCCCCCCGGTCTGGGACGTGCTTCCACCCGTGAAGGAAAAGCCCCCAGGCGTGCTGGACGGAGCAGCAGAGGTGGTAGTAGAGCCAAACACAAAGCCAGTGGGCGCCGTGCCCTGGCTGGAGGTGGCAGTGCTTGAGATGGCGTTGGTGAGGGTGCTGCCCCCAAGCCCGAAGCCACTGGGCTGGGCTGTGGCTGAGGTGGCAGCCGCACTGCTCAGGTTTAGCTTCGGAGCGCTGATCCCTAAGGAAAACCCAGTTCCTCCTGTGGCAGGCGCTGTGGTTCCGAAGCTGAACGCGGAGGTCTGTGCTGCTGGCGCTTGGGTTGTGAGCGAGAACAGGCTGGTAGACGGAGCGCTCACCGCGGGCTGGGACGAAGCCCCAAAACTAAACCCGCCAGTGCCGGACGAAGAGAAAGAAAAGCCGGTGGCAGGGGTGGTTGTTGCCGTCTTTGCGGTGCCAAACGTGAACCCACCTGTGGGGGCCCCGCTGCCTCCAAAATTAAACCCGCTCATGGCTCCCGACTCCGGTGGCAGCAGCTACTCCGGCTCCCAAAGCAAATCCGTCAGGGTCTGCAACCTTGGGGAGATCTTTAAAGCAGAGGAAGTGACATGATCAGATGGCAGTTTCGGAAAGGCAACCTCACTGGCACGGTGCGGCGCGGTTTGGAGGGCGGTGGGACTGGACAATCCTAACATGCAGCCACTCCCTCTCCCTAACCAGGCCCTGCCAACTATACCAGGAAGGGAGCTGGGGGGCAGGCGCTGGGAGACAGAGGTGTATGGGCCGTGCACTGCCCTGTTCAGCCCCAGCGGGAGCCCTGCTGTTGTGGGGCAGGCCCAGAGCAGGCACTGCGACTGACCGCAGCCCGAGAAGGCAGCCAGATTCCAGGAGCTTCTGGCGGGCGAGACCAGAAGCTCACCAAACGACACCTTTAGGACCTCCTCCCCAGGTTTCCCTGCTGACCGCAAGCGGGAAGGGGGCTGGAGATGCTCCCTTGAGCGCCCTTCTGGACCTCACAGAAACGGGCACCCGAGAGCTGAGCCGTATGGTACCCTCATCATTTAGGAGGACGGGGGGCATGCTGGAGCGACGCCCACCCTTCTTCTAACTCAGGGGTGGGCGTGAGACCCACGTGCTCAGAGGGCGTGGCCACAGTGACTGATTCATTCAAGGACACATGGAGACCCCAGTGGCCAACCAGAGGCCTCCCCTGGGATTTGTCCCTGGGTGTCCAAGGGCAGGTGGCCTCCTTCGCCTGCAGATGCAGGGCACACACGCACCTGAGGCACCCCGCCATCCTCTCAGCCACCACCAGAGAGAGTGATGGGGCACGGGGAAGGAAGAGAGAGCATGTCCCCACCCACCCCTGTTCAGTAAACTGACAAGATTTCTGTAATTTTTAACTGAAAAAGCACCGAGCAGAGCCATCTGTTAGCTGGAAAATCAACGGTTACTTGTGGAAAGGGTCAGAGGACACAGGGACAGAGGTGATTTGCGGTGCACGGTCATGCGCTGAGCATCCACGCGTTAAATGATGGGCTTTCAACATCATCATGAGTGTCCTTATAAAGCAGAGAGAGGGGCAACTGACTGCAGAAGAGACCACGAAACGATGGAAGAGATGGGAGTGATGCACTCTGAACTTGGAGACAGAGAAAGGGGCCGTGAGCCGAGGACTTCAGATGGCCTTTAACAGCTGGAAAAGGCCAGGACAGAGATTCTCCCAGAGAAGGAGCCTTGGGAAGGAGCCATCCCCGCTGACAGCCTGGTTTGGGCCCAGTGAGACGAACTGCAGACCCCTGATCAAAACTGTAAAAGAATCAGCATGCGATGCTTTAGGCACCTAAGCTTGTGATGACATGTGAGAGCAGCTGCAGTAATAACACAGCTGGGAAGTGTCTGATAAAAGTGACGTGGGACCTTGCGGCCCCCTAGCACTGATCTCAAACAAGGGACAGCAAACTTCTGAGGCTCAGTTCCGTCACAAAAGCTGGTGGCAGCTACAGCGCTGAGGTGCGGCCGACAGCAGAGCACCAGTGAGGGCGGTCCCTGCCACTGCCACCGCACCAGGCACACTCCCACACTGTCACTTCAGGCAGAGCCCTGAAAGCTGGTGAGGGAGGACTGCAGAGAAGAGCTAACTCAGCAGCAGGCGCTGTGAACGCCCAGCTGTGGCCGCAAGGTGACAAGTGACAGTTCCAGCGCAGGGAAGGGGGTTTCCCGGCAGCAACCCCAGGCCTGGCGGCTGTGTGCCCAGCCCTGTGCTAGGACACTCCTCAGCTGGCTCCCAACCGGCCTGCCAGGGAGGGCCGGGATGCCGGCCCCAGCGCAGATGGGGGAAGAGGGACTCAGATGGGAGTAACTTGCCAATTTTCATCCAACATTGGGCCCTGAACTCCCGTTTTTGGACTGCAAACCCCATTTACTCCTCCAGGCAGGTCCTAGGGAAGAAGCCCTGCTTTCGGGCACAGCCGCTGTCCTGCACCCCAGCTTCCATCCAACACCCCCACATTATTGTCCCTTCATCTAAAACAGCTGAGGTAGTTCAGCTTCAAAACTGTTCCCTGTTTCAGGCATGAAGATAGCCTCCAGACACCAGGAAACAATCTGGGTTTGAATTCTGTTTCTGCCACTCACTAGCTGAGGGTCTTGGAGCAAGTTACTCCTGAGCCTCTCTATGCCTCAGTTTCCCCATCTGTAAGGAGGACACACCCCTCCCACCGTGAAGAATAAGCAAGATCACGACCAAGAAGCCAAGTGCTTCAGAGAAGCCAAGTGGGCTCAGAGAAGTGTTCACAAGTCCTGTTTCCTCTTTTCTAATTTTAATTTTTGTTTAATTGATTTTAGACACAGAGAGAGAAAGAGACAAGAAGGGAGAGACAGAGAGAGAGGCAGGCATGGAGTTATTGTTCTGCTTACTTATGAGTCCACTGGGGATCAAACCCACAACCCTGGCACATCAGGATGATGCTCTAACCAACTGAGCTACCCGGCCAGGGCTTCCCCTCTCCTTCTTCAGGCCGTTTTATTTTTTGACATTTCCTACTGTAGCTACCACCCCTCCCAAAGTCTGCCTCGCCCTCTGCCTTCCTCCAGGAACCCTGTTTTTTGGGGGGGTGTCTCCTCCACACAGCCACGTGCTTCTGGGGAGAGGACTGCAGGGCCACCTGGGCTACCTGCAGGTCTGCTTGGCCTAAGCCAGCAGATCCCAGCCTGCTGCCTGTTAGCACCTCCTAGGAGCACCCGAAAGGCACACCGACTGCTGCCAGGCGGACGACGGCTGCCCCCCTGGGGCAGGACCCTGGCCCTGGCCCGTTTGCAGAGCTAGTCTGAGGGCTTCTGAGAAAGGCCTCTTCACTCTTGGGGGGGGCCACAGCAAGTGTCTGAGGCCCCAGACCCGCAGGCTCCCCGCCCTTCTCATGTGAGAGGACACACCTGTCACTGCAGAGCCACTTCCAGTCACCTTTGTTGTTAGCAGCCACCCACGGGTCTTACTTCTTGGGTCCTCAGCCCCCGAGAGCTTTTGCTATTAATAAGTTGCAGCTGAAATTCTCTAGAACATTTATAACAAAGTCTTTGCTTTTTATACTATTAAAAAACCACCAGAAAAACCACCTTCTGTGGCAGCCTGTCTGGTTTCATGGCCCGTCACTCACTAAATGCCTCGTCGGTTTCCTACCTGAGAGGCCGGGGACTAATACTGGCGAACACACACCAGTCCAGCTGCAGCCATTCGCAGCCTTAGATGCCTTACTGCTCACTTGCTCCCAAAAGCAGGTCTGCCTGGAGCAGGTCCGCTTTACAGACCAGGGGACTGAGGCCCAGGGAGGTCACCGAGCCACGGCCTCTGTCCTCCAGGCAGCCAGAGACACAGCAGGCATCAGCTTCAGTACCAGGATTCCAGGCAGGGACAGGGCTGGGTCACAAGTGGGAGCAGGGACAAGGCTCTCACCCTGGCCCCGGTTCCAGGAAGCACACACCTAAGCTGAGTGGTGAAGGATATAAGACCAACCAGGAGACGGGGAGGAAGGGTCTGGTGAAGGCGGAGAGGGAGGGAGGTTGGAACAGGGGTGCTGCAGGGGGCCCAGTGACTGGGAGTGGCCGGAAAGAGTGTGTGAGCAGTGAGGGTACTCAGTGGGCCCAGGCTGTCCACACCCTTCGAATCCCACACACAGGACTGACCTGCCCGACAGAGAGTGTCTTTAAGGTGAGGCCTCGGGCCACGTGGTATGTCAGCTTGACCCTCTGGAGGGGCTGGAGACTGAGTAAAAAATGTGACTGACTTTCAATAAAAACCCCCTCCACAAGGCTTGCCTCGTGGACAACAGTCTGTACGTGGTCACACATCGCTGCTGGGAGGACTGAGCACTGTCTGTGTGACTCCACAGGGAGACAAGGGACGCTGGCGCCCGGCCTCTGCTGGACTCGCCCTGCGTGCCTCTGCCCCTGGCCAATTTTAATCTCTATCCGTTCACTGTACCCGAGAGTCTGACAGCTGTGTTGAGTTCCGTGAGCCCTTCTGGTGAATCACTGAACCCGAGGGTGGTCGTGGGGACGCCTAACCAGCGTGCTGTGTGATACAGGGGGAGGAGCTGGCAGGGCTACGAATGCCATGCTATTGGCTCAGACACAAGTGCGGGGATGCACTGAAGAGGATGGAGGTGGATGGCTGGGGGGTCAGGGTGATGGCCTGGGCCAAGAGCTCAAGGTCTGAGCCAGACAGAACTCTGGGCACAGAGGAGAGAGAACCCCAATTTGGGAAACGTATACGTTTGCACCGAAACAAAACAAAGCGATGGTCTGCAGGATCCGTCCCAGTTCACAAAACCACCAACAACTAGAACTTCGGGAATTTCTCACAAACGCAGCTGAACACACACACACACACACACACACTCTCTCTCTCTCTGTCATGAGCTCTGACGTAGGCTTTCCTACTTTTACCAAAGTGGCGCGTTCCCCCACGAGAGAAACTGATGGTGCTGGAGGAAAGCAGGAGGAACAGAAACTGAAGTGTGTTTCCCTAGAAAAACTGGAGTGCATGCCTGGGCCAGCGCCCAGCTGGACAGCCACAGCTGAGGCCATCTGCAGCTCACCCACAAGGAATCCGAGGTCCAAGGGAGGAACTGCCACAAGGTTCCACGTTCGCCCAAGTGTTTCAAACCACATCTGCTTGCCTCCCCAGCCCAGGGCAGTCAGTGAAAGACCCACCCCGGATCCTGACCTACATACACAACCTGTCCTGGGGTGAGCACCTGGGTTCTCTGCTGTCATCTCCGGCTTCACCCAGGTCCACTTGCCATTCCAGCTCCTCGCTTTTAAGATCTACTCTGTACGGTGGTAACAACAGAGAAGAAAAAGGCCCATCTCCCACGGTGCGGTCAGAGAGTAAACAAATTCTTCGCAGTACAACGTCCTTTCATTCAACAAATACTTCTGAGCACCTGCTTTGTACAGGCGCCGTTCAAGGCCTGGAAATACGGCTGTGAACGAGACAGAGAAGACCCTGTTCTCATGGAGCTTATGGTTCAGCAGGCAGGAAAACAACAGACGCTCAAATAAATCACGCATTGTGATGTAAGAGGCTAAGCGTGAGGGACAAATGAGAAAGTAGGGCAGGAGACTTCCGGTCAGGATGGAGACACCTTCGCCTCCTTGCGCAACCACAGAAAGAATTACAACCAGATATCAAAACGAGTAACACCTAGAACTGTCAGAAAATCAGCCTGTATGGAAGTCTGACAGCAGGGATGTAAAGAAGCCAGATTCATCCAGACGGGGAGGAGGGTCTGATCGCAGAGATGGGCGGAGACTCGGTGTGGCACGAAGAGGTGGTGGCAGAACAGATGGTCCCGCATTCATGTGTGGTGGATAAAAATCGGGGGGACACGTTGGGAGTGAGCGAACCCAGCCCCAGGACAGACAGCACAGCCCAGGTTTCCAGCACCAGGGAGATAAATCCCTGTTACCTTGGCGAGGAGGAAGAAAATGCTGGACTTTGCCTCTTAAAGGGCCCAGAAAGACTTAGAACGAATGCAAACCCACCCACTCTGGGTGTTTCACCACCAGGGCAGGGCAGCAGCTGTAAGGGTGCCAGTCACATATGGGAAGTGGATAAAATGACTGGAAACGGGGCAAGTGCTGGGCAGACCTCCAGGAGCCAGGCAATGGCACTGTCCCCTCTCTGAGCCCTACCCCCCAGAGCCACAAAGCTGTGAAGCGGTTGCCCCGCCCTGGAAAGTACCTAAGGCTCCGCCCCACACAATTTACAGGTGCCTTTTCTACAATAGGCCATGCTACTAAGACAGGGAGTCAAAGCAGCTCTACCCAATACACAGAAACAAACACGGGGAAGCTGCCAAATGGAGGAAACAAAGAAATACAGCCAAATGAAAGAACAGAACAAAACCCCAGGAAAAAAAAAACTAAATGAAATGGAGATAGCCAACCTATCAGGGGGCAGAGTTCAAAACTCTGGTGATCAGGATAATCAGAGAACTCATTGAGTACAGCAAAAACATAAGGGAAGAAATGAAGGTTACACTATGTGAAATAAAGAAAAATCCACAGGGAACCAACAGAGAAGGGAAGGAGGCCAGAATTCAATTCAATGAATTGAAACAAGAGGAAGAAATAAACAGTCAACCAGAACAGAAAGAAGAAACAAGAATTCAAAAAACGAGCATGGCATAAGCTGCCTCTGGGACATCTCCAAATGTGGCAACATCTGAATCATAAGGGTGCCAGGAGAAGAGGAAGAGCAAGAAATCGAAAACTTACTTGATAAAATAATGAAAGAAAACTTCCCTAATTTGGCAAAGGAAATAGACATAAAAGTCCAGGAAGCATGGAGAGTCCCAAACAAGTTGGACCCAAAGAGGACCACACCAAGACATATCGTAATTAAAATGCCAAAAGTTGATAAAGAGAATCTTGCTTAAAACCAGCAAGAGAAAAGCAGACAGTTACAAAGGAGTTGCCATAAGACTGTCAGCTGATTTCTCAAAAGAAGCTTTGCAGGCAAGAAGGGACTGGGAAGAAGTATTCAAAGTGATGAAAAACAAGGACCCCGCCCTGGCTCACGTGGCTCAAGTGGATTGAGCACCAGCCTGCAAATCAAAGGGTCTCGGGTTTAATTCCTGGTTAGGGCACATGCCTGGATTGCAGGCCAGGTCCCCAGTAGGGGGTGCGTGAGAGGCAACCACACATTGATGTTTCTTTCCCTCTTTCTCCTTCCCTTCCCCTCTATCTAAAATTAATAAATAAAATCTTTTAAAAAAGTATGAATGATTCTCGGGGCAGGAAGGTTGCTGAGGGCATGGCACACACAGGCTGCTTTCTGTCCAGTGGTGGCTGGAGCAGCAGGCTACAGAGGTGGGGTTGGGGGCTGGTCACAGAGGCAGACTGCCAGGCCAGTCCCTCTACTGATGACAAAGCCATGATGCCGATTCCCTTCCTAACCCCGCGGCTGCCCTTTGTTGGCTCCCCCCAGAAGCTTCAGTGACCCTCCCACAATGGGGTTCATGTACTGGGGCCAGGGGAATCGCTGTCCCCTGTACCCACCTCCTTCCTTTGTAACAGAAATGCTGCTTCATCATTCGGGGCAGCAATGAGGGCTCCTCCATGGGACTCAGGAATATGCATCCAGGTTAGCTAGTCGGCTGGCGGGCTGGGAGGCGCTCTGGGGCCGCAGGCCCGTAGCTGTGGACTTGTGGACTTGTGTGTGCTCCAAGGACAGGGGCCTTTGCCTGTCCTTTTCTGTCAGTTGCCTGGCAAGACACAGCCTGTTAGCTTGAGTCCCTGCTTCTCTACTCTTAGCCTTGGGGTCTCAGAGTCTAGGTTCATCCGTGTGTCTCAGGCTCCTAAAAAAAAATAAAACAAGGGCTAGAGCTCATGAATCATATGGTCTTTGTGAAGAGGAAATGGTCTGATCCATGTCAGGTGCTTACTTTATTAGCACGTGCATCCTTAAGGCCCAGGAAATGTCAACAAAAGTTCTGGGGAGTGACCGGAGCAAATGCTCCCGACATTCCATCCACAGCCACCTGGTGGCACTGTCGACAACGCTGGCATCCAGGAAGGACAGGTGCTGGCTCTGTGGGAACTTTCCCCCATGGAATTAGCTATTTAAGACTTGGAGGAGGGGCAAGGATGGGCTCAGAGAGACCAGAGGAGAGGAAAGGGGGCGGGGGCAGAAGAAAGTGAGAGAAGAGAAAAAGGGGAAATCAGGAACTCCCTGTCCACTGCCTGACACAATGATCTCTGTGCTGTTCCACCGAGTTCAACAGAACTCCTCGGCTGCTCACTGAAGTCCACCAACTCTGCTTCTTAAACACTATTTTTTAAAAAATATTTTATTTATTTTTAGAGAGAGGGGAAAGGAGGGAGAAAGAGGGGACACATCAATGTGTGGTTGCCTCTTGTGCGCCCCTTACGGGGGACCTGGCCTGGCCTGCAACCCAGACATGTGCCCTGACTGGGAATCAAACCAGCAACCCTTTGGTTCACAGACTGGCGCTCAGTCCACTGAGCCACACCAGCTAGGGCTAAACACTAAAAAAACAAAAAACAAAAAACAAAAAACAAACAAAACAAACAAACAAACAAAAAAACACTATTTTTAGAGAGAGGAAGGGAGGGGAAGAGAGAGGGAGAGAAACATCAATGCGTGGTTGCCTCTCATGTGCCCCCTACTGGGGACCTGGCAGCAAACCCAGGCATGTGCCCTAACTGGGAATCGAACTGGTGACCCTTTGGTTCACAGGCCCGTACTTAATCCACTGAGCCATACTAGCCAGGGGATTGTCACTTAAACACTATCATCACCTAAATCTGTTCCTCAGGGGAACAGATCTTAGCTAAGGCAGCTGTCTCAGCTTTTCAGGCCGCAAAAACAGCAACACAAAGGGCTAAAGGCCAGGCAGGAGTGTGATGAATTATGTTTTGAAAGACTCACTCAGGCTGCTGGGAGTTGGGGGGAGTTGGGGGGAGCCAGAGGTAGTCTGGGCTCCTGTGTCCAGCTCTTCCATTTCCATCCTGCCTGGTGAGCATGGCCAGTCCTGGTGCAGGAGCCTCAGAGGGGCAGAGCTGTCTAAGCCAAATCAGCATCGTGGAAACCTCAGCACTCACCTCAGTGTAAACACCACCCCTAATCCACAGTACAAGGTATCCCCAACAGGGAGGGTGGAATGGAAACGCCCACCTGGGACTCCCGGAGGAACCACCACTCGCCAACGTCCCAGGTATAAATGAATTGCATTTAAGTATTCCGAAAGCCACAGCAGAGGAGACAAAAAGGAGGGGTGTCTGTCTGTCTGCTCCTCAGGGGGAGGGGCCACAAAAGGCCTGTTGTGCTGCCTGCCTTTCCCCCTCCTGGCCAAGCCCCAGGAAGGGATCCCTCCAGGTTTACTACTGCAAGGTTAGGTGCTTCCTGTTTAAAAGCCTAAATGTCACTGGTACTCATGGGCTCTCAACCTTCTCTCTCTCTCTCCTTCCTCCCCTCCCTCCCTCCCTTGAAAATACAGTCTGTACCCCAAGAATTTGTTTCACACCTAATTAGTAATTACAGTCTCCTTCCTGCTCCTGAGGCCTGGAATTGTACCCAAAGGAGCTCAAGTGCTGGGACAAACAACAATTTTCCCCATGGGAAAACAAATCAAGTAAGACATGCATAGGAAAGGTAAAAAATAACCAGAAGAGTAGATTTTAAGGAAGTTACTAGAACCACCACTCTTTCTAAAAATATATTTTATTTATTTTTAGAGATGAGAAGAGAGGGAGAAAAATATCAATGTGTGGTTGCCTCTCCTGCATCCCCTACTGGAGACCCAGCACAACCCAGGCATTTGCCCTAGACTGGGAACTGAACCAGTGACGCTTAGATTCACAGGCCAGCACTCAATCCACTGAGCCACACCAGCCAGGGATAGAACCACCACTCTTTTAACATAATATGACTGGAAGAGATCTGAAGGATACTGTGTTGCTGGGCCCCCTACTTTTTATGCCAAGAACTGTTCTGTTTCTGTCTCATGTAGTCAAAGACTACATTTAAATTTTAACTACACAGTTAATACGTCAGTCTTTTCTTTAAAGTACTGTTTGAACATTACTGACAGAGCTCACTAAGATCCCCTTGGTCACTACCCTCCATCACCGTCCCCACACCTGTGAGGACGTATTAAAAGCAGTTATATCAGTTAAATGTATATCTGGGACACCCCCAGTTTTCCTTTGTTGTAAACCACACTGCAACAGGCATGCGCTCACACACCTCCTTGGGCCTTCAGATGGTGCTAACAAGCACAGACATTTTTCCAGGACAGGGACCCAGAAATGAAATTTGGCGTTACTAGGGACTACCAAATTGCCCTCCAACCCTTTCCCTCCGACCTGCCAGCACCTGAGATTAGGAAAGTTCTGCCAATCTGATACACCAGTTGCACTTATAAAAAATTAATGAAAACAGAATTAACCACTTAGCACCCACCGTGTGCCAGCACGTGGTGGGTAATTCACAAGTACACCTCATTCACTCCATCAACAAACATCCACTGAGCCTTAGGACAGAACAGGCCTTGTGCCGGGCAAAGACAATACGGCCTGGCCACCGCCCTCAAAATCCCCAAGTGTTTCCTCAGGTCTTTTCTGAAATGTCACCTACTCAGTGAGGCCTTCCCTAGCTAGCCTTGGGACTTAGCACCATCTGAAACACAATTCGTCTGGTACTGTCTGTTCACACATCTGGATGTCAGCTCCTCGAGAGACAGGACTTCTGCCTGTGACGTCCACTGCTGTGCCCCCCGTTGAACCCTGGCCGATGGAGTAAGTGGATCCAGTGGCTGCTTTGTACCAGGTCCTCTTTCAATTGCTTTTCGTGTACTAGCTGGTTTAGCTCTCACTCTCCCCACCCTGAGGAAGGTGCCCTTAGTATCTCCCTCTGAGAATTAAGTGACTTGTCCTACAGCAACATAAATGTCAAAGTCAGGATGAATGCAACAAGGTCTTTGCTCTCAAATAATTCAGTTTACTGAGGGGAACAAGAGGTAAGTTATTGACAACCTGGCGGACCCTGTGGAAAAGCTTTGATTAGAACCTCCTGGAAGCCCAGGGGAGGATCACGGAAACCCAGAGGAGGAAGGGATGTTCTGAAGGCTGTGGAAGAGTTACCATATTTTGCTGCATATAATGCTCTCCGGTGTATAGTGCGCACCCATGTTTTTGGCCCAAACTCTCAGGGAAAAAAAACACCTTTTGTTTTAATTAAAAAAAAAATGTCAGTAGTGGAACGATCCACCCTTTTTACTTGCAAAAGGTGAACAGAAGGCTACTGTGTTTCTCTAGGACATTTACAAACAGTTTTCTTCACCTTAAGAAGAAACTGGATAAAAGTATATGTCCACTCGTTTTAACTTTTTAATTATTTATTTATATTTAGATACTTGTTTTCTTTAATGAAATAAATGAATTTTAGCATTTATTTTTGAACATATTATGGTACAAGAAATGGTAACAAGTAATTACATCAGAAAACTAAAAATGGATCTGCCTTTTGACCCAGCAATTCCACTGTTGGGACTATATCCAAAGAACCCTGTAACTCCATTCCAAAAGAACTTATGCACCCCAATGTTTACAGCAGCGCAATTTACAATAGCTAAGTGCTGGAAACAACCTAGGTGCCCATCAGTAAATG
>CM052550.1:42598814-42683764 GCA_028533065.1 Trachops cirrhosus
TACAGGAACAAATATAGAGGACACATGGACTAAACTAGGGGGGGTTGGAAAGGGGAGGGAGGAGGGGAGGAATGGGTGGGTGGGCTGGAATGGGAATAAAGGATAGAAACTGTAATGAATACACTAAAATAAAAAATTTAAAAAAAAAAGTAATTACAGAACACAACAACAGATACAAGGTATTTCAGGCACTACCCATGTATAATGTGCATCTTTATTTTCCCTCAAACATTTGGGCAAAAATGTGCCGGTTAGACATGGCAAAATACGGTAGTTAGGGTTGGAAGGGATCAGTCGACACCTCCAGGCATAAGCTGGGATGGGCAAGGGCCTGCTGCCCAGGGGAACGGTGTTAAATGCCCTGTGTTGAAACCACCAGATGCCAAAGATACACAAACTCAGGAAAGATGCTTGGCGTCATTAGCCATCAGGAAATGCAAACAAAAACCACAATGAGAAACCAGTTCACACCCACTAGGGCAGCTGGAATAAAAAAGATGGACAATACCAAGTGTTGGCAGGATGTACAGACCCTGAACACCCCATTCACTGCTGGTGAGAATGTAAAATAGGCCAGCCTCTCTGGAAAACACTCTGGAAGTTCCTCAAAAGATTAAACATAAGAGTTACCCTATAATCTAGCAATCCCACTCCGAGGTATTTCCTAAGATAAATGAAAGCATATATCTACATAAAATTTGTTTGTGTATATTCAAAATAGTCAAAATGTAGAAACAACCCAAATGTCTATCAGTTGATAAATGGATAAAATAATAGGCAAATCTACAGACAGAAAGCAGAATAGTGGTTGCCTAGGACTGGAGGACTGGGGACTGGGAATGAGTGGTAATGGGTATGCGACTTCTTCTTGGGGTGATGAAAGTGTTCTAAAATTAGATTACGGTGATGGGTACACAACCCTGCGGATGTACTAAAACCCACTGAACTGTACACTGTAATAATAAATGGATGCGAACAACAAGGAATCTCAGGAAAACCATTAAACCAAGCAAGCAAGCACGGGATGCTGGGCAGGGGTTCGGAGGGCAGAAGCAGGGCTGCAGAGGTGGGCAGGCACTGGACAGAGCGGTTTCGCAGACAGGAGCACGCTTTCGTCTGAGGGCGAGTGACCTGGGGAAGAGGAGGCCTGGCTGAGAACGGGGTGGGAAGGAGGCTGGGGTGACCTGCTCCAGTCGGCCAAGAGGCATTGGGGGCCGTCGCAGAAAATGAAGATGGGCATGGATGCGACACCACGGCATCAAGACCTGGAGAGAAAGTGCAGTAGGAGTGTGCATGCACACACACACACTCGCTCAGACACAAGGGCACACACAGGTGCTCCCTCCCCAGCCGCTCTCCTGCAATCAACACCAAGTCCCAGGGCACACAGCCCAGATGTCATCAGGGGAGGGAGGGAAAGGTCCCTGACAGGCTGTGGCAGAGACAGTTGCCAGGGAGACGGTTTCTCTGGGAACCAGGTGAAAGCCCCTAGAGGCTGGGAGAGGGTGGCTTTGATTCTGAGAATCAGAAGCAAACACAGCCCCTACCTGTCCCTGGTATCAGCCACACGGGAACGTTCCAGGACTTTCTGTGCCAGGCCCTGCTGGCAGTGCTTTACCTGTATGGACCCACGACCTTATGAAGTGGGATCCATCAGCACTTCCATCTTACAGATGAGCAAACTGAGGTTGAGAGAACTGAAGTAACTTGCGCAAAGGCGCATAAAGTAGTTAGGACCCAGGCTGTCTGGGCCTTATGAGCCTCTCCAGTGAGGCATTTTTTCACGCCCCCCTACCCCCCCCCGCCAATCATTGCCTTGTCCAGTACCCCCTTCCCATCCTCTAATCACACCCTGGGCCACCACCATCACCTTCCACACTAGTTTAGGTCTCACTGTCCATCCAGTTCAGGGCTCTCCGCCTCCCCCAGCTCGAGGCTGGACTCCTGGAGGCATGGGGTGAAAAGAGTGCCATCAGCTGCTCTTTCCCGTCTACCCCTCTCAGGAATCCGTTCCTGCTCAGGGCGGGGCAGGCAGAAGGGCAAAGGGACCCTGAACTCCCCAGGCTGAGGTGCAGGGCTCTGCTGGCCGCCTACCATCCATGTTCTCCATGTTCTCCACGTTCTCTGTGGAGCAGTCTCCACCTGCCTGCGGAGGGGGTCCCTGAGCCTGTGAGGTTTTCCTACTGTGGTTCCCTGCCTCTGCCTTGACCCCTCCCTTGCTCCCCTCAGCTCCCACTATGACTGACCATCCCAGTGGGCGCTGGCTGGGTTGAGGCTCTGCTGTTTTCCTCTGTGCCCAAGTCTCCCCAGAAGTGCGTCCATGGCCCACACATGGGGGAAGGGGCCCAGGCTGCCCCACCCCCAGCCCTGCTTCTCCTGACCTCCCCTCCTCCCCCTGCCTGGCTGGGTAGAATGAGCATACTTGCTGTGAGACAGGGAGAGGCAGCCCTGGTCATCAGGCCCTGGGGCTCTCCTGCCAAACAGAAGCAACTGCACAGAACACCAACATCACGTGAGGTCCCTCTAACAGCGACAGGCCGAGACAAAAAACGTGAAGGTTGTCCAAAGCACAAAAAGGACCAAATGCTGATGGCTGCTTCTTAACTGACCACAGCGTTAGCTCCGCTCCTTCCTCCACCTCTGGAGGAGACAGATATCCATGAATGGACTTGTCCCTGCTTCCCTGAACTCTACCCAAGGTCACCTAACCCAGCCCGGCTCCTGTAAGTCCTAACACCCCCTTACTCAGCCACCTCAGATCCCTGTGGTGGGTGGCCTGTCCAGCTGCCAGGTACAAGAAACTCAAGTTGCTCAACTATCTACGTTCCTAGTGGCCTCTGGCTGGGGGCATGGCTGGCTGCTAAGGGCCAGGTGGGGCAGTAAGTCACCAGCCCCCTTTAGCAGGCCCCCGACCCTCAAGGACATTTTTCTAGAAAGTGCCTTTCCTGATCCCCACAGACAGGGCCCTCTGGACTTTCCGAGTCTGATCAGAACCCGCCCCTTTGCAACTGCGGTCAGTTCAGCGGAGGGTTGGGACCCACAACTGGGCAGGGAGCAGCATGCACCTGGGAATGGGGAAGTCACGGAACAAAGGTCAGGGACGGCCCGCGGCCTGAGCCTATCCACACTGTGGTTTGTTGGCTTTTCTCTGAATTACTTGCTAACCTTTTAAAACGGATCTTGTGGAGAAATCTGGGTTTCCAACTTCTGTGAAATCAGAAGCTCTGCACCACTAGGCTGGCACCGCTACCCAGCAACATGAGCCGCCCCTGGCGGCACCTGTGTCTTTCGGGCGGCCTGGGGCTTTGTTGGCCTGCCCAACCCAGGGCCCGGGGGTCTGTGGGGGTGGCTCACTCACTGAGCCGGGCTGTGTTCTAGGCCTTTCCACTATTCTCTCTCTGGCCCTCACCACTGTCCTCTCAGGAAGGTTCTGCTATTGTCCCCACTGTACTGATGAGGCCATAGCAACAAGGGGGTATGGTATTGTGCCAGAGGCCAAGGAGTGGTAAGTGACGGCACCCTGAGCTCCAGGACACTACATTGTCAATTACCTTCAGGTGGCCCTGGGCTTTTCCTATGGCCGGTCCCCATAGGCATGTACGAGCGGGGGTACGCCAGTGATGGCCCCCAGCATTTAGAAACTGAGGCTCCAAGAGGGGAGGTGTGGGAGGCTGGATAATGCTGCCTCCAAGATGTCCACATCCTAGCTCCCACAGCCTGTGAATGTGACCTCACGTGGCCAAAGGCACTCAGCCGATGTGATTGGGTGGCCCTAATGTAATCACAAAGGCCTTTATAACAGGAGCAAGAGTAGCGGAGGAGGAAATAGATGTGGCAATGGAAGCAGAGGCTGGAGTGATATGAGAAAGGGCCGGAGCCGAGGACTGCGGGAGGCCTCCAGCAGCTGCAGGAGCCTCTGGGGGAACACAGTCCTGCTGACCCATGTTACACGTTTGGTCTCCAGAACTGAAAGGGAGCGAGTGAGTGTTGTTTTAAGGCACTCAGTTTGTGGCAGTTTCTTGCAGCGGTGAGCACAGAAGCGAATAGGGAAGAAGACCACTGAGGGTACCAGGGCTGGCGCAGCAGCAGCAGCACAGGGCCAAACTAGGTGCTAAGAGCTGGGGCTGCTTCTGCGGAGGGAGGTGCACTTGACGGAGGTGCAGCAGGAGTGAGGGGAGGGAAGGGGCTCCAGAGGACTCTGAGCCGCCGGGCCCCATGGCAGCCTATGCCCTGGGCTGCCCCTTCCCCAAATGAACTGGCCTTGGCCTTCCTGCCCTTGTTTGCCAGAACATCCACCTCCAACCCCTGCCCCCCTGGCCTGCATAACCCAGATACCGGCCCTTGTGCCTCTTCAGGGACAACACTAGTGATCTCCCCAGCTTCTGTGCACAAGCAACTCATTTAAAAGTGAACTGATGTCCACCGAGGCTGCAGCAGCACAGGGCAGGGGGGTAGGGAGTGACACCTCAAATGAGGGTCCTGACCCTGGCTTCCAAGGGCTCAGGGAAACAGCCACGGACACAAACATGTCTGTGAGGTGGCTGTGAAAGCAGAGCCAAGTGTGCTGGGGATGGGAAGAGAAACAAACGTGTAAGGATCCTCCAGGTAGTTAAGTGCCGGGCTCTACATACCTCATTTCACACAGTCCTCCCAGCACCCCAAGCCTTAGAGAGAAATAACTACTGTTCATAAGCAGGTAGGTCCTGTTCGAGCAATTTCACATTCACTGATCTGCTTCCTTACAAGAACTATGAGATGGGGCCTCTTATCCCCACTTTATGGGTCAGGGAGGAGACACCACTGGCTCAGGGACACAGGAGTGGTGGAGATGGGACATGAACCTGGCAGGCTGGCTCCAGAGCCCTCACTCTGACCCACTCTGCAGAAGGCAGGTGAAGCTGAGGCAGAGTAAGGACCCTGTCTGCACCTCCAGCAGGACTAAGTGGTATGGGCTCAGGATTGGAACCTGGGTGCATCTGATGCAAACTCGGTGCCCTTCCCATCATGGCAGATGGTCTCCTGAGTTGTGAAAGCAGTGAGTGCTTGCTGCAATAGTACAGGCGAGGAGGGCCTCCTCTAGGCAGTGGGGATGGGGAGAAGCAAGTCAGAATCAATAGAATTTGGCAACTGAGCAGCAGCAAACCTAAGGTGATGGCCCAGGCCTCGTGGCCTCCCAGCAGGCTGTGCCCTGGGCGGGGGCTCAGATCTAACAGGAGCAAACAGATTCTCCCTGGGGCTTGTAGGGCCTTAGAAACTGTAAAGTAGTGGGGGGGGGGGGGGGGCGCTGGGCTCCAACCAGCAGTGTGATTATACAAACGCCTTTCTCCTCTTAGGGCCTCAGCCTTGACCCCTGCAAGACCAGTGGGTTAAGCTCTATGATGTGATGATCCTTCTTGGCGCAGCGTCTGGGATTCCCAGGGTCCTGCACAGGTGGCTGCTCCCCTTCCCCTGCCATAGCCCCCCCTTGCTGTGCTAGTCCTCTCCCAGATCCAGGGCTCTGCTAACCCAGAGCCTGTTGCCGGGAGAGCCTGAGGCCCCCAGAGAATCCCTCCACTCCCCCTCCCCATCAAAGAGCCAGGGTGATGCAACCTGCCTGCAACTGCCACCTCACTCCCCAAGGCTGGTCCTTCCGAACTGACAAAGAGTCCCCAGCAGCCCCACCCATGCTCCCAGCCCCTGTTCAAGAGTTGAAAGGGCTGGGGCACCTAGACCCTGCAAAGCTGAGGGAGGCTTAGGCATCTGAGTCCCAGAGGGGCCACAAGTCTGAGTCAGGGATAGGCACCAAAGCAGACTCAGGGTGCCAGGACCTGGGCTCACAGACAGCCACTGATGACCTACCCTACATAAATTAGAAATACTTGGAAGGGCTAGAGAGTTAAGTGTGAGAATTGGCGCCCACTCAGCAGGACTGAGTCAGGGTGCTTGGGTGGGGAAGTCAGCACCAAAGCTGAACTGGGTGGGATCCAAGAGCTAGAGAGAAAAAAGTGCAAGGGGCTGAGACAGGGGCACCAGGGTCCCTCCCCCAATGTCTTCTCAGTCTGCATACACTGCACACAGCCAGCAACACGATTCGCCTACAGAGCAAGTTCATTTCCAGTTATTAAAAAAATAAGGATATTGACCTTATTTTTTAATAACTGACCATCATCTCAAAAAACTGTAATCCCAGCCTACGAGATAAAACCAGACTGAGGGGCTCTCTATAGAACACCCCACCTGCAGTGATCATGAAGAACGAGAAAAGTCAGGGAAACTGCCGCAGACCAGAGGAGGCTAAGGAGCACGAGGACTAAACGTCATATGGCGTCTTGGAAGGGATCCTGAAACAAGAAAGGCTATTGGGGAACAACCAATGAAAGCAGAATAAAGCTGAAATTTCGTTAAGAGAAATGTACAGATGCTGGCTCCTTATCTGTGACAAATGTACCACATTAATGCAAGATGGCAACAATGGGGGAAATTAAGTGAGGGGTATACAGAAACCCCGAATTATCTTTTTTGCAACTTTTCTATAAACCTAGAATTATTCCCAAATAAAAAGTTAAAGAACAAACAAACCAAAAAACCCTAGTCCGCGTGCATAACCTAGAGGCTCTCAGAAGTGTGTGTAACCGCGCCTCCTCACTGCCAGCAGCCTGTCCCACATTCCACCCTACCCCCTGCTTATCGCTCAAATCTCCACTGATAAGTGGAAGGAGGTCGGGCCTTAAAAGGTGGGAGACCAGTCACTGCTTTAAAGCACTAACTGCTCAGCATCGGAGGTAAAACATATCCACCTCAACAATAACAATCCCCTATGCGTGCCCGCTGTGTGCCCAGCGCTAGTCTAACTAAATGCTTGACCTGGATGAACTCATTTAATCCTCAAAACAGCCCTAAGTGGTAGGTACTATTAACAGCTTTATTTATTTGTTTATTTAGTTAATCTTCATCGGGGGATACGCTTATGGATTTTTAGAGAGGAAGGGAGAAAGAGAAACGTCAATGTGAGAAACACTGATCCATTGCCTCACGTATGTGCCCTGACTGGGAATCAAACCTGCAATGGTTTTGGTGCAGAGGACAATGCTCCCCCCAATTGAGCCACCTGGTCAGGCCTTTTTTTTTTTTTAAACCACGAGGAATCTGAGGCACAGGGAAGTAAAGGAAACGACCAGTGTCACACAGCTAGTAAGTGGGGTACAATCAGGGTTTGATCCCAAACAACCTGGCTCCAGAGTCTAGGATGTTAAACAGCTGCTCTGTGATGCCTAGGTCATAATGCAGCCCCTACCGACTCAAGGAAATATAGAACAATTGCCCAAATACTGGCAGAGAGGACTTAAGGAAAGTCCTCTCTAAGGAAAAAAGGTCAGATCCTCCTGCATGCTCAGGGAAGGTGGAAGAAGCCTGCGTATGTTTACTCCCGACATAATTCTCAAGATTAAGGTTCCCCCACCTTTAGATTTTGATTCAGTCCCATAAGCACCATAAAAGTGACGACGGCCGAACTGCCGGTGTGACACCCTGATGTGGATGGATGCGGGGGAGAAGTTTCTGCACCAGAGGGAAGACCCACATGCACCTGGGCTGGTGGAGGACCCCGTGCGCAGGGAAGAACTGGCTAGGGAGCTCTCTGTTCTAGTAAAGGGATGTACAGTTCTCCCCGTGTTTGTCAGGACTGTGAAACTAACCCAGCGGAGGGCATCTCAGGAAGTCAGGGTGAGGAGCAGGGGCAGAAGAATGAACCCACTGCCCCGACAGCAGTGCGGTGGTCAAGAGCTGAGGGAAGGCAGGCAGCAGCAGGAGAGAAGGCAGAGAGGGGGCAATGACGCCCGATTTCCTGCATCCCTGGGTCAGGATGGGGCTGAGCACCCAACATTTGGAATGGGTAAGGGTGGGGGTGGCTGGAAATTGCCACCTTGGAGGAGTGAATGAGACACAAGAAGGTCCTTATTAGCAGGTGTTGGTTGGTCAAGTGTCTGGGGCTCTCACGGGGGTGGGGGTGGGGGAGACTGGGCCCCAGAGTTTCTATTAATAATAATATACATGGCACAGACATGTATGAGCTGGGCTCTGAGTGTGGGGCTTCACAAGCATCGACTGATTTCTTTCTCCCCAACAACTCCATCACGTAGAGTTTGATTATTCTCATTTTACAGACAGTTCCCGATCTGAGGCCAGAGGATTTCAGTTATTTGCCCAAGGCCACCACGGCTGGTACGCGATTTGAATGGAGGGCGGGCTGTGACTCACGCGGGGCTCTAACCCACAAAAAAGGGTTTTCCGGGTGAGACGGAAGTTGGGGAATGAAGAGACCAGCGTGTGGATGGCCGGAAATTCGTGAAGCGGAGGAAAGTAAATGAGAAATGAAGCAGTACTGGTCTCAGGGAGGAGGAAACTAGGCCTAAGGATCAAAGACAGCAGAGGGCCGGACCCACTATCAGGAGGGAGACGGACCCCAGAGCCACAGGGAAGGGAGGGCCAGAATCTTCTCCGGGGTCAGAAGAAAAAGGGGGCTGAATCCCAATTCGGAGAAAGGAGAGTGCCGAATTAGGCCCGTCTGACGACTGGGGCCTCCCCAGGGCGGGGCGCGGAAGGATCCGGGCGGGCCGTGCTGCGCCGCCCCTGGTATATCTGTCCATTGTCCCCCGGGCCACCTCATTCCCTAGCCTCACATCACGTCAGACCACGATCTCTCCTCACGTTACCGCAACACCAGCTCCGCCCGCATAGCTCCGGCCATGGCTCTGTAGCCGCGACCCTTCCGAGACCCCTGCCCGTCTCTGCGCTTACCACGCCTGCGTTCTCCGCTCCCACCTTCTTTCTTCAGCCGAGGCCGCCGCTGCCTCTCCTTTCAGCAGCCATGGAGTGAGTAACCGTTCGTCCCTACCGCTCCAACTGCCTTTCCCGCCCTTTCGAAGCTCGCGGCCTTCAGGACCAGGCTTGGAGCGTTGGGGGTGGGACGAGAGTAAGGAATCACGGTCGCGCAGGCGCAAAGAAAGGAAAGCGGGCGTCGGGGCGGGGCCGAGCATGCGCACTTGGTCTGATTGTGAATGAGAGTTCTTAATTCCAGAGAATGTTGGGCTGTACAGAGGGCCCAGGTGCGGTTGCGCCGGCGCATTAACAGCCCTCAGTGAGGGTTTTCCACCCCCTCCTCCTGGATCCGTTCTGTTCCCTCGCCGTAGCTCAGGCGCGCCAGAGTCCGTATTTATTTGTGAAGGTCTGGCAGTAAACAGCTGCACATGCGCAGTAACCCGCAGGAGGGCGGAAGCAAGAGAGCTACGGGACCTTCCTTGTGGCTGAGCATGCGTTTTGGCCCTCGGCGAGGCAGCCACGTGTGGAACTTTGGAGGGTGTGGGAATTGTACTCCGCTGGTCCCCTCCACCCTCCCTGCGCCACGTTGCTTAGTCTCACAGCACAACTTCCCCTCGTTTCATTCAGGCGTTTGCTGGGGCGGGTGCTGGTTTAGGTTGGGCGGAAAGAGAGGTTTAGAGACAACCTGTTAAAAATGGGGTGGAGCTAGGGTAACAGTCAAGTCGCGTAAGACCCGGCTTACGGGAGCCATTTTAAGAGGGGGCGGGACTAAGCGAATTTCAGATGAAGGGTGGGGCTCTGATTGGAGAAAGAGGCGGGGACTAGGGAATCTTCGGGGAGGGGCGGGGCCAAGGTAAACAATGGGGCGGGACTTGGAGGGATATTGCAAGTCACTGCAGAGTTCTCAAAGGAAAGAATGGTATTTGAATGGATAACATTAAAGGGGCAGGGCAGTGGGGGGTGGGGAGGGAATTCCTCTGGGAACTGAATTGAGCTGGAACCTAGGGAGGGGGTGGGGCCTAATGGAAGGATTTTTAGAGAAAGAGGTGTGGCCTGAAGTAAATTACCCTGGGATTGACTTCTTTCATGATGTAATATTATGGCGTGGGTGGGAGGGGCTAAAGGAAATTCCCCTGGGAGACCATTAGGTTTCTGTATTAGAAAGATTGGGTCTTGGGAATTTTGGAGAAAAGTAAGTCAGGCATAAAGAGAATTCCCTTGGGAGTGGGTAGGACTCAGGGGTTGGGGAAAGAAAGGACAAATTTAGAATTCTGAGGGGGCAAGGTGGAGCCCCAAGCCCAGTTGGGAGAGGGAGGGAGGACCCTGGAGTTATGGGGTTGTGGCTTGGTTACCCTGTGACTTCTGGCGGTGAGTGAGGCTGGCCTGTGACCCCACCCACTTTTGTCTCACTCGTGTAGGTCCTCCACTTTCACCGTGGTGCCTGTCTTCGCCCAGCTGAACAACCTCCAGAGCCTCCTCCCAGTTGCTGGTGCAGCCTCCTTCA
Source organism: Trachops cirrhosus (assembly GCA_028533065.1). Taxonomy (NCBI): domain Eukaryota; kingdom Metazoa; phylum Chordata; class Mammalia; order Chiroptera; family Phyllostomidae; genus Trachops; species Trachops cirrhosus. The sequence continues at coordinate 42,609,115 of CM052550.1, forward strand.
TTGCCATCCGCGCCCAGCGCCTGTGCTGCAGCCATGTCACTCCTGGCGACCCTGGGACTGGAGCTGGACAGGGCCGCACTCCCAGCTGGCGGCCTGGGTTGGCTCGTAGACTATGGGAAACTCCCCCTGGCCCCTGCCCCCCTGGGTCCCTATGAGGTCCTTGGGGGAGCCCTGGAGGGCGGGCTTCCAGGGGGGGGAGAGCCCCTAGCAGGTAAGGGCAGGTGAAGAATGTGGGTGGGGTGAGCTGGGACAAAGGGGGCAGAGCAGAAAGAGGAAGAATTCATTCATTTATTCATTGGATAAATAATGGTTGAGCACCTGTAATATGCCAGGCACTGTTTTAAGTGCCGGGGATATAGCTGGGAACAATACTGACATGATCCCTGTCTTCCTGGAGCTCGCACTCCAGTGGGGAGGCAGACAAGACAAATTAAATGATGAGGTATTGGGATAAGTGGGAAATGCTTAGTAGCTGACCTAAAAAATGACTGTGGGGACCTAGCTTCGATTGAGTAGCCAGGAAACCCTCACCAAGTAGGTAACATTTTGGCTGAAGCCTAAAGGATGGGAAGGAAAAGACCCAAGGGAAGAGCTTTTCAGGTGGAGAAACAGCATATGCAAAGGCCCTGAGGCAGAAATTACTTTATTCATTAGTGTGCCCCAACTGCTTGGAACATAGTGGGTTTTCAATAACTAATGAATTACAGATGAAACGGGGTGTGTTGTGTATGTGATACCTCGTTTGCTTTTTAAGATAAACTTGAGAGTAAACCAGAGAAACTATAGACGTAGGTTAATCAGTAAAGAGGATGTTGTAATGATTGAAGAGATGGCTGGTTCATTGTTGTTTGAGTCATTGGTTGGTCGACTGGTTCATTGATTGGTTGGTTAATAGGGTTGATTGATTGGTGGGCTGACTTATTTAGTTGATTGGCAGATCCACTGGTTGGTTGGTTAGCCAGTTGGTTGGTTGGTTGGTTAGATGTCTGATGGTTGGTTGCTTACTTCACTGGTTTGGTGATTCATTGATCGGTTGGCAGACTGGCTGGCTGGTTGGTGGATGTACTTGATGAGATAAATGAAGCAAACAGGAGTGGGCACCCAGCTGGGTGGAAGACCAAGAACTCAAGGAACTCTGTCCTCCTCCAATCCCCCAGGTGATGGCTTCTCTGACTGGATGACTGAGCGGGTTGACTTTACCGCCCTCCTCCCTTTGGAGCCCCCCTTACCCTCGGGTGCCCTCCCCCCACCGTCCCCACCCCCTCCTGACCTAGAAGCCATGGCCTCCCTCCTCAAGAAGGAGCTAGAGCAGATGGAAGACTTCTTCCTTGATGCCCCACTTCTCCCACCTCCCTCCCCATCACCGCAACTGCCTCCGCTGCCTCCACCACCACCGCCACCACCACCACCCGCATCCTCCCTTCCTCTCCCCCTCCCCCTCCCCACCTTTGACCCCCCCCAGCCCCCTGTCCTGGATACCCTTGACTTACTGGTCATGTACTGCCGCAATGAGGCTGGTCAGGGGGATATAGGGTTGGCTCCCCTTCCCCCAGCACAGCAGCCTCCTCCTCCACCTCCGCCCTCTCGCCCGGCCCCCTACCCCAATCCTGCCACCACCCGAGGGGACCGCAAGCAAAAGAAGAGAGACCAGAACAAGTCAGCTGCTCTGAGGTACCGCCAGAGGAAGCGGGCAGAGGGCGAGGCCCTGGAGGGTGAGTGCCAAGGGCTGGAGGCACGGAACCGGGAGCTGCGGGAGAGGGCTGAGTCTGTGGAGCGGGAGATCCAGTATGTCAAGGATCTGCTCATCGAGGTGTACAAGGCCCGAAGCCAGAGGACCCACAACAGCTAGATGGGCAGGGGCTTTGGGCTGTAGGGGGCGCTGGTCTTCAGCTCTGGCTCACCTCTGTCTCTGAGGCTGAGGTGGGAGGGTCCCTCCATCCTCCCTCTGCCTCCAGCTGCTTTCCAACCTCCCCCCTTTCTCCTTTCATCCTTGTGTCCTCTCCTGTGCATTTCTGATTTTGCTCCCCTTCTCCCTCCCCAGTACCAGGGCATGTTTGGCTTTCTCAGGTGACAGGTGAGGGACGGAGGCCCCCAGGGAGTTCAGGGAGCAGGGGAGAGCTTGGAAACCTGGTCTCTGGAACAGTGGACCGAGGCCTGGAGGCTGTGCAGAATGACTGCAGATGAGGGCAGGAGGGCCGCCTGGGGAGTAAGTCAGGGAGGGTGTTAAGAATGGCGCCCATATAGTAAGCAAAAGAAGCAAGCCAGGTGACCTGGGAAAACTACATTTGGTCAGAGAGTCCAAGGGTGGCCAAGGTCCCAGAGCCAGTGACTGCGGAGGTGGGGGCGGGAAGCAGGCAGGGTGGGTGTGGCCATAGTTGGTGACTGAGTGTCCGTTTTAGCTCTGGGGGGAGATCAGTGTTTGGTGAAGGTGCTGGGGCAGGGCTGCATCTAGGTGAGGGAGGTCGGGGAAGTGATCCTTTGGGGGCTTGTGACAGAAATAAAATGAGGAATTTCTTCCGGTCTGTGCATCTTGTCTTTGAGAGATGTCGGAGAAGGGCTGTCTTAGGCCAAAGACAAGAATGATAATAATGGAAATAACTTCCGGTCAGGCCCACCCACGCAGCACACGGCCAAGGCCAAGACAGGACTGACTGAATGGTAACAACACAACACCCACATTAAGGTTCAGACCCTTAATTACTTGCACAGACAGCAAAAGAAAGGATTGCCAAAGGTGCCAGCTCTCCATGGTCCTTGTCACAGATACCAAAAAGGGTGACACTAAAACACAAAGGCTGGCCCTGGCTGGTGTGGCTCAGTGGATAGAGCACTGGGTTGGTTGCATGGGCCAGGTCCCCGGTAGGGGGCTCGTGAGAGGCAGCCACACATTAATGTTCCATTCCCTCTCATTCTCCCCCCCTTCCCCTCTGTCTAAAAATAAATAAATAAAACCTTTAAAACACACACACACACAAAGAGCTGGAGAGCTGCAACAGTTGTGGGGTACCCTGTGCGGTGGAGCCCCTGCCTGATCAAAGCCTCCCAGGGGTGGTCGGGAGGTGAGAGGGAGATGGCCTGGTAGCCATGGTGGGGACGCTGCCCTGCAGCTATCGGTTGAGGCTCTACCATGCACCAAACGTTATTTTAAGCACTTTACATGCATTATCTCAGTTCATGCAAAAGGAAGAGACTGTTAAGTTTTGGATGAAAAACTGTCTTTAAAGTGAGCGTGCAGTGGCTTTGAGGACAATCACAGGGCTGTGCCACCGTCACGCCTGTCTGGTTCCGGAACATTTCCATCACCCCCAACTAAACCCCTGCCCATTAAGCAGGTACTTCCCATTGCCCCTCCCCGATTTTCTTTTTGTTTGACACCTGCTATTCCGTGAACTGGGGGAATGAGTTTAACCTTTGCTCACCCTTTGTAGTTTAGCCTTTGGGGTCTCTAGTGGGTTGGTGGCCCCTCAGAAGATATGTCCATATCCTAAACCCCAGAATCAACGAACATGGCCTTATTGGAAAAATGCCAACATGGGCTCTTAAGTCCAAGGACAAGGGTCCTGAGAAGATACAGAGACACACTTAGAGAAGGAGAGGCCACGTGAGGGTGGAGGCAGAGATCGGAGCGATGCAGCCACAAGCCCAGGAATGCCAGGAGCTGCCAGAAACTGGAAGAGGCCGGGAAGGACCTCGCCTGGAGCCGGCAGAGGAAGTGGCCCTGCTGACACCCTGACTGGGGGTTTGGCCTCCAGAACCCAGAGAATAACTTGGCGGTAATGAGTGACAGCGGTCACAGGAAACAGTACCAGTTTATTGTGGTGAGGGTCATCTTTTAGATGTACCATTTGGTGACCCCAGGGTTTTCATTATCCTTCACCTCTTGGTGCTGAGCAGGACAAGAATCTTAAAAAAATAGGCTCCAGATTTTTGTCCACAGCTCAGCCTTCCTGTGGATGTCCACCCTGGGTACACAGAGCTGCGGGGACAGGGACCCTCAAGAGTTTGAACTCAGTTTCAAACATACCTCCCTGACTGGTATTGCTGCCTAGCAGGAGCAAGTGGAAATTTCTAGATCCAAGTTCACGCCACATCAGCCAGGGCCGATTTAAAGGATTTTGTTCAGCATTTAAAAATAGAAATAAAGCCCTGGCTACTGTGGCTCAGTGGATTGAGGGTTCTCCTGCAAACTGAAAGGTCACCAGTTCGATTCCCAGTCAGGGCCCATGCCTGGGTTGCAGGCCAGAACCTTAGTTGGGGCTATAGGATGTTTCTCTCCCTCTCTCTCTGCCCCCCTTCCCCTCTCTCTAAAAATCAATCAATCTTTTTTTTTAAAAATAGGAATAGAGAGCCTTGGTTGGGTAGCTCAGTTGGGTAGAGCGGCACCCCAATATGCCAAGGTTGCAGGTTTGATCTCCAGTCAGGGCACATACAAGAAGCAACCAATGAATGCATAATAGGTAGAACAACAAATCTGTTTTCCTCTCTCTAAAATCAGTAAAATTTTTAAAAGGAATAGAATAGAATAAAAAAAGTGCAGAACAGAGTGGTATTTCGTCAAACTCTGTTGACATGAAATGAGTTCTTACCGTGCACCAGAAAAGTTTGGAAGCCACTGGTCGCCGGCCCCCAGCTTCGAACTCTGGTTTCCTCATAACTGACCATGAACCCCAGATGCAACTCCCTTTGTCCTAGACCTAAAGCAAACATTTCGGGTCTTCCGGCCGCGCTGTCTTCCAGCACTTGGCCGCCAGGTGGCGCCCGTATCCGGCCGTAAGCGGGCTTGGCGGCGTCCTCTACTTAACGCTATCCCAGGCGTGGATTTCCTGCTTCCCGGGTCGCCCCGAGGATCCCGTTTACCGGGACTAGAAGCCCTGACCACGAATATAATTCTGGAGCAAAGCGCAGGGAGGAGGGCTCCGGTCTCAGGGATGTGGCCATCCTGAGACCCATTCATCCCTTCCTCACTCCACCTGGTCTTTAAACGCCTCTGCGCACAGAAGTCCCCGCTCCCAGAGCTCACGTCCGGTGGGGAGGACGGACAAGACCCCAAATCCACGATCTCGTCAGTGCTGGGAGGCCTCCCCGCCTGGTGTGGGGCGGGACAGACCGCGGTGGAGTGTCCCCCGCCCCCTAGCCGGCTGTGTGACCTTGGGCAGCCTGCTCAGCCTCTCTGTGCCTGTTTCCTCTACTATAAAATGGGAACAATAGCACCTACTCCATAGGGTTGTCGTGAGCACTAAATGAGTTAATTTTCATAAAACACCTGGAAGGGCCTGGTATGGACAACCTATAACAAACGCTGTCTTCTTGAATCCTCCACCTGGAATCTGGCGTTTTCTTTGATTCCGTCCGTGGGAGGAGAGGGAAAGAAACACTCTCATCCCCGCCCCCTCGCCACTCCCTCTGTCTCTCTCGGAGCAATATCCCGTCACTGCAGTCCTACAAATCCCGTCCCTGCACATGGTCAGAGCCCCTCCCAGTCCCTCAGCCCCCAGGAGCACAGCCAGACCCTGGGAGGAGTCTGGGGAAGTCACCTGCTGACTCACTCCAGAACTTAGGCCAAGTTCTCCCCCCTGCTCACGTGCCTGAGCTCAACAGGTGAATGCACCTTCACGCCCAACAACACCTGGGGAAGCTCTAGGATGCCAGGGTTGGAGGGCTGTGAGGGGTTGAGGATTCAGCTCTCCTGCTCCCAGTTCAGCCTGCCGGGCGACCCAGATCAGGTACAGAGATAGCCCTTCCAAGCCCAGAAGAAGTCAGTCTCCCTGTGCAGAACGGGCCAGAAGCTGGGGCCCCCACTCCCGGGTCTTGCACAGCGGGTGAACGGGCTCCGCAGGACCAAGTGTTTCCATTCCTATAAGTGCAGTTCTCCTGCTTAAACACAGTAATGGCTCCTGCTGCTCCAGAATAACGACCCGAATCCTCAGTGTGGCACCCAGGATACAGCGCCCCTTCCACTACTAGCCTATGAGGCTGGTTTCCAATGCCCACCACATGTGCCCTCGTGCCCACACCACATGGACACACAAACACAAAATACACACTCAGGGACACAGACATGCACACCCACAGGCAGATGCACAGGTGCAAAGACACACACACAGACCTTCTTTTCGGGCCAAGGAGACCCAGAGGCAGTGGTGTCTTCTGCAGAAGAAAAACAACAGGGTTTCTCTCTCTCCCGCTGGATTCTTCCTGACTTTGGGTGACTCCGTGGTCCTTCGCACCGCTATGTGTCAATGCCACGTGCTCAGGGATCCCTGGAATCCTGCCAGTGGCTGACTTCCCCACCCCCATCCTTTCTGGCCCTCTATTGGAAAAGCAACGAATAGCGTACTTGCTTGGAAAGAAGGGCAGTTTCAGGGGCCCCGTTTGCAATTCTGCAGAAATTGGAAAATTGACTCAAAACAAGACGAAGCCAAATGTCTGGGTCAAAGGCAGGCCCTGGGGTCCCCTCTCCACAGAGCCTGCCCCCACTAGTCCCTTCCCCAGGGGTCCAGACTGGGCAGTGGACCGTACAGTTAGCACAAGCAAGAGGAGGGACAGGCAGGGGATGCAGAGGCCTTGGGTCGACAGGCCACGGGTCACAGATGTGCTCTGCTGATGCGGTGTGGTGTCCCTGTGGAACCACCTGGGACCATTCAGTTAAAAAAAGTAAAAGTCACCTCATGTTTGAGAGACACGTGGCTGAGATGAGGAAGTGGTTACAGATGGAAAGGAACTGATACGTTCTCTGTACAGTTCTGGATTGCGCTCGTCCCGGTTCCTTCTGTGTATTTGTGATACTCAGCAGTTTCCCTGGTCAGCAACTTTCCAGCCCAGACAAGCGCTGAGCCCTTGAGAGCGACTACCGCACGTCCAACAGGGGGCGCACCGAGGACGCGGAGCCCTGGTCTGCACTGTCCACAGACCCAGGCTGCGAGCCACGTAGCCTCCACTTAGGGAAACAACGACTTCCTGCACCACAGCCTGAGGAGGGGAACACATTGCTCTGGAAGCCCCCCAAAACTTCCTGAGGTTTGGCGATTCACTGGAAGAACTTTGTGAACTAAGAGAAACTGTTATGGGTTATCAGATCAAAAGGATAAAGATTAAAATCTACAAAGGGGAAAGGTGTACTGGGCACATTCAGGACAGACCAGATGCAAGCTTCCGGTCCTCTCTCCTAGTGGAGTCACGTGGGCAATGCTGAGTTCTCCCAGTGCTATGGGTTGAATCGTCCCCTCTCCTCCAAATGCATGTATGGAAGCCCTAACTCCCAATGTGACTGGGTCTTTGTGAATGGAGCTAGGGTCTTTAGAGGTAATTAAGATTGCATGAGGTCATAAGGGTGGGGCTCTGATGCATAGGATTAGCGTCCTCATAAGAGATACTAGAACCCTGGCTGGTGTGGCTCAGTGAATTGAGTGCTGGCCTGTGAACCAAAGGGTCACTGGTTTGATTCCCATGGGCACATGCCTGGGTTGGGGGCCAGGTCCCCATTAGGGGGCGCTTGAGAGACAATCACACAATGATGTTTCTCTCCCTCTCTTCCCCTCTGTCTAAACATAAATAAATAAAATCTTTTAAAAAGTTGTGGTAAAATACATATAACATAAAACTTACCATTTTAACCATTTTACAGTACACAACTCAGTGGCACTAAGTGCATTCATAGTATTGTGCAAACATCACTACTATCTGGTTCCAGAACTTTTCCATCACCCCAAAAGGAGACCCCATACCCATTAACAGTCCCTCTTTGTTCCCCCTCCTCCAGCCCCAGGCAATGCTAACCTAGTTCCTGTCTCCATGGATTTGCCTATTCTGGACATTTCATATATAAGTGGAGTTGTACAGTGTGTGGCCTTTTGTGTCTGGCTTCTTTCACTTAGCATAGCATTTGAGCGTCACTCATGTTGTAGCGTGGATCAGAACTTTGTTCCTTTTTATGGCTCAATAACACTGTGTTGTATGAATGGATCACCTTTTCTTCAGCGTTGTGTTGTTTTTTTTAGAGATGGGGAAAGAAACATCACTGTGCAAGAGAAACATTGATCAGCTGGCTCTTGCGTGCCCCCTGCTGGGGACCTGGCCTGAAACCCTGGCATGTGCCTTGACTGGGAATCGAACCAGCAACCTTCCGGTTCCCAGGCTGGTGCTCAACCCACTGAGCCACACCAGCCAGGGCTGTCCAGTGGTTTTTTAAAAATTGATTTGGTGGAAGGTGGGAGAGAGAGATTGATTTGTTGTTTCACTTATTTATGCATTCATCGGTTGCTTCCATATGTGCCCTGACTACAGATGAAACCTGCAACCTTGACGTATGGGGATGACGCTCTAACCAATGAACTACCTGGCCAGGGCTTGTTCAGTGTTTTTTATGTGCTAGCTAATGTTCAGTTCTTCAGGCTTGACTGTGGGGTGGGCAGTACAGACCCTCACAGGTGCCCAGGTCTCCTCCCTCTCAACTGAGCATGACCCAGCCGGCTCTGTGCCCAGGTGGGAGCGGGGCCTAGGACCCGTCTCGGGAATTGAGCAGGCGTGGAGGTGGCAGGAGCATGACCCAAGGTTCCAGCACCCTGGGTGCATGCTCCGTATCCCTGTAGACTTCACTTACAAAACACATATTCAGAGATAAAATTATTAAGAATTTCAAGGCAGCAATTTCGGAGCATTGAACCCCTGGTGTGAGGCCCTTAGGAGTGTGCAGCCCTGTGAGACCGGCTCCCATTTCTCATTGTGGGGCTGGGAACCCTGCGGGGACTAGAGACACAGCCCCAAGACAGGCAGGGGGCAGGAGGTGGAGTGACCGTGGGGAGCCTGGAGGCGGGCCCTGGCTTTGGGGTCCCTCTAAGATGAGGCCCCTGGTGTCAGCAGCTGGGAGGTCATAGTCTCCTCATTGCTCCAGCTCCTGCTTTGAGTAGATGTGCGCCTGGGAATGAAAGAATGAATGAATGAATGACTGCTCCCAGCACCTCACCTGGAGTCCTCACTGCAACAGCCCCCAAGAGCTCGTTCCTGGGATCACCCTGCCCCTGAGAATGATCCTGGGTGACCCCGCATTCTCTCTCTGCCTTGTTACTTTCCTCTGTGAAAGGAGAAGTCCAAAGAAGAGGCTGTTCTAGGATATCTGTGGCTCCCGGGGTTCCTCTTCTGCAGATGGTCCCCACCCCCATCTCCTCCAGAAGCTTCCTGTTGGAGCTTCCTTCCAGGCTAGACAGGCAGGTCCAGAAGCCAGATAGTCCAGGAACAGGCCCAGCGTCGGGGACCCTGGAGATGCTGCAGCTGCTTCTGCCCCTGCTGTGGGCAGGTGAGTGGGCCAAGGGCCAGGGGTCCCGGGCCAGGGGCCAGCGCTGGGGGAGGGGGTGGCTGATGTTGCAGCTGAGCCTCTGTGTCTCCCCAGGGTCCCTTGGGAAGGATCCAGGGTACGAACTGCGAGTGCCAGAATCGGTGACGGTGCAGGAGGGCCTGTGTGTCCTCGTGCCCTGCACCGTGACCTACCCCCAGGTCGGCGGGAACAACTCGACCCCTGCTCATGGCTACTGGTTCCTGAAAAAGGATTTCACAGCAGAACTCGTGGCCACAAACAATAAAACCCAGAAAGTGAAAAAGAAGGGCAGATTTTCATTCTATTTCTCCGGGGACCCCGGGGACAACAACTGCTCCCTGAGCATCACAAAAGTCCAGAAGAGCCACCGTGGAAAGTACTATTTCCGACTGGAGAGAGGTCCTGTGAACCACAGTTACCAAAGTAAACTGGTCACGGTGGAAGTGACAGGTATGTAGTGGAATACCAGGAATACACCACAGGGAGGCGCTGCAGTTCAGGGCTGGGCTGCGTCTCTTAGAGGCGCACCCCTCTGAGGTCTAGCCTCCCGGTCTCTCCTCTCCAGAGCTGACACAGATTCCCGACATCCGCGTCAAGGAGCCCCTGGAGTCGGGCTGCCCCGCCTACCTGACGTGCTCCATGCCCGGGGCCTGCGAGCCCCTTACCATCTCCTGGACCGGGGCGGTCCTCAGACCCCTGGGGCTGGATCAGGCGGCCTATAACTCGTCGGAGATCCTGCTCACCCCCCGCCCGCAGGACCACGGCACCAACCTCACCTGTCGGGTCACCTTCCCCAGGACTAGTGTGAGCAGGGAGAGGACCCTCACGCTCAACGTGTCCTGTGAGTGCGGAGCCGGGATGCCGGGTAGAGGGAGGAGGCTGCAGGAAGGGCACAGGCTTTGCTGTCTCCCACTTCTCATTTCTGTGTCCCCTGGGGTGGGTGGCTGTGGAACGGCCGGCTCTGACTCTGTTCCTCGCTGCGTCTCCCTGTCCAGACGCTCCACGGAACCTGACCATCAGCGTCTTCCGAGGAAGCCTCACAGGTAAGCAAGGATGTCCCCTCCCCCAGCATGGGACGGGAGCCCAAGGCCAAACCTGGGAGGGACGCAGAGATGGGAGGCACCCAGCTCGCGCTGACACATTGTTTTAACCTACTATTCATTCTGTGCAAACACGATTTGCAAATACATGCACCGCCCAGGGTAAGAAACAGGACAGCCTCTCTCTCCCTTTGGAGTCTCCTCAATGCCCCTTTCCGGTTCATGCCCTAGTTACTGTTCTTTTTCCTTTATTTTACTTTAGTTCTGCTTCGGGTATAACTGAGGGATAAGTTATATGCATTTAAAGTGTAGAACGTGATAATGTAATATCCATACACGGTGCAAAAAGGTCACCACAATCAAGGGAACAAACACAGCCACTTTCCTACTACTATGTTTTTTATCCTCACCCGAGGATATTTTTTCATTGCTTTTAGAGAGAGAAGGGGAGAGGGAGGGAGAGAGGATTTTTAGAGACAGGGGAACGGAGGGAGAAAGAGAAGGAGCCTAACATCGATTGGTTGCCTTTCGTACATGCCCCCTCCAACCCCCCAAACCCCCGCCCCCTGCCCCGACTGAGACCAAACCTGAAACCCAGGCATGTGTCCTGACCAGGAATTGAACCTGTGACCTTTCGCTTTGCAGGATGGCATCCAAACAACTGAGCCACACCAGCCAGGGCATACTACTCTTTTCTTATAATTTTACCAAATATGTTTGGATCTGCCCTGGCTGGTGTGATTCAGTAGATTGAGTGTCAGCCTGTGATCCATAAGGTCACTGGTTCGATTCCAAGTCAGGGCACATGGCTGGGTTGTGGGCCAGGTCCCCAGTAGGGGGCATGCCAGAGGCAACCGATCAATGTATCTCTCTCACATCAATGTTCTCTCCCTCTCTCCCTCCCTTCCCTGCTCTCTAAAAATAAGTAAATCAAATCTTGGAAAAAACCCAGATATGTTTGAATATCTATACAATGTTTAATTCACCATGGTTTTGAAGGCTTTATGTGAATAGGACTGAAATGCATGTTCCTGTCTGACCTTTTAATTTTTACTTCCAGTTGAAATGAAATTCATGTAACATAAAATTAGCCATTATAAAGTGAACTTCAGTGGCATTTAGGACATTCTCAGTGTTGGACAACCACCGCCTCTCTCTGGTTCCAAAACATTTTCATCCCTCCCAAAGGAAGCCCTGTGCCTATTAGCAGCCCCTTCCTTTCCCTCCTTTCTCCAGCCCCAGGCGACGACTAATCTGCTTTCTGTCTCCAAGAATCTGCCTGTTCTGAATATTTTATACAAATGGAATCACCCAGTCTGTGGTCTTTTGCATCTGGCTTCTTTCACTTAGCGTGATGTCTTCAAAAAAGTTCCTTTTCATGGCCGAATACTATTCCACGGTGTGGATGGACCACCACTGATTTCTCCCTGCATCCGCCGACAGAACACTGGAATTACTTCCACCTCGTGGCTAATGTGCCTAGCGTGGGGTCACAATTGCCTCTTTTGCATGTGGCTCCACCCCGTGTCCTTGACATTCATCCGTGCAGCTCCTCGTCTCTGGGTCGCTCTGCTGTATAGGAGACACACTCCAGTTTTCCATTCACCTCTGATGGGCACTTGAGCTGTTGACTGAGTTTGCTTTCCATGGTATTGCCGCTTGGAAGGCTCCCCTGGCGAACGGGACAGCGTTTCTCCAGAGCACTGTTCCTCAAGCTTTACATAGCCCGAGACTTTCTCCAGGATCTTGTGACAATGCAGCTTCTGCATTTCTAACCAGAGCCAGGAGGGAGCTGATGCTCTGGGGCCACAGACTTCATTCCCAGCACCCCTTCCTCCTCTGTGAATTTTAAAGATTTTACTTATTTATTTTTAGAGAGAGGGAGAGGGAGGGAAAGAGAGAGGGAGAGAAACATCAATGCATGGTTGCCTCTCATGTGCCCCCTACTGGGGACCTGGCCCGAAACCCAAGCATGTGCCCTGACTGGGAATCGAACCGGTTGGTTCACAGGCTGGCACTCAGTCCACTGAGCCACACCAGCCAGGGCTCCTCTGCAAACTTTAGAATGCAACCTGTCCACACCCTGCTTGTCCCGAGGTAACTGGGGGAAGGAGAGGAGGAGGTAGACCTGAGGTCCCGAGACACCTGGAAGGATGCTTCAGTGTTGCTGGGTACTCGGAGGAGGAGCACTGCGCAGTTCAGGAAGGAGAGAAATGTGGACCAGGGCGGCTCCTCGAAGAAGTCAAGGAGCACAACTCTTGCGTTCGGCAGTGGATGGATGGTCAGAGAAACAAACGTGGTCCATCCAGATGGGGGACGAGATTTGGCCATGAACAGGGATGGAGCCCGGGAAGCACCACGCTGAGTAAAAGAAGCCGGAGGTAGATACCACAGAGCCTGCCTCTATTTACGTGCGATGTCCAGATTGGCAGAGACAGAGAGTACGTTAGCGGTGGCCTGGGGAGGGGGGATGGGAGGACTCGGGGAGGCGGTGGAGGTGTGCACCATTTCTTTCGGGGGGTGGGGTGGGTGCTGATGAAAACGTTCTAAATCAATTGTGGCGATGTTATGTACAAGGAGTTGTATGGCATGCGAATTATATCTCAATAAAGCTGCTTTATTGAGGGGAAAACTTACCCGTGGCAATCCCTTCCCAACTAAAAAAGAAAAAAAAAGTAAAGGAGAGAGAAATAGGTAGAAGACTCGGGAGCTACAGGCCTGGGCTCAGCCCTCCCTCCTCTCCCTGTCCCCAGAACTGGAATACGTGGGGAATGGCTCATCTCTTCCAGTCCGGGAAGGGGACTCTCTGCGCCTGCTCTGTGTCTCGGACAGCAACCCTCCCGCCACACTGAGCTGGGCCCGGGGCAGCCGGACCCTGAGCCCCTCACAGCCCTGGAACCCGGGGATCCTGCAGCTGTCCCGGGTGGAGTCCGGGCATGAAGGCGAATTCTCCTGCCGAGCTCAGCACCCACGGGGCTCTCTGCGAGTGTCCTTGCATCTCTTGGTGCACTGTGAGTAGGGGGATGGGGGCACCTGGGGGCAGGGCACCTGGGTCCTGGGCGGGCAGAGGTACCGCTGACCCTTCTCCTCGCTCTCCACAGACCCCCCACGGCTGCTGGGACCCTCCTGCTCCTGGGAGGACAAGGCTCTGAACTGCAGCTGCTCCTCCCGAGCCCAGCCGGCCCCCTCGCTGCACTGGCGGCTGGGGGAGGCGCTGCTGGAGGGGAACCCCAGCGACGCCTCCTACACCATCACCTCCCATTCCACCGGGCCCTGGGCCAACAGCTCTCTGAGCCTCCGTGCGGGGCTCAGCGCCGGCCTCAGGCTCAGCTGCGAGGTTGGGAATGTCCACGGGGCCCAGAGCGCCACTGTCCTGCTGCTGCCAGGTCAGGGGCCTGCTGGGGCGGAGGCTGAGGGAGCAAGGAAGGGATCACAGGGAGGATGGAGCTGGGGAGTGGGGCTGCGGCGGGACAGGAAGGGATGAGACGGAGGAAGTGGTGGGGGGCAGAGCCCCGTGAGGACAGGAGAGCTCAGGCTCCGTGGGAGGAAGGGGCACAGGGTCTGGGGCTTGGATGGGGAGTCACCCCAAACCCCACTGGTCTGCAGGGAAGCCCGAGCTGGGGAAAGCGTTCCTCCTGGGGGCTGTGGGAGGAACCGGTGTCGCTGGCCTACTCAGCCTCTGCCTCTGTTTCATCTTCTTCAAGTGAGTGTGGCCCTGGAGGGAGGGAGGGCGAGGCAGGGGTGGGAGGGGGTCTGGGTCCTGAAATCTCAGAGGGCCCCACCCGGGGCCCAGGCTGCAAGACCAGAACAGGGTCGGTTCCCACCCGGACCCCAGCCACCCGTGAAGGGCACCTGCTCTTATTATGAAAGTCATCTGCCTAGGTGTGTCCCCCAGTCCCGGCTTTGGGCAGCCTTCCAGCCTCTTCGGCAGGGGGGCAGAGGTCATACTCCAAGCTCTCAGCCAGGCTGGCTGCTGAAAGGTCCCGGCCTCCCCTTCAGAGTGAAGACCCGCAGGAAGTACATGCCTGAGCCTGCAGCTGGTGGGAAGGATGCCCCCTCCCTGCTGGGTCCCACCTCCCAGGTGAGTCATGGGCCCTCTGTCCACCGGAATCCCCCTCTGGCCACCCCCTCAGGGTGGCCATGGCCTCCTCTGTCTTGATGCCTTAAGATGATCATTGTGCTCCAAACAGGCTTTTCCTCTTGGGTCCCCCTCAACTCAGTCACCCAGGCCAGTGACCCCGGAGTCCCCCTGCCCTCTGCTCCCCGTCTCCTCTCCCAGAGCCAAGGGCCTGTCCATCTCACTGCTCGTGTCCCGGACCAGTGGTCCCTCCCTGCCCCACAGCCCCACTTCCCCCTCCTTCCTATCTCTCCTCCCCAGCACAGGATGTCAGAGGGATCCCCCAAATAATTGTCTACTACAAATTTAGGGGTCCCCAAGACACTCTCCTGTTCCATACCTCACGAGAAGGAATTCACAGTAGTCGTAAAAGTTGTTTCATTCATAGTTACAGGTCATTACAGCCAAAGGCTGCGGATTAAAAGCAGCCAAGGGGAGGGGCTCCTGGGGAGGGTCCAGGAGATACTGGCACCAGTTCCCTCACAGGGGCTCAGCAGGACAGCGCTAACTTCTCCCAGCAGCGATGCGTGAAACGCGCAGGGGGTATCCCCACCAGGGAAGCCCACCTGAGCCTCAATGTCCAGTTTTAATTGGGGGTTGGTCAGGGAGGCACGGCTGACCACCAGTTAGCTGGACTCAGTCTCTGCCCCCTGCGGAGGTCCAGCCGATGCCATGTGCCCCAAGGCCCTCGCCATCCCTCACATGGGCTGCTTACTGTGGCCCCAGGTCCCTGACATTCTTGTCAGGCAGGACATTCCAAGGGCTTAGACGTCCTCTCCCGGTGCTGGGGGCAAAGGGCCAAGCTCTTCTTTGGGCGAGGTTAGCCCTTTGCTGTGATATCCTTCGTAGGGTTCATAAGATAATTTCACGGATGCTTTGCTTGAACCTCTGGAATGCTCAGTAGTCCCTGAGGAGAGTCTGGGTCTGAGCAAATTCCTGCCCTTCTCATACCGCCTGTGCAATTTGCAGTTAGAGAGCAATATAATCGACTACGACCTTAATGGCTGCTTCCCCTCCTGCAAGCGGAAGGGAGGTCAGGGTATGTGCTTTGCTCCTCAATGAATATTCAGGACCTGGCACAGGGAAGCTGTCCCATAAGGCAGCAGGTACTGAAGCCAGAGAGACCGGGCATGCACCTTGGCCGTGCCAACAACTAAATGTGTGCTTTGGGGGGTATTTATTTAGTCTCAGGTTCTCCACCTGATACAGGAGAATAAAGATAGCTTCACCCAAGAGGATTGTTGTGAGGAATCTAGGAGACAGGCAATTGATTACTAAGGTCTAGACATTATTACTCTCAAATATTTGTTGACCGCATGAATGAATGGGGGCTCCACCAATGTCTGTGATTAGATGAAAGACTAATTTGCTCTGTTTCCAGGTCCCTTGCTGTCTCCCAGCACCCATTCTCCTAATCTGACCCCCTTTCCTCCTCTCCACTCAGGGTTACCAGCTTAAGTGCCCGCCAGGCAGCCACCGAGACCACCCGGCCCCGGCGGCGGCCGCGCCCACCTCGGGGGAGGAGCATGAGCTCCATTACGCCTCGCTCAGCTTCCAAGGGCTGATGCCCTCGGAGCGTCCGGACCGGGAGGCCACCAGCAGCACCGAGTACGCAGAGATCAAGATCCGCGAATAAGTACCCCCAACTCCGGCGACCTGTGGCTGGAAGACCCAGGGCTTCTCCGGGAAGGGAGACATCAGGGACAATTGCTGAGAAGTAGCTAACGACTACTGCATGGGTGTGCCAGTGGTGTAGTGATGGGCGGAACTGGGCTCGAATTTCAGCCCCATCACCAATCAGGAGCACGAGTTTGAACACGTGACGTCACTTCTCAGCGTCCCCTCTGTAACGTGGATACAAGAAACCTACCTTGCAGGGCTGTGGTGGGGCGTCGAGGCAACAATTAACAGTAAAGCGCTGGACAGGTGCGCGTGCGCAGAGGGCCCCGCGCCTGAGGTCACGCGTGTTCTCAGGGCAGCCCGCCTGGAATAAGGGTCCCCGCATCCTGATGGGGACCACTCTGCAGAGCTGTTACAGCTCCAGGGCTCTCTGAAGGCCTGGGCGAGGCCGTCGCTGGGCGGCAATGCAGCTCTGCCCCACCTGCCTGCGACCCCTCCCCTCCATAGGGACCACCTCCGGGGCATGGCCGCCGGGCTCTCAGAGCGAGCTCCCTAGAAACCCCATTTGTGTATTGTACCACACACAAAATCATTCACTGATTATCTGAACTAAGTGATAGCTTATCTAATTACATAACTCTTTCTTTCATTCTATGCCCCTGACACTTTGGTTCTCCTTAACGGTTTCTTTTTGCAGAGTTTGCTTATAAAACTCCTTGCCGTTACAGTCTATGTTCCACTAACTTTGTAATTAGTTTTCACAGTGGTCACATCCATCTTATTTTGTTCGATTTTGCATTGATTGTCCATTGGGTTTTCCCCGCGGTTTCCATTAATAGGAAAACACAAGCGCGCTGAGCCAACAGTGAACAGGCTTTGGCATAAAGCTAACACCTTTGTGTCCTGCCTGGTGTGGCTCAGTGGACTGAGCGCCAGATTGCTAACCAAAAGGTCGCTGGTTCGATTCCCAGTCAGGGCACATGTCTGGACTGCAGGCCAGGTACCCAGTTGGGGGTGGGTGGGTGGCAGGAAATCCACACGTTTCTGTCCCTTTCTCTAAAAATAAGAAAAATATTTTTTTAAAAAAGTTAACACCTTTGTACTACAACTGCTCTTCAAATTCGATGGGTTGGGACTCCATCCTTCATGGCACAACTGGCTTTGCCATGCTGCAGGACTGTGTTGCATCTCTTAGTGAGTCCTGAAAATGATGCCAAAAGGAAAAAGGACTCACGGACGTGGACAACAGTGTGGTGATTGCTGGGGGAGGGGGGGTGTAAGGGACTAAATGGCAATGGAAAAAAATACAATACAAATTTTTTTAAAAATGGAATAGTATGGTAAAAAAATATGCTGCCCGCTGACAAAATGAGAGGTTTGTTGTTATTTCTTCTTTAAGATGATTCTACTTGTCCCCAGGCTGATAGAGAGTATTGAGGGACATCTATGTGAAAGAATCACATTCTTCTAGGGATAAAATCTTTTTGAAAAGACCATCATGGAAATGCTGTGATAGTTACCCACTTCAACTCAGAATTTCTCTTCCTGGCTCAAGTAATGTCTTTTTAAAGAATGGGTTTGAGACTTAAAGGGGTACACTTTTCATCAATTCTTTAAAAGAACTTTTAATAATTTTAATTTCTGATTTCAGAGAGGGGGGGAGGGAGAGAGAGAGGGAGAAAAACATTGATGTCAGGGAGAAACATCAACCAGGAATCGAACTGGTAAGCTTTCGGTTTGAGGGACGACACCCAACCAAGCAAGCCACATGGGTAAGGGCACATTTTGCATCAATTCTTCAGCACTTTCAAGAAGTTCTTGTAAACTGCAGAGCACTTAACACTATTTTCTTTTAATCTGCATAATTCTACTGATGAACAGATATTGGAAATTATAAGAAATGAAATAGACTTCCCTCCAGGGCTTATTTTAAAGTCAAGAATTTGGGGGGTCTTTTCTTTAGAACTAAAGAATAATTTCAGTGCTTTAAATGAAGAAACAGATTTTCTTGACTTTTGTTAAAATGAGCCATTGAGTTTGTTTTTTTTTAAACTTTTTATTTTATTTTTAGAGAGGGGATGGGGGAGAAAGAGAGGGAGAGAAACGTCAATGTGTGGTTTCCTTTTGAGCGTCCCCTACTGGGCACCTGGCCCGCAACCCAGGCATGTGCCCTGACAGGGAATTGAACCGGTGACCCTTTGGTTCGCAGGCCAGCACTCAATCCACTGAGCCACACCAGCCAGCCTTTGCCCATTTTTTAATTCAACTGTTTCACCCATCATTTGTATTTGTATATCTCCATCAAAAGCAGTAATTTTTTCCCCATTAACTTCCAACTTAGTGTTAAAAATAAAACAACAGACCCAAAATGGAGTCACTTATGCTAAGCCCCATGTCAGCAAACCAAAACTAAATAAGTGACTGTCTCCGTCCCAGAAGTGGAATCTTGAACCAGTCGATCAGGAATCGCCTGATGAGCACTAGTGTGGTCACCTGCCTGGCCTTTCAATAGCCAACCCTCTTTTTGGCCTCGTATAATTTCCTCATTCCCAGTCCCTTTGGCCTGTAAGTCTTTCACTTTGTATGGTTCCTCAGAGCTCCTTTCTGACTTATGGGATATTGCCTAATTTTGCAAGTCATAGAATAAAGTCAGTAAGGTCTTCACATTTCCTCGGGTTTTTTTTTTTAAGATTTTATTTATTTTGAGAGAGGGGAAGAGAGGGAGAAAGAGAGGGAGAGAAACATCAATGTGTGGTTGCCTCTCGCATGGTCCCTACTGGGGACCTGGCCTGCAACCCAGGCATGTGCCCTGACTGGGAATCGAACTGGCAACTCTTTGGTTCAGAAGCCCACGCTCAATCCACTGAGCTACACCAGCAAGGGCATGAATTTTGCTTTTTTAACACCAGTAAGAGTCTTTGCAAATGTTTGCTATTGTTTCTGAGGCCTCATCTGGCAGGGATTCCACTCATAATTGCCTTAGGAGCAAGCCCTTTTCATAAGCTAAGGGAAATGACTCGTCCCTCCCAGCTGCGTCCGGGGCCCTCCTGCAGACGCACCACACCTGCCTTCACTGAAGGCTCAGCGGTGTCCTGCGGTAAAAATGGTTTTCCACCCCACCACCAGCACCCGCACCACAAACATCTGATTAACTTTAAGCCACAGTGTCATTTTGGGGCAGAGTCCAGGTGTGGGGGACAGAGAATGGGCTTCCGTCACCTGGATGCGCGTCTTGTTCACCGGGACCCTCCGTGCAGCACATGCCTGTGCCTGTCGAATGTTTGTTGAATGAAAGGAAGGATGAGTGGATGGCAGGCAGGAAGGGTGAGCTGCTGGGGGAACGAGTCGTAAATGAACGGTTGGATGGAGAGTTGGGCGGATGGGCAAATGCAGGCGGTCCCCGACTTCTGGTGGGTCGACTTACAATATTTTGAATTTACCAGGGTGTGAAAGCGATAGTGGACTTTGGATTTTGAGGTTTGATCTTTTCCCAGGCTAGCGAGATGGCGTGCAATACTGTCTTGCGATGCCGGACAGTGGCTGAGTGCAGCTTCGTCAGCCGCGTGGTCACCAGGTAAACAGCCGGTGCTCCACAGTGCAGTGTTAAATGCAGTTTCTTTTTCCTTTCTTCCTTTCCTTCTCTTATTATTGTTTTTTTTACCGAAGTCATATAGGTTTTTCTCCTATGTTTTCTTCTAGAAGTTTCATAGTTTTGCATTTGAGTTATTTTTTATTGAAGGTATAGGCCTGTGTCTGGGTTCATTAAGTGCATTTTGTCTTTTCTTTCTTTTCGTTTCTCTCTCTCTCTCTTTCTTCCTTCCTTTCTTTTTTAATCCTCACCCAAGGACATGGTTATTGATTTTGGAGAGGGGGTAGGGAGGGAGAGAGAGAGGGAGAAAACATCGATCAGCTGCCTCTTGCATGCACCCCGACGGGGGACCAAACCCGCAACCCAGGCATGTGTCCTGACCTGGAATTGAACCCATGACCTTTTGGTTTACAGGCCAACACTCCAACCAACAGAGCCAAACCAGCCAGGGCTAAGTGCATTTTCGACTGACAATATGTTCAACTTATAATGGGATGTAACCACATTGTAAGTTGAAGAGCATCCGTGTATGAATGGAAGGACGGGCGGATGGACCGGACAACGCATCGATGAGTGGCCCCGTGAGGGCTGGAAAGGCTGAAGGGATGGGTGGGTGGTGGAAAAGGGAGCTCGACTTTTCCAAAAGGGCCTTCTTTTGCAGACACGCAACTCTCCAAGCTCCAGTGAAACAATTTATTACCAAAGTGTAGTGGTGCCAGCGGTAGGAAGGGTCCCCCTCAGGGGCCGTGAGTTGGGGGTCTTCTCTGTTCACAACCCAGCGGCTGCCGGGAGACGGCGGCTGAAAGCCAGGGAGGTCAGAGGGAGGCCGTTCACATCACCTGGAGCCCAGCTGCCAGGCGCCCTGACGAGAATCGAGACTGACAGGCAGAGTCTCCGAAAGAAGCAGCAGGAATGCACATTCGAGGGATCTTTCTAGAAGCATATGTACAGCAGGCCTGGAGTCACAGTTCTCTTTTTTTCTACTTCAAACTGGGAGTTGAAAGTTCTGGAAGACAATAAAAATCGCTGTGAGTGTCTTATGCATTCAAGGAGCCCCATTTAAGGTCCTGCTGTGGGACAGGCACTTCCTGGGGACTGGGACCCACTGTGAATGAGGGTAACAAGGAACCTTTGCTGGGCCGAAGTGAAGGTTTAACACGTGCTTCCCTCCGAGGCGGGCACGGCTGTGCAGAGAAGAGGTGATGGGTAGGAGAGGAGGTGAGGAGGCACCCCAAGGGCAGGGTGGTCAGGGGCCCTCAGGGCCTGAGAGCCAGAAATGAGAAAGAGCCAGCCACATAAAACCGGAAGGGAAAAAGCATTCCAGACCACGGGCATGGCAAGTGCAAAGGTCCTGAGGCGGGACTGGCTTGGCTGAGCCTGGCATGTGAGCGGAGCACGGTGGCTGGCGCGGAGTGGACTGAGGAGGGGAAGGCAGGCTCCTGGCCAAGGTGAGGAGCGGCCACAGAGCAGAGGTGGAGTGATCTTTAAGTTATCCCGAGGTCACTGGGCTCCTTAAACAGCATCTCCTCATTATGTTCCCAACCAAGGGGCAAACCTACTGCTGAATTAGAGGTTCCGGGAGAGCAAGCAGATCCAAACCGTAATGGCCCTGAATCGGGGCTGTTGTGCTGGGCAGACAGGCAGGCAGGGAGGACAGGCCTGCACCCCATGGAAGGCTGGCGTCGCCCCTCGATAAACACGGGTGTGCCAGGCAGCGACGTGCAGGAGAGACAGGGATGGCAGAGAAAGGCATGACCCGCCCTCACAGAGCTCACGCTAGTGCGTGACTAGGACAAGTGCAGGGGTCCACCACCTGGGGGAGGGCGGGGTCCCTGGGAGAGGGCGGGGCCGAGACCTGGAGGGAATGGACTACGAGGGACGGCTGGAGGAAGGAGGGGCCTGGGGAGGCCCCTGAGGCTTTTCGCACACCTCGGGGACAGAGGAGCCACTTGCCAGGATGGAGAGACTGGGACCGAGGCACGCTGGGTGGTGAAGTCACGCCTTCACTTTTGGAAAGTGTTTGTCATTCAGGCCGAGAGCTCATGATCCCGCGGAACAAACCGAACCCACGCCCTGGCATTTTCAGAGAGCTCCGGGACCAGGCCTGGGCGAACAGCGTTACCCATGGGTGATCTCGCGTTGTCCGCTCTGGGACGTGAGTGAAGGGTGCAGGAGTGAGGAAGCAGTGTAACCAAAGTGCCACCAGGAAAAGGGCTGTGGCTGTCACCAGTAGGGTGCCTGAGGCCCTGGCTCCCTCAGCCTCGGCATGACCAACATTATTAGTTAGGGTGGCGACCATCTGCGGCCCGCCGGCCTGTGCGCTGCGGGAGGCTGAGCAGCCGCAAGCTCCACCCACTAGATGCCGGTAGCACCCTCTCCCCAGCGGAGGCAACTAAGAGCGTCTGCGGACTGGGACCGTAGCTCCCAGCTGTTCTCGCCTCCATCCGCGAAGGCCTGAGTTAGACCAAGTCTGAGCTCCGACCCCAGCCGCCCCGAGGAGAGAAATTTCAGCTCCACGGAGGGAGGAGGGCCGAGGGGAAGCTCCTCTTCAGAACGCCCACGCGGCCTTGCCAAAGCTGTTTAGCAAAGTGAATTTAGTTTTGACCTCCCCAAAATTCCTGTGCACTCTCTCACACGGTACGGATGGGGGTGTAAATAGGCGCGGCCCTGGAGGAGGGCAGCCTACTCATCACAGACATGGCGCGTGCAAGGCCGCGCTGGCTGCCAAACAAAAACCCGGGGAGGCCGGCACAGGCCAGCCGCTGGTTACGGGAGCATCCTACGTCCGCACGGAACGCGCCGCTGTGTAAACAAATACGTTCTGTGCTGACAGGAGGGGCGGCGGGATGAAGCACGAACTGCAAACAGCAAGGGCACAGAGCCAGCGAGGTTTTGGGTGGGGGGAGGGCAAGGGAGCCAACCCGAGGGAGAGCAGAGACCACAGGGGGATGGCTGGAGGGGCAGAGGGAAGAAAGGAGGACAGAGAAAGACAGAGGCAGATAGTATCTCCATGCTATTTTCTGGGCTGGGAATCCAGTCACGCCTGAAGCTTCCCCATTTGGAATTTTCTAGCTACAAGTGCCCATCACCCCGTCTCTTTGTAAAAGCCAGTTTGAGTCAGGTTTCTGCTGCTTGTGGGGGGTGGGGTTGGAAAGTTCAAGAACCCTGTGGAAAAATCCAGCGTCTAACTAGGAGGTTGGCGTCTGGAATAAACATCCAGTGAGGTCTGGGGCGCAGGGCTGGGGGCTAAGACTCACGGACGGGTCCCGGTGGAGCCCAGCTATGGCGCCATGTGGAGGTCTATGGGCCCGTAGGCCGACACCCGCAGCTTCTTCAGCAGGGCTTCCAGTCTGATCCTCAGCACGGCGTAGGGCGGCTTCTCGTCGTACCGGAGGGCCATCACCACCTTCAGGTACTCCTTCAGGTACTCCTGCGGGGCCTCTGTGGCCGAGACACCCCCACCACGGGACAGGCTTGAGAGGGGCCCCCAGCCCTAAGCCCCGGGTGGCTGTGCCCTTCGGGCTTCACTCATGGTGCCCATCTAGTCAGTGCTGCCCCCTGTGCCTGGCACGGCCACAGACACTGAGATTTAAAACAAAAAATTTTTAAAAGATTTTATTTAGCCCTGGCTGGTATAGCTTAGTGGATTGAGCGTAGGCTGTCAACCAAAGGGTTGCGGGTTTGATTCCCAGTCAGGGCAGGTGCCTGGGTTGCAGGCCAGGTCCTCAGTAGGGGGCGCGTGAGAGGCAACCACACATTGATGTTCCTCTCTCTCTCTTTCTCCCTTCCTTCCCCTCTCTCTAAAAATAAATAAATAAAATCTTTTTTAATGTTTTTATTTATTTGTTTGTTTATTTAGAGAGAGGGGAAGGAAGGGAGAAAGAGAGAGAGAAACATCAGTGTGAGGTTGTCTCTCACGTGCCCTCTACTGGGGACCTGGCTGGGGACCTGGCTCGCAACCCAGGCACCTGTCCTGACCGGGAATCGAACCGGTGATCCTCTGGTTTGCATGCCACAGGCTGGCACTCAATCCACTGAACCACACCAGCCAGAGCTTTTTTTTAAAAAAAAAAATTTTGGAAAAAATTTTGTAAATTTTGACAATTGCAACAGAGAAATGGTATCAAGAACCCATCACCCAGTCTCTACAACTGTCAATCACAGCTAACCTCCTTTCTTCTGAGCCCTAGCACTGCCCCCTCCTGTGTTGTTTGAAAGCAGATCCCAGCTAATTGTCATTTGACCTGTAAATCTTAGTGGACCCCTAAAATGGGGACCTGAGAACTTTTACTGTAAAGTCCGGCGAGTCGACGTTTCTGGTTGGTCTGTGCCGGACAGAACTCAACTCAGCTGTTCTCGCACAAAAGCAGCCAACGAGTGAGTGAGCGAATGGGCGTGGCTGTGCCCAGACTTCTGGATGCTGCAGCCTGAATTTTAGGTAAGTTTCACAGTGATGTTTTCATTTCACGCCCCCCACCATTTCAAAACGCAAAACAATTCTGGCTTTACAGACACAGGCCCCAGGGACACAGCTTAAATGATACAGACTTTTTACTGTTATTGTTTCTTTCCCCGCTGAATATGCACAACGCCAACATCACTCTCTCAAAAAGCGTCCGTTATGACACCGATAGCCGGCGTAATAGTCCCCACCTGCGGAATGTCCGCCCCTAAACTAAAAAGCTCGTTTATTGGATAATCAGGGCTGCAGCGGAGGCTGAGGCAGCGCCCTGGGCGGAGCTCTGTGCAGCCGTTCCGCGTTGAATTCCTTGGGCAACCCCGGAGGCGGGGTCTGTTCCTGGCCCTTTCTACCCAAGCTGAGGCTCAGAGACGGACATTTGCGCACAGAAATTCCCGGGCCTGGTACCTAACTAAGGCTGCGACCTCCTCCTCCCACAGGCCAGCCCCGCCCTCATCCCCAGGTCCATCACGCAGGCCCCGCCCCGGCTTACAAGGAGCTCGGGGCTCATTCCTTAAGGATGGAGTACGCACGGCTGGAGGCGTGAGTGACTTGGGTGGCACAGCCAGGACTTGAATTCAGTGGTTTCAGGAAATTAAAAAGTGAGCCCTGCCCTGGCTGGTGTGTCTCAGTGGATTGAGCGCCGGACTGCGAACCAAAGGGTCACCGGTTCCATTCCCAGTCTAGGGCACGTGCCTTGGTTGTGGGCCAGGTCCCCACTTGCGGGCATGTGAGAGGCAACCCATCACTGTATCTCTCACACACTGATGTTTCTCTGCCTCTCTTCCTCTTTCCCTTCTCCTCTCTCTAACAGTAAATACATAATTTTTTTTTTTAAGTGAGCCCTTACAGAGCTGGAGGCATCAGATGAACTACCCGTGTCTGTCTCATCTGGCTTCCTGCTTAGAGGGCGGTGTAGTTCTCCAGAAAGAACACTGGGAGAAAAAAACACACACATAGGAACCAAAAACAACCTAAATCTCCAATAACAGGGACTGGCCTTAAAAAGGATGGTTTAGCCAAACCACGAATACGGTGCAGCTGGGAAAAACCGCTGCGATGCATGTGTGAGTAACAACACAGAGAGCCCGATGGTCATGAACGTAAAAAGCAAGATGTCGACCAAAACGTGCGCACGGGGAGACTGTTTTTGTTTCACAGAGTTTTGTAAAAACCAATGGTTTTGTAAAACAAAACCACGCGTGCAAGCATTTATCCATGCTGGCCATGTACGCAGACGGACTACTGGCCGCAGCCAGCAGACTCTCAACTCCTGCCATGCCTGCTTGCCTGTCCCCTCGCCCTGTGCCTGCTGCTTCCCCCTTGGAGAGTGGGCTGGCCTCGCTGATGGTGTGAGTGAATGTGGCGGACCTGCCGTTCCGGGACACGCATGCTTGGCAGTGTCCACTCTTGCCCTCCTGGAAGGCTTCCCCAAGGGCACCATGCGAGGAAGCCCCCTCCAGCCTGCTGGAGGGTGCGGGGGCCCGGGGAGCAGAGATGAGCCATCCCAGCTGAGGACTCTTAGGCCTGCCTGTGACAACTGGACACCTATCACCAGACGGCAGGGAGGGAGAGGAGCCACTTGGACCCACCAGCCCTCCATGGAGCCACCCCGGGCATGAAGACCAGCTGATCAACCTCTGGGCTGAACCTGGCCTGACGGTTATTCCAGAGTGGTAAAGAAAAGAAATGGCTGTGGTTTTAGGTCAGTCTGTTTTGAAGTGGTTTGTTACAAAGCAGTAGGTAAGTGATATGTACTCACTGCATTTCTCTAAAAGTAGGACTGGGGAGGGGGCAAGGAAGGGTCAGGAACTTTTCACTTTTTATGTAACTCATTTCTGTTTTGCTTAAATTATTTTATAAGCAAAGATTAGATTGGTATTTGCACCAAAACCCAGTAAAGAAAAAAAAAGGAGTAAAGAGTTTATAATATTAAAAAGTTGGCGACAATCTAAGGGTTCTAAAGGTTTATCAATGAAGAATTAGTGAAATATTTTGATTCATTCATATGGGGCATTATATCATGTCTTATATGATGGGCTGTCATACCCAGATTCAGCACTGGTTTTCAAATATTTAAAAACTGAAACATAATTAGAAATATATTTTACATTGTAACCTGTTACCCACATATGTACATATGTGTATAAATACGCATCTCTGAAACTTACAGCTCCCATTTCCTTAATTCTTGCGAAACACTAATATATTTTCTGTTCTTTTAAATTTTCAAAATCTTATTTTTGACCCATTACATTGATTTCATGACTAATGAGTCACAACCGCAGTTTTAAATTACTGACATTAGGTTAAAAAATACTGACAAAACTCTACAAACACTGATACAGAAAATCTCCAAGGTAGACTCTTCTTACATGAAAAACGAAAAAGCAAGGTGGAGACCAATATACAGAATATGATTTCATTTAAAAAAAAAATCATCATGTCCTGGCCGGATGGCTAAGTGGTTGGAATGTCGTCCCATACACTGAAGGGTTACAGGTTCAATTCCAGTCAGGGCATGTACGTAGGTTTTGTGTGTGTGTGTGTATTGTTTAGAGACACTTCTGAATTTTAGGTAGAAGGTTTTTTTAAAAAATTATGTATTTTTAGAGAGAGGGGAAGGGAGGGAGAAAAACATCACTGTGTGGTTGCCTCTCACGTGGCCCTCACTGGGGACCTCACTGGGTCAGCAACCCAGGCACGTGCCCTGACTGGGAATTGAACTCGCGACCCTTTGGTTCGCAGCCCATGCTCAATCCGCTGAGCTATACTAGCCAGGGCAAGATTTTTGTTTTTCTACGATGAGGACATACACATATACAATTTGAAACACTCAAAGAAGGACAACAGAAGTGTGTTAAAGACAGGAGACCTCGCATGGATCCATGCCCCCCCCAACCCTGTCCCGCCATGGCCCCTGCCTGTCCCTCCCCTTCAGGACATACCTGAGGGACTCATCCGGTGACTGTACTGTCCCACCAGGGCCTCCGGATTGTCAAGGAACCTGAGAGGACAGAGGTACGTGCAAAGGTCTTTTGGGGAAGGGACAGCAACCATTTAGACAAAACGTCTCATCGCTGCACAGTAAATGCTTATTATTCATGGTAGTTACGCCCTGTGGAGTCGCCCTGAACACTGAATTAGCGACTTCTGAATCTGCTTGTGGGGGAAATGTCGTATTGGGTTCCTATGAGCCTCTGGTCACAACATTCTCTTTTCTTTTTTTAAAAAACATTTCATTTATTTTTAGAGTGAGGGGAAAGAGGAGGAGAAAGACATGGAGAGAAACATCGATTGGTTGCTTCTCACAGACACCCCCAACTGGGGACCTGGCTGCAAGCCAGGCATTGCTCTGACTGGGAATCAAATCAGCAAACTTTCAGTCCACAGGCCAGAGCTCAATCCACGAAGCCACACCAGCCAGGGCTGCTCCCGACATTATCATCCACTGATCAATACATAATAACCTTGTTTTACGTGGTTATGTTTAACAGCATCTTATTTAACATAATGTGGATTTATCCACATGGGGCTCATGGCCAGCGGCACTGGGCTCGTGCCTGAGGGAAGCTCATCTAACACGAGGCCTCTCCCTGGAAGCACATCACTGCCTCTGACACTGAGGGACACAAGACAGCACTGCAGCCTGCGCTTGGGGCCGCTGTATTATTGATTGATTGATTGATTGATTGTGAGAGTACGCTCATTAAAGCGGGGGACAGTGAAACAAGTAAGGGCCTAGGATAGAAGCAGCAGCAGGAGAGCCTGGGCCGGGCTGCTTTGTCTCACTGGAGAGTCAGAGAAAAGGGGCCTTGGGGACAGGTGCAGGGGCTGAGCCCGGGACGAGCTGCCGCTGCCCACCGCTCCCCTGCTTGCCAGTCTCGTGGGTTCCTTAGACTTCAGGAGATGCCCACTTGAGAGGGAAGAAAGGCATGGGCAGGCACCTGAGAGGGAAGGCGCACCTTGGGGCCACTTGAAACAGCAAAATCACTGATAAAAAGCACAAAAACGTGGAAGATGGGGTTATAAAGTAGGCCACACGCAGAGCGCAGGCTTACAGTGAGACAGCGGAACCAAGAAGGTGGGGCACAGCCTGTCTCCCCTCTGCTGGGACCGTGGGCGTCAGGCTGCCCTGTTTTGTCCACTCTACGTGTGTCTGAGAATGACCGAGAAAGCACTGCTGAGTGTTGATTTGGGGGTTACAGGTACATTCAAGTGAATAGGCAAATTCACACATATGAAATCCGTGAATAATGAAGAATGACTATCCACACAGATATGTGCATACATATATACATATAAAAACACATACCACCCCTCTTGGACCACTCAGGAAAAACAGAAATTCATCTACTTCCTTGGCTTATCTCCATTGTCCACCCAGACCCTGGGCACTGTCCTTCCCTTCCCCCACCCTCCCAGAAGTCCCCAAGCCCCACCCACCGGCTCCCTAGCCCTCCCTGCCCCACACATCACCCTCTCCCTGGACCCCAGGTTCCTCCCCGGTCTCCCATGCACAGCCCCAGAGAGTCTATGCCCAGAGCTGCCTCTGCCCCTCCCAGGTTGCAGCCCTCCTGGGGCTCCCCAGTAAAGTCCCCGGGAGCAGGCCGGCCCTTCGGATCCTGTCTCCCTGACTTCCTCCCCTTCATCTCATGCTCTGGCCACACCAAAGTTTTTCTAGCTCCCCAAACACCCTCTGGCCTCATAATACCCTCTCTGCCCTGGACGGCCTTTCCCTGCCTTGACGCCCCAGGGTGGCTGCTCCCGCTTCGGGACACAGCTCAAGGGCTGGTGTCCTGGAAGCTTCCCCTGGCCCCTGCAGGCAGAGGAAGTCGATGTCTCCTGAGTTTGCTCGCACCCTTTACAGAAGGCCACAGATGCGCTACAGCGCCCGGTGAGATGCATGTATAGGAAGCGCTGGTCTGGCCCCTTTCTCCCTGCAGCCCCGGGATGTGTGTGGTGAATGAATGAGTGAGTGACAGAGCGAGGAGCACTCCTTCCCCCACAGGCTGTCACTGTCAGTGGTGGTGGGATTCTCCTGTCCAGCTGGCAGCCTTAACAGCAGGGACCAAATCGGGGTCACGTCTGTGCTTTCCCAGCTGGGCGCTGCGCACAGCAGAAAGCCACGGGGCACCACAGTGTCTCTTCTGTTTCGGTTTTTTTTAAAGATTTCATTTATTTACTTTTTTAGAGAGAGGAGGAGGAAGACAGGAAGAGAGGGAAACATCAGTGTGTGAGAGATACATCAATTGGTTGCCTCTCACATGCCCCCAGCCAGGGACCTGGCCCACAACCCAGGCACATGCCCTGCCTGGGAATCGAACCAGAGACCTTTTGGTTCGCAGGCCGGTGCTCAATCCACTGAGCCACACCAGTCAGGGCTCTTGTTTCTTTTAGCCATTCATTCTGGCATGAACTAGGATGTACAAGAAAATTAACAAATATTTGTTGAGTGAATGGAAAAAGGCCACAGCACCAACCACTAAGATGTCCCAGAGGAAGACAAGTTAGGGTTCCAAAAAACTTGCATGCTCCGACAGCGCCCCCTCGTGGTTCTTTTCGTTACTGCCTCGACTCTGGGCGGTGGGGTCCAGAATGATGGCGATATTACCGCCCAGGTCTCCAGGCGGAGCCGGTTCACCTGCCCCGCCCTCCCTCGGTGGTTGCTTGCGGTTGGGGTCAGGGGCTCTGTAATAAAGTGCTGCTTGTACTGAAATCATCAATATTAAAACGCTTACTAGGACCCATTTTCTTTACTCTGCACCGCCTTGGCGACTGCAGAGCCTCTGAGCGAGGCACCTGATGTCATCACTCAGACACGAAGGGGAAGGTGGGAGAGATGTGAAAAAGGAGACATGACTTCTTAGGAGTTAGGGAGGTAGAGGGAGAGAGGACTCAGCCCATCGGAGCCTCAGCAGGTGGTTCAACTGATGACAGGAGGGGCCCTCAGCTGACCTCCAGCATTTGCTAGCACAGGGCTGGCCCACCAATGCCCTGGGAAGACAGGTCCTGGATGGATGGATGGATGGATGGATGGATGGATGAATGAATGAATGAAGAGTTCATGTAAGTGCCATCCTGCCGGCCTGGAAATCTCACTTCCCGCTTGCCTGCCTGGGAAATAACTTTGCTCTCTATAGACTGAGCCAGGCATCCCCTGGGTCAAGGGTCCCAGGGGGCTGAGGCCAGGTCACCTGCCTCCCCTCTGCTCCCACAGCGCCCCCTGGGGGCTTCCACCATCACATGCAGTGCCTGCTTCCTGCCCAAGTGTCTGCCTCCAGCCTGGGAATCCCCAAGGCTGGGGCCTGTCTGCCTGACCTGTGTGTCTACACGGAAGCCCAGGCCTGAGAAGAAAGGCTCACGCATTCATTTTACAGCGATCTCATGGGCACTCACCACACCCCCAGCACTGTGCTGCGAACCACGCGGTGACGAGGAGAGCCGGTGTGGCCCTGCCCTCAGAAACATGACGCCAGGGGGCGCTGTGGAGGACCTGCTCCCTGCCGCCCGGTGTCGCCTCTCCTCTTTGATGGCAGGATCCCCAGGGTCAGCAGCCACAGGCCGCAGACATGTCCCAAGGCCACCGCAGCTCAGGGTGGCCACGTGACCAAGAGACACACATAGTCTCCGGTCCTTCCCTTTCAAAGTGTCGGGCGACGGTGGCAGCAGGGCTGGCGCCCAGAGAAGGAGGCACCTGTACCCCCGGCCTCCCACTCTGGGGCTGTTCGCGGAGGGAAGCCAAGGTCTGCCTCGTCTGGCCCACAGTGTTGCTGTGGGGTCTGCTTGCAAGAGCAGCTCAGCCTTGGCCCTAACTAAGACAACAGAAACATGCAGAGGAGCGGGCCACGCCCTTCAGGCCCGCTCAACCCGTCAGCGGCTGGGCAGCACGCTCCTGCCGCCTGTGCCCGTTCTGTGACCCGGCATTCGCACCCGGCTGCACTTTGCACGTGGAAAGCTACGGGAGGGCTGGAGAGTAAGTTCCAGCAGCAGTGAGTCCGAGAAAACAAGGCAGTGGCACGTGTCTGCCAGACTCTGAGGCAGAGGCAGCCTGTGGAAGCCTGGGAGCTGGAGGCCTCTGTCTGTCTGTCTTTCCTTCCTTCTGCAGGGATGTTAGGGGCCCATCAACCAAACTGAGACCTCCTCCTTGTCTCACCACCCCTCTGGAGATGACTGACCCATCACCCTTGCCGTGAGACCCACCCTGGCTATTAAATCTATAAGATTGGCAGGTGCCCGCACCCTGCCGGTCCCCGGCACCCTGCTGGATCTCCCCAGGGCTCTCACTGGACCGCCCTACCGGTCTGACCGCTGACCTGCGCTGTGCTCCACTCTTGGTCTCTTCCCCTCTTCCCCAGTGGGTGTGGGAGTTCCCCGAGGGCAGGAATGCACGTCTTACTGGATCCTGTGCCCCAGGGCCTAGAACGGCTTGTGAGCACAGCACATGCCACACAGCTGAGGGCTCAGCGGAGGAAGGCTGCGTCCAGCCTCCTGCCCTGGGGACACATGGGCTTTGAAGTGTTTCAAGGACAGAGGTGCATTTAAACAAGCAAAGTTAGGAGAAGTATTCAGAGGTGGCGAACCAGCGACATAGCTGACGGTTCAGAGACACAGCACTGAGTGAAAGAAGGCCGGAAACAATGGAATTTCGAGCAGAGCACTATTTATGCAGAGTAAGTACACTCATCGTACAGAGTTCAAGGACACAGACACATCCGTACAAGCTTCTTTAAAAGCAGTGGTCAGAAGCACGAAACCCAAGGCACATGGAACACTGGGGTGAAAGCTGGCGAACACAGTGGCGTGTGAAAAAGGCCAGGAACGGGTTCGATTTAGCGAACACCATTTGTGCAAGTTGGACCACACAGTGCCGCCACCGTCATGCACGTTAAGGGTACAAATACAGTTAAGCCGACGTGTCAGTAGAACATGGGTGTGGCATGTTGGTGTGGGTGGGTATCCATGGGTGAGGGGGACAGATGGGGGACACTGAAGGGGAAGAATAAAGCGAGCGAGGCTTGGGAGGAACACAGCACGCTGAGAACTGAGAAGCTGCGGACGCGATGCTGTTCGCTGGTGAGTCTTCCTGCTTCCCACGCTGCACAGCCTCCCTGGAAACGCTCACCCCTCCCCACACCGCTGCTGACAGCTCCTGTGGTACTGCTGAGTCTGAATCTCTGCACAGACTTCGTTTCTGCACTTCGGACACTGACGGCCAACTACCCCTAGACGGCCCTCCCTGGGGACTCCTGGGCAGCTCTCAGCCTCAAGTCTGCACCAGATCTTGGATCCCATCCTCTGGGTCTGCAGCGCTTCCCTGTGTCCCTCCGGCTGTCCACTGACTGCCCTTGGTGACGAGGACCAAGGTCCTCCCCACCCCTGCTAACTTCCCTCCGCCTGTGGTGCCGAACCTTTGCAAACAAACACCTTTGTCCGTGGTGCTGAACCTCACACCTCAGCACGTCCCTTCCCAGGCCCCAGGGGCCGGCTGGGGCGCTGTCCTTGGTGCTGAATGTGTAACCAGAACTGGCCGGCTCTGGTGGTTTTACACGCAGATGTGAAGGGAGGGCAGGTGTGAACACCGTCAACTGGTGCTGCCTGTGCTGAGGAGGGCCCAGACCGACCGCTCAGTTGCCCACATGCTCGTGAAGGAATGAATGAGTCATGTGGTCCAGTGAGTGGTGAGCCTTTTTTACAGGCCGGCTCTCCGAGGAGTGCCGTGTCCCTGCCTCCCCCGAACCCTTCCATCGCCCCCCGCAGTGGGTGCTAATGGGATCCCATCTCACTGAGGACACTGAGGCTTGTGGAGGTTAAGGTGCCCACCCAGCCCTCCGCAGCTGTGTGGCCGGAGTCCAACCCCAGGCAGCGGGGCCCCAGAGCCCACGCTCTGGTCTGCTGGGAAAGACAGGAGAGCAAACGCCTGAGAACTGCAGAGGCCCTGGCTCCCCCGGACACCGCCTCCCTGTCCTTTCTGCCCCCCGTGGGGTTCTGGGTTCCTGCCCCTGCTGCAGGGGTGCTGAGTCAGTGCTGGGCTCCGCTGACCCCCAGACTCACTTCTGCTTCAGCTCCATGACGGCCTCGATGTCGGACAGGTATTTTGTCCACGGCAGGGTCCCATAGATCCACTTCAGCAAACAGTAGCCCAGGGTCTGGAGGTCACTGCGGCGGAAGGGCCCTGGGGAGGTGGGGGAAGAGGTGGCGGTTCGGTCTAGATGCTCCACCCACTGCCACGCCCACCCCCTGCCTGCCTCTCTCTCTCTCTGCCCCCCACCCCCCTCACGGACTCAACCAAGCACTCACACATTCAACCACCCAAACACACGGCCCTCGGCTGTTCATTCACTCTTTGCCCACTCTCATGCGTCTCTCAGTTACTCATTCACTGTCTCAGCTCTCCCTCCATCTCTGCTCCCACTGGCTCACTCCCTCATCTCCTTGTCCTTCATCCATTCGATGAGCCCTCAGAGCCCGGCGCGCCAGGCCCATCCAATTTCTCAAACTGTCGACAAGAGTGTGGCTGGGTCCCAGTCCTTCAGTCTAGTGATGGCTGTATTGTGGGGTTACCCGAGCCACAGAGGACACAGAACAGGGCACACACAACCTCAGCAGGGGAGCAAAGACGACTACTGGGTTTTATTTTTGTTATGCTGCCCAGACGTCATGATTTGGACGACAACTTGAGTAAGCATTCACCAAACACTGACAGCCGACTGCACCTGACCTTCTGCCACCTGATGCCAGAGGCACAGGCACCGTCCCTTCCCCGGGTGGGCTCAGAGCTCAGTTTGTGGGGAGGACACAGGCGCACGGATGGCCGTGGTCTCAAGGGATTTGGGAAAGAGGGCCTGTGACCTCCTCGGGGATCCTGCCCTGAGCTCTCTGCTCACTGTACACTTTCCTTGGATAGTCTCACTCCTCTCCCAGGGCTTCGGCTGACAACTCCTGAGATCCTGTTGACCTCTGAGTCTCGGTCCCCAGTTTACTCCTGAGCTGCAGACACAGGGAGCCAACTGCTTCCTCAGCGGCCTCTCCTGGGAGACTGGTGGGCAACTGTCAAGTTCCAAGTCACCACCACATCCTGAATCTGATCCTCCGGACCTGCAGGGTTTCCTCGGGCCTAGCTGACCTCTGTCCTTGGTGCTGAACCACTACCCACTACCCCCCCCAATGCTTGGGGACACTATTCTTCATTCTTTTTTCTTTTTTTAAAGGAGACTGAGCAGTAGGCTAGGGTTGGAAGTTGATAGGGTTGGGTTTTGGTTTTTTTTTTTTTTGAAGAATTTATTTATTTATCTTTAGAGGGGAAAGGAAGGAGAGAGGGAGAGAAATATCAATGTATGGTTGCCTCTTGTGCATTCTCTGCTGGGAACTGGCCTGCAACCCAGGCATGTGCCCTGACTGGGAATCGAACTGCAATCCCTTGGTTCACAGGCCCGCGCTCAATCCACTGAGCTACACCAGCCAGGGCTATTCTTCATTCTAAAGATTTTATTTATTTATTCTTTTAGAGAGAGGTGAATGGATGGAGAAAGAGAGGGAGAGAAACATCAATGTGTGGTTGCCTTTCACGCACCCACCACTGGGGACCTGGCCCACAACCCAGGCATGTGCCCTGACTGGGAATGGAACAGCTGACCCTTTGGTTCACAGACTGGCGCTCAGTCCACTGAGCCACACCAGCCAGGGCTCTATTCTTAATTCTAAATCCCTGTCAGGGCTCCTTTAGGTAACTCCATTGTCTGGTCCTCTGCTGTCCGTGGCTGTGAAAACCTAGGGCTGCCCCTGTATGAGAAGCGTGTCCCCAGGGTCCCGACCCCTTTCTCTGGCCTCTTACCGCATCCCTTGTGCACGTCCATGCTGATGAACTCCAGGTCCCCCTCATGGGGGCTCCTGCTGCCTTCCACGCAGGCCACGTGTCTGCCGCCTGGGGAATAGCGGAAGGCGAAGCCGTAGCCTGCCAGGGTCACCTGTGTGGGTGCGGGGAGAAACCATGCAGTTTGGAGGTTAGGAGCCTGGACTCCGGAATCAGACAGTTCAATTGTGGGTATAACCAGAAACAAATAAATGCCCAACAGCACCAACGAGTGTAAAGTGAAAAGAACTTAAACCGTTCATCCCTACTGCAACCCAGCCCCCTAAACCTATCACCCAGAAGTAACCATTGAAAATAACATCTTATTGCTTCAAATAGTTTTCTTTAAATAACTGTAAACCCGTGTGGACAGGGCAGGGGCTCTAGTTTTCCACAAAGGGATCTCACTACACCTCCTGTTGGGCATCCAGCTTTTTGCGCTTCAAGCGAGGTTCAAGGCATTAACTCTGAGCCAGAGAGATCAGATTCAAATGCCGGCGTGGCCCTTAGGGGCTGTGCAACCTCGGGCAAGTTGTGTAATTTTTCTGTGCTTTGATTTCTCCATTTGTAAAATGAAGACAATGATAGTCCCCACCTTGCAGGCTGGTTATGGGGCTTAACTGAGTTGAAAACAAAAAGTGTTTTCGGCCAGGCACACAGCCGGCCCCACCTGCATTTTAACGGCTCACTGTATTCTGCCCGTTGGACAAAGGACAACTATTGGTTTTGTCCAAGACAGATCTACAGCCTTTTCTTCTGGTCACAGTTTGTGATATTTAACTTTAAATGTAACCTCACCGGGTGCTCAGATATTTGACCAAACATTCTAGGTGTGTCTGTGAGGGTGTCTCTCAGGAAGATTAACATTAAAATTTTTTCCCCTTTTATTGATTCTGAAGAGAGGGGAAGGGAGGGAGAAAGAGAAACATTCATTGGTTGCCTCTTGCATGCACCCTGACTGGGCACTGAACCCACAGCCCAGGCATGTGCCCTGACTGGGAATTGAGCCTGTGACCTTTTGGTTTGCAGGATGATGCCCAACCAACTGAGCCACACCAGCCAGGCCTGGCTAAGATTAGTATTTAAATCACAGTCTAAGTAAAGCAGATTGCTCTGTCTAATGTGGGTGGGACTCAGTCAGCAGTTGAGGGCCCCAGTAGAAAAAAAGGCTTCGTGAGTGTGAGCGGGGACAACTCCTGGCTGACTGCAAGAGCTGGAACATTGGCCTTTTCCGGCCTTGGACTGCAACATGGACCCTTCTCGGGCCAACCTCACAGTCAATTTTGCTGGTTTTTCAGGCCTTTGGACTGACCAGAACCACACCATCATCTCTTCCTGGTCTTCAGCTTGCCAGCGGCATATCTCCAGGTTCTCAGTTCCCATAATTGTGTGAGCCAATTCGTTAGAACAGATCTTCTGTACAATTCTGTACACCAGTGATTTTCAACCTTTTTCAACTCATGGCACACATAAACTAATTACCAAAATTCTGCAGCACACCGAAAAATGTATTTTTTGTTGTTCTGACAAAAAAAATAGGTATAATTTTGATTCATTCCCCCTGGACAGCTACTGGTGTGTTGCCATTTTTTTAAAAAATTGACAATCTAAGGGAAAAGAGGTCAGTGCCCCTGACTAACTAGTCGGATATTGCATGTTTTAAGAATTCCTGTGGCGCACTGGTGGGAAATCGTTGCCGTACATCACTGTGCGAGCCAATGGCTTATACTCAGTCTCTTCCTGTGCATTCTGTTGGTTCTGCTTCTCTGGAGACCTCTGACGAACACAGCCTGAGGATTTTTCTCTGGGATCTCCTCTCTCCAACTCTTAGCTCACGTGACTGAGGCGAGGCTCACCGGGCCTATTTCTACTGGGCTGCTAAGCTCAGGGGATTTAAGCCTGATTTGCTGGTGGTGATTTTGTCAGCATGAGGGAAGAGAGTCTTGCCTGGGAATGACCAACTGGTCCTAGATTCAGCCATGCCTGAAACCAGTGAAGTCCTCCATTTTTCCATTCTCTGGACCAATATATTGCACTCCTCCCTTTTTAAACTTTTTTTTTTGCTTAAGTCATGTCATTTAAAAAATAATTGTAATCTACTTGGAACATGTATAAAGGACACACGGACAAAACCGTGTCCAGTTTTGTTCCCCAAAGAGGGGAAGGATCAAGGGTGGAAAGTGGGGATGGCTGGGATGGGGGGAGTGGTGGGAGGAAAATGGAGACAACTGTACTTGAATAATAATAAAAACTGTGGAAAACCCCCACCATTTAATCAGTACCCTACTGGGAGCGTGTGTTGAAGGTTTTCCCACTTTACTATTACCATCAGTGTCGTAAGGAACGCTGCATATTTAAACATGCATCTCTGAACAGCCCCATGAGTATGTGGGTAGGACATATTCCTGAGAGGAACTGGTGGGTCAAACACACACATTAAAAATTTTGGCTGCTATATGCAAATTACCTTCCAAAGAGGTTGCCCAATTCATACTTCTAACAGAATATAAAGCACTTTTCTTTTTTAAAGTATATTTTATTGATTATGCTATTAAGTTATTGACTATGCTATTAGGTTGTCCCAATTTTTCTTTTGTCCCCCTCTGCCTGGTACCTGTCTTCCCTCCAGCAATCCACCCCTTAGTCCACATCTACTGGTCATGCATGTAAGTACTTTGGCTTCTCCATTTCCTATACTATTCTTAACCTCCTCCTGTCTATTTTGTACCTACCACTTATGCTTCTTTTTCTAAAGATTTTTTCTTTTTTAAAGTATTTATTTATTTTTAAAGAGGAAAAGGGAGGGAGAAACATTAGTGTGTGGGTGCCTCTCACACGCCCCCTACTGGGGACCTGGCCCACAACCCAGGCATGTGCCCTGACTGGGAATGGAAGTTGCGACTCTGGTTCGCAGGCTGGCACTCAGTCCACTGAGCCACACCAGACAGGGCCCATTTATGCTTCTTAATCACTGTACTTTTCCCCCACTCTCCCCCTTTCCCCTCCCTGCTTTTAATCCTCCAGATGATCTCCGTATTTAGGATTCTGTCCCTGTTTTAGTTTTTTAGATTCAGTTGTTGACAGTTGTGTTTGTTGTCATTTTAATGCTCAGTTTTGATCTTCTTTAAATAAGTCCCCTTAGCCCTGGCTGATGTGGCTCAGTGGATTGAGAGCTGGCCTGCAAAGCATAGGGTCGCTGGTTCATTTCCCAGTCAGGGCACATGCCTGGGTTGCTGGTCAGGTCCCCAGTAGGGGGCGTGTGAGAGGCGACCACACATTGATGTTTCTCTCCCTCTTTTTCCCTCCCTTCCCCTCTCTCTAAAAATAAATGAATAAAATCTTTTAAAAAAATAAGTCCCCTTAACATTTCCATATAATGAGGGCTTGGTAATGATGAACTCCTTTAGCTTTACCTTGTCTGGGAAGAGCTTTCTCTGCCCTTCCATTCTAAATGATAGCTTTGCTGGACAGAGTAATCTAAGTTGTAGGTCCTTGCTTTTCATCACATTGAATACTTCTTGCCAGTCCCTTCTTGCCTGCAAAGTTTCTTTTGAGAAATCAGCTGACAGTCTTATGGGAACTCCTTTGTAACTCTGCTTTTCTCTTGCTGTTTTTAAGCTTCTCTCTTTATCTTTAAGCTTTGACATTTCAATTATGATGTATCTTGGTGTGTTCCTCTTTGGGTCCAACTTGCTTGGGATTCTCTGTATATCCTGGACTTGCATGTCTACTTCCTTCACCAAATTAGGGAAGTTTTCTTTTATTATTTTTTCAAGTAAGTTTTCAATTCCTTGCTCTTCCTCTTCTCCTTCTGGCATCCCTATGATTTGGATGTTGGCACTTTTGGAGATGTCCCAGTCTTCTTAATCTCTCATTAAAAAAAAAATTCTTGTTTCTTCATTTTGTTCTGGTGGACGGTTTATTCCTTATGTTCCAAATTGATGATTTGAACCCTGGCTTCCTTCCCTTCACTGTAGATTTTTCTTTATTTCCCTTAGTGTAGCTTCCATTCCTTCCCTTATGCTTTTGCCATACTTTTAGTGTTCTTTGAGAATCCTGATCACTAGAGTTTTCAACTCTGCATCTAATAGGTTGGCTATCTCCATTTCGTTTAGTTCCTTTTCTGGGGTTCTGTTCTGTTCCTTTATTTGAGCCATATTTGTCTCCTCAGTTTGGCAGCCTCCCTGTGTTTCTATTAGATAGAGCTGGTTTGACTCCCTGACTTGGTGCACCTGTTACGTTGTACGGGGCAGAGCTTTAGGTAATTTCCAGGGCAGGGCAACCTGCCTCACTGTTTTGTGGGGCTGTATGTGGGGCAGGGGTCGGATAGGGGACAGTGCTGCTGTCTGGCTGCTGGAGGCTTGCTCGGCACTTGCCCCGTTTCCAGTCACCTTGCCCACTTCCTGTATGCAACTGGTGCCCCTCTAGCCCTGTTGCCCTGATGGTGGGTGGGGTGCGTATGTTCTAGGATTGTGTGGGCCCTTGAAATGGACTCTCCTGAGAGACTGGCCATTTCTTCCACCACCCTAACCCCCACTGGTTTTTATAGCCAGAAGTTATGAGGCTTTATTTTCCCAGCACTGGAACCCTGGGCTGTGTAGTCTGGCCCAGGGCTGGGATGGCTTGATCCCCAGGTATCCCCCCCAATTTCTACCAACTGCGTGTGAATGTGGGACCACCTGCTCCAATGGCTGCCACGACTGCCATCACACTGTGTCCCCTCCACCCTGGCTCTCTGTCTCTGCCCCTCCTGTCCATCTGGATGAACATGGCTCCTTCAGATCCTTGGCTGCTGGACTGCCATACAGTTCGATTTTCTGGCAGCTCTGGGTGGTTGTTGTTTTGAGGTTAGTTGGGATCCTTCACACAGCTGTGCAGGGAGGTGAAGTGTGTCTACCTATGACTCCATCCTGACTGGAAGGTGAGAGCCGAACTTTTTTTCTGTCCTTTTGTCATTATAGATGCTACCATTCTTTTAAATGTTGTCTGCTCAAAGGGTTAAAAAACAGTATGTTTTAATTTTCATTTCAATGATTATTAGGGAGGTTGAGCATCTTTTCATGTATTTAACTAGCCTGTGGATTTGTTTTTCAATGAACTGCTCTTCCTATCCTTTACCCATTTTTCTATTAAGGTGCTGCTCATCTCTAGTTTTGCTCTAGCCAGGTAGCTCAGTTCGTCAGAGTGTCTTCCTGGTGGGTTCGATCCCCAGTCAGGGCACATATGCGAATCAACCAATGAATGCATCAATAAGTGGAACAACAAATCGATGTTTCTTTCTCTCTTTCTCTCTCTCTCTCTCTCTCCATTCCCGTCTCCCTAAAATCAATTTAAAAAAAACTGAAATGGAAGCTTTGAGATAGGTGAGATCCTGAGCCCAGGGAGCCCCAAGGTGGGGAGGACCTGACTATTACCTGACTCAGGTCCTCTGGGTTCACAAAGATATTGTCAGCTGTCACATTTCCATGAACATACTCGTTCTCGTGGAGGAATTCCAAGGCATCCAGCTGGGGAGGAAAAAGGATCTCCATGAGCAGCATGACTCACACTAAGCAGCTCTGATGCAAAGCCCGGTGACTAAATCCCCGCTGTTGGGCCTGTGGTCATATGGCCTGCTTATGACCCGGGTGGTGGTGGGGTTAGGCCTGGCTCATTCTGGGGGGAGCATTAGGAAGTCCACTCTGATAGCACACCAAACCAGGTCTTCTAGTAAGGCTTCAAAAACGTCATGCCCTGGCTGGTATAGCTTAGTGGAGTGAGTGCTGGCCTGCGAACCAAAGGGTCGTGGTTCGATTCCCAGTCAGGGCACATACCTGGGTTGCAGGCCAGGTCCCCAGCAAGGGGTGTGCAAGAGGCAACTACACATTGATGCTTCTCTCCCTCCCTCTGCTTCCCTTCCCCTCTCTTTAAAAAGTCAATAAATAAACTCTTTTAAAAAAATGTAGTATTAAAAAAAAAATTCAGCAGTAGACCTGGTTGGTGTAGCTCAGTGGATTGAGCGCAGGCCTGAGAACCAAAGAGTTGTCAGTTCAATTCCCAGTCAGGGCACATGCCTGGGTTGCAGGCCAGATCTCCAAATGGGGGTGTGTGAGAGGCAACCACACACTGATGTTTCTCTCCCTCTCTCTAAAAATAAATAAATAAAATCTTTAAAAACAAAATTCAGCAGGGAAGTGAACATTTGGTTTTCTATCTCTTAGATCTATTTCTTAGTTGATTGCAAACCCAGGAAGGGGAGAAGTTGGTTACTTATTGCCCCCTGCCAAAAAACCCCCCAAAGTCTGCATATATCAAAGAGTTCTTCTCGTTTCTCCTAGAGAACAGAAATAAGTTTAGTTAAGCAATTTATATTTTTATCTCTCACTCCGACTTCTCCACTGAGCTCCAGACTCATACACTGAACTGCCTCGGTGTTAGTTACATTGTGATGACATCCCCGAGGCCCCCTTGACCCCTAGGGTTAACTGCGCACCAAGTTCTGCTTGCCCTACAAACTCTCCATCCTCACAGCCTGACGCCTCTCCTCAGGCCTCGCCCTCTCCTGGTCCTCCCCCAGGGCCCACGGTGGGGGGGACCTCTTCTGCATGCAGAGCCGACAGTGCCCCTCTGCTGCTCCCAGTCCTGCCATGGCTCCCCAGTGCCTCCGGACAGAGTTCCAGCTCCTCAGCCTGGTACTCAAGGCCCTACATGAGCTGGTCTCTGCTGATCTCTCCGCATAATCTCTTACCCTTTGTCCCTCCACATGCCGCAGTGTGGACACTCTGAGCATAAAAACGTTTGGGACTCACCTAATGTGTCACCTTCCTGCCACATTCATGCCTTGCCCAATTTAAATTTGGTCCTCTTATTCACCATCATAGCAGGGGGACACTTCTACTCAGGAACTTTACTTCATTTGTGCAACCATTTAACTTCATCCTCTTTGACTAGACATAAAACCCATGTCTGTGCTATGCCCTACCACACTCCCAGCCCCTGGGACAGTGCCTGACATCCAGCGTGGACCTGGTAAATATTTAATGAAAGGATGGCCCTGGCTGGTGTGGCTCAGTGGACTGAGTGCCGGCCTGTGAACCAAGGGGTCGCTGGTTTGATTCCCAGTCAGGGCACATGCCTGTGTTGCAGGCCAGGTCTCCAGTGGGGGCACATGAGAGGCAACCACACACTGACGTTTCTCTCTCTCTCTTCCCCTCTCTCTAAAAATAAATACATAAAATCCAAAAATAAATAAAAGAAAGGATGGATAAAAGAATGAATGAATGAACCAATGCCTTATGCTCTCTGTCCCATATAAGCCTTTGCCCAAGCTGTATCCTTGGCCTGAATATTCTCCTCATGTATCTCCACTCCCACTCTACCCAGGACCTTGCTCCTTCCCACTCCTGCCTCAGAGAGGACCTCCATCAGGAAGCCCAATTGAAGCCCTCAATTTGAGGCTGGGGCCCCATCCTCACCTCCCACGGCCCTGGAACGCCCCTCCTACTTATCCCCTGGTTCTAACCGCCTGTCATTCTCCCGCGTCAGTCAGTGTGCGGGTCCTCAGGGTCCGGCAGGGGCAAATGCGGACTGAACTTGTCAGTGGGCAGACTGATAGGCCGGAGCCTGGCAGCCATCCCCCCACCGGGAGCCAGGGTGCTTGGGTACCTACCAGCCGGTAGGCCAACTGGAACACAGACAGCATGGGTATTGTATGCTGCAGGCTGTCGTCCAGGGCCGACTGAAGGCTCCTCCCCAGCATGGGGAACACCAAGAACCTGGAAGACACGCGTGTCCCAGGAGGTGGGAGAGATGACCGGGGGAGGGGGCAGAACAAAGGCCACCAAGGACGGACTGTGGCTGGGTGGCTGCCAGGTCCTTGTCCTGAGCAAGAGGAAGGGTTCTGACTGAGGGGGGTCAGCCTGGCTCAAAGCGGGAGAAAGGAAGGAAGCAGCTATCTGGCTGACGGCCCCAGGGTCCCAGACATGCCCGAGCACCTGACAGGGAGAGAAAAAAGGGCCCAGTGAGGTGGCGACTCACCTGTACCTGTCCTCATGAATGCCAAAACCAACGCAGGTGGGGATGGCCAGTAGGGGGGTCAATTGCAGCTTCTTCCACTTGTTCACTGTGGGAGGCAGGGACCTGAGAGGTTAGAGACCCCTGGTCCCAGGCCCATGGGGACCACAGCCCATTCTAAGCAGAGCGCACCTAAGCTCAGGCCAGACCTGGGTCTCCTGGTTGGAGACGCAACCTCTGTGGGCGGGTTGACAATGGGTGTGCTGACAGGGTCAGCCTGGTTGGCCCGAGTGTCTGTCATCTCTGCGTGCAGGTGACGAGGGGTGAACATGGGAGAAAGAATATACAGATCCGGAGTGAGCGGAAGGGATAAGCACAGCAGAACTTCCGGACACACACACACACAGCTGGTAAGATCGGGAAATGTCTGAACCGTCATGGTGCCACTAGATGTCAGCCTGTGCTCTGGGGCCTCAGTGGGATGGCCGGACCCAGAGCTGTGCTGACGAGAGCTGAATACGCCGGCTGTCCAGCGGGAAGGGCCTGGTTTGTACTGCTGGCCAACCTCCGTGGTGTAAATACTCCCACTGTGGCTGACTTCAAGCCACTGCTACGACACCACAGAACGTGGAGATGGGAGAGATGCACCGCGGCGCAGTCATGTGGTGTTTCCGTCATCCGGGCACAATGGGCGCCAATGGGGTACGGATAACAGAAACAGAGACGAATAACTGGGAAGTGACACGTTTTGAGTATTTACCACCCTTGCTCTGAATCTAATTTATTTGATGGTTCATTGATGTAATTAATTTAAATAATGGCTATGTTTAACAACTGGCTTGAGTTAATTTTGAACTTAATCCTCAGCTCTCGAGAGCTGGTGTGAGCTGGCCTCAGCGCACGTTGTCTGTCCTGTGAGGACTGAGGGTGACAGGAGCAAAGCTGGGTCTTCTGTTTGCCCCCGACGCTTCCCACACCTTCAGGGAGAAGCTAGTTGCCTGCACCAAGCTGGCGCCCCGAGTCCCTTGCCCTCGCCCACCTCCCTGAGGAATACCTTGCAGAGGCTTGGCGGCCCGCTGGAAGAAGTGCTGCTCATTGAACAAGCGCCCGTCCTTGGCATCCTAGCGTGGGATGGGGGGAGAAAGCTGTCCCACTGGAGTCTCTGGGACAAGGGACCCTGGCTCATCACCCCAGGGCA
The DNA here is from genome assembly GCA_028533065.1 of Trachops cirrhosus. Classification (NCBI taxonomy): domain Eukaryota; kingdom Metazoa; phylum Chordata; class Mammalia; order Chiroptera; family Phyllostomidae; genus Trachops; species Trachops cirrhosus. The sequence continues at coordinate 42,653,292 of CM052550.1, forward strand.
ATGCCAGCCACAACCCAGATTCCCCACCAGGTCCTGCACAGCAGAACCGAATTCCCCAGGGTGCGTGCTACCCATGAACACGTGTTGGAGGCCCCACGTTATCTCCCGTTGCCCAGGCTCTTTTCCTTTCTCTTGTGACGGGACCGACAAGTTTTCCCTACACGTGTGGCCTTCATAAAAGCTAGATTTCTGAGCTTCCTCTGAAGTGAGGAATGACCACATGGCAGGTTTTGGACAATGGGGGTGTGAGCTGAAGAGATGCGGGCAAGTTCCTCGGTCATGCCCTTACTGGGCTGGGGCCAGCCCTCCCCTTCCTCTCCTATTCATGTTGGCTGGAATGCACGTGTGACGGTGGGAGCTGGAGCAGCCATTTCCGCCCACGGGATGAAGGTTATGGGTTGAGGATGTCAGAGCAACGAGAGAAGGAAACTGGGCCCATAGGTTATGGAACTGTCATGTCAGCCCTGGACCACTGTCCCTGACTTTTACGTGAAAGGGCAGTAGAATATTATCTTTCCTAGGACAATTTGTTAACATTGGGTCATCTTTTTCTAGCAGTAAAGCCAAATATTTTAATTAAATACAACTAGTACAGCTGAGTTTTTAAAAGCACAGGGTCGAAGAGAAGCAGGTTCCAATACCAGATCTGTCATTCATTCATTCTTTCTACAAAGCACCTACTATGTGCTGAGTATTGTTTTTGGCATCGGAGCTAAAGTTGTGAACAAAGAAACTTGCATGCTGAGTGTCCCTGGGCAGGGCACTGAGTCCCCATTTCCTCATCTGGAAAAAGGGGAAACGTGGTAACCACCCCACAGGCTTGCCTGTGAGGCTCTCGGCCCAGAGTGGGCTGGAATGAGCTCTCCTCAAGCAGGTGGAGCCTGGCCCTGGAGCCCTTGCTCCAACCACTCACATGGAGGGGCCCGATCCAGCTGCCCCGGTTTTCCAGGGGTGAGTGAGAAAATCCGAATAAATAAGTCACCCATAATTCCTGCACTCAGGGATGACGGTGAGACCGCTGACCTTGACCATGCCCCCTGGTAGGCACCTCCTCTGCACTGCAGGACGGGACTTGCCTGCCTGGTTGCTCTCACTTTCTTGGTTTATTTTCCTGTTTGGTCCCCCCCTGAGTGCATGTTTCCTGTATTCTAAGGTCAGGTGTCATTGATTCCTCAGCCCAGGGACGCATCTGATTGGTTCTCTGTTGAACCTGAACACCCGGCACAGTTACATGTTAGAGCAGGTGCTCGGTAAACCCATCCTGCAAGGTGGGCCGTGGGCGAATGGGCCACCCGACGTGGGTATTGTTGGCTCCATCTCACAGATGAGGCAAGTCAGCTCGGAGAGGGGAGGCGCTTGCCCGATGGAACAGCGGGAGGCATCAGCGGCAGGCCCAGGCATGGACCTGGCTGCAGCTTCCGAGGGGCCCTATGAGGGGAAGAACCTGAGGCCCCTAGGGAGACGGGCCCTGCCCAGGGTACCACTGCTCCTTGCTCTCCTGCCTGCCCCAGCCCGCAGAGAGGTGTGGAGATCATGGTGCACTGGCCAAAGCCCCAGGCCCTCCCCTCAGCGTGGTCCTCCCCCACCCCAGGCACCCCCACAGGGCCACTCACTAGTTTCAGCGAGAATCTTTGTTTCTGCGCACTTGACTTGCTGGTGGACTCACAGGTGGAGAAAGACTCAGCTGTGGATGGACAACAGGAGTGAGGTCATAACCTACAGGGAAAGTGAGCGCACCCCCCACTTCCCGGGAATGAGCAGGGGTTTCAGTTGCCTGGTTCCCACAGGGTCCAGTGTGTTCTTGGCTTGTAAGACCCGCTCCTCCTCATTTTCAAACAGATTCCTTTTTTCTCCCTCTTTCACTCTCTGTTAATAGCCGGCTATGTAAAAGGGTTAACACAGCTGGCCTGAGACCGCTCTCCTTGGAACCGCCTGCTCGCAAGGCTGCTCATGGCTGGTATCTGGGAACCTGGATTTCGGGAGGGTCCCCGAACTCTAGGCTGCAGACTAGTACAGTACAGGTCTGTTAGGCACTGGGCCGCATGGCAGGAGGTGAGCTTGAATGTAATATGCTTGAATCATCCTGGAACCGTCCCCCCGCTCCCCAGTCTGTGGAAATACTGTCTTCCTCATAGCTAGTCCCTGGTGCCCAGAAGGTTGGGGACCGCTGCTGTGACCAGTCAGAGGGGCTCCCTCTGCCCAAACTGTCTTGCTGAACATCTGCTCTCCTTCTGGAGGCGGGCATGCTGCTGTGTTCCGGGCAGAGGGTGCCCACACGACCAGCCCCCAGTAAAACCCCGGGTTTGAAGACTCTAACAGTGCACACGGGCTGTCACATCTCGCAGTGCGTCCTGTGTGACTCCACAGGGAGAAGGGTCTGGAAGCTGCGCTGGCTGGTCTCCCCCGACACTTCGCCCCATGTGCCTCTCTTCTTTGCCAACTCTGCTACGTCCTTTCGCTGTGACGGATCGTGACGTGAGAGGCCCGTGGTCCCCCAGTGCATCCCTGAGCTCGGGGTGGTCCGGGGGACCCTGACCCACCCTGTCAGCCTTTGTCCACATTTATGGGTGAGTGCCACGTGATGGATGCAGAACCCCTCCAGGGAGGACTCGCTGCCTTAGTCCAGCCCCTCCCCGCCCACCACAGGCAGCCTTTAGCCCCTCAGCTGCAGATCCGGGGTGGCCCATACCCGATGTCCAACTGGTATGCTGTCTGACTATACTAAACCCCAGTGAACTGTGGGCTTGAACACGGTGAATTTTATGTTAACATAAGCTTTATCTTAAAAGGCGGCCTGAAACGCCTTGAAACCACCTAAAGGGCTAAGAACAGGGCCTGGCCTTGAATAAGAACTCAGTGAATGTTAGGTTATTACTAACACTTCTAGCATGATTATTTTCTTCATGGTAACAAGGTGTCTACTTTTTGATGTTTGAGTGCTGACAGATTTTAGGTCTGGCCCTGCCCCTTCCCTTTTCATCCCACAGCCGCATGAGCTGGTGGGAAAGCCTGGGGTTCTCTCCTCGGGTGCTGGTGGGAGAGTCAAACCACATGAGGCCCTGGCCCTGTGTGGGAACACTCACCCTGGCCCCACTTCTTAACCACAATAAAAACCCAGCCCAGGTGCCTTTCCTTGTCATCTCAGGACATTACAGACCTGCTCCCCACAGAGATAACTCTGAAGGAAATAAACCTTTCACATTCTCTTGGTGTGTGATATCATCAGGCTCAACACTGAAACCAAATGTGTGCAGGGTAGGGGGGCCATCCTATCTCTGCAGGGTAGTTATCCTTATCATTCAGTCACACTGGGCTTGCATTCCCACATGACAACAACAGGTGGAGCTAAAGGAGAGTGCTTTCCAGTTGGCCACAGTCGCCACCGCTCCCAATCGCCTTACTCCCAGCCTCCTGCACTCATTTACTCTACCTGCCTTTGCCGCTGTAGGTGGGTAGTCTGCAGTCCCAAGTTTAAGAAGATGCTGCCTAGAGGCAGGTCTGCAGCTGGGATATGGCTTCTGTTTTCATTCCCAGAAAGGGGTTTCCCTCCCCAAGATGGCCTGGCCCAGCCCAGCACCTTGCCTCCCCGCTCCCACCTGTAAACAGAGTGTACCTTCATAGAGAATGCCCTGGTCATCCCTGCTCTGAACAGCTCCCAGCTTCCAGTGTTGTCCACACTTGTCTGTCAGCACCGTCCCTGTGGGCAAAGCCTTAAACGAGGTGGTCACCCAGCTCCGCTTCACTGTCTGAGGGCTTCTTTTTGTTGCCTGCAGGTTCCTTTTGTGGGTGGGAGGTGTTTTCTGGGACCCTGCAGCAGGATGGCCAGAATAAAGAACAGGTATCCAGGAGAGAAAAGTTGAACAGGTAAGGAGACAATACTCATAGTACTGTCCATTTATTCATTTGTTCAATGAACAAATGCTTCCTGCCACCTTTCACAGGTCAGGTCTATGTGGGACAAAGCTGGGGACCCAGACACGAGTCAGACCTGGGCCCATCCCTCAGGAGCTCCTAACTAGGTGGGGGAGTCTGACCCGGGCACAGCTGGTCAAACAAGGCACTTCAGAGTGATATTAGAAAGAGACTAACTGTGCCTGGAGAAGTCAGGGAAGGCTTCCAGGAGGAGGGGGCATCTGAGTTCAGTCTTGTGGAATGGCTAGAATTTGCCAGGGGAAAAAAATGGACATTCCAGACATTTGACTAAAAACACCCTGAAACAGTACCTGACCTTGTGCTAAGTATAAAGAAACCTGTTAGACTGGCTCCCAGACGGGGAAGAGAATGGGGTGGTGTGGAGAGGAGGAAAAGATATTGGCAACTGGGCATGGACCCAGGAAAATTAACTACACCACTCCCCCACCTACTGTCCACCCAAGGCACAGGATGGCAAGAGGCAGTGGGGCTGGGAGGAGAACAAGGGGCAAAGAGGAGACACCGAGGGCCGTGGCTTCCGATCTCAGGGCCTGGTAGGAAGGGGACCAGCATATGGTCCTCAAGCCTCCCTTCTTCTCTGGCTGATGTGGGCCACACACAGATGACTCTACCTGGTCCCTGACCATAAAGGACTCTCAGTCTGGCAGTTGAGGCAGGAAGGGACAAGAAACCTGGAGGGGACATGTGCTCAAGTGAGCGGCACTGGCACTGTGGGCGCCCAGACAAAGGACGAAGAAGAGAGGCTCTACAGGGCAACGAGATGGCCTTGACCTAGCCTAGGGTGCTTAGAAGGGGCTTCTGAGAGATCCAAGCCTCTGAGCGTTGGAAAGGCCGCAGCAAGCCGGGCCTGGGAGGGAGGCGAGAGTGTCCTGGGCCGAGGGGTCAGGCTTAGCGAAGAAGGGAAGCCGCAGACCCTAACAAGAATTTCCAGAAAGCAACTGTCCTGTGCGGAGGGTCTGGTGAGAGCTCCAACGGGAAGCAGACCCCCCAGAGTCGCAGACCCCAGGCTGTGTGGCGAGGGGAGCAGTGGGTGACTGTGAGCAGGGAGGGGTGGGGTCAGAGTGGACTGCAGGGGGAGACTGGGGCGGGGATAAGGGGCCAGGTAGGTGTGAGAGACGCTGTGCAGGGGGATGATGCCCCACACATTGTCAGGTGACCTGCCTTTTAACCATCTACAGCCAGGCCGGACTGACCCTGGTTCTTACCTTTGGGTTTCTCGGGGGGACTCAAGGTATGTTCAGACCCAGAACTGTCACAGTCTGAGGAGAGGGACGATGGAGGAGAAGTGACACAGCCGGACCATTTCACTTTCTTGGCAGAGAGTTTAGAACTGCTGTTCTTCCCCCTCTTTGAGCCTAGTGAAGGGAAGACTGAATGCAGATGGGTTACAAAGGCCCTTTCCGGAACCGCAAACCCAGAAACCCTCGGTTCACAACCGCCCACCTCTTCTCTCCGGCCTTCACGGCCAAGTCTTGCTTCTCCTCCGGGGGTCTTAGCCTCTGTATTGTATCTTCTATCACTTTGTCACTCTGTTCATCTTTTAGGTAATTTTTCAGATCTATTTTCTAGTTCACTATTCTCTTTTCAGCTTTGTCCAGCCTGCAGTTTCAACAATCCAATGAGTTTCTGATTGCCACGATATTTGTTTTTATCATCACAGGTGATAAAAACACCTGTTGTTTGGTTCTTTTTCAAGTCTGCCAGGTCAATTCTTCCTGACTTTTGTTCCGTTTTTTACATATACGTAGATATAGATATAAAATATGTAACATATATACATATTATACATATGAATATATATAAAACCCTCACCAGAGGATATTTTTTTATTAAGTTTAGAGAAAGAGAAAGGGAGAGAGAGAGAGAGAAAGAAACATCGACGTGAGAAAGAAACATCGGCTGGTTGCCTCCCGTACGCACCCTAACCGGGGATCCAGCCCACAACCCCTTAGTGTGAGGGATGAGGCTCCAATCCTTCATTATAAATTTCTTCCTTGATTTCCTTAAACATATGAAAGGTGTCTTGTACCCAGTCTCAAATGTCAGTCCCCAGGCATCTGGTCTGCAGTCTGCTGTTTCTCCTGACAGTGGCTTGTTTCCTGGTGTCTTTGTTGATCCATCGAGAACGCATGTGCCCATGGGAATTCTGAGGCCAGTTTTTAAAGGATGTTCCGCCCTGACTGGTGTGGCTCAGTGGATTGAGCTCAGGCTGCAAACCAAGGGTCGCCAGTTCGATTCCCAGTCAGGACGCATACCTGGGTTGTGGGCCAGGTCCCCAGTACGAGGCGCTTGAGAGAAAACCCCACACTGATGTTTCTCTTCTCTTTCCCTTCCCCTCTCTCTAAAAATGAATAAAATAAAATCTTTTTTTAAATAAATAAAACCTTTAAAAAATAAATAAAGAGTGTTCCCACAAAAGATTTGCCTCAGTTGGGGAGGAGCACCAACGTCTCATCCTTTTACACTAACTTTTCTGTTTGGGGTTGGGGGGCTGCACAGTGCAGTATGAATTCCTGCCCCAAACTCATGAGGGTGTGAGATTTTGGTTCGGAATTCTTAGAACATTCTTCCTTTTTCTCACCCACAACCCTGGCTGAGACAGACACATGTCTCCAAAAATCTTCTCTGTGAAAACAGTTTTTTGTTCTAGTTTACCTACTGAGTAGTCCCAGATTTTAGAGGTTTCTGATCTCACTTCCCATGCTGCTGGGGCTCTGAGCTTAAAATTTTATTGTTATTAAAATTATATCTAAATTTTATTTAGATATTATTTATCTAAAAATAAATAAAATAAAAAAAAAGATATTCTTTCCATTTCATCCAGAATTTTGTGGCATGCTAAACCACAGGGGCTGTGGCCTGTCATCTTGTCTGCCAGATTGCTAAAAACAGAGGTCATCTTTCAAAAGACACCACCTCAGCCAGCACATTTGGTCTCTGGACTACTGAAATGGCCCCTTAAGCGGCTTCCATGCCACCAGCCCATTTCTTACACAGAGTAGCCAGAGAGGTCATTCCAAATACAAATCATATTGTGTCCCCCACGTGGCCGAGCCCCTCCCACAGCTCCCCGCTATCTCAGTGATTACTAAATTCCTTACCCATGGTCTGCAAGGCCCTGCGTGTCTGCCACCAGGTAGGCTGTCCCTCTTTATTCCTCTACTTTGCATGGTTCCTCCCACTGCACACCTCAATGCCTGGAAGTCTAACCTTGCCCCCACTCTTCATTAGCAAAATCTTTAAAAAATTTTTTTAAAGATTTTATTTATTTGTTTTTAGAGAGGAGAAGGGAAGGAGAAAGAGAGGGAGAGAAACATCAATGTGTGGTTGCCTCCCACGCGCCCCCTACTTGGGACTTGGCCAGCAACCAGGCATGTGCCCTGACTGGGAATCGAACCAGCAACCCTTTGGTTCACAGGCCGGCATTCAATCCACTGAGCCACAGCAGCCAGGGTTTCATTAGCAAATTCTTCTCATCCCTAGGTCTCGGCTCAAACATTACCCACCTAGAGAGGCCTTCCCTGATCCTCCTGTTCCGTGGCCCATCCATTTCCCTTCGGTTATCACGCACTACTGGTAATGGTGTGTTAATGTCTATTTGCCCTCCTGGCCTCCAAAAGCTCTGCGAGACTAGAAACCAGGTCCATCCTGTCTGTTACCACCACCCTGGGGACAAACACTGCACCTAAGCACACAGTAGGTGGTCCATGTGTATCTGCTGCGTGATGACTGAGCAAATGAATGATGAGCTGGCCCTAGGGTGGCGTAAGAGAAGGTTGGGGCTAAGAACTCAGGCTCTGAGGTCAGGCCAAGGCCAATTCTGGTGGCACGTGCCTGGAATGTAGACACGGTGCTGGAGATGAAGAAGCCACCTTGAAAATAGAAGCTATAAGCATGGGAAGAAACTCCGCATGCTGAGGAAGGCTGAGCAGAAAGACAGCAGGAGCCCTCGGCCCTCACCGCATCACGGGGACACACCGTGCACTGAACCGGCCCCATCAGACTTTTTTTAATAAGTAAAAATAAACCCATTCATTTGGTAGCATTTTCTGTTGCTGGCGGCCAGACACAATCCCGAATGATAAAATGAATGCTGCTGAACTTTCTGCTGTGTATGGCGACTGCCTTCTGCGGCCTTCAGGGGAGTAGATCCACCTCTGTTTACCAATGTAGGACCTGTGCCTGCACCTTCCATTGGCCAGGACCCAGAGCTGATGTTATAAACCACAATCAACAGCCTGCAAACCTTAATAAATTCCTGCCCTTATGGGGCCTACAGATGAGAAGCGATATAAATAGAGTTGATACTTCCAAGAACCAAAAGGCAATATAAAGCAGGGGCAGGGGATAAGGAGTGTCACAGGTAGGAAAGATGGGATTTTAATTAGCGATGTCAGGGAAGGCCTTCCTGTGAAGGAAGTAGACTGAGTAGAGACCTGAAGGAAGTGAGTGAGAGAGGGGGTCACACACCAGATGCGGGGAAGAACCACCTCGACAGAGGGAACAGCAAATGCAATGGCTCAGAGGCCCAGGCATGTCTCAGTGTGGAGGAAGAGGGAGGAGGCCTGGGTGGCTGTGTTCCCTCCCTGAACTCCCGCACACCTCACCCGCTTCCAGGGAAAGGGTTGAAGCCCTGCTCCTTACCTCTGAAGGATGACACAAGCGGTTTGACAAAGGTCTGGGAACCCTCTGGTTCCTCTTTAGACAAAGGCTTTCCGCAGTAGGGGCAGAATTTGAATGCTGTTTTGATACTTTTGCCACACTCTGAACAGAAGGCGCTCATGCTAGAAGACAAAAGTGTGTCAGAGGGAACAGGAAACTGAAAGAGAAACTTAATCTACTGCCAAAGAACAGCCAGCCAAGGTCCTCCCGGTAACAAGACTGCAAAGGAATGAAAAGTGTACGCCCACAGGATCCACTCAGGAAGTGGCCACTCCTAAAGTAAGTTCTGCCCACTGTGTCCAGCCTGTAGCTACCAGTCTCTCTCTAATGGCCCAGGGCAGTTATAAAGCAGAACTGCTGATCTCACAAAAGGCCCAGGAATGCCTCAAGGTCAATGAAAATTATGCAGGAGCGCTGCTCCAATCACAGAAGCGCTGAGGGTCTTCAACTGCATTTGTGATGTTCATTTCTGGAAGCATGGGATGGGAATGGGAGAGGCAGCGAGCTGATGCTCTCCAATTACCCACACACTCCCTTACACTTCCCAGGGTATCTTGCAGTTAGATTGGGGCCACATGACTAGTTTTGGACAACGGGGTGTGAGTGGAAGTTATTCTCCCGCTGAAGCCATTAAGAGCCAGAGTACCTCCTCTGTCTTCTCCTCCCTTGCAAGGGTGGCCCTGGAGGCCACATACTCCAAACACCACAGCTATGAGATGAAGGTGGGCTGCCTGGCCCATGTTGGAATCTCGTGATCAGCAAATAGACTTATGTTGCATTGAGCCGCCAAGATTTCAGGGTTTATTTGTTACTGCAGCACAGCCTATCCTACCCTGACTTGGTGAGACAATGGGTATTTGCTGCTAAGCCTTGTGTATCTCTGGAATATTTCCCAATACTTTGAAAACCAAAACCAAAATCACACAAATGAAGACAGGGCAGGTGTATTCATTTACTAAGGCTGCCATAACTAAAAGCCACAGACAAAGTGTCTTAAACAATAGGAATTTATTTTCTCATAGTTTTGGAGGCCAGAATTCTCAGGTTAAGGCATCAACGAGCCTGTTTGTTTCTGAGGCCTCCCTCCTCGGGCTGGCAGATGGCTGCCTTCTCACTGTGTTCTCGTGTGGTCATCCCTCTGTGTCCTAATCTCCTCATAAGGACACCAGTCACACCGGGCGAGGGCCCTGTCATCATCTGTTTGGGCTGCTATAGTAATATGCCACAGACTGGGTGGCTTATAAACAACAGAAACTTGTATCTCACAATGCATGGCTGGGTTCTGGTGAAGGCCCTGTTCTGGGCTGCAGACTGACCAGTCCTGCGTCCTCACACTGTGCAAAAGCCCAGGGCACTCTCTGGAATCTCAATTATATGAGGTTCCACCCTCATGATTTAATGCCCCCCTGCCCAAGGCCCCACCTCCTACTACAAACACACTGAGCATGAGGATTTCAATCTAGAAATTTTGGAGGGACCGAAACATTCAGACCACAGCAGGTACACTCTAACAACCCCCTTTAAACGTTAGTACTTCCTTAAAGGCCCTATCTCCAAATATGGTCTCACTCTGAGGTACTCGGGCTTAGGGATTCCACATACAAATTTTTACAAGACACCATTCAGTCCATAAAAGCAGGATTAGATTAGTTAATAAGTGAAGAGAACATCAGCAAGGATGACAGTGCAATAGATACTTTAAATGAATATGTTTTAAATAGCAAAATAAAAAATTATCTTATTTTTTCTTTACTGTAAGACAGGGGTGTCCAAACTTTTGGTGTCTCTGGGCCACACTGGAAGAAGAAGAGCTGTCTTGGGCCACATGTGAAATATACAAACACTAACAAAAACTGATGAGCAAGAACAAGGTTTTAAATAAATCTGTGATTTTGTGTTGGGCGACATCCATAGCCATCCTGGGCTGTGTGTGGCCCGCGGGCTGTGGGTTCGACACCCCAGTGAGACTTAGTGTACAGTACCAATTATAAGCTGTACTATCGAAATAGAAGTCAAAATAAACTTGGGCTTGTGGCTTCATTTCATCTTGCAAGAGAAAGTTCTTCCCTTTTTATTCTTGGCAAATAAAATTTGGTACCTATGATGTTTTGATATATGTATGCATGGTGAAATGATTACCACAATCAAACTAATTAACATACCATCACCTTCCATAGTTATTATTTTTAGGTGCGTAGTAAGGACACTTGAGATTAGCAAATTTCAAGTGTACAGTACACTATTATTTACTATAGTCACTGTGCTATACATTAGATGTACCCTTTGACCCATATCTCCCCCTTCCCCCCACAGCCGCTGATACCCACTATTCTACTCTTTAGCATTAGGAATCAAACTTTTTTTTAGATTCCACATATAAGTGAGATCATGGAATATTTCTGTGTCTGGCGTAGTCTAATCAAACCCTTGTTTTTTCTTCACAGTAAAGGTTGGTGGTCTCTGTTGCAACTGCAGAGCAGAAGAGTTCTTTAAAATCACAGGCTCTTGTCCCAGGCTACCTGGATTTGAGTTCAAGATCTGTTATGTGCTGGGCACCTAACCTAACCTGTCTGTGCCTCATGCTGCCCAGCTGTGAAACGGGGCTTCTGTCTGATAGAGCGGTGTGGAGGCCTAACTGAATACATTTACCCATATTTTTGGGACCATAAGATGCACCTAGGTGTTAGAAGAGGAAAATAGGAAAAAAAACTTTGAAGCAAAAAATGTGGTAAAATATTTAATAACACAAATAACATATTTCACCAATGTAAATGTAAACAGAACTCAACAGCAGCATTAACAACCATTATTCCTCCCAAATTTGTGGGGGGGAGTGCAACTTATAGTCCAAAAAAATACGGTATAGCAAGTGCTGAGAACAGGGCTTGGCCCACAGAAAGCCTTTTTTTAAAATTTTATTTTAATTGTTGTTCAAGTACAGTTTTCTTTCACTCCCATCCCATCCCACCTCCCCAGCGGAAAGCCTTTTATGGTAGTGGCTATTATTACCATATCATGCCCTGTATCTCATTTATTAGATTCTACCTGTTACTATTTCTACTTCCCCCTTTTCTCTTTCCATACTGTAAGTTCTGAGCCTCTCAGGCCTCTCTGTTCCCACAGGTGCTGCCTCATGGAATTCCAGGGCCCACCCTTGAAAAAACACAGGCAGCCCAAACAGCTAATGAAAGGCATCTCCGCTGGAGAAAAGGGTTCCTCCTCTGCTAGGTCTGCAGAAGAGCAGAAACCACGCTGGGTGTAAAACCTCCCTCCTGTTATTTGCCACACAGGAGGCGCATCAGACAGCTGACTGCAGACTGCTGCCAGGTATCCTTCAGCTTCCAGGAAGTCTGTAATTCTGATTGGTCGTGTAACTTCATAACTTGTTGTCCTGGCAACAGCGCTGAAATGGATATCCTCTAGGTCACGGGTGTCAAACTCATTCTCACCGGCAACCACATCAGCCTTGCGGATGCCTTCAAAGGGCTCAGTGCCCCTGGTTAAGGAGCAGTTACATTTACACAGTCCTAAAATTACATTTGGCCCTTTGAAGGCACCCACGAAGCTGATGTGATCTCTGGTGAAAACGAGTTTGACACCACTGCTCTAGGTTAGAACTGCCTGGAGGATGGTGACCCTGGGGAGTTGTTCCAGACTTTGTATTAGTGAGAGACTTGTGTTTGGACTAAGCCACTGAGGTTTGGGGTTGTTACTACAGCACACTCTAGCCTTGTTTGACTAATACACTAACACTTTGCTAGATTACTCATGGAAACAAAATTTTGAAAATCTGTGGGGGGTTTTAAGTGGCTTTAAGCAGAATTTGCCAAGTGTCCTTGCATAAAGATGGCCTCTAGGATGGGGCAAACGCCTGCCCAGTGACCATGCCACATCTATAAACATGGTCCTCCTGGGACTAAAGTATCAGAGCAGTGACACAGAAGAGATGGAGCAGCAGCAGGCTGTTAGTGGTGAACTGGGCTTAAGGGGCATGTGCCTGAGGGCATGGTACCTTTTTGGGGTCGAGGTCTGGCCCTCAGATTCACTGGGCTGCAATCTCCATCTAAACCGAGTCCTGTAAGTGAATAAAGGTGGAGAGGCTGACTCAGGTCACTTCACATGTAAGGCAAAGATAATGGTTAATGTTTATTAAGCATTGGCTACTGTAGTCAGCATGTGCTAATTTCATTCACTCAATAATTATTCACTGAACTCCTAATATTTGTCAATCACTGGGTGTACAGCAGCAAAGGAAACAAACATGGCTCTTCACCTAACAAAGCGCACATTCTGGGGGTGGGGGGGAACCAAGATAAACTGTGAGCAAGTAACTATTTATTAGGTCAGATAGAGATAGTGTTATGGTAACAGCTCAATAAATACGGATGGAAGAAAGGAGCCTCAAGAGTACAGAAGTCGCCTGTCCAGGGTCTCTCGGCTGGCTCGGGACTAAAACCCAAGACTCCAACATTCAGGCTAGTCTTTATCATTCATTAACCCATTTAATTATTTATTCAACAAATATTTACTGAACATCTACGTGTTAAACATTGTGTCCCTTCTTAAAGGTTATGAGACACAGCACAGTAAAAGAACCAGAAGCTAGACTCCCCGGTAGCAGCGCAGGAGGGACCGTTGTTAGGGAAACCGTGACTCGCCTCAGGCCCGCCCTGAGCAGAAACTAGAAAGACTTGCTCAGGCTGGGCGTCTGTCAAACTCTCGATTCGCTCCGCCAGCCTCAGTCGTAGCCACGCCCACCAAGAAGAGCCCAAAGAGGCTGGGGACCGTTAAGATAGGCCAATTACCCCAGCGACCAGAAGCTTCTCACATCCCAAAACCTGCTCCCAGGGACTCCGCCTCTCACAAAGGGTCGTGCTGACGTCACGGTAACTCGACCGAATTGTGCGTAGGGTACCAAGACACTTCCTCCTGCTACACCTCGACTTCCCCTCACTTCTGGACTTGATGAGCGGAGTGGAGACCAAATACCTCGGGGGTAGACCCTCGAATACTTGGGGGACTGGGACTCACCTTCTCAGTGACCCCCCGCAAACTTCCGCTTGAGAGGAAGGATCTGCGCACGCATTCTCAGCCCGGAGGCAGGACTGCGCCCGCGCAGGCGCTGCTGACCCCCCCCCGCCCCGCCCCCGACTGCCCCGGGCCTGCCTACCACGGAACTCCCTTTCCCAGACGCCTTCGCGGCTGGTAGTGGGATCATTCCCTGACGGCTCAACCCTATTTCCCCTTTTGGAACGCGGCCTGGTTCTACTGCGCATGTGCGAAGGTGGAGCCAATGGTAAGTAGGAATAAACTGCGGGGCGTCTCTCCGCCAATCAGCAGAGGTCACATTATTTTTCCCGCCTCTACTTTGCCCTTTCCGCGCGTTTTCTTAGGAATCCAGTTGTCTCAGCCTGTTTTTACAGCAACTCTCTGCTGTCCCCTTGAGAAATCAAAAGCCTCCCCTTCTTCTAGAAAAGGCAGAACGCTGATTAGGTTGTTCTTCAGCAGAATAAAAGATGGACTTAAGTACCTAGCTGCCACTTGATCCTTATTCTGTTTCTCCTCACCAAAGTGCTCGGCGGGACGTCTAAAGACTGGGATGTGGAGGGAGCTGGGGACACGAGTGAAGGCGTCTGCACAGCGCTCTGGGGAACGTAGTCTTTGCGCTGGCGCGGAGGATCCCGCGTGGAGAAATTCCGAGTAAGTTCACGAGGCACTGATAGTGGCTGTGACGCAGCACCTGTGACGCGGAACCTGTGAGAGGAATCCCGTCGCCGGCTGTCCCTCGGCTGGGGTCGCGGCTGTTAACTGCGGACTGCAATCTCGAGGTGAGGAGGTGCGCGGATTGGGATTACTGAGAACTCTGAAGGCATGGGCGGCGGGGCGCTCCGGTCCTCCCTGAGGGCTAATGGAAAATTCTCTCGGCGTCCGCTGCAAAGGGCGCGTTGCCTTGGGCGGTAGGTCTGGGTGGAGTCTTGAACCCTGCTTCAGGGCATGTAATGTAAGGGCCAGCTGTTGCTTAAGTGGTTTCCAGTCCTGTCGGCAGCCCAGAGAGGAGCGATTCCATCTCATTTTATTTTGAGGTGAGGAGACCGAGGCACGAGAGGGTGGGTTGCTTGAAGTTGTTGACAGAGTCTGAGGGATGAATGAATGGGAGTTCTTTCGGGAGGTCAAAGGACTGAACATTTAATTGAACGCTTTCTGTGTGCCAGGCTCCGCTCTGCCCTCGCAACTTCTCCTCTAACCTCCGCATCAGCGCTGAGAGATTAGCGTAGCTCCCCGGTTTTCTCGGATGTCCTTGGCGCCAGGATCATCTCGGGAATCAGACCCTGGAAATCGAGTATTTCTGCCAGGACAGGCTTGAATACACGCTGAAAGGACTGTACGTTGCCTATGGCAATTCGGGTTAAGTTTTGCTGCTAATTTATGAACAGAGTTCTGGTTTTCAGAGCTTTTTGGTTTTTAGAATTACGGATGAGTGCCTGCGGATCTGTTGTGCTTGCCCCATTTTGTACGTGTGGAAACTGAGGCACAGAGAGGGTGAATGATCTGGCCATCGTCCCACACTTAGAAGCAGCAAGACCCCAGGGCCTGCGGTTCGGCTTAAGTCACTCTGACAGGCTGGGTGACCTTGAGGGTGCCGGTTTCTTCTCTCCCAGGGTTGAGGGTGCATGAGATGTGGACAGATGGTGATTTGGAAAGTAGGCAGATATTTCAAGCTCAGCTAAAGGAGAGAATCTGTCTGGTGAGGACTGTGGGATGTTAGGGAGTATTTACCTTCTGGGGATGGGGTGGAGGTAGATTTAAATGAGCCCCATCTAGCTAGCTTCGTGGGAATGCAGACCCAGCATGGCCAAATCCTAAGATTTTTTCAGAAGCTGGAGAGCGAATTTATAGGTGAAATATCCTAGTTTGGGACTTTTAAGGTAATTTTCTTTCAAGACCTCCCATTTGCCAACACCGTGTGGGCCAAATACAATATCTATGGACTGAAGTATACTCACAAGTTGAGGCTTACCTCTGTATGTGAAGAAAATCATTGAGAATGAACGTTAGCACTTACTGTCATACCGTATTGCCCTATTTGCGATCGCAAAATCTAGAAAGCTCGGACGACCTTTTTTGTTTTTCATAAATTTGGTGCCCAAACCTGACCAGAATGGCTGTAATTTATAACCTTTAATTATCCTACCTAGCATGAGTTTTTATACCCTTCGCTCTAGAAATACTGAAATGTTCAATAGCAAAATGCTGCCTGTCCCGTTACAGAACAGACGGGGGCGGGGGTTGGTGTATGATATACTATTACCAAAAAGGACCCCCCTTTTTTCTCCGGGGTCCCCCCCCAGGTTCTCTATGCCTGCTGCCAGAGGAAAGACGTCTCTCAATGCCAGAGATTTGTGAGAAGGAATTATTTATCTAAAAGCTGTACAGACTTAGAGTAGTGATTTAATGTCTTCATTAAAATACTAAAGTCCTTTAGAGTACCCACAGACGCACACAGTCCTTCCTTCTCCCTCTGCCCTAGTCTGGGGTGCCACATCTCAGGAAAAGAAGTAGAAGGCCGTGATTCGGGCTCCTGGCACCATCAGCTGTGTCACCACCGTGATCTCCAGTTAATCCAAAGCCATGTGGCACCTGTTCATGGCCTACCAGCAAGAGTCCCTTCACCTCTGTTCTTCCAGGCAAAGTCTCTCCTGCTTCCTAAGCCACGTGGCAAAAGGGAGCACCCCAAAGCCACGGGGTCCCCATTCTGCCAAAGCTGTGCGGTTCTCCCTTGTATGACTCCGAGTCTGGGTTTAAATCTCTGTGCCAATCTTCCTCTGCAGTCCCATTTCTGACTCCTCCTACTATCAGTTACACCTGCCAGCATTCTCGAATTCTCCAAGCTTTTCTGGGCCGCTGTAGTGAGTCTGGGCACTTGTGGCCCCATGGCATGGAGCCAGTCTTCTCCAAACTCTCACACAGGCGCTGTAACCAGGGGGAGTTGCCTCCCAGTTACATCTTGGGTGGAAGTCACTTCCATCCTCCTGGCTCAAAGTATGGCCACAGCTATTTAACACATCCATGAATCCAGTTAAAGTTTATAGATATGTTAAATGCCCATGCCAGAGGTTAGCTGCAAAGCTGTTGCTGTACAACACAGCTCTGGCCCTGGCTGGTGTGGCTCAGTGGATTGAGCGTGGGCCTGCGAATCAAAGGGTAGTGTTCGATTCCCAGTCAGGGCACATGCCTGGGTTGCAGGCCAGGTCCCTGGAATGGGGCACGTGAGAGGAAACCACACATTGATGTTTCTCTCCGTCTCTCTCCTTTCCTTCCCTTTCCCTCTCTCTAAAACTAAATAAATAAACTCTTTAAAAAGAAAAGCAAAACAACACAGCTCTGAATGGCCCTGCTCCATGTGCCCCATTCCCCCGGCTCAGACTTGGGGGCATGGTGAGGTCATCCTATACATATATTTTTCTAATATTTCCTGGACACCTTGAGTTCTGGACCCCATTACAAATCCCTATTTGGAGCCCCCCTCTTGGCTACACCTGTTACAGTCCTACATTGCACTGGTATTCTAATGAAATATATTGTATAAATGTGTGTCACGTTTGTAAACTCTGAAAGATTTGTGGGCCTTGGTCATTAAGTCATCCCGCTGCTTCGTGACATGGAGTGTTTTCAGTGCTCTGTGGACACCTGCTCCTTAGGAAATTCACAGGGGCTACAAATGTGTAAAAAGCCGCCAGTGTTTTGCATACTGTGGGTCATGAAAAGAACTCAGTTGGGCAGTGACCATAATTTTTTTTTTGTTAGTGAAAAACAGTGACTAGAATAAAAACCATGCCAGACATTCTGCTTTGTGAGATTGTTATCTCATGAAGCTTTTGTTTAGTTATTCATGTGAATGAACAGTCATGATATAGATTGTCCGTGTTACTGTGGGTTAAGGTTAAAAAAAGAAAGTTGAAGAATTCTGCTGCTGTTGAAATAGCAACAGTTTGGAGGCCGAGTGACTTGGACGCAGGTCCTAGAGACGATAGATAATCCGGGCTCTCAGAAGCATTGTCCCAAGGGTTCAATGAGAGATGCGTGTTCTGTTAGCAGATATTCTGTGCTGTGCTACGACAGAGCAGTGTGCAAGACAGGTACCACATATATACTTACTGATTGTGATTAAGTGCTAAGAACGGTTGTGAGGTTGCTGTGTAAGCTCTGAAGCACAGTGGAAACTTGGGGCCGGGGTAGTTTCAATAAATAATAATTGTGATTCCAGCAGGGAAACTGATGTTCTGACTCATCCTACTTCTGGACATTTCGGGGGCTCATTCAACATGGCCAGGAAGTCAGTCCTAGAAGGAAGGAAGACTTTCTCCCAGTTTCCTTGTCCTTCCTGCAACCCTGCCAGCTGGGAACATGGAGGGGAAGGAGGGGGAGCGTAAACCAGACTGCTGGGCCTAGTCGGCTACTACTGAGGTGAGTTGAAGGTCCCTCCACCCTAACAGATCATCCCCAAAAGCTGCACAGTTGGCCTGCCTTTGTCCTGGGCTCACTGTCCTCTCATGACCCTGAGTGATCTTTTTCTTTTTAATCCTTACCTGAGGATATGTTTATTGATTTTAGGGAGAGGAAGGGGGAGGGAGACAGAAGTACAGAAAAAGAGAGGGAAATGTGAGAGACAAACATTGATTAGTTGCCTCCTGTAGGGATGGAACCTGCAACCTTTTGGTGTACGGGATGACAATCCAACTAACTGAACCATCCAGCCCGGAAGCCTTGAACATTCTTAAAGTAAAACTCTCATGTTCTTGCTCTCCTGCTCAGTACCCTTCCAGGTACCTTACTGCTTACAGGATAAAATCTAGGTTTCTCAGCTTTTTCCTGCATGATCTGGGTCCTGCGCCCCTCTATAGCATCTTACCTTCCCTTTTACTCCACAAGCCATACTCCCTTGTTGGGCTTGTAGTAAAATGTTCCACTATACTTTCTAGCCCCCTAGCCTTTTCTTAGGCTCTTCCCTCAGGCTAGAATACCCTGCCTCCCATCTGTGACTGGTAAGTCTTACACGACCCAGGCAGATCCCCTCACCTTTCCAGAGCCCTTCCCAGCTCTGGTATCCTCCCACAACACTGCCTGCTGCCCCTACTATGGAATGAATCACCATGGATGTGACTGTCCCTGTCTATGTCCATCAGCCCCGCCAGGTTAGACACAACTGCCTTTTGGTCGAGTCCTTCCTGTCTGCTAGGAACAGTGCAGGAGCTTCCCAGCAGCATCTCAGTCACTTCCCAGAGAAGCCCTTGAGATGGGGTAGAAATCAGGGCTCTGAAGGGGGCATGTGACTTAACTGTTGGCAGGTAGTGGGGAAGGTAGTGGGGCCATGTGTCAGACCCAAACTAAAGACTCAGGTTTCATTCTTGCTTGAAGAGAGAGAGAGAGAGAAAGAGAGAGAGAGAGAGAGAGAGAGTGAGAGTGTGTGTGTGTGTGTGTGTGTGTGTGTGTGTGTTGGTGGAGATCTGGAAGGAATGCACCAGATAGCCCCAGGTTCACCTGGAAATAGGGTACTGGGGAAGGCCGCCACTTTTTGTTGTCAGTACTTCTCTAGGCTTTGAGTTTTTATTCTATTCCCTGGGGACTTTTAAAGTTAAGTAAGCTGGCATCACTAAAATTGGCAGACAGGTGTTTCCAGCTGTCATGCAGCCAGAAGTGGATTGAGCATCACGTATGAGGGCTCTTGCCCCCTCCATGTTGTACTGAATCTAATCAGGCTGCTGCTCCACTGACTAGTTCCCAGGAAGTGCATCAGGCAGAGGAGCAGCTAAATGACACTGAGAAGCACTATATCCAGAATGTGACTTGCTAAATCAGGAGCATGGGATTAAAAAGGCGGAAAGGTACAGGTATAGATAAAAACCCTTTCGAAGCATATCAGCCCAGTACAGTACAGAGCGTAGGCCTCCTTGGTTTCTGATTCAAATGAGCCAACTATAAAAACATAGCATTGAACCCAGTCAGAATCAGAGACAAAAGGCAGAATGGCAGGTGACAGGCTGGGGGTAGGGGAAATGAAAGTCATTGTTTAATGGGGACACAGTTTTAGTTTTGCAAGATGAAGAGATTTCTGGAGATGGATGGTGGGGATAGTTGTGCAACAGTGTGGGTGTGCTTAATGCTGCTGGACTGTACACTAAAAATTGGTTAAGATGGGAGATTTTGTATGGCTTTTACCACAAGAAAAAAATTGGGGGGAAAACCCACCATTGCGATGCAGGACAAATCCGAATACTGACTCTGGATGTGGCGTGCATGCATGTGCAGTAGTTAGGGGTTCTCCTGTGAATACTAAAGTTTTCACAGGTGAGATCTGATGCTGCCTGGGATTAACTGAAATCTTTTCACCTCTACCAAAAAATAAAATAAAAGTGGGGAAAGAGGCTTAATGAACAAAACAGACATGTTAATAGGATGGGGATTGAAGCTGGGTGATGGATATGTGGCCGTTTGTTGCATGCATGTCTCTATTTGGGTATATGTTTGAAAATTTTCGTAATGAAAGCTTCAAATCTTGAACAAACACTGAAAAAGCAAAAGCCAGAAATCAATAGATTTTAGGATCAGGTAGACATGGGTTTAAGTCCTGCCTGTGTCCCTTCACCAAGACTGTGTGTCCTTGCCTATAATATATGGGGATGCCCAGTCTCTTAGGTCAGAAGGTCCTCACAAGACCATTTTTCCAAAGGCCTGGCACACCGTGGATGGGGGTGGGGTGCACTGAGTGAGCTGTTGGGTCCCTCCCCAGCCCCAGAGTCACTGAGAGTGTGTTGTGTTTCAGTAATTTGTGACTCTCAAGGACGTGGCCATGGACTTCACTTTGGAGGACTGGGAACAGCTGGGGCTGGACCAGGGGGACCTGTTCTGGGACAAAGCACTGGACAACTACCAGAATCTCTTCTTGCTGAGTGAGTATGCACCCCAGCCCTGCTTGGTGATCCCCCGTGGCTCCCTGTAACCCCCAGGATGAACTCCCAGCTCCTGAATACGTCAGAACCAGTACGATCTAGCTCAGCAGTGCTCAGCTGGCCGAGTACCCCCCAGAGGGTATCGGCACTGCCTGGCGACACATCCTACCATGCAAGGACAACCCCCACAACTAAGGATCACCTGACTCCAGTGTCAGTGGTGGCAAGGTGGACAAGCCCGGCTCTAGCCCGTCTGCTACCACAGCTTCAGCAGCACTTTGCTCTTTGTCATTATAGAGTGATTCCTCGTCCTGACACTCTGGGGTCTTCGCATTTGCTCTTCCCTCTGCCTAGAAGATTCTTGTCCCTTCCTTGTCTTGGGGCTTCCCTAAGACTGAAATTGCAACCCCATTAACACTCCCTCCTCTCTCTCCTGCTTAGCTTGCCCCCCTCCTTCATTTTCTGGCTGCTGCTTTTATGGTCTGTCTCCTGCCAGATGGGAGCTTCCTGAGGGCACCTGTGCTGCTCACTGGTGGACGCTGGCACTTGCAGCAAACAGTACCTGCCATGGGGAGTTAGTAAACGGCTCCTTAGTTATTAGTAAATTAATAAATAGCGAGAGGTGCTATGTCAGGAGCCACGTCCCGTGCTGAGTGAGTCCTCAGAACTCTCTCCTTCAGTCTTCCAGTCACCCCACGAGGAAGTTTGACTGTCCCCATTTAGCTGAGCTTTCTTAAACCTATTGAAAGAGGGGGAGTCATTTTCATAGCCACATTTAGGTTCCCAGGACTACCCCCAGGTTTGGTGGTTTACTAGGATGTGCAGAACTCACTATATAGTTGTCCTTATGCCATGATCTGTGACAGTGAAAGGACACACAGCATAGTCAGTAAGGGGAAAGGCACATGGGGTCAAGTGCACGGGAGACTAGAGACAACTTCAGAGCCCTTTCCCTGTGGAGTCACACAGGACGCGTTTAATTTCCCCAGCCATGAGCTGTGACAGCACGTGTGAAATGTTGACCAGGGACGCTCCTTGGAGACTTCACACCCAGGGCTGGTCATGGAGGCACTCTCTCTGCCTGGAACACATCAACGTTTCAGACACTCAGAAGGAAAGCAGGTGTTCAGCAGAACAGTTTGGACACACAGAGCCCCTCTGATTGGTCAGAGAATGCTGGAACCCTTTCGAAATCCAGGTTCCAGGACACCAGCCCAGGGCAGCCTTGAGAGCAGGCTTTTCTGCAGAGAGCAGCCAGCTTGCTCTGTTAGCCCTTTTCACCAGGCTGTGACCACCAGTAAGCAAGCGGTGTGGCTGAGACTCTGCTTGGGACCTGTGCAGCTCTGGGGTCCCAGCGTCCCAGCGTCCCAGCTCCATAACACTCACCTCAGTTGGATCAACTCATTCCCTTTTCTAGTTTCTCAGTTCTTTCTTTACAAAAACAGAGGAATTTATTACAAAAGATGAGAAAAAGAAAAGATTATATACTGGAAACTATATGTAATTTTATCACATTGGGACAGGTTTCCTCCAAACTGTACCCAATATGTGCTATCGAAGCAGCTTCGGGGAGGTCTGGTCTCAGCATCTTTGCAGTTTTTCAACTCCAGCCCGCAGGAGAAGTGCATTTCCTTTGATACCCCTGCTCATCTGTGTGTATGTATGGGTTTCCTATGGCTGCTTCTACAAATGCCACAAGTGTAGTAGCCTAAAACAACACATTCTTATAGTTCTGTGGGTCAGAAGCTTACGATGGACCTGACTGGGCTAAAATCAAGGTGTTGGCAGGGCTGGCTCCAGGGGAGAATGTTTCCTTGCCCCTTTTCAGCTTCTAGAAGCCTCCTGCTCTGCTTGCATCATGGTGCCTTCCTTCATCTTTGAAGCCAGCAGTGGCCTTTCCCCTGGATTGTGACTCAGCTCCTTTCCTTGAGGAAGTTGGGGGAGGGCAGTGTACAGGACTGCTTGAGTTCTGGAACCCCAGCATCCTCTATCTCAGGGCCCAACCCCCAGAGGCCTCGGGTGATGTGTGGTCCATAGGCAAATGAGTGAACCATGAATGGTTAAGTGTGGGCCTCTTCACCTTGCAAGCTCTGCTAATCCCTTGAGGTGTTACAAGTCCTGTGCCCACTGTCCCAGCTGTCATAACTCTGAGCATTCTGGATTATGATTGTCTCAGGCCCTCTTCCACTGGACCAGGAACCCTGCAGGGTGGGTGTCCCTGCAATTGGCTAGTGCTGCAGCTGGATAAAGCATGCTGGATAAAGCATAGCATAGTCAAGAGATCCAGAAGGTTCCCATTGAGCAGCTGGATGCCCTTCACATCCTGGTTGACAACAATGCTGTTCTCTCCCTGCAGACCCCCTCAGACCCACCCTGACCGATCCAGATGGTGGAGAAGAGCTGAAGACCCTGGTGAGAGGAAGTCCAGAAGTGACAGGCCCTGGTGAGTGGGAGAGGAGGGGCCACCAGCCCCTGGTGGGAGGGTGGTGGGATCCTGGAGCATGGCCCTCTGTGCTCTCATGGAGTATGTCTACCAAAACTTCAGGACCCCCAGCCTCTGAGATTTTAGTCCACATGCTGGCTTCTGTCCCTTTGTCCTGACAGAGATGAGGACCTTCATTCTGCATGCCTACTGTGTCTCTGTCTACCTCAGCATTCAGCACATGGCTGTCCTGGTGCTTTTCCTGTCCCCTCCTTGATCCTTCCAGACTCAGCAGGGGACAGCCTTCCATTCCCCAAGTTGGTTTCCATTTTCCTGCTTCATGTCCCCTGAATACTGTGGACATCCTGGTCTACATGTTTTGACCCCTTTATGCAGGCCCAGCCCTCCTTCCTGGCCCATGGAACACAGCATATGGCTACAACTCAAGCCTGAGCACTTGCTCTGCTCTCTGCAGAGTTCCCCCACAGGGATCAGGTTAAACAGTAAAGATTCCCTGGTGTGATGTTGGTCAGGATGTCCCCATTAGGAGAGAGAAGAGGCAGGGGCCTTGCGTAGGGCATGACAGGCTTTTCTCATGGTTTGATAGTTAATAGAAGGGTCCCTGAACCGGAAACCATGGAGTGGTGGCTGCACAGCTTGGTCAGCGTGCAGCCCCATTTTGGCTCACCCAGGAGCTGGTGAGCGTGAGTCCTCTGCAGCCTCCTGCAGTGTTTTCACATAGGTGACTAACCCAGGCACAGATTCCTGCTCTCTCAGATTTATCTTTCTGCCACTTTAACATAAGGCCATTTCCACGCACGTGGAGCCACAACTTTATCAGTGAGCAGATATGGCCTTTGTGTTAACAGTTGTATGGCATTGTTATCATTCATATCTCTTGTCCTTTGATCAGTGTTCTTCTCTAGGAAGTAGGTCTCAGCTGGTGAGGATGATGGTGGAGAGTGTCTGCCGAGAGGCCCCCCACTACCCCATGGAGGCCCTTCAGTTGCCCAGCCCCTGTCTTAAATGCCCTTAAACATGGGTTCCCGGTTTCCTGTGATGCCAGTCCCAACTGGATCACCATTTTGACCTCTTCTTCATCCCCAATGGACAGGCCTGACTTAGGACCCATCCCCTGTTCTCTCTCTTGTCAGTGTCCTCACCCTGCAGCTCCTGTCTTTTCACCCAGGGGAACAGAAGGCATGTGCACTTTCTCTCTTTCAGACACAGCTGAGGCCAAGATCTCTGTGCCGCAAGAATTCTCGGAAGAAGGACTCTCTCAGGAGGTTACAGAGACGTTTTCCAAGGACGGCCTCTGGAACCCTAACTTGGGAGAAGCCTGCGTGGGTGAGAGCTGGTTGGATAGTTTGCTAGGACATCCAGAAAGTCTTCTGAGCTCTGACGCTGTCACCAATAAGGAAAGTCCCACAGAGTGCACGGGTCCTGAACTCAAGAGTAGCCTTAGCCTTGAGTCCCTCCTTTTCACCAGAGAGGATTCCCTGATCTCTGATGTTTCTGAGAAGAGCCTGATGCCAGCTAAGTCTCAGGAGTGTAGGAATGACTTCGGCTCCCACTCAGGCCAGAGTCAGCAGGATACTGTCCAGGAAGGGGTACAACCATATAAATGTAGTGAATGTGGGAAGAACTTCAGCCGGAGTTGCAATCTCCTCCAGCACTGGATCATTCATATGAAGGAGAAACCAACTGGGACTGAAGAGGATGAGAACGGTTCCTACCAGAGTGCTTGCCTTTTTGAGTATCCAACCACTCACATAGGCTATGTATACTATGTGTGCGACAAGTGCGGGGAAACTTTCAGTCACGATGCACACCTTCTGTTACATCAGAAAATTCACACTGAAGAAGAAACATGTAAGAGTCAGGACAGTGACCACCCGTCAGGGTGGTGTTTGACAAACACCTTTAATGAGCATCAGAAAATTCATGCTGTGAACACTACCTCTGCGTGTCAGGAATGCGGGAAGGCCTTCAGTCAGAGGTCATCCCTCATCAGACACCAGTCTGTTCACACTGCAGAAAAGCCTCATAAGTGTGATGATTGTGGGAAAGCCTTCAGGTATATCTTGAACCTAAGGAGCCACCAAAAGGTTCACGGTAAAGACAAGCCTTACAAATGCAATGAATGTGGGAAAGCCTTCTACCGGAACACTCACCTGAGTGAACATCAGAGGATTCACACGGGGTACAGGCCCCACAAATGTGACAAATGCACCAAGAGTTTCAGCCGGCCTTCCCACCTGATGCGACACCAGTCTGTTCATGCCACAGAAAAGCCCTACAGCTGTGCCGAATGCAAGGAGACCTTTAGCCATAATGAACACCTTGTTCAACACCAGAAAATCCATGCTGTGGAAACCCGCCATGAATATCAGGAGGGTGGCGAGCACTTCATTTGCAGCTCAACCCTAACTAGCCACCAGAGCATTGACACCCAAGAACAAGGACTGGACGAGAGTGGAAAGACCTTGAATCAGAACCTAGAACAAAAAGAGCATCCAGGGACTGGCGAGAAGCCCTGTAAGTATAACAAATGCGAGGAAACCTTCGGCTGCAGCAAATACCTGATTCAGCACGAGAGGCTTCACACCAGTGAGAAGCCCTTTGAGTGTAACCAGTGTGAGAAAGCCTTTGGCCAAAGTACACAACTCATTCGCCACCAGATGAGCCACTCTGGAGTGAGGCCATATAAATGTGGGGACTGTGGGAAGGCCTTCATCCGCAGCACCTCCCTCACCAAACATCAGTGCCTACACAGCAACAAGTGCCCCTTTAAGTGTAATGAATGTGGAAAGACTTTCAGCCACAGTGCACATCTCTCGGAACATCAGTTAACTCACACTGTGGAGAAACCCTTTAAATGTAACCAGTGTGCCAGAGTCTTTGTGCACAGTAAGTACCTTATTCAGCATCAGAGAAGTCATACTAGAAAGACATCTTTTGAGTGTAATAAATGCGGAAAGACATTCATACACCGCTGGCGTCTTTCTAAGCATCAGAGGATTCACACACGTGAGAAACCCTATAAATGTGGTGACTGTGAGAAAACCTTCAGCCTGAATGCTCTACTTATTCGACACCAGAGAGTTCACACTGGGGAAAAGCCTTACTTTTGTCAGGAATGTGGGAAAGCCTTCAGCCAGAGCTCATGCCTTTCTGTTCATCTGAGAGTTCACACCGGGGAGAAGCCCTTCCTGTGTGTTGCATGTGGGAAAGCCTTTTCCCAGAAAACAAATCTGAGGCAGCATGAGAGAATTCACACTGGGGAGAAGCCTTACATCTGTGATGTGTGTGGGAAAGCCTTTGGCTTCAGAGCGCATCTCAGCGAGCACCAGAGAATTCACACCCAAGAGAAACCATATCAGTGTCAATACTGTCAGAAAGTCTTTCGCTTCTACGTAGGTCTCCGCCGACATCAGAAAGTCCACACTCAAAAGTAACAAGTAGCAATACTTCTTGTGGCTGCTGGGTGGCAGCAGGGCCCAACATTTGAGACTTAAAGTTGAAACCATCACATGGTAAGTCCATCCTCCCCTCACCGCCTGCAAAATAGAGAAATCTCTTTATTAATAAAGATTGACTAGAAAAATTTGCACACAAGTGTCATTAAAACAATGAAAACATAAAAGAAGCTGTGTAGCATCCAAATTCAGAGATAGACTCTGGAGACAGTCTGCTGGATTAAATCTCACCTCTGCCACCTAAGTGACCTGCAGACTTTTAGAATCTCTCAGGGCCTCAGTATATAATAGTTACCTACCTCAGAGTTGTTGTGAGGACAAATAGGGGCAAAGCACTTAGAACTGAGTGCCCTGCACATAGTACTCACCAAGCATGAGTTATATATGTGCATCACATATAAATATACTCTTTTACGTTAAAAGGAAGAGAAGACTTAGCAACCTTCTCTTTGCTGCAGTTAATGTCTTAATTTTTTTTTTAAGATTTTATTTATTTATTTTGAGACAGAGGGGAAGGGAAGGAGAAAGAGAGGGAGAGAAACATCAGTGTCTGGTTGCCTCTCATGCATCCCCAACTGGGGACCTGGCCCGCAACTCAGGCATGTGCCCTGACTGAGAATCAAACCAGCAACCCTTTGGTTTGCAGGCCGGCACTCAATCCACTGAGCCACACTAGCCACAGCTATTGTCTTTTTTTTTTCTTTTTTTTAAGTTTTTTTCCAAAATGCCTTTGGCTTAATTTGGTTCCCCAAACTCAGCACATGAATCTTGTTTAAGTCTAACCTTCCCCTTCCCTCCATCTCTGCTCTGTCCTAGTATTAACTAGTCCACAGAAAGCCAATAACAACATTTAAACTAACATCAAATGGCCAAAATGTTTCCACTCTTAACCTTCTATACCTTCCATTCAGAAGGACCCTTTCCACATTTCCGTAATTTTCTTGCATTTCAAGTTGTTGGTTAAATTTAAAATGATACCCAGTTTGTCATGGGAGTTGATATTGGAAACAGCTGGATTCAGTCAGGAAAGCTGCACTGGGTATTGTCATAGTTAACACTATGCAGAGGATAGACTTGTGAAAATTGTGATGGATTGCCAGAATGTTCTTCTGGCGAGATTGTTGTGAAAATTGTGATGGATTGTGAAAATTGTGATGGATTGCGAGAATGTTCTTCATACACCATTTTTCTAACGTGACCACTCACCAGGCGCTTTGTTAGGCACCAGGGCAGGGAATGTCAATATGGTAAACCCTGCCCTTGCCTTGAAGTTTCTGGAATCCAACGGAAATGGATGGTACCATTTTCATAGGGAGTGCTGTTATTGACAAGTGACATCTTAAAATGCCACACTCCCTTATGCCACAGTAAGTTCTGGGGCCACTGAGGATTGCTGGAGAGCCCAGTGAGGAAATGAACCTTCCTCTTGGAGCCATCAAGTCAACAGATCACCTTGGCCACGCCTGTTCTACAGCAGAGACTTACCTCATGGAAACACACAGCCTTCTCCCTCTTGATGGCACCTCGTTTCTGGGCTTTTGTGCCCTACCCACTAAGTGAACAAGTCATGTGTTTGCTGAAGCACAAACAGAATCTTATTAAGATATTGGACTCTTAACATCTTTCATATGCTTGGTGCTAAAAAAGTTTAGGAGTATGTGCCCTGTGCTCCTGGGCTTTTAAAACCTTGTGCCTTGAGTTCTGCTGGTTGGTTCTGTTGTTGAAACTGGGAATTTCATGGTGGATCATTGGGCCCACTGCACAGTGGGGAACACACTGGTTTTCTATTGGCCAAAACGTACAACTCCCTGTGCATGGTCTGGTCTGGGTGACAGGCCTGCTACATGCCAAAGGGGACTACAGAGTATGCAGGGTAGGCCAGAGGTGGGAACTCAAATCGAGAAGTGTGTTCAATGAAGTTTTGACAGCACACACACAAGTCAGAGACCCTTTGGAAAATCAGCAGCCATGGGAGGGGCAGGGGAAGCAGTTTCTGTAACTAATGACCGGTGTTGAGGGCCAGGATAGAAATGCCCTTGTGTGTATGTTGGTTCTTTGATTAAAGTTTTGAATCTAAAGGTGTTGGTTCCTTCTCTCAACCTGGTGCCACATGCCTGTCCAGGTACTGGGTGTACAGAGTCCCTGCCTGCCAGTTTTCATGTTCCAGTGGGGGAGGGCTTGCAGTGGTGAAAACAAGCCCTTAAGAGGGCAGTTAAATATGTTTGCCCAAAGACTAGGAGGGAAACCACACAATTTCAGCCCATCCTCAGATGTATCATCAAACCACACTTTTCCATTCTGGTGCAGTACTAATTAATCAAGGAGAAAACACGGATAGCATGATATTTACTTACCTCTACAAAGACACAGCAGGCCTCAGGCTCTGGGAATAATTTTAGCTAGAATTTAGTATTATTTGGCTCTGTTGGCATTTATTTTCGTTCTCTCCCCTTTTTCCCCTTTACTAACAAAAGATACTAGTTTCCCACTCATGGTAGTGGTAGAAAGTCCTCTTTAAAAATAAATTGATTTAAGGGGGAAAAAGTAAATTGATTTAAAGGGAAAAATACATGGTGTACACACAGCAAAAACTGACAGTGGTATATAACTGAAAGAGGGTTGGGGAACACTGAGTTAACTAAAGCCTAGCATGCACCCCTGCCAATAGACTGCTGTGTCGGGAAGAACTAGGTTATGCTGTGGCAATACAGTTAAGTGTCAGATCTCAGTGGCTGAACAGAACAAAGGTTTATTTTGGTCACTCACACTACATGTCCTCTGTGGGTTGGCAGAGGTTGGGGACAGTGGGTGGCTAGGTCTGGCCTATCCACCTGAGAGACCAGGGTATAGCCCCACCAGTTGGAACATGTGACCTTGGTTACCACAGCAGGAAAAGGAGGGACTGGAAGCTTCTGCAGGAGTTTATCACTGCCTAAGCCTGAAAGTGCTTCAGGTCACTTCCATTCATGTCCCCTTGGTCAGAACTAGTCACTTTGACTCAACTGAAAAAGGCTGGGAAGTGCCATCTCCTCGGTGCCCAATTGACGAGAACCAAGCCCTGGCTGGTGTGGCTCAGTGGACTGAGTGCCAATCTGTGAATCAAAAAGTGGCCGGTTGGATTCCCAGTCAGGGCACATGCCTGGGTTGCGGGCCAGGTCCCCATCTGGGGGCATGCAAGAGGCAACTGATCGATGTATTTCTCACACATCAATGTTTCTCTCCCTCTCTCCATCCCTCCCCTCCTCTCTAAAAATAAATCTTTTCTGAAAGAAGAGAACCAGGTGGTTTCAGTAATGTCTAAGCCCCATCACCACTTTCTTGAAGATTTCCTGATATTGGGAAGGGCTCATGATAGGATATAAGCAGGAGTTCAACCTTTAGGATATTTCCCAGAAATGGTGATTACAGAAAAAAAAAAAAAAAAGGTGAAGAAAATCTTAAGTATTTGTTTCTGAGATAAGTTTCTTCCTTATACTTTGTGGTATTCCCCAGGCTTTCCACAATGGCCAGTACTATTTAATTACAGAAATAATGCACAATTACATTCTTTTTAAAAAAATTCTGGCAATATAAAAATGTTCAGAGCAAAACAAAAGTCCCTATCCCCCATCTGCAGCACCACTTTGAAGGTAACCCTTTGCACCCAGTACGTATTAGCTTCCTGTCCTCTCGTGTGCAGATTCTGGAAGATTTTAAGTATTGGGATGCTATAGAAGATGTTTCTTTAAATGCCTTTCTAAAGCCTTTCAAAAATGCCATCCCGGCCTGTTTTTTCCCTCATAATTTGGGATTACTGTGACCTACAGTAATGGTTTTCAAGTTTCCTGCTCACAGAACTTTTTCTTTTACTAGTGTTTTCTTTCTTTTTAAAAAAAATATATTTTATTGATTATGCTATTACAGTTGTCCTATTATCCCCCCTTCATTCCCCTCCACCCTGAACACCCTCTCCCACCCACATTCCCCCCCGCCTTTAGTTCATGTACATGTGTCATAAGTTCTTTAGCTTCTACATTTCCCATACTATTC
>CM052550.1:42684264-42719522 GCA_028533065.1 Trachops cirrhosus
GGGGAGTGGGAGGAGGAGAGTGGGGGAAAGATATGAAGAATAAGTAGCAATGAAGGTAGTAGATAGAAAATAGACAGGTGGAGGGCAAGAATAGTATGGGAAATGTGGAAGCTAAAGAACTTATGACACATGGACTGAATTAAAGGGGGGAATGTGGGTGGGAGAGGGTGTTCAGGGTGGAGGGGAATGAAGGGGAGATAATAGGACAACTAATAGCATAATCAATAGAATATATTAAAAAAATTAAAAAAAGAACTCACTGTATAAAAACATAAAAGTGGACACACTCTGGGCAAAGGGTTAAGGAAACTTGCCTCTGTTGACCTGTTGTTCAGTGTGAAAGTACTAGACCAGGATTTGAACCTAAGCAGTCAGTCTCCAAACCTGAATCCCTAACTAGTATTCTAAAAACAAAGACTGTGTTCTGTCCTTTACCAGCTGGTGACCCTGGGCAGGCGTCATCACCCCTGTGCGCCTGTTTCCTCATACATAACACACAGCAATAACAATAGCAGGGACTCCACTGGGAGGCGGTGAAGATAAATGTTTAGAGCTGTGTGTGGCACCCAGTATCCGTACATATTACCTGTTTCAGGATAATACTTTTTAGTAATTACTGGCATTAAAAGCAACCCCCTATTTTTCAACACTACCCTTGGTTCATAATGAGCACTCAACACATTTTAATACTATAAATTTTAATTATGTATTTCCTAAGAGTATCATTTATAAACTTGGAACCCTAGCACTTAACCTCCAACTTAGCGCAACACCTAGCAATAAGTGATTGAAGAATAAAACAATAATACTTATACTAAACATTTACTTCCTTAAAAATTGAGCTTAGAAACAGAAACTGAGCAAAAAAGTGGTGCCACAGCATTCAATTCAGCCAACGAGTCCCCAGACCAAGAGGAGATCTGTGAACAATCCTGGACGAATTCGCAATCCATCTTGAGTATGAGGATTCTCAGAACAAACATCAGCGCGTCCCACTCACACTGCCTTCATTGGCTCAATCCTACCCAAAGTCCGCTCCCACACCAGCCAATCCCCGCGCTAGCCCTGCTTGTAGCCATGCCCCTAGACCTCCAGGCCGCCTCTAATCTGGCCCCCGTCCGGCTTTACCCATCCAGCGTCCCCTTCTCTTGCCTCTCTATCCTCCTAAGTGGCCCAAGACCCCCAGAACGCTTGAGGCCGCTCTTCCGGCCAAAGAAGAGGCCCTCTAGTACTTGGTAATTGGGTCTTGAACCTCGGCTCGGCCTCCCAAATGGAGATTACTCCCCACAGTTATCTCCCCACTACGGCGGAGTGGCTGCGTGCGCAGCCCCTTTGCCATGTGTGCTTCTGCGCCTGCGCGGATTCCCTGATGATCTACACTTCCCACTTGCCCACGGGATTCTGGCTTCTCAAAGCCGTTGCCATCATTTTCTGAAGATGGAAAAGGCGGAAGGTACCCTGAAGTCCCGGGTGGCTTCCGCTTGGGGTACACGAATGTCAGACACTTTTTGTGGCTTCTGGAGGCGGAATGGAGAAAGAGAAGTCTACACAGTTCGTTTCCCCAGGCTACATTCTAAAAACTAAGCGTCGCCAGCATCCGTCTCCAGGGCAACCGTCAACTCTGGAAAGGGCGAGTCTGTCTCCATGCCAACTGTTTAAGCGCTGGCTCCAGGCAAGAGTCCCTTCATTTGAGGTGATTTTAAGTCGTACAGATGCGCAACAAAAGAGCCTGCTTTGCTCATAAAACTGAATGGAATAAGTATGTTAGAGCACAAGGAAGGGAGGAAAATGGAGTATGGCAGGACTGGAGGAGTTGATGTAAGGAAGGTTTCTCACAGGAGGGAAGAGTTCCTACTTCATCCCAGAAGAGAATAAGGAAGAAAAAAAAATACTATTTTATCTATCTAGCTAAAATTTAAAGTTTTTAAAACATTTATTGATTGAGCCTTGGCTGATGTCGCTCAGTGGATTGAGTGCCGACCTGTGAACCAAATGGTCACTGTTTCGATTTCCAGTCAGGACACATGCCTGGGTTGCGGGCCAGGTCAGGTCCCTAGGAGCTGGCAGGCCAGAGGCAACCGAACATTGATGTTTCTTTCCCTCTTTCTCCCTCCCTTCCCTTATGTCTGAAATAAATAAATAAAATATTTTTTTAAAGGGAAGAAATGCATCCCTTTGGGCATGAATAAAATCAGAAAATGATGTTAATAGGATAACTGCTTTGTAAAGTACAAATCCTGAAAATGGAAAAGACAGAAACAACAGAACATAAAAAGTGGCTGTAAACATGTGGAACACTCTCAGTGTTTGAGCAAGCTGCAGATTTTGCTGTGAAATTTGTATCAAAGTTTTAAAGGAAACTAAAATGGTCTAGTATTTATATTTGGCAACATATATTTGAGAGTTTTATTCTATAGGGTTACTCTTTCCAGTTGTCTTTTCTCCATGATTTTTCAGTTCCAATTTAATGAACAATCAAAAAATTTAAAAAGCTCAGAGAGACCTTATTGAAGATCCCAGATGTATCTGCACCCCAGTTAGATCACCCCCTAGTGACATGGTAGGGTTGAGAAACAGGGAGGATATTGAGATTTGAGAGCTAAAATGATAAGAAGCTGTCCCAGCTGGTGATAAACTCTCTTTCCTCCTTTAGGAAAGAAAGACACCAGTTGTCTCAATATATAGTGTTCGAGCTCCTCTCTGGGAAGAAATTACTAATGCTGAGGAAGGCTGAACTGAACCCGGCAGTGGAAATGCTGGTTTGTTTCATTCTCAGGTTTTCTAATCGGCATGAGTTCTCTGGTGATCAGCAAGCTATGTCCTCCAAACTAAGGTTTTCTCAAAATCATCACAGACATGGGTGCTGTGCACAGTGTGAAGTCTCTGATGTTTGGCCAGGTGTGAGCTCCAGCTGAAATCCTCTCCACATTCTTTACACGCATAGTGCCTGCCACCCGTGTGAACTTTCTGGTGTTGAATAAGGTGTGAGATCTGGGTATAGGTTTTCCCACAGTTGCTACATTTGTAGGGCTTCTCTCCGGTATGAATCCTCTGATGCTGAATAAGGTGAATGCTCTGGTTGAAGGCTTTCCCACATTCCTTACAGGTGTAGGGTTTCTCACCGGTGTGAATCCTCTGATGCTGCGTAAGGGAAGAGTTGTGACTGAATGTCTTCCCACACTCCTTACACGTATACGGTTTCTCTCCTGTGTGGATTTTCTGATGCTCCATAAGGTGGGTGCTCCGACTGAAAGCTTTTCCACAGTCACTGCACTCATAAGGTTTCTCTCCGGTGTGAACCCTCTGGTGTTGAATGAGGTGGGAAATCTGGGTATAGGCTTTCCCGCAAACGTTACACTCATAGGGCTTCTCCCCGGTGTGAATCCTCTGGTGGCGCGTCAGGGAAGAGTTCTGGCTGAAGGTTTTCCCACACTCGTTACATTTGTAGGGCTTCTCACCAGTGTGAGTCGTCTGGTGTTGAGTAAAGGAGGAGTTGTGACTGAAAGCCTTGCCACACTCATTACAGGTATACGGTTTTTCCCCCATGTGAATGCTGTGGTGCCTCATGAGGTGGGAAATCTGCGTGTAAGCCTTCCCACACTCACGACACTCATAGGGCTTCTCGCCAGTGTGAATCCTCTGGTGCTGAGTCAGGGACGAACTGTGGCTGAAGGCTTTGCCACACTCGGAACACTCGTAGGGTTTTTCTCCTGTGTGAACCCGCTGATGCTGGGTCAGGGACGAGCTGTGGCTGAAGCTTTTCCCACACTCGTTACATCTGTAGGGTTTCTCCCCGGTGTGGATTGCCTGGTGCTGGCTCAGGGAGGAGGTGTGACAGAACGCCTTGCCACACTCGCCACATTTGTAGGGCTTCACGCCCGTGTGGATTTTCTGGTGGCGGGTGAGGTGGGACACCTGAGAGTAGAACTTCCCACACTGGTCGCATTTATAGGGCTTCTCCCCAGTGTGGCATCGCTGGTGCTTAATGAGGGAGGAGCTCTGGGTGAAGGCCTTCCCACATTCCCTGCACTGGTATGGTTTTTCCCCAGTGTGGATCCTCTGATGTTCGGTCAGCGATGAGCTCTGAGTAAAGGTCTTGCCACACTCATTGCACACGTAGGGCTTCTCTCCTGTGTGAATAATGTGATGCTGAATGAAATATGAGCTGTTGCTGAATGCCTTCCCGCAGTCATTGCACTTGTAGGGTTTCTCTCCCGTGTGAATTCTCTGGTGCAGGGCGTAGTCTGAATGGTAAACGAAGGCTTTCCCACATTCTGCGCAGTGAAATAGCTTCTTCTCTACACAGGCCCTTTGGCATTTTGACCCATCCCATTTCCGAGGCCTCTCTACCCCAGGCGCTCTGTGCCTCCTGATGAAAGCTGGGGTGCGCCTGAAGCTTCTCCCAAGCTCGTTACAGCCCAGGCCTCTCTCCCCATAGACGTTTTCCTTGGGAGAAGCAAACAAACTCCTCAAATGCCTCTCCTGCTTTCCCCGGTTGTCCAAGTGGCAAGTGTATGTCCAGGATTCCCCCAACTTGGCATCTCCAAGCACTGCCTTTAAAATCCCCTCCATCTTTCCCATTGGGGAAGCTGCCTCTTTGGAAATACTCTTTTCTGGAAGTGTCTCCTGAGTCATGGCCAAGCTCGTCTCCAGGTCTGAAACAAGTGGGAAATATGAAAATGGTCTGTTCTAGGACACAGGAAGCTGATTATTTAGAACTGGTATTGTAAACTTAAAAAGGAAAGTTTCAAAGTTTAGGTTGCTATTTCAAAAGGCATGAGGTAGATAGATTCATGTTCTGACATGGAAGGATGGCCTCAATATGTTCTAAAATGAAAAGAACTGAGTTGGAACACAGTGTATGTATGTATGCAGTTGTTTATTAGCCATAATATAATACATTTTTACAAATAAGAAAAAACAACCATGGCTGGTATGGCCCAGTGGATTGAGTGCCGGCCTGTGAACCGAAAGGTCACCTGTTCCATTCCCAGTCAGGGCACATGCCTGGGTCCTCATTAAGGGGTATGTGAGAGGCAACGGATCGATGTATCTCTTGTACACTAATGTTTCTCTCCCTTCTTTTCCCCTCCCTTTCACTCTCTCTAAAAATAAATCAATAAAATCTTTTAAAAAATAAGAAAAACAGTCTAATCCAATAGTAGAGCAAGAATATGAATGGACATTTTGCAGAAGAAAAAGTGGCTGATAAGGCTGTAAAAAGATGTTTGACATCAGTAACATTCTAAAAAAATATAATTGCTTGATGTCATTTGAAACTGTTTAGATTGTAAAATATTAAAAGTACCCAATCTTGGCAGGTGAATGGTATAACTGAATTACATCTCAAAATGTCATTAAATGAGATTATAAGGGCATTTCACTTTCTACATTACATATTTAAAGTCATGTGTTCATTTTAAATATTAAAAAATAATCTTTAAGAGGTGATCACTATGAAAAGTAAATATTCCTACTTCCTTTGTTTGTACACTTTCTTTTTAAAAGAGATTTTTCTTTTTTTTTTAAACATTTTATTTTTTATTTATTTTTAGAGAGGGGGGGAAGGGAAAGAGAAAGAGAGGGAGAACAACATCAATGTGTGGTTGCCTCTTATATGCCCTCCACTGGGGACCTGGCCTGCAACCCAGGCATGTGCCTTGACTGGGAATCGAACCAGTGACCCTTTGGTTTGCAGGTTGGCATTCAATCCACTGAGCCACACCAGCCAGACAATGCTGCCTCATTCTTGAACGACCATCTCTGATCATGACAGATGAGACAGGAAGATGGCTCACATCTGCTGGACATTCTCACCTACCTGGACAGGTAACTTGCTGGGCTTCTCTCTTCTCCATCCTGGGCTCTTCCCCTCGCTCCAGACAGGAGATCACGTCGGGTTTGGACCCCAGGAGCCCTGACCCTGAAAGAGACATGAGACCTGGCCATGGGTGCCACTGGGGTCACAGGCAGGCCTCAGGGCTGGGCCTCAGACTCTGGGTCTGCGGAGGAGATGCACACATCGGTGCCTTGTGATCAGACACTCTAATGGTCAATGCAAGATTCACTGGCTGGCTCTGGCTGGTGTAGCGCAGTGGATAGAGCATGGGCCTGTGAACCAAAAGGACACTGGTTCAATCCCCAGTTGGGGCACATGCCTGGGTTATGGGCCAGGTCCCCAGTTTGGGGAGAGCAAGAGGCAGCCACATATTGATGTTTCTCTCCTTCTCTTTGTCCTTCCCTTCCCCTCTCTCTAAAAATAAATAAAATCTTTTAAAAACACGAAAAGATTCACTGGCTGATTGCCCACCGCAGAGGAAGCCCGAGCCCTGATGTCCCGTGGAAGGCCCTGGCTCTGTGCTATTGAAGCTGAGAGTGAAATGCACGCATGTTCCATAGAACTTCGTGTGCAGAAGAATACAAAGTATCTCGTTAACAATTTACATATTGACTATGATTTTGACATGTGCTGAAATGGTCTTATTTTTGTTTATTTTTAAACTTTGTTAATTTATTTTTAGAGAACAGGGAAGGGAGGGAGAAAGAGAGGGAGGGAAACACAGATGAGAGGGAGAAACATTGATTGGTTGCCTCTCATACACGCCCCGACTGGGGACCAAACCTGCAACTCAGGCACGTGCCCTGTCTGCGAATCGAACCAGCAATCTGTCGGTTTTCAGGACAATGCCCAAACAACTGAGTTATACTGGTTAGGGCAGCCATATTTTGGGATAAAGGGGGTGAAGCAAACTATATTAGTAAAATTCATTTTGTGTTTCTTTTTATGCCTGCTGCCTTTGCAATCGTCAATCTCTCTTTTCCTCTAGTGGGCTGAGCAGCGCTCTCCCAAAAGTATGTCTGTAGGAACCTCCTAATGTGGCCTTGTTTGGAAATAGAGGACTTGCGGATGTAATTAGTTAACACGAGGTCGTACTGGATTAGGGTGAGACCGAAATCTGACGACTGGTGTCCTTGTAAGAAGAGGAGAGACACAGATGCATATGGAGGGAAGAAGGCCGTGTGTGAAGGTGGAGGCAGAGGCTGGGGTGACACTGATAGGACCAGCACCCAGGAAAAACCACGCCAGGGTCTGATGAGCTTCTGGGTACACAACCATGCTGAGGCCTGTGAGTCCTCCTAGTGTGTCACCGAGCCTGGGAGCGGTCTTGGGGACCTCACACAGGCATTTCAGCTGAGTTTTTAATGAGTTTGTTCAGAGGAGGTGTGTGAGTGAGGAGGGCTGAGCTCAGAGTCTTCCTACCATGGGAACTTACAGGGAAAAGGAGAGACAGAGGAGCCAGAAGAAGGAAGGGAGAAGGAAGAGACGGAAGGAGAAGGAAAGACAGCAGAGAGGAGGCTGGAGTGGGGTGTGGGGAAAGGACAAGGCCAGAGCAGGGCCAGGCTGTGCGGGCAGGGAGGAGGGGACACGCAAAGAGTTGGCAGTGGGTGGGTGGGTGGGGCCTGATGGTTCTCAGTAAGAGAAAGAGGAAGGGGAAGGTGAGGATGGAACTGGGATCTGGAGAACGTGGGGCCAACCACACATGGGGACCTGGAGGGGGACGGAGGAGCAGGTCAGTGTGGAGACTTTGAGCTCGGGGTGAGTATGGTGAATGTGGGGGTGCCTTGCACCAGGGTGGGGGGCAGGACGGGGTGCGTGGACAAATGTGGGACTCAGGAGACACTTAGGGAAACAGCATTTGTGTGCTTTGGGGAGAGGATTTGAAATGGAGCCTGTGGACTGGAGGACATCCGGGGAGAACTTGGAGTCTGAGACACTGGAGCAGGCTTTCCAGCAGGAGCCTGAGGCACCCGTACGTGGAGAGGGAAGCAAGAGAAGAGCATGGGGGCACAGGCTGAAGATATGAAGGGGCAGGGAGAGGACTTGGGGCTCTCAGAGAGGTGGGACCCTGGGAGAGACAGAGACAGACAGAAGCCAGCCAGCAGGGACAGACAGAGGCAGAGAGGGCACCACATGACCCCAGGGACCACCCACAGTTAAGCAGCGGGTGACTGCTTAGGAGAGGAGGGCAGGAGGAGGCATCGTGCCTCCTCCTGGGAAGGCAGAAAGCAGGGCCTCACCTAGTGAAAGAAGGTTCTGGTAGTTCTCCAGCATCACATCCCGGTACAGCTGCCTCTGGCCAGGCCCCAGCTGGCCCCATTCCTCCAGGGTGAAATCCACAGCCACGTCCTTGAAAGTCACTGATACCTACAAGGGTCAATTGTACAAAGTGGAGAGACACAGACTTCTGGAACTCTGGGGCAGGAGAGGTCATAGGTCAGTAGCCTACCACTTGCTCCCTGTGCTTGAACAGATTTCAGAGAACTGAATAAAACCAGCAGAAGGAATGTATTGAAATAAAAAGCCTAGGCAGCCGCTAGCCCTCAGGCACCTTGGTAGAAAGTAGACCGATCTCCACCTTTCGCCTGACTGACTCTTTACTGCCATCTGTTGGAGAATCGTTGTAATATGCCTATTATTTTAGTATATGAGAGTTTGCCATCTGCGTGAAAACTGCCATAGTAAACACACCAATGAGTCCTGGCCAAGTAGCTCACTTGGTTGGAGTGTTGTCCCATACACCAAAAGGTTGAGAGTTAGACCCCCAGTTAGAGCACATACCTAGGTGGCAGGTTCAATCCCCTCCTGGGGCGTGTACAGGAGGGAATCGATCGATGTTTCTCTCTCACATCAATGTCTCTCCCTCTCCCTTTCCCTTCCTCTCCCTTTCTCTTCCTCTCCCTTTCCCTTCCTCTCTCTCTCTCAGATCTAGACCCTCTCTCTAAGGATCTAAAATATGTCCTTAGGTGAAGGTTATTAAAAACAATATGAAGCCACTGTGTGAGAGCTGCACATTCCCAAGTCACACTCCATCCCAGACACCAACTCTGAACCCAGCCCCCACTCCTGACTCCACAGATAAGGCTCAGGGGGGAAACCAAATAAACCACTGCCCATTTCACCTGGGAACCAAAAGGCTGCTGAGCTTTACATCACTGATTGTCAGACCACGTCATAATGTGCCAGCTCAGAGCAGCCTGCCCCTCCCTCCCCTCTCCTCACACCCCCACCCCAGAGCCCCTCCCAACACAGCCTTTCTCCCGGTATGGGAGGGGCAGAAGATCTCCAAGCCACAGACAGAGATTAGGATGGTCCTCTGGGGTCCACAAAACCATCTCAGGGAAGAGGGGACCCAGACTCACCTGGTCCTCAGCTGTCAGGGTCCTGGTGGTCACTGCTGGCTCCTGGGGACGCATCTCCAGGACAAAGGGCCAGGCCTGAGTCTGCAGAGCTGGAAGAGGAGACTGGAGAAGAGAAGTGGGGTCAGTTCTGGTGTTAATAGGCAGACAGACAGACACTTTCCTAAAGGAGCCTCATGACAGAGGTGGATCTGGTGTCCTAAGAGCCAGAGCAAAGGCTCAGGACAGGAGGCCTGAGGTTCCCATTCTCAAACTACCACTAGCCATCAGTGGGTTCGGCTCACCGCACCCACACCACAGCTCTCGGAGCGGT
Organism: Trachops cirrhosus; assembly: GCA_028533065.1. Classification (NCBI taxonomy): domain Eukaryota; kingdom Metazoa; phylum Chordata; class Mammalia; order Chiroptera; family Phyllostomidae; genus Trachops; species Trachops cirrhosus. The sequence goes on from CM052550.1 coordinate 42,693,776, forward strand.
TAGCCCCAGATGAGGAAACCACCGCACAGGCCCTAGCTCAAGGTCACGGAGGTATCAAGTGTCAGTGTTGGACTAGAGCCCAAGAGTCTAGCCCACAAAGCCAACCCTTCCGTTTTGAGGACCCAGAAATGAGTGAGATGCAGCTACGGCTTCAAGGGGCTCCCTGCCTGGTCAGGGAGACGGTACTGGACATCAATCAGGTGGTGGGCTGAAGAGCAGCCCCAAAAGATATCTCTGGGGTGAATGTTGATGTGATTAAGTTCAACACCTTCAGATGGGAAGACTGCCCTGGATGATCTGGATGGGCCTATGCCCCTGACTTTGAAGCTGGAGGAAGGGGCCACACCCAAGGTGGCTTCCAGAAGCTGAAAAGGCAAGGAAATGAATTCTTCCCTAGAACCTCCAGAGGGAGCATGGATCTGCTGACACCTTGGTTTCAGCTCAGTGATTCCTGTGTCAGACTTCTGACCTCCAGGAGTGTAAGAGAATACATTTTCTTGTCTGAAGCCACCAGGTTCATGGTCATTTGTCACAGCCGCAAAGGGGAAACTGATAAAAATAAATAAAATAAAAAGACTCAGGATCTGATTGGTGTAGCTCAGTGGATTGAGCACGGGCTGCAAACTGAAGGGTCACCAATTCGATTCCCAGTCAGGGCACATGCCTGGGTTGCAGGCCAAGTCCCCAGTAGGGGGCACGCAAGAGGCAACCACACATTGATCTTTCCCACCTTTCTCCTTCCCTTCCCCTCTCAAAAATAAATAAATAAAATCTTTAAAAAAAGAATATTATTGGGGTCCTGGTTGGCACGGCTTAGTGGATTGAGTGCTGGTCTGTGAAAGGGTCGTTGGTTCGAGTCCCAGTCAGGGTGTATGCCTGGTTTTGGGCCAGGTTCCCAGTAGGGGGTGCTCGAGAGGCAACCACACAGTGATGTTCCTCTCCCTCTCTTTCTCCCTCCCTTCCTCTCTGTCTAAGAATAAATAAAATATTTAAAATTAAAAAAAGAGCAGAGGTAAACAATTTAAAAAATAATATTGAGACATTTAGCAAAATTTGAAGGCCTTTAGGTTAGCTAATAGTGCTGTATTCCTGGTGCCATCATGGTGCCGTGGTTTTGGAAGAAAAATAACCGTGTTTTTAGAAAAAAACATAGAGACTCTTGGGAGGGGGCTGCACAGAGACCCAGAGAAAGGGGGCCAGAGATTCAGGGACGTGGCAGAGACCCAGAGAGCAGGCGACAGAGACACGGAGGCAGAAGAGCAGGGAACCAGAGAAAGAACGGGGAGACAGAACAGCATTGGGGTGGTGGTGGGATCAGAAAGAGAACAGCAGAGACCCAGAGATGCTCACAATAAGGACAGAGATCAGGGGCGTGACTGTGCGGATACACAGGGGTACTCAGGTCAATGTGATCCCAGGTCTACCCCTTATTAGCATTGTGACCTGGGAGAAGCCGCGGTGATCTCTTCACCTGCAAATTGAGGAAAGGTAAATCCTCCCTCTTAGGGATCGAAGCAGTCCAGTGCTTGACCAGGCTCCTGGCAAATAGCAGGCGCCCAATTGCTGCGCGCTGAGATCGTCTTAGTCCAGCTGAGGGCAGGGAGTTCTGGGGCTGCCTCGCGAATGACAGGAGCTGGCAGGGCACCGCCCACAGCGCCCTTCCCCCTCCCACTCCGGTCCCGCCCCATGAGCGCCCGCCTCTCGTCCAGGTCTGCCCCGCACCCACCCGCTCCAGCTCGGGTCCTCCAGATCGAGACTCACCTGTGCGCCTCCGCAGTTTTCGAAGGGTGACCAGGCCTTTCCCACCCTCTGGCTGGTCGCAGAATGCGCCTGCGCTGTCGCTGTCTCGAAACAGGTCCCGGTGCTTTAAACGCGGCTTCGCACCAGAACTACATTTCCCAGAAGCCTCTGCGGCTCACCCAAGGACTAAGGTCTCTGAGGAGAATTCTGGGAAACAGAGTCTGGAAATAGGATGTGGGTCAGGAGGGAAAATAAGCTCTAAATACACAGGGTCTTTGCATTTCCCAAATAAATATAGTATTTTGGAAGTGTTTGGCTGTACTAGCATTGCGAATATTCTCTTTTAGTTAAATCTTTTCACTTGCAATTTGGGGTCACCATGAGACTAAGTTCTGGCCAATAAAATGTGAGAAGTAAAGCGTGCCTCGCCCAGATCCAGCGCGTTAAAACCTCCCACTTGTCACTTGCAGTCTCTTCCCTTCTGTTTATTCAGATGAAGAGTGTGGCCTTGGGAGTCACATGTTGCAGATGAAAGGAGTCTAGGTCCCTGAAGTGCAGCTTGACAGAAGTCAATTTCCAATCAGAAACAAAATAACAAAAAGCTATTTTTAATTGCATGGACTCAGGGGTTCGGTTAAATAAATAAATAGCAGTACATTCCGCATATAAAACGTTATGGGACCCTGAAGTACTTACGACAACCAGACGGTGACATGGTGAAATGCTTGCGAACAAAGGTTAAAAGAACAAAAACCGTAGTTATATAGCTTTCATGTTTATAAAGATGTAAAATATACACATGTACTTGAGTAAAGCCTAGATGGACCATTGCCAAAATGAAATAACAGCTGCCACAACACGCAGCGGGCCTTATTGGCTTATTTAACTTGCACGACCGCCCTATAAAAGTGTGTCAGGCATCCCCAAGGAGATCTATGCATCTCAGTGGCTTGAAGACCCAGCCAGGGCCGGCAGGTCAAGGGAAGCCCCTTCTGTCAATGCCAGGCTCCCGGTGCCTGCTGCCCTCTCCATGCCCATGAACCTGGCCCTGGTTCAGGCCTTGTCCTCTCACCTAGAACCTCACTCCAGTCTCATTCCAAACCTTCTGGCCTCCAGGTCTCCCTTCCAGTCTGTTCCCCACGCAGCCCCAGAGGGCCAAGTCATTAACCTCTCCGTCCCCCCATTTCCTCATTGTACATCGGGAGGAAATAAATACCCTCTTCATTGGGTTATGAGATTTGAATAGGTCGATATAAATAAAGCCATTAGAACAATATATGGCAGAAAACACCATCTACGTGGTTGCTATCAATATTATTAAAACAAGCCACTAAGTCTCACCTCGACATTTGTATTTGTGGTTCCCTCTGTCTGGAATGTCCTTTCTCCTGTACTTTTTATTTTTTGGAAACTACTCTTCTGTCAAAAACAAGCTTTTTCTTTAAATTTTATTTTTCAACTACAGTTCACATTCAGTATTTTATATTCATTTCAGGTGTCTAGGCTAGTGGTTAGACAATGATATACTTTACCAAGTGGTCCCCCTAGTATAGCAAGAACACGTTCTCACAGCCATTCCTGTACGAAACTTTCTCCTCTTCCCACCCTGCCAAGCCAGCTCCCTCCCTGGTTTCCCACAGGAACGTCCCAGAATTCTAGCACTGATATTATAATAATTGTTGTATTGTAATTATTTGGTGACGGTCTGTCTCTCCTGCGCCATACTCTGCGCACTCTGGGAGTTCTCATCACACTATAATTAATGCACAATTTAATTATCCGTTTACTGCATTGTGCATTGTCCCAGGAAATTCCCAAGCAGTTAAGGTAATGACTGGACCAGCAGCGTGAAGACATTTTAATATTCAAACAACACTGCTACCCAAGCTGGAGTGAGCTTCGGTGTGGTCACCAATTTAAGCGCGTGGAAGCGAAGCAGCTTTGACCCTTCTGCAGTAGCCTCACTCTTGGCCAGTCGCTGGTAACGGTGACGTCATGCACGCCCTGGGCGACGTTGCCAAGGCGACTAGAACTAGTCGGCTCCAGGGAAATGCGCCGACTAGCGACTAGCGTGGGGGAAGAAAGTTGGGTGTGCAGTGGCGGGGAGGGGAGGGGGAAACGGTGGAGAGGCCAGAGGCCGGAAACTACCATTCCCAGAATCCTCTCGTCTGGAGCCAGGTCTAACTAAGACCTTTGATCCTCTTCACCACCTCTTCAAACCTCTAAGTTCCTATGGTAATAACTATGTATGGTGGCAGATAGGTACAAGAAATGTCGGGGGAGGGGGAGGAACACTTTGTAAGGTGCATGAGTGTCTAACCACTGTGCTGCACACCTGAAACTGATACGAGATAATATTGAATGTAAACTGTAATTGGAAAATAAAAATACAAGAAAAAGAAAACCTCTCCACTCTAAGCGCTTTACAGCACAGGTAACAAAACTCTTGGCACTGTGAGGCTAAAACAAGGAAGTCAAGGGTTTGGCCGATCAGAAGTCCAACTCTACTGTGCACACCTTCTACCTTTAACTAGACTACGATATAGTATTTAAAGGACTTAGGGTGGAAGCAAAGGTTTCTGGGAAATGTAGTTAATTAGGGGGTTCAGTGGGATCCATTAACACTTAGAATGTCCTTTGCTAATACCTAAATCATGTAAGTAACACCCAGCCTTAGATATTTCCCCCCACCTTAGAATGGTTGCAAAACGTGTCTTGAGTTGGTCTCCAGTATTTGAAAAAGTTGTTCACACTATTTTAATGGAGAAATTTCACATTTTACAAAAATCTGAATTTCTGGGTCTGTTGAAAAATAAGACCTGAAAACACTGGGGCTGTTATTTCATCTTATTCACTCTCTATGGGATGGAGCTGAGTATTTTCCATCCTCCATGAATAGGACCTGCAGTTGTTCACTTTACCTACCCTGGATGATGTGGCTCAGTGGACCAAGTGCTGGCCTGCGAGCCAAAGGGTCGTAGGTTCAATACCCAGTCAGGGCACACGACTGTGCTGCGGGCCAGATCCCCAGTAGGGGGCCTCCGAGAGGCAACCACACTTCGATGTTTCCCTCTCTCCCTCCCTTCCCCTTTCTCTGAAAATAAAATCTTCAAAACCAAAATAAACAAACAAGATATTTGAGGTTTCACTCAGACCCTGGGAAAAACTGCCAAGCTCCTTTCCCTGGCATTAAATGCACTTTGGTGTACGGGCCAATGTCGTCTTCCGTAGGCTTCCCCCTCCCCCCACCTCGTCCCAACACTACTATCCTCATTAATCCTCATTTATTCAACAAATATTTACTGAGTGCCTGCTTTCGGCCAAGCATTGTGCTAGGCACCGAATCTCCAGATAAACTCCACCTTTCTTATCAACCCCTGTCCCTCCCACCAAACATAACAGTGAGAAAACAACAGTTCTGCTGGCAGGATTCGAAACGGAAGGACACCATGCGACCCAAATCTATGTGCTTTCTGCTTTGGGTTGGCAAGTAGTAAGAGTTCAGACAGTAAAAGATGTACATGAAAATGTATCCGAGTCTATTCAGGACCACAGAGGGTGAACATTTAAGAGTTCAGATAGGAAACCTGTCCTCTCCACACTGACCACTGCTGTTCCTCTGCCTGACTGTCCCTTATGGTCCCACTGTGGTGTCATCTCATTTTGGATGCATTCCCCCCCAAATAGGAATGGTTGCCCTTTCAAGCCCTCACGGGCAGTTTAGCCCTCTTGGAAGTCGAGTGTCTAGAGTTGGATCATTCCTGGGAGGGTCCTCCAGTAATTGATGGAGACATTGAGAAATTTGTCACAGACTTTATTAAATGCCCTTTCAGTTCCCCCTCACAACCCCCGAACCACCACTCTACTGCAGCAGGAGTTTCCGGTTTTGCCTGTAAGTGACAGCCCTGGTCAGAGAGAAAAAGACTGGAGGTTAGGAAAGAGATCTTCAGGCCCCTCCAGGTCAACCAACCCCCCACCCCAAACTTCCCTCCAATCATCAGTCTTATTTGGCTTAGTCAGTGACATCATGAGTCTCTGGGCAGATTTCTAGGGTTCTCAGCCAATCGGTGTTGGCTCATGAGGAGGGAAGAGTTAAAAGTTGGGAAGGGGAGTAGGGGTAAAGTGTGGAAATAGAGTGGAAGAAGTCACTGAGAGACACAGTCACAGCAAGAGAGACTCAAACAGAAGGGAAAGGCAAAAAGAGAGATAAATAAGGGAAAGAGAGAAGCAGGTGTAGTAGGTGGAACTGTGTTCTCCAAAAGATATATCCAAGCCCTAACCGCCAGTACCTGTGCAGATGGCCTTACTTGGAAATAGGGTCTTTGCCGATATAATTAAGATCAAATAAGATCATTCTGGATTTAGGCTGGACGAGAGAGAGAGAGAGAGAGAGAGAGAGAGAGAGAGAGAGAGAGAGAGAGAGAGAGAGAGAGAGAGAGGGAGAGAGAGAGGAGCCACATGAAGACTGAGGGAGGCAGAGATTAGAGGGAAGCCAGGAGCCCAGGAATTCCAAGAATGCCAGTAGCCACCAGAAGGTAGAGGCAGGTGTGGAATGGATTCTCTCTCAGAACCCCCAGAAGGAACCAAGCCTGCCAACCTTTTGATTTGGGACTTCCGACCTCCAGAATTCTATGAGAATAAATGTGTTGCCTTAAGCCACTTGTGGTCATTTGTTACAACAGCAATGAGAAATTAATACACAGGGAGACAATGGGGAGAGAGCAAGGAGACAGTTCTGTAAAAGAGAAACTGAGAGGCGAGACAGAACTTGGGCAAGAGGCTGAGAGAGAGAGAAACAGAATTCAAGACAGAAAGGGAATCCCAGAGATGGCAGATGGGAAGACAGATGAAGACCAGTTGAAGACAGGGGGAGAGGTTCAAACATGGGGAGAGGGGACAGCGCTGTGTGAAAGGTGCTGCAAAAAGAGAGGGAAGATGGGAGACAAAGGAGGTGGCAACAGTGAGACAGACTTATAGCAGCAGAGAGGTGCTGACAGAGAGTGCTCAGGCCATGTGGGGTGGGAGTCAGGAACGGAGACCCAGAGAACGGGAGGGACATTCAGAGAGAGGCAGAGAGAAACTGAGAGCCACAGATTCAACCTGGGGGCAGCGGGGAGAGAGGGAGGAGTGGCAGGTTTGGGACTGGGACAGAGGAGGGGAGGAGAGAGCCCAGTGGAGGAGGCAGAGAGGTGAAGAGTTTCAGAGAGGGGAGAGAAGGGGACACACCAGAACGAGCTCACACTAGAGCTGACATTCCTTGTGCTAAGTACTGAATTAATGCTCATCACCACCCCTGGGAGGGCGGCACTGGGATTGTCTACAATTGAATATGAAGACATTGAAGTGTCAGGGAAAGGAGGGTGAGGGGCAGGTGGAGGAGGCGGAGAGAGACTGGAGAGGGTGAGCAGATAGGCAGGGAGATGCTCCAAGGTGGAGAAAGTACAGTGAGGGCGTCTTCTCCCCTTGGCACTGTGGGGTCCATGCTTGGGGCCTATGGAAATGTTTTCATTTTAAATACTTTTCAGAGCAGAAGGAAATAATGTAATAATGAATAATACAAGTAAGAATAAGAATAATATAATAAATCCAGTTTGGAATATATCTGTCTTCAAACCAGCACATCCACAAAATATAATTTTTAGTTTAGTTATTTTTGTTTTTGTTTTTGTTTTAATGGAAGAAGAGACCCACAAAGGCAAAAGTGCTGAGGACAGAGGAAAGACATAATGTGGTGGGGGGACTAGGGAAGAAGATGAGAGACAGAGAGACAGAGACACAGACAGGAGCAAGAGAGAAGAGATGGAGAGAGGGAAGGAGAGACAGAGAAGAAAGAGGGAGAGATAAAAAGAGACAGAGAAAGACAGAGATATAAAGTGACTGGGTAGGAGACTACCAAACGACACAGTGACATGTTCAGGGCAGTGCCATTTTTGAGGGGCTCAAAGGCGGCCTTTGGGGGCCTCAGGAGGCAGCAGGGATGACTCACGAAGCCACGATGACCCCAAAGGCGAAGACAGCCAGAAACAAGGAAACGATGATGCCAAGCAGGGCCTGGTTCTGCAGGTAGATACTCTCTGCGTCGTATTGCAGGGCCACGCGGGGCTGCCTGTCCACTGGGCGGGTGGGCGGAGACAGCGTGGACCTCCGTTACCACCCTTCCCTGGCCTTGACCACACCCACTGCTTGCTCAGCGACGTGGGCCCTCTGCACACTACGTGGCCCTCTCCCTTTTCTGGGCTCTCACTCTCCTTTCATCCATTCCTCAAATTCTGTGTCCCAGGCACCGTTCTAGGTGCTTGGGATACCACTGTAAACCCACCCCTGTCCGCCCTCAGCACATCCACAGTGCGAAATGCATCTCATTGGGCGGGGGTGAGGGTGGGAGGAGAACTTGGTTCGTCCCTCTGCCCAAGAACACGAAAGGGGGATGCAAAATGCTGGCAATTTCATGGTAAGAAGAAAGTCCGCCTGCGTCTTAGCTGGCTCTGAAGGTGGCCTTGGGAGACCCATTCTGCACCTTCCACTCACCCCCTCGCTCCAACTCTTTCATTCTGTCCGCAAAGCCTCTTCGCTCGACCTTCAAAATGTATCCAGATTTTGAACCACCTCCTCAGCTCCTGACCTGGTCCAGCCCCAACCTCCTCCTCCCTGCTTCTCCGCACTACAGTTCCCCACGTGGCCGCCAGGGGCGCCGGTTAACACCTAAGTCCACTCCTGTCCCTCTTCGGCTCAGACCTCCCACGGCTCTTCTCTCACTCAGAATAAAAGCCCAAGTCCTCACGGTGGTCCATCAGCCCCGCACGGTCTGGTCCCCACGTGGCTAGCTACCCTACTGTCCTCCCCTTGATTCACTCGGCAATGGCCACACTAGCTTCCTTCCTGTTACTCAGTTATGTCGGATCTTTGCACCTGCTGTTCCCTCTTTCACCTGGTCCCTCAATCCCTTTAGATCTCAGACACCCCTTCTTTAGGGAGGCCTCCCCACCTGCACGCTCTAAAGTAGCACCATCCCCCCGCCCAGGGACTTTCTCTCTGTTTTGTTTTCATTAAGAGCCCTATTGCCATCTGGAATTAGTCCCTATATTTGTTTATGTATAATTATCATCTAAGAGTGGCTCTCAGCTGGGGACTCGTTTGTCCTCCAGGGGATATTTGGGAATGTCTGGAGGCTGGAAATGAGTGTGATGCCTCCTGTGTGTGTATGTGGGCGGGTACTACTGGTGTGTAGTGAGTGGAGGCTGGGGGAACCGAAATACACAGGACAGCCTTAGAGCAAAGAATTACCCAGCCCCAAATGTCAGCAGTAACAAGGTGGAGAAAGCCTGGTCTAACCCTTCACTCCATCAAAATGTGGGCTCCATGAGACATTTGTCTGCCATTCTGCTGGTCCTCAGTTTGGGGCATTATAGGGTGCTCCAAATACTTTTTTGTAGTCAAACACCACCCTAAAGGAGCAAATAGATACATTCTTTCTTTTCAGTTGCTCAATGTCATGGCAGGGTGGAGATCATAAAAAAAAAAGAGAGAAAAAGATGTAACCATTGAATGAAACGAGAACTCCTTTCATTGGACTTCTGTTTCAATGAATCAACAGAGGAAAGTATTCTGGGGATGATTAGGGAAGTTGGAAAAGGGACTTGCAATTATTTGATATTGAAGAATTGTTGTTAGGTTTGTTGAGTGTGGTCATGTAGAAAATGTCCTTATTTTTAGAGGCAGACACTATGAAGGGGTGAAATCTCATGATGCCTGATTTCTTTAAAAACACTTGGCAACATAAATAAATAAAATAAGTGAATCAAATGGGAGGAACATTCATTGTCAAGTTAATTTGATGGAAAGTGCTACTTTACAGATGTGATCCAAGAGTCTTCTCTGAGGAGGGAAACTTTGAGACTTTGTTGAAGTGATGGGGTCGGAGGAGCAGCGTGACAGAGAGAGGACAGCATATGAAAAGGTCCAGCGTGACTATCCAATCTTGATGTATACACAGGGGTTCACTGTAGCATTTTCTCTGCTCTAAGGTTATGTATTTTTAAAAATCCCGAATGAATGAACAAATTCAGCACATCCTTCCCGACTCCCCAGGTATGGCTACAAAGAAAGCGTTTTTCCAGCACCTGCCTTTCTGGCACTAAATGCATCGTAGAGTTACAGAGGAGGCTTCCCATTTAGCGGCAGGGAAAAATGAGTTTCAGAACACGGCAGCACCTGCTGGGCCACACGGCGGGGAAGGGCGCAGGGCAGGCTTCAGGGCAGCACGTGGGAGACCCACACCTGCTGGGACATGGTGGACTCCATCTCTCGTGCCTGTCCCGTGTCCTCCCCGACCCACAAGAGCTTACCAAAACAGTGCTTCCTTTTTAGGCATTTGGGGCTGATGTTCAGGCAATGTAAACAGTCTAAGACCTCTTCTTTTAGCGAGTCTGGACAAGGGAAGGGGAGAAGCGGGTTGAGGGCAGGGAGGTGGAAGGGGAAAGAGGATCTGGAGTCCCTCGGCCCTCGCGAATTTGGAGGTCCCACGTACAGCAGAGCAAGTTGAGCAAAATGCACTGACGATTCACGTTAGAAATAATGTTTATGTGTTAATAAAATACATAAGTTGACTGAAGAGTCAAATTAAGTTGCAGCTGTCCAGTTAATCCAACATTGTTTGTAGACAATTAATTAAAGTCAAACACACGTTTAATTAAATGTCTACAAAAGAATGATTTCACGTCTCTATTCCTATTTGCAGCCACCTGTGGCATGGATCGGCTGGATGCTCGCTGATCATCTCCTTCAGGGCCTGCCACTCAGGAAGACTACATTTCCCAGGCTCCTTTGCAGTAGGTTGCAACCATGTGACTGAGTTCTGCCCAAAGCGGGCAGAGGGATGCAAAGCCACTTCTTAGGCTTGGCGATAAAAGTTCATGCAGAATTCTGTATTCTTTCTCCCTGCCGAAGCTTGTTTAGAAGCTACAATACGGGCGCAGCCTGGATCCCTGACTCATCAGATGGAAGAATTGCTCAACTGTCAATGGAATTTGGGTGAGAGAAATAAACCTTTCTTTTGTTAAACCACTGAAATGTGGTGTTTTGTTTTGTTTTGTTTAACTAGGACATAGGCTCTCCTATCCTGCCTAACATTCCCCCCAAAGTACTTTTTTGCAGGTTGCAATTTTCATAAGCTCCCAATAATCAGATATCCCTAGGTACCAGAGCTTTGGAGTGGGGGGTCCCACTAGATGGAGTAGGGGTGATAGCGGGCCTTATTTGTGGGAGACAGGGTAAAGAGGAATAGAAGGGTAGAGAAGCAAGGGATAGATGGTAAGTCCAGGACTCACTGCACGTTTTGTGGTTGCAGGCTGCAAGAGAAGAGAGCTGAGGTGAGTTAAGTCGGGAGAGCAGTTTGAGAATTTAATGGGAAGGGACCCGGAGAGGGAGGGAGGAATGAGTCTGGGAAAGACAGGAAAGGCATACTGGGTGGGGGGCAGGGAAAAGGGGAGGTTCGTTTGGGAGAAAAAGCGAGAGGAGGGGCTGGAGTGATAATGAGGAGGGGCTCGGTGGGGAGACGCCGCACCTTTTAATTCATACGCACTTAAAGCTCTTTTGAGTTTCATGGTCACCTTCTGCCTAAGAGTCACCAGCTCTTCCAGCAGAGGCTCATCTGAGGAGAGAAAAAGATCCTTGTGAGGCACTCAGCACCGGTCAACAGCTTCAAAGAGGAGGGATGAGGAAACTCCTTTTCATGCATCAGGAGTGACCAGGATCAGGTATGACTCAGGGTCCACTGGGCCGATCCACGGGCCTGGGAAGCACTGCACCTAGCTTCTGGTTCACTGTGCGGCCCCAACTTAAACCGCCTTCCCTTGGCCTCGGTTTCCTCATTTGGTAAGTGGTAGAAGGGTGGGCTTGATCACTTCCCCTTTCCTTTCCTCTGATTTGCTTTCCTGTCCTCTTTTTTGGTCTAAGCCTCACTCCTTCATGATTTCATCCAGCCTCGTGGTTTTATAATTACCTGGACCTGCACTGTCCAGTATGTCAACCACTAGCCCCATTTGGCGCTGAGCCCTTGAGAGGGGCTAGTCTGAATTGAGATAAGCAGTTCGTGTAAAATACATGCTGGATTTCAAAGCCATGGTATGAAAAACAGTAATTGTAAAATATCGCAATAAATCATTTTCATGTGGCGTGCATGTTGAAAGGACAACCCCATGTTTTAAGTATGGGGTTAAATAATATATATTAAAATTAACTTTACCTGCTTTTGTCTACCTTTTTTAAAAAGGGGGCTATTCGCCTTGTTTGGTGTATCTCAGTGGATTGAATCCCAGCCTGCGAACCAAAAGGTCGCCAGACCTTTTTGGCGGGATGTCCTAGATTCAAATACTCATCTCTCTTCCTAGCTGTGAAACTTTGGGGGTGTCTGAACCTCAGTCTCCCCCTTGGTAAAGGGCACTGCCCACCTAAACTCTGGTAGATTTGTAAATAAAGCACTTAGAACTCTACCAGACTCACAGAAAAGGCTATGTGCGCATTTTGCTTTAAGGTTTAAGTCAAGGGGAAGGATGGTGGACAGGTGGAAAAGGAGGGAGGAGGGGGCTGGGAAAAGGTTTTTCCTCTTTGTTCCTACCTCTCAGAGACTTAACCTTTAAGTTTTTTACTTGAGTCTTGATAAAGGATGCCACCAGTTTCAGGTGATGTGTCTCTGGGGATAAAAAGGGACGAAATGCCACCAGGTCCCTCAGGGAGCCAAGCGTCTCCTCCCCAACCTTTATCTAGCATAGGCCCCGCCCTCCCCTCTGTGGGGCATGGTCTCTAAAGTGTCTCTCACCCCACCTTCCTCTGGCTTGGACCCCCAGCCCCTTTTTCCACAGTGCTAGGCACCCACCCATCCCCAGCACGCACCCACTTGCCCCACAAACGCCTTCACCGCGTAGTTCCGAAAGAAAGACTCCTCCATGCCCAGCAGCAGGGCCTGAGCGCGGGCCCCCTGCTGCCTGAAACGGAAATGGCTGGGGATGATGGCCAAGCGCAGCTGCCTCAGGGCCAACCGCACGGAGGTGTCACACTGCAGGCAGCCCCAGCCTCCTCGGGCGCTCAGGCCCACGAGCAGCGCAAGGGCCAAAACCAGAGGCATGGCAGGGCCTTTGTGACGTCACAGAGAAGACCCAGCCGGTCCCGCCCCTGAAGGTCTGGGAGTAGAGGGCAGGCGGGTTTTTGCTGAGCACCTACTCTGTGCCAGGCCCTGTTCCAGCTGGAGCAATGTATTGTGAGGCAAACAGTCTCTGCTCCCAGTGTTTACAATAAATGTCACTGGAACACCCACTATGTCCCGGGCACTGGAGAGAGTCCAGTGGTCAAACGAAATGTGGTATATCTATGCAATGGGATATCATTCAGTCTTCAAAAGGGCGGAAGTTCTGACGTATGCTACTAAGTGGATGGACCTTGAGGCCATTATGCTGAGTGAACTAAGCCAGTCAAGAAAAGACGAATCAGTATGATTCCACTCACATGAAGTATTTAGACTAGCTAGAAGAGTCAAATTTACACTCACGATATTTAAAATTGCTTTAATCTATTGAACAGCACTCTGATTTTCCCAAATACCTCCTAGCTCTTTTTCGCTTCCATATCGACTCCTCCAAGATAGGAGCGGGAAAGCAGCCACACACAAATGTGGAAAAGATACTGACATTTGAATCTCAAATAATTTGAACACGTCCCAAAATATTCTTTGGACTTTTTTCAACCATTTAGAAGCATAAAAGCCATTCTTAGCATGGGGCTGTAGTTTGCCATCAACTCTAACTCATCCTTTTCTCTCTTTACACTTTACAATTCTTATTTTTAAAAAGACTTTATTTATTTATTTTTAGAAAAACGAGAGAAACATCGATGTGAGAGAGAAGCATTGCTTTGTTGTTCCACTTATTGATGCGTTCATTGGGTGATTCTTACATGCGCCCTGAGCAGGCATAAAACCCTGAACCTTGGCGTATCAGGATGATGCCCTAACTGAGCTACCCGGCCGAGGCTCTTTTTTTAAACACTTTTAACATGGCTAGCAGGAAGTTTAAAATTACATGTGTATTTCAACTGGACATCGCTGGTCTGGCACATAGATGGTGTCCAATAAATATCATTTGAATTTAGATGTAAATAAATTACCAGGCAGTTAATGGTTGTGGGGGAGTGTAATGGGACGATTAGACCACAAGGGGGCGCGCACACCCGACTGAAATTCCCTCTCTCCCAGCTGAGGAAGTTTCATCAGCTTTCTGCTCTCCTGCCTACCTTTCTCAGAATTAGCCCTTCACAATAGATAATGCAGTGATCTAACAAGGAGTTGTCAGAATGGGAGGGAAAACAAAGATTGTAAATTCCTGAATGTCTAAGCTCCAAAGCCTCAGGTCCAGGTGTGAGGCAGGGAGAATCAGGAAGCAGAACCGGTTTTATTTCTCTGATGAGCAGCCGCGTTAAAGTGCAATTTTGTAAAACGTAGTTAAATTAAGTATCTGCAGATTTCATGGCCTGGCAATCCCCCTCTTTTTGATGAAGAGGTTGAAGAAGTTGTCACCCTGGGACATGGATGTTCTTCACGGTGTTGTTTATGGCGGTGCTGGTGGGGTGTCCAAGGCAGCCTGCCAACTATCACTGGGGAGGCGGAGGTGCCCGTGGTGCGCAGGGCGCGCATTCTGCAGCCCTGGAAACAACAGGCTAAACTGTGCACAAAACAAGAAGAATGGATCTGACGAATGGGTAAGGAAGAAATGGAATTTACTCAGCCATAAGAAAGAATGAAGTCTTGTCATCTGCAACAACATGAATGCATCTGGAGGGCATTATGCTCAGTGAAATATGTCAGGCAGAGAAAGACAAATACCATGTGATCTCACTTAGCTGTGGAATCTAACAAAACAAACAAGCACATAAAACAGAAACGGACTCATAGATACACGGAACATTTTGATAGTTGCCAGGTGGGAGGAGGGTTGGGGGAATGGGTGAAACAGAGGAAGGGATTAAGAAGTGCAAATTGGTGGTTACACAATAGTCATGGGGATGTAAAATGCAGCACAGGGAATATAGCCAGTAATAGTGTAATAACTATGTACAGTGTCAGGTGGGTGCTGGGCTTATCGGGGAATCACTTCGTAAATCATGTTAATGTCTAATTACTATGCTGTGCACCTGGAACTGATGTAATATTGTATGTCAACTATAACTGAAAAACTAAAAAGTTATTTTATTTTTTTAAAGTATTTTTATTTATTTTTAGAGAGGGGAAGGGAGGGAGAGAGAGGGAAAGAAACATCAATGTGTGATTGCCTCTCGTGCGCCCCCTACTGGGGGCCTGGCCCACAACCCAAGCATGCGAGAACGCTTTGGTTTGCAGTGGGGGCTCAATCCACTGAGGCACACCAGCCAGGGCAAAAAAAGTTATTTTTTAAAATGGATCTCCCTGGCTGGTGTGGCTCAGTGGAGTGAGTGCCAGCCTGAGAACCAAAGAGTCGCAGGTTCGATTCCCAGTCAAGGCACATACCTGGGTTGCTGGCCAAGTCCCCAGTAGGGGGCGCATGAGAGGCAACCACACATTGATGTTTCTCTCCCGCCCTTGCTCCCTCCCTTCCCCTCTCTCTAAAAATAAATAAATAAAATCTTTTTTTAAAAAAATGGATCTGAGTGTAAAAGAAACAGAGTGAGACCTACAACCTGATATCTTTGATATAAATTTAAATTTCCTACATCCCAGACAAAAATACACAATGTGTAAGAGCACCTACAAACAAAACAATATAAAATGACACAAGATGGGGAAGGAAAAGGGAGTAATTGGTAAGGGCAAAATGGAGTAAATGAGTAAGAAATAAATAATTCTAACATTGCTGTAGGTGTGAACCAGATGGTGAAGGATACTGATGGGGTCAGACTGCCTGAGTTTAAATTAATTAATCAACCGTTAAGTTCTGTCGCTTAATTATTGGGTGACCTCAGGCAAATTAGGTAACCTCTCTGTGCCTCAGCTGCTTCATCCATAAAACGGGATAGACCATCGACTATGGAGTTGTCCTAACAATTAAATAATGTTACATGTGTAAAGAGTTTAGAATAATACATAGCAAGAGCCATCTAAGTGCTGGCTATTTTTATTTATTTTTTAAAAGTTTTTATTTATTTATTTTAGAGAGAGGGGAGGGAGAAAGAGAGGGAGGGACATCAATGTGTGGTTGCCTCTGGTGCCCCCAACTGGAGACCCAGCCCGCAACCCAGGCATGTGCCCTGACTGAGAATCGAATTGGCAACCCTTTGGTTTGCAGTCCGGTGACCAATCCACTGAGTCACACCAGCCAGGGCCATTTTAACTGTTTTTAAGTGTATAGTACAGTACAGTGCTCTAAGTATATTTATGTTGTTGTGCAGCTATCAGTTGCATTTGTCTCCAGAACGTTTTTCTTCTTGCAAAACCGAGACTCTGTCCCCATCAAGCACCAACTCCCCCTTCCCCCTCCCCTCGGCCCCTGGCATTCAACATTCTACTCCTGTCTCTATGACTCTAACTGTGCCGAGTACCTCCCCTTCCTGAAATCATGCAGCATTTGTGTTTCTGTGACTGTCTGCTTTCCCGCAGCATAATGTCCTTCCGTGTGGTAGCACGAGCCAGCATCTCCTGCCTTCTTAAGGCTGAGTAACGTTATTCCATTGGACGGACGGACCACTCGGTGTTTATCTGTTTATCCTCCGATGGACACTTTGGTTGCTTTCGCATAATGTGTTTTGTCCATTTCAGGGTGTGCATTACATTTCACTGTACAAAACCTTTAAAACTGAATAATGTGCGGTTGCTAAGTAAGCAGTGCACACGTGCACACAGGCACACACACACCTGGCCGGGGCCTAGGCGTCTCCCCGAGGCAGAGTAGGGCCGGTGAGCTGTCTCCTGGGGCGCTTCTCCCCTAGTTTAGTGACTCACACCCGCAGGGTGGGGCTCCCGGTGCTGTCACACACACCTGTCAGCTTCCTCTGGACTCTGTCACCTGCCCTAGGGGCAGTCCACCACCTCAGCCCAGACCTCAGCTCCAGGCGGCCCCCGGGGACAGGGCGCCTCAGCAAACAGGCATCCCTCCACCTCCTCTCCCAGCAGAGAGCCGTCCGCCCTCCTGTCCCGGTGTCCTTCCTGATTCTCAAACTCAGTCCCTCACTCTGCTTTCCCCCTCTTTCTGTCTGCCCTTCTCTCTCTCGGGGTCTTTATTCTCCTCTCTGGAGGTCTCCATATATCCCTGCCTTTCCTTTTCCTGGCTTTCAATTCAACAATTAAAAATTGAGTAAATTAGCTCAGTGGATTGAGCGCCAGCCCGCGAACCAAAGGGTCGCCGGATGGATTCCCAGTCAGGGCACATGCCTGGGTTGCGTGCCAGGTCCCTAGTGGGGGCCATGTAAGAGGCAACCACACATGATGTTTCTCTTCCTCTTTCTCCTTCCCTTCCCCTCTCTCTAAAAATAAATAAAATAAAAAAATTAGTCCTTTAAAAATTGTAAATTTACTTAAAACATGATGAGGTGTTTTTTGTTTGTTTGTTTGTTTGTTTGTTGTGATTACATGTTGCAATGTATTTAATGTGTGGCCCAAGATAACTGTTCTTCCAGTGCGGCCCAGAGACACCAGAAGGTTGGACATTGGACACCCCTGTTAAATGAAATGTCCAGAATTGACACAAACGGAGACGGGAAGCAGAGTAGTGACTGCCAGGAGCTGAGGGTGGGGAGAGGGGAGGCAGGAGAGTGACCGGTGAGAGTGCACAGGTTGCTTTTGGGGGTGAAACTGCTCTGCAACCAGACGGTGATGCTGAGCACGCAGCACTGGGAATGTACTTAAAGCCGCTGAGTTGCCCATCTTAAAATGGTGGATTTTATTGTATGTGAATTATACCTAAAAAAGATTTTACTTTTTATTTATTGATTTGAGAGAGAGAGAGACTGATTTGTTGTTCCACTTGTTTGTGCGTTCATTGGGTGAGTCTTCATGTTCCCTGACAGGGGATCGAACCCACAACCTTGCTGTATCAGGCTGGCACTCTAACCAACTGAGCTGCACAGCCAGGGCCTGCCCTGCGCCCCCCCCCAAAAAAAAAACCCATGATTTTAAATAAGTAAAACAAACAAGAAACTATGAGTTGTGGAGTCAGATCCTTAGGAGCCATGGGACTCAGAACACAGCCCCCTCCCCGAGCCTCCGAGTTGAAGTGAGGATGTGTTTGTAGATCTATCACACTTTTGTAGTCAGGGCAAATGGGATGATGAATTTAAGTCCTTGGCACACAGACGTTGTCCCACAAACGTGAGCTGTGAGCACAGGTGGTGTCCTGTTTGATCCCCTAGGAATTCTGCTCGCAGAAGAGGTCTCAGCCCTTGCCCTCTCCTCTGCCCCTGGCACCATGCCACCCTTGGCCTCCCGGCCTCCCGTCTCCTCACTCCAGGCCATTCCCTCCAGGGCCCCAGAGCTGACCCAGCCCTTCCTGTGCTCGCAGCCCGGCCAGGGTTCCCTCGTGCCTCCAGGGCAGAGCCCAGCCTGGCGTGTGAGACACGTGGCCACACTCTCCCGTCTGCCTCTCATCACTTATCACATTTGCCTCGTAGACTCACCCACTTGGCACAGCCTGACTCACACCTCCAAACCCTGGTGTGTGCAGGTCTCTCACCTGGAGTGCCCGCCTGTTCCCTCCTTCCCCACCTTTCCAGTGAGCTCAGCGCCATACCGAAGTCATTACCTGGCACATGCCCTTTGACCTAGCCACACCGAGTCTAGGAATTTATCAGATAACGCTGCCACGTGAACTCCAAGAGCTAAGTACTGAGGGCTCATCCTAGCGGCGGGGGGGGGGGGGGAGCGGGGATGACCTAGAGGTTCCTCTGGAGGGGGCTGTCCGATAAACGAGTGTGACTGATGTACGTGATTACAGATGGAACCCTCTCCAAGGTGTGTTACAAAGCGAAAAATGCAAGGCGCAAAACCAAGCTTACTCGGTGCTCTGCCCCTCCCTCCCTTGCTGTGTGACCTTGGGAAAATGATGTCACCTCTCTGAACCTCCATTTCCTCATCTGTAACACGGATATCCATGATATCAAAGGTCATGGTGAAGATAAAATTTTAAAAAATGCAGCGAAAACCATATATAGCAAGCATTCCAAAAAATGTAAGGTTTTAACATTAGTTTGCCAGAGGTTGCCAGAGGTTGGCAAACTTTTTTTGTAAAGGGCCAGACAGTAAATATTTTTGGCTTTGCAGACTATATGGTCTCTGTTGCAACCTCAGAGCTCATTCATTCATATTTATTTTTAGAGAGGGGAAGGGAGGGAGAAAGGGAGGGAGAGAAACATCAATGTGCGGTTGTCTCTCGTGTGCCCCCCACTGAGGACCTGGCCCACAAGCCAAGCATGTGCCCTGGCTGGGAATTCAACCAGTGACTTTGTGGTTCACAGGCCAGCACTCCATCCACTGAGCCACACCAGCCAGGGCTGCAGGGTCTCTTTTATAAGGTCACAAATCCCAATCAGGAGGGCTATGCCTTTGTGACATAATCACCTCCCAAATGTCCCAGCTCTTAATACCTTTGCCTTGGGGATCAAGCTTTCAACATTTAAATTTGGGGGTGGGGACACAAACTTGCAGACCGTAGCAACAACCTAGATGGTTTCCAGACACTGTGAGTGCCCCCTGAGTGGCACAATTGCTTCCTGCTGAGAATCACCCATCTAATGTGATGAGAAAAATGTTAACAGCTCCCATACTAGAATGTTCTCACCGGGCTCTATTGTAATCACCCCAAACTGGAAACTCCACAAATACCCATTCACAGTTGGATGAATAAATCGTGTCATATTTGCACACTGGAATGTCATCCAGCAGGGACTGACAAACTTTGTTAAGGGCCAGATAGAAAATATTCTCAACTTTCCGGGTCATATCACCTCTGCCGCAACCCTGTAGCATACCAAGCGATAGACAACAGGAAATGAACAGCACGGCTGCACCTCAACAAAACTTTATACAAACAGACAACAGGCCCTGGTTGGTGTGCCTCAGTGGACTGAGTGCCCCCAGCCTGCGAACCAAGGGGTCGCTGGTTGGATTCCCAGTCAGGGTTCATGTCTGGGTTGTGAGCCAGGTCTCCAGTAGGGGGCGTGCGAGAGGCAACCACACATTGATGTTTCTCTCCCTCCCTTTCTCCCTCCCTTCCCTCTCTTTAAAAATAAATAAAACATTAAAAAAAACAACAACAACAACCCCAGGCAACAGGCTGGATATGCTCCCACCCTGGCTGCAGTTTGCAGACCCCCCGCTATACAAGGTGAGGAGACACAGTCCCTTCCACAGAACCACGAGGATCCATTATGGTAGAACTAATCTACGGTGTTAGAAGTGAGGATAGTGACCCCGGGAGCCTCCTTTTGTGTGTGCTTTTGTGGCAATGAAGCTGGCGGGGGTGATGGCTGTGAGAGCTGGACACCCGGCACACGCCAGAGGCCCCAGCCTCTGGCTGGAAGCGGGTCTGAGGGCTTCGCAGCCTCACCGCTGTTGGGGCTTCTCAGAGCCGCTGACGGAGTGAATCCGACAGGCTGGAAAAATTCTCAGGTTCTTAGGGGAGCCTCGCCTCACGGCTCTACTCCCGGTTAATCTCACCGGTTCCAAACCAGGAAATGAGCAGGGGAAAGAAAAACAGATTAGACACCTCTGAGATGCCAAGGGAAATGCCATAAATTCCAGACGATGAAATTCAAGTTCGTTTCTCACAGGAGAACATTGTCAACACCTGTCTTTCTGACTGTCACTCGAGTGTCCCCTCCACAGAGACACCTCCCCAGGCCACCCAATCTGAGGGAGCAGCTGTGCACCCCACCACTTCCTGTCCCCTGTCCCTGCTTTGGGTTAGGGGTTAAATTGTGTGCTCCCAAAAGAATATGTTAAAGTCCTAACCCCCAGGACGTCAGAACGTGGCCTGACTTGGAAACGGGGTCCTTGCGGATGAAATTAATTAAGATGAGCTCATACTGGAGCAGAGTCGGCCCCTAATCCAACATGACTAGCGTCCTCACAAGAAGACACACACATGCAGAGGGATGATGCAATGGGATCACAGAGGTAGAGACTGGGGTGATGTCGTTGGAAGGCAAGGTGCGTTAGAGAGTGTCAGCAACCTGCAGAGACTAGGAAGAGGTGAGGATGATTCTGCTCTGCAGGGCTCGGTGGGAACGTGGCCCTGCTGATGCCTTGACCTTGGGCTTCTGGCCTCTGGGACTGTGGAGTAACACATCTCTGCTGTTCCTGAGCCTGTTTCCACATTGGCAAAATTGAGAAGCCCTGGCTACTTATTTTTTTAAGATTATATTTATTTATTTATAGAGAGAGGGGAAAGGAAGGAGAAAGAGAGGGAGAGAAACATCAATGTGTGGTTGCCTCTCGAGCACCCCCTGCTGGGGAGCTGGCCTGCAACCCAGGCATGTGCCCTGACTGGGAATCAAACCGGCAACCCTTTGGTTCTCAGACCTGTGCTCAGTCCATGGAGCTACACCAATCAAGGCTGGCTATTTATTTTGTAGAACGACCTTCGGTCTCGGTTTATTTCATGGTCTCCTTATGGTTAAACTGAGGTGAAGCGCCGTGGGCAGGACACCGTGGAAGTGATCCTGTGTCCTCTCCCATGAATGGCATCAGGAGGCCCGTGATGTCAGGAGGTCTCGTTACTGACCAGATTAGCTTTGACAACGTGCTTAAGACACTGTCTTCCCAGGGTCTCTGTGTGAACTTACTATTTTTATGCAGGGTCCATTTGACATTGACTATTACTTACCGTTTTTTCCCAGCACACATTTACGGAACATGTACTATGTGCCAGGCCTTGTCTGAGATGTTGTGGCCACTAAATGAAGGCCACAACACTTTTCCCTCTGGGAGGTCACAATCTCACAGGGAAGACTGACAGATGGTCAGAAACTCACAGCTGAGAGAGACCAGTAGGTGACCACAGAGTCACAGGGTACTTCAGGGGCTCAGAGGGTGTGTACTGGTCTGTCAGAGGGAGTCAGCTAAGTCTTCCTGGAAGAGGGATATTTGAGTTGGGTGTTGCAGGATGAGTAGGAGTTCACCAGGGAGAGCCAGGGGAGGGAATTCTGGGTAAAGGGAGCTGTGCTTATGTAGAGATGAAAGAGAGCATTTCCAATGCCAAGTTGAAGGGCTGGGATATTGTCCTAGAACCACCGAGAAGGCTGTGAGCAGGGCATGCGCAGGAGTAGCTCTGCGTATAGAAAGACCCTCTGGGGTCAGATGAGGACTGGCCAGAGGAGAGAGCCTGGAGACTTGGGAGGAGGCTGGGATAAGGATCCCGGGGGCGGGGGGACAAGGCCTGAGTGGGAGGTGGCACCATAGGGTGGAGAGCAGGGCTTGGGGCAGAGAGCAGGGTGGGGGGGGGTGGGGAGGCAGGAAGGCCCCTCTGTGGGGGGTGGGTAAGGAACAGAGAGGCCACCATAGTGGTGCCCCTGTCATCTAACTTAGACAACTGGACATACTGAGAGGCCATTTACTGTGAGGGGACACACAGGTACTGGAGCAGGTCTGGCAGGGAAGGTAAGGAGCCGTGTTTGAGCAGGAACACTTGGCCCATGTCGGAGAGGTTTCCTTCCAGGATGACTGGCCCCACGAGGGGTGTGGAGTGTAAAGGGTGAATCCCTCTGCTGCTTGGAAAGAGAAAGGGCTTGGCTGGAGTGTTCTCTCTTGCTCCTTCTGTTTCTCTGGGAATAAACGTATGTCAGATCATACGGACAAGAAAGTCCTTGGCACTCAGTAAATACTCATTAGATGCTGGTTGTGTGGGTATTTTTTAAATTGTAATGAGTACTTACTAAGTGCCAGACAATTATTACTATGGCTCATGGGTTTTCTCCTTCTCGCCCCTCCTTCATTTCTTCCTTTCCTCACCCCCACTGGGAAGGCGGTTGTCTGGCACAATAATAACACATCTGTGTAATCGTAGGAAAGGCAGTCACTACTGCAAGGGACAGGCTGGTGTCCCTGTAGACACTTCTAGAACTTTCTGCGGTGGGGGGACACGTTGCGTCTCTGTGCTTTGGGACATGGTAAGCCACGACCTCATGTGGCTCTTGGGCACTTGACATGTGGCAAGCCAGACTGAGGAACTGAATTTTCAACCTTATTTAATTTTAATTATTTATACTTAAGCGTACTCATGTGACTAGTGGCTACTATGTTGCGGGCAGTGTGGTGCTAAAACTAAGCCCACTGCCCAGGAAGTGTAAAACTTCACCCTGTTTTCCCTGAAGGCACAGAGCCTCAAGGACTGCGAAGGAGGCAGGAGAGGGAGGAGGAGATGAGAGGAAGACGAGAATTAGAAAGGGGGGCACACTGGGACCTTGATAGGTGGATCATGGGAGTGTGGATTGAATCAGCCAAACAGAAAAGACACGCGTCCTTCCTGGAACTCAGTAATGAAAAGACAAACAACCCAATTCAAACACGGGCCAAAGATCTGAACAGACGTTTCACAGAGGAGAAGATACAAACGGCCAGTAAGCGCATGAAAAAAAAAAAAAAGCCATTAGTCATCAGGGAAGTGCCAGCTGAAACCGGAACGAGATACAACACACACCACAATGGCTCATATTAAAAACGACGGGCAGTGTTACATGTTGCCAAGGAGGTGGAGCAACCAGAGCAGCTGGTGGGGATGTAAAAGGCAGGCAGAGCCCTGGCTGGCGCGGCCCAGTGAATAGAGCGCCAGCCTGTGAACTGAGGGGTCGCTGGTTCGATTCCCATTCAAGGCGCATGCCTGGGTTGTGGGCCAGGACCCGGGTTGGGGGTGTGCGGGAGGCAACTGATATCTCTCTCACACCGATGTTTCTCACTCTCTTTCTCCCTCCCTTTTCCTCTCTCTAAATAAATAAAATATATTTTTTTTAAAAAGGCAGGCAGAATGAGAGCCCCCAAAGATGACCGCGTCCTACCCTGAGGACCTGAGAGCGGCAACTTCCGTGGCAAACAGGACTTTGCAGAAGTGATTGAATGGGGGATCTTGAGCTGGGGATATTATCCTGGACTAGCTTGTGAGCCCTAAGTGTCCAAGTGTCCTCACCACGGCCTTTGTGGAGGAAGGCCAAAGGGTCCGAGTCAGGGAAGAAGACGGGACGACGGAAGCAGAGGTTGCGGTGATGAGGTTGCGAGCAGAGGAAGGAGGGCAGCCTTGAGAAGCTGGAAAAGCGATGGAAACTTCCGCTGACACCTTCGCGTTAGCCCCGTAACACGCATTTCAGACATCTGCCCTCCAAGACTATAAGATAAATTTGTGCTATTTTAAGCCACTAAGATTGTGGTAAGTTGTTAGAGCAGCCACAGAAAGCTAATACGGCCACCTTGGGAAGAGTTCTGGGATTAAAACATTCTTTCTTCTTAATTAAAAAAAATTTTTTAAAAGATTTATTTATTTTTAGAGAGAGGGGAAGGGAGGGAGAAAGAGAGGGAGAGAAACATCAATGTGTGGTTGCCTCTGGAGCGCCCCCTACTGGGGGCCTGGCCCACAACCCAGGCATGTGATGTGAATGGGAATGGAACCAGCGACCCTTTGGTTCATAGGCTGGTACTCAATCCACTGAGACATACCAGCCAGCACTTTTCTTAACAACAACAACTTTACTTATTTTTAGAGAGAAGGGAGGGAGAACGGGAGGGAAAGAAACATCTATCGGTTGCCTCTAACAACCTGGTTGGTTACTCCCGACCAACCAGGGACCTGGCCCACAACCCAGGCATGTGTCCTGACCCTCAATTCAACCAGCGACCTTTTTGCTTTGCTGGATGACGCCCAACCCACTGAGCCACACCAGTCAGGGCAACACTGAGACTTTTGCTGAGTGGCCTCAGACCTGGCGCTGGTGACAGGTTTGAAACTGCGTTAAGCTAGTGAACACCACTCACCCCCAACGGGCGACTCTCTGAGAAACCCTCACACAACTCGCGTGCTGCCCGAGGCTCTTTCAGTGGCTGAGCCTAACGGGCCACCCGCAGGTCCTGGAACGACGCTCCAACCAACTGAACCACCCGGCCAGGGCTTTTGGTTTTGTTTTTAATGAGGAAGACGTGAATGTATGACGCATAGCAGTCTTGAGGCCATATGATTGCGCACAGCGCCGCCCGAGTCCGAGTCGTAGCAACCGGAACTTCGAAGGGGACGAGGGAATTTCAGGGGCGGATGGATCTGTCCTGGGTCCTCTGTGCCGTGGTGGTTACAACACTGTCAGCATTTGCCAGAACGCACAGATCTCTTCACTACAAAAGGTAGATTTTACCTCATCTGGGAACTTGATATATGTGTCTATCATATAATTATGCATTATACAAATTATATCTCAAGAAGCCTGACTTTGAGAAACAAATTATTCTTAGGATCTGTAGGTTTTTATCACACGCGGAAGGGATCCGCGACAAGGTTAAAAACCGTCAGGTGCAGAAGGGAGGCTGGTGGGCTGGGCGTGGGCATTGTATGGGAGCATCTGTACCACCTGCCTGGAGTCCAACGGGAGGGGAAGGAGGGACATTCCGAGGAGAAGCCCCTGCCTGGGCTCAGGCTGAGGCTCACAGGTGGGTCCTGGGGCAGGTGTGCGAACCTGGGGGCTGGGAGCGCAAGGGAACCGCAGGGGAGTGGCGGGGGGAGGAGGAGGCAGGAGGTGGGTTGAAACTAGACAGGGACTCTCGGCGTATGCGGTTTCTACCCTGTCACCAGGCTGTTGTCATGTGCAGCCCATCATATATTTGTTAATTATACACCTGCCTTATCTGCGTTCCCAGCCTGTGACTTATTCAGGTGGTCAGATGGTTCTGGAGGCCCAAGGGACACCAGCCACTTTGCTGAGTTCTGAGGAACTGGAGGCAAAACAACCCTGGTCCCCACCCTTGAGGAGATCCCGGACCAGCGGGGGGACACCAACAGGTGAGCAGGCGGTGCCCACACCTGGG
>CM052550.1:42720022-42850707 GCA_028533065.1 Trachops cirrhosus
TTTTCAGTTGCTTGTTTATTTCAGCAGGTCCTCTAATAACACTGCTGTGTTCTATGTTGCTTCATTATAAGATTGATGAGATGCCATAGTAAACTCTCATTTATATCGATCGGCTTATGGTAAAGTTGGTTTCCTATACATTGTTTCACCTAAAGCCTCAGAACCTGTTGACTGCGTTAAATGAGGACATATTGTGTATAAATCAGAGGTTGGTAAACTTTTCCTGTAAAGTCTCAAATTGTATTTTCAGCTTTGAACACCATTTGGTCTCTATCGTAACTTCCTAACTTGCCCTTAAGTGTGAAAGTAGTCATAGGTGCTACATAGACAAATGAATGACTTCGGCTGTGTGCCAATAAAGCTTTATTTACAAACACAGGCAGAGGGCCAGATATGGCCTACAAACTGTCATCTGATATAAATATAGTATATATTTTTTTAAGAATTCACAGCAAAATATTATCAGGGGTACACCTGCAAGAGGAGGTGAGAAGGAAGGTGCTGGCCAAGGTCAGTGCTACCCTCTTATTTGAATGTTTCCACCTTGTGTAATTAAAATCGTTTTACTTCAGAAAGAAAATAATGTTTTAAAAGTAGCTTGGGTGGCCCTGGCTGGTGTGGTTCAGTTGGCTGGAGTATTATCCAGTGATTGAAGGATTGTGGGTTGGATCCCCCAGCCAGACGGGTGCAGGAGGTAGCTGATCTGTGTTTCTCTCTTGCATTGATGTTTCTGTCTCTCCCTTCCTCTCTTTCTAAAAGCAATGAAAATAACGTTCCCGGATAAGGCTAAAAAAAAAAAATAAGAATAGCTTGAGTGGCCTTTTCATCCTTCCTGATTATAAGGTAACGACTGTCATCTTAGAAATGCCAGCAGCAAGTAAAAGTCATGAGGAAGTAAAAGTTCCCCGTCATTCTGCCAGCTTGAGCAGAATTTCCTAAAGGGTTTGTTTGTCTCACTCGCCCCACAGAGATTTTCAGAGCACTCACTGTGTGCAAGGAACTGTCCCAGGTGCTGGGCGCAGAGCAGTGAACGAAACCCAGTCCCCACCCTCTCTAGGGCTGACATTCTGCTGCTGAAGAGAGACAGATAATAAATAAGAAACATAGTAAATACATAAATGATAGAGTATGCTGGCAGATTAGAAGTGCTATGGAAAACAGAAACAGGAGAGTCGGTGTGGCCAGAGAAATCAAGAGGAAGAGGTTTGGCAGGTGGAGGTAGACATGGGGAAAGGGTGAAGACTTCGCTTTAACCCTGAGCAAGCCCGGAGCCAGGGGAGGACTTCACTGAGATAGAATGCGTTCCCTCTGCCTGCTGTGCAGGCGGAGATTATAGCTGGGTTCTGTGAGGGCTGGGATCGCCTTTGTTCCCTGCAGCTCCTCAGTTTGGGGAATGGGTCCACCTCCTGTTTGCATGAAGTTTTATTGGAACACCACCACGCCCATTTGCTTACACGTTATTGATGGCTGCTGACCTGCTGCTACACAGGCAAGTAGAGTAGTTAGAACAGAGACCGTTTTGCCCTCGAAGCTGAAGTGTTTCGTGTCTGGCCTTTTACAGAACATATTTGCTGACTCCTGGTCTAGAGCAAGGCCTGGCATGTCGTAAGCACTCAGTACATGTTGGTCATTGCGGAATGGAGCCCATCACTCATCTGTGACCCCCACGAGGTCGCCGGCTTGCTCTTGTCTCAGAGCCAGGTCCAGCTGTGAGTCACATGCAAGAAAATAACCGCCCAGCGACCAAAAAGAAAAAGCTGGAGCTGTTCAAATCTTTGCCACAGAGAGAATGCCCAGGCAGGATCGCAGTTGAGACTCACGGTGACACTTAGCATGCTCTTTGCCCCTCTCTTTTTCTCTATGAAGACTCTCAAGTCTTCAACCCCTTAAACTCTGCAGGCACAGAAGCTGCTCCTCCCAATTATTTTCTTGTTCAAAAATCTCCCCAGAGGGTAAACTCCCTTCCATTGAGCAGCCCCCCTCTGGGTCTCCCACCTCCTCCTTTCTAAGCACCAAAGTTTTTTTTTAATTATTTATTTTTAGAGAGGGGAAGGGAAGGAGAAAGAGAGAAACATTAATGTGTGGGTGCCTCTCACACACCCGCTACCGGGGACCTGGCCCACAACCCAGGCATGTGCCCTGACTGGGAATCGAACTGGCAACCCTTTGGTGTGCAAGCCCTCACTCAATCCACTGAGCTACACCAGCCAGGGCAAAGCACCAAAGTTTTATTCTAGCACATGAACTTGGCTGGCCCCTGGCTTTCCCCCGACACCTGTGCAGCCCATCACTCAGGTGCTGCATAACAAGTTAGTGACGACTCTAGAAGAACAGGGCTGTGCCAGCTGGCAGGAACCCCTCTCTTTCTCTGGGATCTGTGAGTTCTTCCACATTCTCATTCCCCCCTCCCCCCATATCCACCCTAATATTCCATCCACCCCCATTTCTGAGTTTCAGAGCTTATGGTGCACCCTCAGGACCCACAGAGGAATCAGACCTGGCCGCTAACAGCCAGGGGCTCGTGATTTAATGGGGACAGTTCCAGTTCCCTGGGGGAGGAAACGGGTGCGTAGTCGAGGCATCCCCTCTCTGGCAGACTTGGATGGAGGACAGAGGGAAGGCTGTGAGCTAGCCAAGGGCCTCCTTCTGAGTTTTTTGTTTCTTGGGTCTCTGCCACTCTGGGGATTTTGTACAGTGATCCGTGACCCAAGCTCTGGTGGCAGAGTGCCTGGGTTCAAATTCAGACTCTGATGCTTCCTAACTGTGCAACTTTGGGCAGCTTTCCCTCTATGTACTCATCTGCAAATTGGGTATGACAGTAGTCCCTATCACTTAGACTTATTGGCAAGATTATGAGATTCAATACATATATAGGGCTTAGAACTCTACCTGGTGCATACTAAGCAGTCAATAAATAACAACTATTAGAGTGCTTAGTACAGGCGTCCAGCTCATAGAACAACCTCAGTGAAAGGAACCTTAATATTATCATTCAGTGATGTCATAAACTACCCAGAGACTGAGCAGAATTAATGACGTCTCCAGTTTAGACCCTTGGTGGGAATGATGACATCACTAGTTGCCTGGTAGATTTAACCCTAAATAGGGTTAACGACATCACCAGTCACCAGGCAGAATATGGTTATAATGTGGGTGCCAGGGCTTTCTCTCCTGTTGAAATGTCAGTTGTGTCCCAGTCCACATTCTCCCCTCGTGCCTTTGGGCATGTGGAATTTTTATCAGTCCAAGCCTCAGTTTTCTACAAGTCAAATGGAGACAATAAAAGTATCAATCTAATAAGATTGTTGAAAGAATCCAAAGAGTGAGTTAATACATGCAAAGGACACAATGTCCATCACACAGTCAGCACTCAATGAACAGCAGCCGTGCCCTGGCCTGAGTGTGTCAGTCGGTTAGAGTGTCATCCCATACACCAAAAGGTTGGGGGTTCGATTCCAGGTCAGGGCACATACTAGGTTGGGGGTTCAATCCCTGGTAGGGGTGTGTATGGGAGGCAACCAATAGGCATTTCTCCTTTCTCACAATGATGTTTCTCTCTCTCTCCCTTTACTTTTAAAAAAATTATTTATTTTTAGAGAGAGGGGAAGGGAGGGAGAAAGAGAGGGAGAGAACCATCAATCAGTTGCCTCTCACATGCCCCCAACCGGGGACCTGGCCCTCAACCCAGGCATGTACCCTGACCAGGAATCAAACCCACGACCCTTCAGTTTGCAGGCTGGTGTTCAATCTACTGAGCCACACCAGCCTCTCCTTTCTCTTTAAAATCAATAAACATATTTTAAAAGAGAGAGGGCTCCCGTTATCCTCACTGCAGAAGACTCCCATGGAGGACGCCCTGCCAGAGTAACAGGTGCCCTCAGCTCAGTCTTGGTTAAGAGCACAGACTCAGGGGTCTGATTCACTGCAGTCTGAGACAAAATCTGCCACCAGAAGCAGCCAGGAGAACCTGGGCACATCGCTGGCCTAGAAAGTAGGGTAATGACCGTGCCAACCTCATAGGGCTGGCATGAGGGTGCATTGAGATAATAACAGTCACGTGCCCAGCACATAATCAAGCCTCATAAACATGAGCTGTATTATCACTGCAGATGCCTTCAGAAAAGCCCTTGCCTCCCTGGACCTCAATTTCCTGATTTGCAAAGAAGTGGGCATTGCCATGGCCATTTCAATGCTTCTTGCCCACAAGGGCTTGTCTTTTCCATTGCTAAGCAAATGAGCTGGGAGCTGGATGCTTGCACCTCTGTCTGCCCTCCACCCAGCTCCAGCCTCTCCTCCTGTCTCTTCATTCCCCATCTCTTACCTTTCAACCTTTCCCCTTCTCCAGCTCTTTCCCTAGTTCTGGACTTTCTCTCTTGTTTCCCTCCTGCATGCTATCAGAAGGCTATTTTTAGGGCAATAAATAACAATGGTAATTATTATTATTATTATTATTATTATTATTATTATTCTCTGTTTATTTTGCCTTTTCCCAATGCATCAATTCTGTATGCAGTGACTCACTGAATTCACACGATACAAAAAACTTGTTAGCATTGATTCAACAAACACTCATTGAGCGCCTCCTGTATGCTAGGCCCTGAAAATCCAGCACTAAACAAATCATGCCCTCATGGGACTTACATTTTAGTGGGGAAGCAGATGATAAACAGATAAACAAAAAAAGCAAACTCTGTAAGAGTCATGAGCTAAAACAGAGAAGGGTCAGAGGGAGAGAGGGTGATGAGGGGAACTTCCTATAGAATGGTCAGAAAAGGCCTCCTGAGGGAGATGACATTGGAGCAGACATGTCATGTGTCACGTGAGAGGGATGCAGCCATCCACAACCTGGGGGAAGAGCATTTCTGGTAGAAGGAAGAGCAAATGCAAAGTCCATGAGCCCGGCCCATGCCTGGCAGTGTTTGAGGAACTGAGGAAAAGCCAGAAGGCCAGTGTGGCTGGAGCCCGATGAAAGGGAGATGAGATCAGACAGACCCCCAGGGGTGGGGGTAGGTGTGGGCTGGGCCCATAGTGCAGGGTTTTGTGGACCACGGTGTGGACATGGGCTTTTACTCTGAGATGGAGCCGTGAAAGATTCTAAACAGGGCAGGAGAGCAGTCAGAATAAAATTTAACAGGATCCCATTGGCAGGAGACATTCTGTGTGTTTGGGGGATTGTCAGAGTGGAGGCATTTTATAGATGCAGGAATAAATGCAATCTCAAAGAAGGCCAGCCCACACAGCCCACTGTGAACCAAGCCCACACAGCTGGTAAGCAGCAGAGCCTGGCTGCCAGGCTGGCTGGGGCTTGAATGACATGCAGCTTCCAGCTCCCACCCCAGCTGCTTGTCCCTCTTGGAGCCTCTGGGTACACCTGTAAAATGGGGATACACCTCAAAGACCAATGGTGCATGGCTCACCAGCAAAAGGTTAACTTTAGACGTGGTCAGCACCTCAGAGTTCAGCAGAGCATTTTCTTTGTGACTTTGGGAAGTCGCTTCAGTTTTTCCATTTGTAAGTTGGGAAGCGCTGACCAACATTTGGGTGTAGCATAGTGGTTAAGAGCGGAAGTTCTGGAGTCAGATTTAGCGAGATCCGAGCTCTTGTTCTTCCATTTGCCAGCTTTGTGACTTTCCGCAATTAACACCCTCTTTCTAAGCTTCGGTTTACCTCATCTGGAAGATGAAGATCTTAATAACACCAATTCCAAACGCTAGTTGTAAGGATTAAATGAGATCATGCAGGTAAAGCGCTTAGCCCAGCTCCTGAGCATATATCAGACACTCAGTACAGGATCATTATTACTGACAGTATCGCCCACACCTCCCCTGTGGGTGAGAGCCCGGGAGAGTGCCTGGTACGCGGTCGGTGTTCGACAAAAGTGAATTCTCTCTCCCGTCTCTCCTGCCCGCCAGCTCCCCGGGGACCCAGGCATTCCGGCCTCCAACCGCCCCCCCACACGCGGTCCCTCACAAAGGTCCCCATTCATTCCTCGCGTACAAAGCTGCCCATTCACCTTGGTCCCTTGGGCCTCCCGCCCCAGGCCGCCCCCCGCGCCTGGCCATTGGTCGAACTCGCTGCTCGTCAGACCTCGGGTCCCGCCCACAATCGCACCCCCTAGCTCCGAGCTCAGGCGCGGTTCTTTTCCCACGGCTGGCACACTCCGACAACTTCTGATTGGCTGCTTCTGCCAGGTGCTTCTCTTGATTGGCGGCGCACCCCCCCATGGGCGGGGCCGCAGCTTGCCGCAGCGGAGGCCGATTGGCTGGTACTGCGCTCATGTGGGCGGGGCTTTTCGGAGGGGACCGCCCCTCTTTCTCCTCAGGCCGAAGCCTCGGGACGGCCCTGGAAGCCGGTGAGTGCCCCGGGGCTCGCTGCCCGCCAGAGGCGGCAGAGCAAGGCTGGGGCCTGGGAGGCTGGGGCCTCGGGGCTGCGAACGGGGCCCCGGAGGCCTGCGTGAGCGCAGGGGCAGGAGTGATGACAAGGACACTCACCTTGGGCGTGCTGCGGGACAGCCCCGCGCGGGGTGGGGGTGCGACGCGGGGCGTCTATACTCCCCCCAATCCGTGTCCCTACTGTGTGCGAGGCTGGATCGGGGTCCTCGCTGGTGGCCCTGGGCCGATTCCGTAGATGGGGAAACTGAGGCTCGCTTCGGGACCTTAAACGCTTTAATACCTGAGTCATCGTCTTCAGTCCCCCGCCCCCAGATGACAGCGTCTCTGTTGTCACTTGTAAAAACTGCGGAGCAGAGACACGGGTCAGGACTGGCAAAGGCAGACGCGTGGGGAGAGACTTGCGTGAGCACCTGCCATGCACTCGGGCGCTTTCGTTTTTTGGAACTAAACCATGTCCTTTAATTTTGTGAACTGGAAGTGGGCTCCGTTGTACCCATTTAACAGGGAGGGGAAAACCGAAGCTGGACAGAGTTGGTGACTGCAGGGGCCCGGAGTCGAGGGTTCCACTTCGGAGACCAACTGTGTGCTGGGTTCCTTAACCCCTTTTGCCCCCCAGTAGTCCACTGAGGAAGGCTGGGGTCCCTGTGGCTCAGATGGGGGGGGGTTCGAGAGAGTTACCAAATGAGCGGAGAAAACTGACATCCTTGAGAACCTAATACCGCAGGTTCTCCCCCAACCCCCTCTCTACAAAGGCAGAAAGCGATCGGGGCTTGAACTCAGCTCCGCCTCTTACTGACTGACGGTATGACCTTGAACACGTGACTTCGCCTCTCCGCCTCGGTTTCCCCTCGGAGAAACGGAGATGCTCATCGTCCCCATCTCATTGTTTTCTCTGAGTTCATTTTATGAGTTCAAGCTCAGAGAACTGTTCTAAGAGCAGAAAACACGGGGCACGTAGTAGGTGTGCTTACCGCTCTTTAGGCCTCATTTCACCCGTGAGGAGACTGGAGCTCCCGAGGCCGGGGTAACGCTCTGTCGTCCTCGTTGGTGCTTCTGGTGCCCTCTGTAGGTTGTGCTGTCCCATTTCCTGGGTCGGGGCCACTGAGGCTCAGAGAGCTTAAATGTTGTCACGAGGCATTGCTTTTGTAAGCCCCGCCCTTCTCCCACATTGTTTGATTTATTTCACTGCCCGAAATTCACGGAGAGGAAAGTTGAGGACCAGACAGCCCGAGCGGGATTCAAACCCTGGAGACCTCAGAGCTCTCCGCAGCGGGCGCCTGACCTTTACCCGCCAGAAGGAGGGGCCCCTGGCGCCACCACTGCCTCTGCCGCCCACCTGGCTACCGGCTCATCCCCGCCTCCCCTCATCCTCCCGTCCCGGGCTTGAAGCTGCAGGACCCGCCCCCTTCCCAAGCCAGACAGGTGCTGGGTGACATCAGAGCCAGGCTCCCTCCTGGTGACGCGACGTGGCCCCGCCTCGCGCTGGACCGCGGAGGTAGTCGCACCTGAGAGCTCTGAAGGGGACCGGGGAATCCTGTGCCCCTCCCCACCTTCCCGCTTCCTGCCCTGACCGGCGCCCCCAGGTAGTGCGGAGGGTCTTCGGGATAAGGGGGCGGCAACCCAGGCGCTTGGGTCTCGGGGAAATGTGGGTTGGGCGCTCGGATTCCTGGATCCGAGGAAGGGGGTTGGGGGCCAGGAACCCCAGCCCGAGTAGGGACGGCGATGGGAGCCGGAACTCCTTGAGGGAGAAAGGCACTCAGGCCGGGACTCTGGTTTTGGGGTCAGCGACTCCTGGGTCTGTTGGACCAGGGGCTGGGATCCTAGGTCTGAGGGAGGAGGGGCTGGGGGCCCAGATTTCTGAGTCTGGGGGCGGAGGGGACTCCTGAGCACTAGCGCTTTGTTGAGGTCAGAGGGCTGGATGCCAAGGGCCCCAACCCTTGCCCCAGGGGCGGATCCCTGGCTCCTTTTCCTTTCCTAGCCTGGCAGTCTCCGCTCCTCCCAGGGCAGGTGCTTTCACCTGCCCGAGTGACAGTAATGAGTCCGGGCAGAGGCGTTCCTGCTGGTTGAAGAGGGTGGGGCTGCCTTCCATTGTCAGTCCTCAGAATCAGTCCCCAGGCATCCTCACCTCTAGCCTGGCTGCTGTGAGGTGAGGGGCCCTGAAGCCCTGGGGCTGAGGGAGGAGGCGGCCGAGGGTTCAGACTCCTTGGTCCTGGAAGGTTAGGGTGCTGGGGGCCTGGGCTCCTGAGTCTGGAGGAGAAGGGCGTGGGGTCTAGGCTCCTGGCTCTAGGAAGGGAAAAACATTCGACTGGGTGGTTGCAAAAACTCCCAAACCCTTCCTGGTCAAAGGCCGAGGCCTGGAGAGGAAGTGGGTGGGGTGGGGTAGGGTGCATGGGGGTAAAGTCCTAGGGACCGGGCCGGGCTCCGGGTGGACCATGGCCACACAGGGCAATTTGGGGCCCTTGGGGCCCGGGAGGCAGTGAAACGCCATCCGCTGGTAGTAGAACCCTGCCGCCTGAGGGCAGGGGCCCAGGGTTTGAGGCCCAGAGCATCAGGAGCAAGTGTCACCGTGAGCGGGGACTGCTGGCACTGGGGTGTGAGGAGAGGGTCCAGGAGGCAGTGGGACATGTGGCCTGGAGCCAGGTTTCCGGTGGGAAAGGCTCTGGAGGAAAGACGAGAGCCTGATGGGACCAGGCCTGGGAATGCCCGGAGAGGAGCTGGGTGTTTGGAGGGACTCCCCCAGGGGCATGTTGGAGCCGGGGCGGGGGCCCTGGAGGCCAGAGGCAGAAGCACCTTATAAGGTGGGGGAGACAGGAATGTTAGGGTGTTTCCACGGACGTTTGAGGCAGTGGAAAAGAGTAGAGGCTCCTTCTTCAGGAGCAGGGCGTAACAAGGGGCAGGGAGCATATTTTTCCTGATGGTGCTTAGGCTGTTCCGGAACTGCTGTGTTCTGTTCGGCACTGGTCTGTGGCCCCTTTGAGGGCAGGGAGGGGCCTAGTACGTTTTGGCTCACCCAGGGCCCCCGTTACAGCTCACAGCTCACACAGTGTTGGTCTGAGAGCAGAAGTGGATCACTCCAGACCAGGGGCTCCGCCAGGTGGGGTCCTGTCTGCCCATCTCAGGGTCCCCAGGCTCCGCGGCCTCCGGAAGGGTGACTGAATGAATGCAGGAGTGAATGCATGCAGCCAGTCTCCGCACGACACAGACGAGGAAGCCAGGTCACAGGGAAGGAGGGCCCTGTTAACTGAGGAAGGAGATTCGAGTCCACCCTACAGGCATGGGTAGACCAGAGGTAGTCTGGGTACCTGAGTGACAGGCATCAGGTTGACACCCTTAAAAGCTCCCACCAAGAGGTCAAGTTCCTCATCATGACCTAATCTGGCCCCCTCTGTCCCCAGTCTCACCTCACCTACCACCTTCTCTCCTTCCATCCCTAGACGCCAGCCTCCCTGGCCTCTCACAATGCCACAGACGTCCAGGCGCACTCCTGCCTCAGGGCCTTTGCACCGGCTGTTCTCCAGCCCTGGAATATGCTTCCTCCCACATTCCCATGGTTTGCTCCCTTCCTTGCCCTCAGGTGTTTTTTCAAATGCTACATCAGAGAAGCCTTCCCCGGCCACTCCAATGAAAACGGCAACACCCCTCAACCCTAACATCCACCGTTCCCTGCCTTATTTTTCTCCTCGTCATTTCTCGTCATTTAAACTGCTATATAATTATTTATCTTTTTATCTGTCTCCTGGCATCACAGCAGCCCTATTCAATAGAAACATAATGCAAGCCAAATATGTAATTTAAATTTTTCTAAGTAGCCACATTAAAATTTTTTGAAGTGAAAATGTCAATGCTATCTTTTATTAACTCAATATGTCCGGAATATTATTGCAATATGTCATCAAATAGAAATCTAGTGTGTATCTTAAACTTAGAACTGCACCTCCATTGTAGTCTCCATCTCAAGTGCCCCATAGCCACATGGGGCTATTTATATTTAAATTTAATTAAAGTTGAATGTAATGAAAATTTATTCCTCGTTCCCACTTGCCACATTCCTCTCTTTCTTTCTTTCTCTCTCTCTCTTTCTTACTGATTATAGAGAGAAAGAAGAAGGGAGGTAGAGAGGGAGAGAAACATCTCACACTCATCCAAACCTTGACTGAACCCACAACCTGGGCCCTGACTGGGAATCGAACCGATGACCTTTCAGTTTGCAGGAGGACCATCCAACCAGCTCAGCTACATGGGTCAGGGCCCACTTGCCACATTTCAAGTGCCCAGCAGCCGCATGGTGGTGCCATGGCTTCGTGTTGGGCAGCACAGGGCTAGACTGGAAATGCCTCATGAAGCAGGGGTCTTTTTCTGGCTTCTTCATTGCTGTATGATCAGTGCCTTGAACACTGAGTGCCTGGCTCACTGCCTGGCTTATTATGTAATGATTGAAAGAATGAATGGATAGAGAGGTGAATGAATGACATGAAAAAAGAGGTCTGGTGAAGAAAGGCAGTAGGGACTAGCCTGGGGGGTTTGGGGCGGGGATGGAGCCCCACTTGACCTCCATCGTTTTCTCTTCCCCTGCAGACCATGGCAGCGGTGACCATGACCATGCCCAGGAGGAAGGTGGCCCCCAGGCCGGGCCCGGTGCCCGAGGCAGCCCAGCCATTCCTGTTCGCACCCCTGGGGCCGGGCGTGGGAGCTGGGCCTGGAGGCTCTGGCCCCTCCCCGCAGGTGGAGTGGACCGCACGGCGCCTGGTGTGGGTGCCTTCCGAGCTGCACGGGTTCGAGGCGGCGGCGCTGCTGGATGAGGGCGAGGAAGAGGCGGAGGTGGAGCTGGCGGAGAGTGGGCGACGGCTGCGGTTGCCCCGCGACCAGATCCAGCGCATGAACCCACCCAAGTTCAGCAAGGCCGAGGACATGGCCGAGCTGACGTGCCTCAACGAGGCCTCGGTGCTGCACAACCTCCGCGAGCGGTACTACTCCGGCCTCATCTACGTGAGTGGTCTGGTGTCCGGGAGCGCGGTGTGCGGGGGGTGGGAGGCTAGGGGTCAGCACCCTGCGGTGAACGAGCGTGAGGTTGTCTATTATCTCTGTCCCACCTCGTGTGACTATTCCCACACTTAAGTTGCCAAATTATAAGTTACTGGATTTCCACCACTGCCTCGGACCTGGCTGGGGATGCCCCCTAATATTATATGGTAGATGTATGTTATGATTTTCCTAAAGTATAAAAAAATTCTGAATTCTCAACTATAATGCATCCAGCGTGTTTTGAGAAGGGTTATGGGACTGTAATAATAATGAGTGAGAACCATTGAGTGTGGGAAACCACGTGCCAGGCTCTGGGCTACATGCTTCCGTGTGTTAATTCATTTCTTCTTACCTCACACGAGTAGAGCCTGTCATTATCCCCATTTTATCTGAAAGGAAACGGAGGCCCAGAGAGGTTGAATGGCAATACAAACTCATTTATTAAGCATATACTAGGCACTCCAAAATAGATTGTCTCCTGGGGGTGGGTGAAAAAATTATCATAGCAGATTATAATTAAATAATCCATTACTTCAAAGAGATAAAAAGAACTACCGAGAACACATAGTTTACATAAAGATTATACATTGTCTCAGTACCCTTTCACCAGTATAAAGCATTTTATAGATAAAGAAACTGAAGTGCAGAAAGGTCAAGTTCCTCGGCCAAGGTCACCCGGTAGGACATGGCAGACCCAGGCTCTGCCATTTTGCCGTAGTGCTTCTGAAGATGAAGACGGGATGGACGATGGGCAGGTTGAGTGTGGCGGCTTCATCTCTGTTAAGCATGTAATGTCTCTCATGTTATATAATCTTTACCGCAAACGAAAGAAATAGGATAGCGTTTCTTAACCCTGTCTTCGTGTTAGGATTATCTGGGGATTTTTTTTTTTTTAATACCAACATCTGAGTTCCATTGCAACACATTTAAATCAGGCTCTCGGGGGGTGTGACAGGGTATGTGACACTTTTTTATCCTCACTGGAGGATAATTTTTTAAATTGAGTTTACAGAGAGAGAAACATCAGTCAGTTGCCACTTGTAGGAGCCCCGCTTGGGGATCGAACCCGCAACCTTTTGGTGTATGAGATGATGCTCCAACCGACTGAGCCACCTGGCCAGGGCAGCAATTTGGTATTTTTAATAAGCTTCCAGGGTGGTTCTAATGGGCAGTCAAAGCGTTATTAAGAGCAAACAGGATTAGAGAGATTGACAAGGAATGTCAGCAATAATAATGAAAAGTAATAATAGCGGGCGGCTGGCAAATATTTGTTGAGCACTCACGATGTTCCAAGCACTGTTCTAAGGGCTGTGTGTGGGATATCAGCTCACCTCTAGGCCAGGGACTCTTGCTATGGTCTGATGTTCAGGAATGTTAAGTGACTTCGGTTCCAGATCACGGAGACCTGAAGGAGTCCTGCCAGGATTTGAATGTGGGCAGCTGGCCCCAGAGTTATGCTGCAAACACCAGCTTGGAGGCCTGGAGTCTCACTGCCTTGCTCGTTTAAATTGGCTCCATGGGGGAGAAAAATCATAAAAATGCCTAACTAAAAGTCTAAAACACAAAGCGCTTGTTTTTTTTTAAGATTTTATTTATTTATGTTTAGAGATAGGGGAAGGCAGGGAGAAAGAGAGGGAGAGAAGCATCAATGTGTGGTTGCCTCTCACAAGCCCCCAGCCGGGAATTTGGCCCACGACCCTGGCATGTGCCCTGACTGGGAATCGAGCCGATGACCCCTTGGTTCACAAGCCAACACTCAATCCACTGGGCCACCTCAGCCAGGGCAGTGCTTGGTTTTATATTAAAAAAAAAATACTACAAAACCTCAATGAGAGGAATAAAAAATTTCAATAAACGATATGATATATAAAAAAATGAAAATAAGAAAACTGGCCGCAACAGTCACCCTGTGAAGGTCACCAAGCACAGGATGAGAATATCCGTGTGGGTTCTGTCCCGTGTGGGAAGGAGGAGACAGGCTGTGAGAGGGCCGGCGGCCGGCTCAGGGCCCCTCGGCCGTGGTGGCAGATGTGGGATTTGAACCGAGGGCTGTCTCACCCTGGATGGGGTTGGCACCTTCCCCAGGCTGCAGTGGGGACTCCTCGCTCGCCTTTGGAAGTGCTGGGGAAGAGGCCTCTGCCCGAGGCCTCTGCCCGAGTCCCTTCCCTGGGTCTCACCAAAGGCAGGGAGATCTGAGGGCCCCCCAAAACACCAAGCCACCCTTTGCCTTTTAACAAATACTCTGAACCCTCACAGCATCTTTGTACGGCGTCTGCTATCATCCCCGTTCTTCAGGTGGGGTGACTGAACCTCAGAGAGGGGCCAGGACTTGAACTAGGCCTCAGAGCGAGGACCCGGCTAAGCTGGGATTTGAACCCAGATTGTCTGACTCCAAACCCTACATCCTATCTACTGCAGTAGGAAGATAATTGGGAAAGTCCTGGGGCGGGGCGGGGGGGGGAGGATTGGAATTGGCGAGGCCTAAGCTGAGGCTGTGGCTCAGGAACTAGAGAACTGGGGTCTGACAAATGGAAGTGAGATGGAAGATTCCAGAAGCCCAGATGGGAAGTGACTTGGCACTTAGTGAGGGCCTAATTTCTTACTGGGTGCTGTTCTAAACTTCTTTCCAATGTGATCTTGGCCGTGATATGGCCGTGAGGTAGGGATTATCACCTCCTTTTCCCACAGCTGGCAGAGGGGAAGCTTTGGCCGGGCAGAAGTTAACAGCCAATGCATTAGGCACCCTCGGCGTTCCGGGGCCCGTGCTGAGCCCTGTGCGTTCAACATGAACTTGTGGGTGGCTGCTAGCAGCTGTATGTGGGAGCACTGTTCCCGTCCCCACTTGATGAGAAAATGAGACTCAGGTTGAGGTGGCCGCGGAGCCGCCCTGCTAAAAGACGTTACAAGTGCCGTTCAAGCTGTGCCCTGCTGGTCAGGCTTGGCCCGTGCTTAAGACATCTTTGCTGACCGGTCCAGTGACGGGAAGGCAGTGCTGCCCAGTGGAAAGTGGGGCTTCCAGGGCTTCAGAAACCTGGTTTCTGCCTCTAATAAGCTCTTTGGCCTTGAATCACTCTTAGTCACTGTCCTTCATTGGGAAGCTTGGGGAAGGGAGGACACCCGTTTTGTGTGTGTGTTTTTTTAAAGATTTTATTTATTTTCAGAGAGAGGGGGAGGGAGGGAGAGAGAAGGAGAAACATTGACGTGAGAGAGAAATGTCCATCATTGGCCAGTCATATGGCCCAACCAGGGATGGAACCCGCAACCCAGGCATGTGCCCAGATCGGCGGGAATCGAACCAGCAACCTTTTGCTTTGAGGGAGGACGCCCAACCCACTGAGTCACACCAGTCAGGGCAGGGCGCCCGGTTGTGGAGCACTTGTGATGCGCCCTGGTCTGGGGGACACTGGGAGATGCACGGTGGGCCTTCGCTTTTAGAGTCCTTCTAGGTGGCGGGTGAAAAGCCCCATTTTCCAGGACTGGAGACCGAGGCTCAGACAGGACACATCCCTTGAGTAAAGTCACACAGCTAGAAACCTGGGCTGACGTGGCTTCGAAGTCTCAGCGAGCTCTTAGCTCCCAGGTGGGATGGGTACCTGGGAGTCTCAGGACCCATATTTAGAGCGCCTTTTATGGGCCCCGCCTTGGGCCGGCGGGTTTTTGTTCTTTATCTCCTTTAATCCCCACAGCCACTGTAATGAAGTGGGGAGTGTCCGTTCCCGGTTTCTCAAGGAGGAAACTGAGACTGCGGAGAGTCATGGGGCTGAGCTGGACCCGGTGGGTCTGCCTTCAGCGTCCCCAGTGCTGGGACAGCCCCCGCAGCCCCTTCGAACAGATCTCCCCAGCTGTGCTGCGGACACTCAGGTGGCTCCAACCCTCTCCGGGTGCACCAGCCTCTACCCTTTGCCCCCTGGCCTTGGCAACCAGCTCAGGTTCCTGTCGGGGTGTAGTCCAGGAGATGAGGTGTGGCTGGCAGGACGGGGCTGAGGTGGGAGGATGGCAGGGGGCGTGGGCTCCTCCGCCAGTCAGAAGTGCGTCCGGGGCGCCAGCAGCCATGAGATACCCTCCCAGGGAATGTGGCCCGGCCGCCCCGCCCTCTGAGGCGGGAGGCGGGGGGCGGGGCTCCCGGAGCACCCAGCAAACCGGTTGCTCTGCTCCCGGCTGGCCACCCACCCTCCCACCGTTAAAAGGTTGGCACCCAGAGTCGGGCAGCCCGCGGTGGCCACACCCTGCCCTGCTTGGGAAGCCCAAGATGTCAGGGAGTTGAAATTGGTCTTGCTACTCACCAACCAAGTAACCGGCTGGCCGGCTAATTAGCCAAGTAGCTGGCTAAGTAGCTAACTGGTTTAAGAGTTGACTAGTGAAGCCACTAAGCAGCTAATTCTAGCTAGTTGAGCTAATTGCAGCTAGCTTAACTAGTTTGCTCTCTGGGTTGGTTTAGCTAGGTAACCAGCTAGCTCTCTAGCTGTCTAACTACTATCTGTCGTGAGTGCCTGTTGTTTACCCCCTGCTCTGGGTTGGCTGGAGCAGTTTTGGTTTTTTTAAAAGATTTTATTTATTTAATTTTAGATAGAGGGGAAGGGAGGGAGAGAGGGAGAGAAACGTCAGTGTGTGGTGGCCTCTCATGCGCCCCCTACTGGGGACCTGACCGGCAACCCAGGCATGTGCCCTGTCTGGAAATCGAACTGGCAACTCCCCCAGTTTGCAGGCCGGCACTCAATCCGCGGAGCCACACCAGCCAGGGCGAACTGCAGCATTCTTTATGAGGGCAAGGACTGGAAATGGCCCAAAGACATGTTTGCACAGTGGATTCCTATAACACTCTCAGTGTGTGGGTAGGGAACGATCTCCAAAACATTATCAAGTGACAGGAAACCAGGCGAGAACTGTTGGCATTGAATGGGGTGGAAGAGGAATCTTTTCATGTACGTGCTTGAACACACACGGAATATCCCGGGAAGGGCGCTCACAGTATCGGCAGCAACTGAAACACAACTGCAATATTCTGTGGTTTCTATTAATAACAGACTCACAGGGACTGCTTAGACGAACTAGGTTATATAACCAGCTAAGTGTTACCTATGGTGAACTACTATTTATAATGTGAATATAAAAACGTGACATCTCAGTGTCGTTGCAGAAAACAGGTGTAGCATAGACTATCTATTAGACCACTGGTTCTCAAACTCGTGGTCCACTCTTCTTGGAGGAAATGCTCAACTTCAGGTTCTAGGCACATGGCAATTAAGACGTAATTTTTTTTTGCATCCAAGTTCAGAGACTTCCTGAAGTCGCCCACACACCCTCTGGGACTGGGTTCAGGGTCGTGGGACCATTTAAGAACTGTTCCAGCTGCCCTGGCTGGTGTGGCTTAGTGGGTTGAGTGCTGACCTGCAAACCTAAGGGTCGCCAGTTCAATTCCCAGTCAGGGCACATGCCTGGGTTGCAGGCCAGGTCCCCAGTAGGGGGCGCACAAGAGGCAACCACACATTGATGTCCCTCCCTCTCTTTCTCCCTCCCTTCCCCTCCCTCTAAAAATAAACAAATAAAACCTTAAAAGAAGAAGAATGTTGCAGTAGATGGGCTTGCCCGCGGTCCTTTCATGGGGGGACAGGCTGTGACTGAAGTCTGGCTGGCCCTCCTTACCCGTACAGCACCTTTGTGCAATCTGGAAAGATTCTTTCCCGCCAATAGCCTGTAACAATGTTTGAATGGACATTGTCAGGTGTGAGTGGCAACCGCCTTGACAGATGTCCTTGTGCAGGGTACTACCTGCCCAGCTGCGTACCGCTGGGCCGCAGGCTGGTGGCTGAGACCCTCCTTCTTGTCCCCCGCAGACGTACTCGGGCCTTTTCTGCGTGGTCATCAACCCCTACAAGCAGCTCCCCATCTACACGGAGTCCATTGTGGAGATGTACCGGGGCAAGAAGCGCCACGAAGTGCCGCCCCACGTGTACGCAGTGACCGAGGGGGCCTACCGAAGCATGCTCCAGGGTGAGTGTGGGGCCGGGCTGCAGGAGGCGGCCCTTCGGTGGGGGCGGGGCTGGGGATCAGGATCAGGTGACAGGTCCCGGGTTTCAGGCTCTCTGAGGCTTCTCTGCGGGGGCAGGAAACACAATGCAGGGCTGAGTGGGCGGGCCTCTGGGTCCCAGTTAGGCCCCTTTTCTTTCTTTCTTTCTTTTTTTGATTATTTATTTATTTATTTTTAGACAGAGGGAAAGGGAGGGAGAGAGAAAGGGAGAGAAATATCAGTGTGCGGTTGCCTGTCCCACGCCCCCTACTGGGGACCTGGCCTGTAACCCAGGCCTGTGCCCTGACTGGGAAGTGAACCAGCGACCTATTGGTTCGCAGGTTGGTGCTCAATCCACTGAGTCACACCAGCCAGGGCAGGCCCCTTTTCTATCTGCCTCTATGTTCACCCCTTCTCTCGACAAGTACCATTTGGGAGCCAGTTGGTGCCAGGCTCCTGCCAGTTTCTCCTGAGACAATGATACTTAGATCGTCCATTCATTCATTCAACACTGACATTGCTGACAGGCTCTGCACTAACTCGGGATGAACAGCAGCCCCTTGCGTGATGGGCGGAGGGGGTTGCTGGGCACCACTGGGCAGGCTGTGTGCTGTCTGTTAAAGTTGCCGCCACTCACGCCACCGGCAGGGTGAATCAGTCCGCCTCAGTTACGTAACTCACATGTAACGTGAGGGATACGCTTGTTACTTATTTATTATATGTCATCTATTTTAGTAAATATTTTGTATCTATTAAAATACATATGAAATGGCACTGGCTGGGTGGCTCATTTGGTTTGAGCATTGTCCCCTGCACCAAAAGGTTGAGGGTTTGATTCCCAGTCAGGGTGCATACCTAAGTTTCGGGTGCAATCGCTGGTCAGGGTGGGTACAGGAGGCAACCCGTTGGTGTTTCCCTCTCACATCGATGTTTCTCTCTCTCTCTTGCTAAAATCAATGAACACATCTTCAGGTGAGGAGTCGAAATTTAAATACTTTAAAATGTATACCTTTCTATCATATGCCACATAATAGTATGCAGCAGTATATTTATATTGTACGTATTAAACTTACAGCATTTAGTGCATGCTCTGTTTCACAGGGGTGTTATAATAACATATTCGTACCGTATTGCGCAGTGGTTCTCAGAGTGCCGTCCCCTCGCCGGCTGCATGAGCAGCACGTGGGAACTTGTCAGAAATTCACACTCGGGCCCCAGACCTGCTGAGACAGAAACTCTGGAGGAGGCTTGGCAGTCAGGGTCTTCACAAGACTG
Source organism: Trachops cirrhosus (assembly GCA_028533065.1). Classification (NCBI taxonomy): domain Eukaryota; kingdom Metazoa; phylum Chordata; class Mammalia; order Chiroptera; family Phyllostomidae; genus Trachops; species Trachops cirrhosus. The sequence continues at coordinate 42,738,719 of CM052550.1, forward strand.
GCCCCCACCCCCGGGGCCTTCTGGACGTCCTGATGCAGGCTCCCTGGTCCAACAGACGATCTGTAACACCCTGCTTTATGCAATAGAGCAGGGGTGGCAAGCTCATGTTCACCGGGGGCTACGTCAGCCTCGCGGTTGCCTTCAAAGGGCTGCATGTAAAGCTCCTTGCCCCTAAGTAAGGAGTAGTTACATTTATACAGTCCTAACATTACATTCCGCCCTTCTAAGGCACCCTCGAGGCTGATATGGCCCCCGGTGATCATGAGTTTGCCACCCCTGCAATAGAGCATATTTAGATGTCATGTTTTTATATTCGCTTTATAAATTTATTAAAACTTAATCATAGGTGACACTTACCTGGTTATATAATCTGTTATTTGTATAACTTTCAGCTGTTATTATATCCTTTTTTAAAAAAGATGTTATTTATTTATTTTTAGAGAGGGGAAAGGAGGGAGAAAGAGAGGGAGAGAAACATCACTGTGTGGTTGCCTCTTGTGCGCGCCCTACTGGGAACCTAGCCTGAAACCCAGGCATGTGCCCTGACTGGGAATCAAACCAGCAGCCCTTTGGTTTGCAGGCCAGCACTCAATCCACTGAGCCACACCAGCCAGGGCCCCTGTTATTGTATCTCAAGAGTGAGGGTACAATAAAGTAAGGGTGAGTGCCTGTTCCACGGCAAGGGCTTTTCATTGGTTAACACACGTAACCTCATAGCAAGCTCACGAAGCAAATGAGCTCATCTCCTGGCTTCCAGATGGGATCACTGAGGCACAGGACCGTGCAATCATTACTCATGGTCCCACTGGTGGGTGGGTGGCTGAGGTGGGATTTGAACCCAGAGTCCTCGTCTGCTGCTTCTCTGGGGTCCAGGATCTTGCTCTCATGTCTTTGGATCTTATGTTCAGCACAGGGAAGGGCTCAAATTGAAGTCTGTTGAGTGAATTTCATGCTGTTTAGTTAGAGTTTATTGTTTCCTCAGGTGAGAAAACTGAGGTTCAGAGAGGGACAATTGCTTTCTCCGGGTCACACAGCACGCAAGAAGCCAAGCTGGGTGGGGTACTGGAATCCAGAGGGATCACTCATCAAAACCCAAGGTTTCCCTTATCCCCCGGGGAATAATTCTGAAAAGGGAGTGGCCAGCATAAGCGCCCAGGGTCCTGCAGGAGAGACCATCCCGGGTGACATGTTTCCCTCTGTCCCCTACAGATCGTGAGGATCAGTCCATTCTCTGCACGTGAGTAATCCTGAAGGGCTTCCTGGTGGAGGCCGGGTCTGAGCTTAGTGTGGCTCTCCTTGGAATGGGCGGGGTTTACCTGAAATCATTGCTGACCCTCTTACTTCCCCTTGTTCCCCTGCATAGCGGGGAGTCCGGAGCCGGGAAGACAGAAAACACCAAGAAGGTCATCCAGTACCTTGCCCACGTGGCATCATCGCCAAAGGGCAGGAAAGAGCCAGGCGTACCGGTAGGTGACCTGCCTTGGGACATGCTCTAGACCCTGCCACCAACAATGCCCTCTCCATCCCAGTCTCTGCTTCCTCCGTAACATCCCTCATGGGGGACCACAGTTGTGGGTCTTCTCCTGGCTTTCCATGCTGCCTGTGTACCTACTATGTGCCTGATGAAGTGCTGGGAGCAGTGGCATGTGGACAAGAAAGGCAAGTGCCAGCTCTTGGCCTTATTGGCCTTTGTAACAGCACCAGGCACATAGTAGGTGCTTACATTCCTGAGCACCTACTGTGTGTCAGGCCTGGTTTAGGTACTTGCAATGCCTTCGTGGGCTTTATAAGTGGGCATTTATATAGTGCTTGTCCCTTTGCTCACATTAATTTAACACTCCAGTGGGGTGGGTGTTGTTTTCCTGTGTTAAAGATGAGAAAGCAGAGGCACAGCTGGGGTGAGTCAGTTTTGGAGGTCACACACCCAGCAAGGGCTAGAGTGGATTCAGACCCAGGCCACCCCATTCCACACACCTTGTCTCTCCCCCTCACCTCCCCCCTACCCTGGCCACCATCTGAGACTGCCGGTTCACCTGTGTGTCTGTCCATGTTTCATGTGCCGTGTCCCGGTCCGTGTCCTGATCCATGTCTCGTGTCCTGTGACTTCCTCAGGCCTCCGCCAGCGCCATGTCTTATGTGAGTAGCAGGGAATCACCTCGAGTCATGCTGTCCTAATACCACCCAGATTACCCCAACACACGGCCTTCCTGACAGACAGGGCCCAAGGCACTGGTGGTCACACCTGCCAGGGAGCCTCCTTGCTTCTTATGGCAGTCCTACTAGGTACACATCAGACTCTGCACTGTCATTTCATGCAACTCTACTGTGTATACACTGGGTCACTCACTGTTGTTTATGGCAGTCCTACTGCACAAACACACCCAGGGTTTGTGCTGTCATTTCATGTGGTCCTACTGTGTGTATATAAAGCCCAGTCTGCACTACTAATTATGTTAGCTCTACTGTGTGTGTGCAGACTGGCCACAGATACCAACATGAAGTAACTTAGAGACAAAAGTACAATGTATTGCTAATCTGCTAAATGTTTGTCGACGGGGCCCACAGACCCTATGAATTCAGAAACCCCAGAGGCATGCACTGTTGTTTATTTCAGACCCTCAGCTCAGACTGTCTCACAGGGAAATTAAAGAAACAGTCCCTGTGCTAGAGAGCCTGACTAGGAAGGAGGCAAAGAAAACTGCTATTTATCGAGCACCTACTATGTTCCTGGCTCTGACACCAAGATGGCTACGGGGAAGTTTAGAGTAAGATCCCTACCCATAGGAAGGACGCTACCATTTCTCGGATGCCTATGATGTGCCAGTTTGAAACACTTTATATAGGTGGTGTAGATTTTTCCTTGACTAATTCCACAGGTGATTCACGAGTACTCATTCACTGTAACAGCAACAACCCAAAAATCAGAGACAGTGAAATTCCTTTCTTTCTCTCAGTGCCCCTTCCTTGGAGTGGCTTGCACTGTTGACAGTTTGGTGTGTATCCTTCTAGACCTTTCTCTAAATGTTTATAAACATGTATATATACATACCTGTAGAAATGGCAGTCTTGTTTGGTGGTGTGTTTTCTTTGATTTTTTTTATCAATGGGATCACATTGTAGGTATTGTTCTGCAATTTTTTTGTATGTTTGTTTTACTTTGTTTCTGCCTAATAATTTAGCTTAGATATGTTTCCTTGTTCCCTTGACAATAGACTGACAGGCACCACCTAGATCCAGGGTGTAGGCACACACCCAGATCCACAGAGGTCCTTCACACACACACTCCGTCAGCTGTAACCAGACCCCAGCCTCCTACCCATGTTCTCGCTGAGGTGCCATCTCCCCTGTCCCCCCCCACCCTCACAGGGCGAGCTGGAGCGGCAGCTTCTTCAGGCCAACCCCATCCTGGAGGCCTTCGGCAATGCCAAGACAGTGAAGAATGACAACTCCTCCCGATTTGTGAGTGCTGAGAGAGGCAGTGCCTGGCAGCCTGGCAGCCTAACAGCAGCTGGGCATTTGGGGGGGGAGGCAAGATGTGGGGGTCTACTGAGGGAGGAGGGGCCAGGGCTGCTGGGGGCCTGGGTCTTGAGGGGAGAAGGCCTGGACCTTGGATCCCCCAGGGAGCCCCCTGTTGAGACCCCCACGATGGGGGCGGGACTCAGGCGATAGGCAGCAGAAAGCCAAGAGGCCGTCCTGGCTCCGGGAGGGGTGAGTGTGGGTGGGGGTTGCTCCTCAAACCCTCTGGAGGAAGAGGACCCTCAACTCAGCCCCCTCCACCCTCTTACCTCCCAGGGCAAATTCATCCGCATCAACTTTGATGTTGCTGGGTACATCGTGGGCGCCAACATCGAGACCTGTATCCTTTAGGGCCCTGAGCGCGCCCACGGGGGCAGGGAACAGGGGCAGCCGAGGAGGGAGGCTCTTGGGATCTCACTATTTACAGGAAACAGGCCTTGGTCCCACAGGGAACCTGGGCTCCTGAGGCTCAGAAACTGTGCCTCAGTTTCCCCCTCTGTAGACGGGGAAGGATCACAGAACCTTGGGGAGGGGTAGAGATAGCATCAGCACCTGGAAGGAAGAGGACAGGGGCTTCTGCTATTTTTATCGGAACGCCAGCACAGCCTTGCTAAGGGGTGGCGGGTCAGGGACCGTCCTCAGGTTCGTGGATTCACTCGGAGAGCTCACGGGCCGCAACACGTAGTCATACTCATGCCACAATTCGGCGCCCAGGGCTTTTACTGGGGGCTGGTGGCCAGTCCGCACCCCCTGCCTGGAACATACCGACCTCCCAGACTCCCCAGAGGAAAGCAGGTGTTCCGCACCGGGTCATCTTGCACCGTGCAGGCTCCGGAGCCGCTCCGAAACCCAGGTTCCCAGCCCCCAGCCCAGGGCAGTCTGGGGTCTGCGGAGTCCTCCCCGTTGTGCTCAGGCAACCTGCAAGCTCAGCAGGAATTTACAAAGCAAAACACAAGAGCTCCCGGAGTGCAGACCGACCAAGTCCTGCAGACTGGGCTCCAGTCCAGCTCTGCTGCCTGGAAGCTGTTGGGACACTGGGCACGTGATGAGACTGCTCTGTGACTCAGTTTCCCCCTCTGTGGAAGGGGAAGGCTCACAGAACCTGCCCTAGAAGGGTTTAGAGGACAGTGTGGGTCAAATTCTTAGCACGGCACCCACCACGTAGTAAGCAGTCAATAATGAGCTCTGGTTATTAGAAGTTAATGATGGGAGTGAATTAACAATGTCCTTATTGATGTTAATATTATCAATTAATAATTATTCATCATAATGTTAATGATATTAATAAGAAACCATATCCTGGTGCCCAGGGGTGACTGATGAGCTCCCTGTCTTCCGAAGTCGGGAACACTGAGAGGCCTGGTGTCTGTCCCCTGCAGTCACCAGCTCCTGCTGCCCAAGTCCCCGAGGCCCACAGCTTCTCTGCATCATGGCTCCCACACACCTGGGCTCTGAGAGAGAGCTCAGGGCCCTTCCTGCCCCGTCCATCCTGCTGGCTCCTACCTCCTCCGACCCCGTGGTCCTTGTGGCCTCTTTTTAGCTTCACGCTTGTCTTCTCCACCTGCATTTGAACGCTAACTCTCTCCCGTCCACACACCTCACGCACCTGCGGCTGCTGCCCCCGCTGGGCACAGCTGTCTCTTCCTCCTGGCCTATCACCAGCTGGTGGACAGATGCTCCTAGGGGCAGGTGCCACTCCCAGGTCTGATCTGATAGGTCTCAGGCTCCACCAGACACCCCCCCAGCCCCCCGCACCCCACATGTCCTGAGTGTTTCTGGTGTGCCTGGTGCGGCCCCAGGACCTCTCTGTACGTTATCCCCGCCCCTCCTCTCTGAGCCAGCGAGGCAGGTGCCGTCATCTCCCATTTAACAAGAGGAAACCAAGTCTCGGGCTGTCTGGTTGTGTGTGCTTCCCCCACCCCACCCTGTCTTGTGGAGCCCTCTCCCCCTCCTCCCCATTCCCCAGCAGGCTAGTGACCCCACGGCTTTAAGCCACCAGACCTCGTGCGAGTGAATCTTGGGCCAGGCTCCCCGAGTTACGACTGTAACGAAAAACTGTGGCAGGGAGGGGCAGACACATTATTGGGTGTTTTATTTACTCTAAAGTGTGTCACCAGTCTCCGTATGTGATCGGATCGGGGGACTTTCCTAAGAGGGAGGAGGCAGTAGCCTCAATACCCAGACAGGGAACCTGAGGCTGGGAGGGGAAATGATGGCAGGAGATTTTCTTTTTTTAATCTTTAAAGATTTTATTCATTTATTTTTAGAGAGAAGGGAAAGGAGGGAGAAAGAGAGGGAGAGAAACATCAGTGTGTGGTTGCTTCTCACGTGACCCCCCTGGGGACCTGGCCTGCAACCCAGGCATGTGCCCTGACTGGGAATCGAACCAGTGACCCTTTGGTTTGCAGCCCGCAGTCAACCCACTGAACTACACCAGCCAGGGCAGCAGGAGATATTCTTACTGCAACTCATTTATTCCTGCAGCAACTCACCGGTGGGTGTGATGATCTAGCCCCTTGCACAGATGGGGAAACTGAGGCACAAGTGCTTAAGTGACATGCTCTAGGCCACTCACCCGGTTAGTGGCAAGGTCACCGGCTGGGGCTGCATTATGGGATAGCAGGGGGCAGAATGGATTGAGGGGGCCGGGTGGGGCCCGTCCCTCCCCGCTCTCTCGGCGCCTTGACTCGCCCCCACCCAGACCTGCTGGAGAAGTCTCGGGCCATCCGCCAGGCCAAGGATGAGTGCAGCTTCCACATCTTCTACCAGCTGCTGGGCGGCGCCGGGGAGCAGCTCAAGGGTCAGTGCCGCCGCCCGGGGAGTGGGGGGCAGCACACGGGCCTCGGCTTCTCTGGGTCCCCTGGGGGAGGAAACGGGAGGCGTTTGTACGTGTCAGGCTCCTGCTGGGTGGTGGATCCTGTCCTCTCCCGGATCCTGCCGCCTCACGACTTTTGCCAAAAGGGAGTCCAGCCAACACCCCCCAACTCCACCCCATCCCCGCCACCCGCGCTGCTGCGTGGATTCTGCTGCCCTCTGGTCCTGCTGTCTCCTGGGTCTTGCTCACACTGGCCACGTGGCCGAGTGTCTCCTGTTCACACTCACGTCTCTTCTGCTCACTCCAGTGGGTGCGACTCCAGCTTTGCCGCGGCTCCCGCTGCCTCGTGGGCCCCTGTGGTCCTGGACTGTGCGGCTTCGCGGCTCCCCTCACTCTGGCTGCTGCCTGAGGTTCTTCCCACCTCCTGCTCACGCTCCTCCCTCCTGCGGGCTACGGACACTGGCCCTGCTGTCCTGTGGCTCCCTGTCCTTCCGGCTCCTGCTGCCCTGTAGCTTGGGCCTCCTCCTGGCCGCTCCTCACCCAGGCTCCTGTTCACAGTGGCTTCTGAGCCCACCTGCCCTCTGCTGCTGGTCCCTGCTGTCCCACAGCTTCTGCTCACTCGGACACCCTTGGGCCCATTGCTTCTGCCGACTGGCGGCTCCTACCTGCTCTGAGCAATTCCAAGACTTAAGAGTCTCTATGGAAAGAGGGAAGATTAAAGACCTAATATGTGCTGAGCACCCACTCCACACCCAGCCCTTCCACTGAACACATGAGGAAGGGATCCTCACTCAGTTCACAGAGGAGGAGACAGACGGTCCCAATGGGGCAGTGACGCATCACGACTGCCTCTGAGGAGGCCGGAATGTGAGTCTGACTCCACAGTTCGCCCTTGACCTTGGCCTCTGCTCTTTCCCCCTGCAGCCGACCTCCTCCTGGAGCCCTGCTCCCACTACCGCTTCCTCACCAACGGGCCGGCGTCCTCTCCAGGCCAGGAGCGAGAGCTCTTCCAGGAGACGCTGGAGTCCCTGCGGGTGCTGGGATTCACCCACGAGGAGATCACCTGTGAGTGAGGCCTGCGCCCCTCGGAGGGTGGGGGCGGGCCCTGCACAGGCAGGCGGTTATGGAGGGACCTGGCCATTCATTCTTGGTTTATTTGCTCAAGTGTTGATTGAGTAAGAACTGTGTGTGGACACCGGGGCCACAGCAGGAAATGACACCGATAAACATCCCTGTCCCGGGGAGGCTGACCGAACGAGGACCATGGCCCAGATAGATAAGGAATTCTGTGGTCCATGAGAAGGTGATGAGTGCTGGGAGGAAAATAGAACTAGGAATGCGGGGGGAGGGGAGGGTACAGCTTGAAGTAGGGAACCAGGAGGGGCCCTCCGAGGTGGCAATGACTGAGCAAAGGTCTGGGGGAGCTCAGGGAGTGAACACGGGTGATACGGGGAAGAGTATTGTGGGCAGGGGGAACAGCCTGTGCAAAGGCCCTGAGGCAGGAAAGGCATGGCAGGTTTGAGGAACTGAAAGTTTGTCTAGTATGTGACTGAGGAGAGTGAGGGATGGGGCTGCAGGCGGGGCCTCAAATTCCAGCCTGAGGGGCTGGGACTTTGTCCTGGGGGCGCTGGGAGCAGCGAGGGTGGACTGGAGGTTAGGAGGAGGCTGCAGCAGCCAGGGTGCAGGGCAGAAGGCCTCTGTCTGGACTGGGTGGCCCCGGTGTGAAACGCTCAGACCTTCAGCCTTCCTCTCGTCGGTTTGCCTCTGACCTTGTCACCCAACAGCACGTTTTCTTTCACAATAGCCCTGTTGCAGTACCATATTCGTTCACTAGGGTCACCGTCACAAAGCACCCCAAACCGAGCCCCTCACACAGCAGAAACTGACGTGTCCCGGGTGTGGAGGCCGGAAGTCTGCGATCCAGGGGTTGGTGGGGTTCATTGCCCTGCCTCTCCCCTGGCTTCTGGTGGTTTCCTGGCAACCTTCCCCGTTCCTCCGCGCAGACGCACCGGCCGCTCTCCGCCTTTGGGTTCACGCGGCGTTCTCCCCGAGTGCACACCTGTGCGTGCGGTTTTATAGGGACATCCCTCACACTGGATTAGGGGTCCACCACCAGTGTGACCTCATCTTAACGGAAGTGATTGCATCTGCCCTGACCCGCTACCCATAAGGTCACATTCTCAGAGGTCCTGGGGGTTCGGACGTCAGCGTATCTTTTTTTGCGGGGAGGGGCGTGATTCAACCTATTACAGGCACGTAGACGTTGGCCTCAGTCTGTTTCCTTGGGTCAGCCGAAAGTTTTAAACTACGACTACTTTCGCCGGTCCCGTGGAGAAAGACCCTGATTTCCAGGGCTGAGCAGGGCCAGGGCCAGTCTCGCTGTCCTCCGGTCCCTGGCCGGGCCAGAGGCCCGGAGAGCTGTTGTTGGTGGCTCCAGGGCCCAAGGGGAAGGGCTGCAAACCGAGTGCCCGCTCGGCCGGCTGCCCGGCTGCCGACAGGCCGGCCTCCTCAGGCGTATTGACACAGGGTCTCAGGCCTCCCTGCTGGGTTTCCCAACCGCGGTTGCGTAACTCCCCCGCCTGCCCGTCTCCACTCTCCTCCCTGGGCAGCTGGCAAACACATTCAGATGGGGGGCGGGGCTGGGCCTCCCCGCCTGGCCCCTTAGATTCCACCTGGCCTCCTGACACACGTCGCCTCAAATAACCCTCTGGCACAACGTATGACATGTGACTGTGGCCAAAGGTTGTCCTGGGAGAACCAAGTCTGCTAAAGCACTGGCCGCTCCAGCCTCACTTTCTTTCTTTCTTTTTTAAATTAGTTTTTTATTTAAAGAAAATATTTTATGTATTTATTTTAGAGAGAGGGGAAAGGAGGGAGAGAGGGAGAGAAACATCAATGTGTATTTGCCTCTCTCGTGCCCCCCACTGGGGGCCCGCCTGCAACCCAGGCATGTGCCCTGACTGGGGATCGAACCGGCGCCCCTCTGGTTCGCAGGCTGGCACTCAATCCACTGAGCCACACCGGCCAGGGGACCATTGACCTATTTAAAGTGTACAAGTCGGTGGCCGTTCATGCATTCAAAGGGTTGTGCGCCCATCACCACCGTCAACTTTAGAACCATTTGTCAGTGGCCCAAGGAGAGAACTCGCACCCTTTGCGGTCACCCGCCAGCCCCTGGAGACCATTCACCGACTCCCTATCTCCGCGGGTTCGCCCTTCCTGGGCCTTCCCTATAAATGAAATCGTGTGATACGAGGTCTTTTGCGGCTGGCTGCCTTCACTCAGCCTGATGTTCCATGGTTCACCCATGACACAGCACGGATCAGAGATTACTTCCTTTTTATTGCCGAATAATTTTGATTTTTATCTTATTATTATGGGACATTTCAAACACATAGGAAAGTAGAGAGCAGAGGGTAATGACCCCCTGGGCATTTGGCATCAGATCCAACATTTACCCACTCGTGGCTTATTGGGTTTCACCTCTGACCCCACCCTCCACTCCCCCAGGTATGCCCCCCAACCCCCGTGAATTTTAATTGTAGACAATCCACCTTGTTACCGTCCATAAGGTGGCGCTAGGTTCCCGTTCTCTGAGCCGCTGTTTCCTCCATCTGCGCGTCAGCCCCACCTCTGCGAGCTTTTTGGCTTTTGCTGGTGTGATAGGTGGGCCGAGTCATTATAGCTGATTTTGTGTCTCACGCACAAGGACTGAAGCCAGGGGTCACATTTTCATAGACTCTCCTTTTGACAAAAGGAGACAGAGGTCCAGGGAGGTGGGGCGCCTGCCCCGGGCTCCCCGCGACTGATCAGGAGGTACTGACTCCAAGGCCAGCCCTGGACCCTTCCCAGACAGGCAGGCGGCCACCTCTGGGTCGCCCCTGGGAAGCCCAGGGCAGCAGGGCAGAGAGCGTCGGGGGCCAGCCCAGGCAGGACCGCCATTGTCCGTGCGCCTGCACTGGGGTCGTAAAGGCCACCCCGAGAGGCTGAGCCGGAACCTGGCCTCCGGGAAGGCGGGTCGCCACTCACCCGAGGCGGGAGCGCGTCGCCAGCACCGGGCGTCCGCAGGCCGAGGCTTGCTTGCGATCGGCTGGGGTGAAGTCACCAGCGAGAGCTAAGTGCCAGCTCCTCAGGCGTCAGGTTCATGTCCGTGCTTGGCACCAGCGCAGGTTCCCAAGCCAACTGTAAAAAGCTAGCCTGGGCCAGGCCCCAGCGGACATTAAGGGCTGAATGATATTTCAGTTTCTCAGGGGTAATATGTATCTTTTGGGAGGCACCCCGCTAGGAGCCTCCCAGCATTTTCGGGGTTCTCTGCTGCCCCCAGCCACCCAGCCTCCAGATGAGCAGAACCAGAGACCCCTGAGCCCAGCCCCTCCCACTGAGCAACCAGGGAAACCGAGGCCTAGGAGGCCCCCTACCTGCCCAAGGTCACAGCAAACTGCCACCATTCAGTACTGTGTCCCCCATTAGTTAATTCTGCCAGTTATTCATTAATATGCATCTATTCACTCAACACGAGGAAATCTGTGGGCCCGGGCGAAGCTAACAGTGATCAGAACAGAATGAGCCCGGGACCCGTGGAGTGCTCAGACCCAGGGGGATTCACACCACACCGGTGGATTAAAGCTGAGCCTGTGCAAGGGTGACTGTGTGTCGCGGGGTGCTGACAGCCTGGGGGGAGGGTCAGGGCGGCCCTGGACGGTGGGGGGCCTTGGCCGAGCCCATATTGTCCACCAGGAATTACCCGCGAGCAGACCGGGTGTGAGAGGCAGTTCAGGGGAGGGAACTGCCAGCGCAAAGGCCTGTGGGAGGAGCTGAGGCTGGCGCGGCTGGTTGGAGTCAGGGAAGGGACCCCGCGCTGGAGGGTGTGGGAAGGTGGGAAACAGGAGGCTGAAGACCCAGACAAGGGGCCAGACGGAGAGGCAGTGGGGATCATGGAAGGAATTCTTCCCCCGAAACTGACAAGCTGGAGTTCATTCACGAAAACATTTATGCAGTGCATGCAGAACACACAGTTCGGAGATGAGTAAGGAACACGCATTTTCCACAAGGAGTTACGATGGCAGTGGAGACGGAGAGGAAAAATTAATGTCTGTTGCACACCCGGCTTGCCCTGCAGACTATACCAAAGCTTTTATTTAGATAGAATTTACACACTTAAAAAATTCGCTGTTTGTGAAGTGTACGGTGCAGTTTGTGGTATACTCACAAGGTTGCGCATTACAGTCTCACTCTCTAATTCCAGCAACCATGTCCTTTTTGGACAGTGATTGTTTTTTGGGGTTTTTTTTTGGACTAGGCCTCACATTTCAAAAGGTATGAAACTCCAAAAGAATAAAAGGTGTATAACCATTCAAGTGTCCCCAGTTTAGTCTCCCTGGACAAAAATCAGGGTGTCCGTAGAACTGGTTTCCCCCGCAGGCTCCGGGGAGAATCTGTTTTCTTGCCTTTTCCAGCTTTTGGGGCCTGTGCTCATTCCTTGGCTTGTAGCCCCTTCCTCTGTCTTCAAAGAGAATCATTCTGACCTGTGCTCACATGCCTTCACCCTTTAAAAAAAGATTTTACTTATTTTTAGAGGGAGAGAAACATCGATGTGTGAGAGAAACATCGATGGGTGGCCTCTCGCGCGCCCCCAAATGGGCACCAAGCCCGCAGCCCAGGTATACGCCCTGACTTGGAACCAAACCAGCGACCTTTTGCTTTGCTGGGCGACATGCAACCCACAGAGCCACACTGGTCAGGGAGGCTCCTCCCTTTTGTAACAACCTCTAGGATCACCTTCAGAGCCCACCTGCATAATCTGGGATAGCCTCCGATCTCACAATCCTTACATTAATTATGCCTGTAAAGTCCATTTTGCTCTGCGAGGTAACCCTCACAAGGCCCAGGAATTCAGAGGTGGGCATCTTAGCATTATTCAGCTACCGGCCCCTGAATCTGTCATGTATGTTTGCTAAGAACATGGTCTGATACAGTCACAGCGCAGTATTCTCATCAGGAAGGTAACGTTGCCACGATTGGTACTGTTATCTAATCCAAAATCCATGTTATCCCAATGATGTCTTTTATACACAAAAAAGTTTTTCACAGACCCTATGCCAGTTTTCCCAATAACGTGCTTTATAGCAAAGAAAAAAGTTCTTTTAAGTTATACACACACGCAGACACGCTTCCCCAGCCCGGGATCACAGGTGGCGTCTAGTCCCATTGCTCTCTGTCCTCCTGGCACAGTTCCTGAGTCTGTCTTTATCGTTCATGACCTTGACACTTTTGACAATTACAGACCAGTTGTTTTGTCTCAAACTTGGGTGTGTTTCCTCGCGATTAGATTTTGTTACGCATTTTTGGCAGGAGTACCCCAGGAGGGTACACCCTCCTCACCCCTGCACCACCCACTTTTTCTAGGTAAACTACGTAGCACGATAACACAGGCACCAAAAAATGCGCATGGGCTGCAAGCGTCATTGTGAAATTCATCCGTGTTCAGTGAGTGGCCAGCAGGGGGCGACCGAGGAGCTGGCTCCCAGGGGCCTTCTCTTGGTAAAGACTCACTGAGCAGGGTGTTTATTTGTACTGTTCTCTGTACGCTTGCTCTATGTACGTGTTTGCATTAGAATTTTACGCTAGAAGAGGGAGGAAAAAGGAACCGCAGTCTATAAGAATATAGACCCCAGAGTCAGACCACCTTGGTTCGAATCTCAGGTCTGCCGTTTATGAGCTCGAAGATCCTAGTCAGGTTCATTACCCGTTGTGCCTCGGTTTCCCCATCTGTCAAGTGAGGATTTTACTTAATTTTTTATCTGTAAATTGCTATCGCAGGACTTGCCTCATCGAGTTGCTACGAAGGTTAAATGAGTTCTTTTGTAAGTGGAACAAGACCTGGCATGCAGAATGTTTAAAAAAAAAAAGTCGGTGTCCATTTCAGTCCATAAATCATGAAGACTGTCCTAGAACTGGCAGTCGTTGAGGCGCCTGGGTGCGTGCCCTGATCCGTGGCGTCCCCATGAAAGCGGCCGATACAAGCCCGGTCCAGTGTAGGCGTGTTGCGTGCTCGACTCAGACACCGCGCGCAGCTTTGCTGTTGGAAGCGAGAGGGTTCTCAAATGCCGACCGAATCCAAAGGAAATTCTGAGCAAAACAAACAACAGTCTTTCCTCGGATTGCACAGTGGCTCCCCTCCTGGAAAATTCACTGTGTGTTAAAATGAAACCCTTTGGTGTTTATACATGAAGCAGCTGGGATTCGTGTCTGATCATGAGAAACCATTATTTCACCGATGTGACTGTCCAATGGGACGTTTAGGAGTCGCACGGGATGTGGACAATTCTTTGTGGCCCAGAGGGGTATCTGCTTCCTGTCCTCGCCTGCCCACTCCCTGCAACATCCAGAAACACCCCGCACTTTGCCTAAGTGGCCCCCAGTTTTTACGTCAACCAAACCCTGCACCTTCCTGAGACGTACACTAGGGGACAGCATTGCCCACTTTTGACGGGCTTACTAGCCGCTCTGCACAGAGGAGCGAAGACAGATGGTCTTAGACTCCCGACCGGGTTACCTCCTGATAAACCCCAGTATGGTCTCTACTGAAGGTGTATCACTTTTGCACCCTCGTAAATCTGAAAAGTCATAATTCGAACCATCGTACGTTGGGGACCACACGTGTACATCCTCATTTCTGCATTTGGGAACTCCCCTGCACACTACATTTATTAGTAACCCCAACACTCCCGGTGCGCTTGCGGTCATTCATAGAGCGGGGTGGATTTGGGTTGCCCGGTGCCAGGGGACATCCTGCCGCCTTGTTTCAGCTCTCGTGCTGTAAACCAGTGTCCTTACTGTGGTCTGTTGAGTTTTTAGCATTTTTGTGCGTTTTTGGTTGTTGGTGGTGAGCTCACAGTATATAACGCTGAAGCGCTGGCTGGCATCCCTGAGCGCAGGGAGGCTGGGATGTGTCTTACGGAGAAAATGCGTGTGTTAGACGAGCTTCCTTCAGGCAGGCGGTATAGTGCTGTCGGCCGTGAGTTCAATGTGAATGAAGCCACAATATACAGGGAGGGGCAGATGTAGGTGCACAGCTGTGAGGACGCGAAACATGGAGTTTATTCCTGTATTATTTATTTAAAAATTTTTTAATGTATTTATTTTTAGAGAGAGGGGAGGAAAAGAGGGGAAGAGAAACATCAATGTGTGGTTGTTTCTCACTCACTCCCAACTGGGGAACCTGTTTTGCAACCCAGGCATGTGCCCTGACTGGGAATTGAACCAGCACTCCTTTGGTTTGGAGGTCCTCGCTCAAACCACTGAGCCACACCAGCCAGGGCTGACACAGGAGCTTAAAGCTAGATTTCTAAGTGGCTAGTTAAGCCCACACACAGTGTCTGGAGCCACAGTGATCTCTCTCTCTCTCTCTCTCTCTGCCACCCCTTAGCCATGCTGCGGATGGTCTCGGCGGTTCTCCAGTTTGGCAACATCATCCTGAAGAGAGAGCGCAACACCGATCAAGCCTCCATGCCCGACAACACAGGTGACACCCCCTGGCCTGCTGCCCACCCACGTGACCCTGCATTCCTGTCCCACGCACACAGCGCCTGCTCCCCAGCCCGGCCACTCTGATTTCCTGCCCTTCGCTGAGTCTTTTCCAAAGTAGCATTTCCCACACTTCTCCTGCTGTAAAAAGTGTGATCCCTGGTGAGAGTCTGAACAACACCGGCGTGCCAAAGGGGGGACAGCAGGGTCCTGGACATCCCAGCCCCTTGAGGAGACCTGCCATTGGCATTGGGCACATCTCCTCCTGGTCCCTGTGCTTGCGTATATATATATATATATATATTTGCCTTTCAAAAACAGAATTGTAGTCAATATTCTTTTTTTTAAATCAAAATGGAAATAGCTCTGCTTCCTTATTATCACAAAATAATACAAGCTGGATGGGGAAAATCTGACAGATGGAGCGGTGTAAAGGCAGGAAAATTACCCATAATCATACTCCTGAGGGATAATTACTGCTAACATTTCAGTGTATTTCTCTCTGGGCTTTGTTCTGTGTCGGTATCCGTGTGGAAATAATTGTCACAGAAATGGAATCACGCTTCATATCCCTTTCCCCTCGAGACAGAAAGAGCTTTCTGTCCTGATAATAAAATCCTAGGGGCTCATTTTCAAAAGTGATCTGGCCCCGAAAATATGAAGGAAGGGCGTCGCCCACGGTGTGTGGATTAGAGCCATCACCTGGGGCGCTGGGGCTCCGTTGACACACCTGGCGGGTGTGCTCTGCACACGAGTTCATTTGATTTGCAGAATTGGGACCAGATTTTATCAACTGTCTGGAAACCTGCTTTTTTCCCTTCATACATTGGCGGTGACTTTTCATGGTTTTTAGCTAGAACTGTACCAGAGTTTCTTCATCTGAGGCCTATGAGGAGAACTGGGTGTTGGTGTAATTGTCCTCCTTTGACATCCGGTGTATTTCACTCTTTCTGCATTTGCAAATATTAACAGGAGAAGCGGCGTGCGAGATTCCCCAGCTGACAAGGGGCAAAGGCTTAGACCCCTATAAAGCCACCTTGTTACTGGCAGTATAGTACTCCAAGTTACTTCTTTTGGTTCTTAACTACTTCCCATATAATGCAAGTTTACTGTAGGAGAATTAGAAATTGCTATTGTACCCCGTGCAAAAAACAAAAACAAACAAACAAAAACAGAAAGGAGAAATTAAATCCTCAGGACCTCTGAGAAATATCTCTGTTGGCATTTTGTGTGTTTCCTCCGAGGTGTTTCTCCTTTTTCGTTTTCATTTTTGCTGGGTCTGAGTATTGGTAGGAACTGTTTTTCTTTTCTTTCTTTTTTTTAAAAAAAGATTTTATTTATTTATTTATTTCTGGAGAGAAGGTAAGGAAGAGAGGGAAACATTCTGTGTGATTGTCTCTTGAGCGCCCCCTACTGGGGACTTGGCCCACAACCCAGGCATATGCCCTGACAGGGAATAGAACCAGCAACCCTTTGGTTTGCAGGCTGGTGCTCAATCCACTGAGCCACACCAGCCAGGGCTTTTTTTTTTTGCAACTTTTCTGTAAACCTAAAATTATTCAAAATAACAAAGTACTTTTTAAAGGTTTCATCTATTTTTTTTTAGAGAGAGAAGGGAAGGGAGGGAGAGAGGGAGAGAAACATCAATGTGTGGTTGCCTCTCATGCACCCTCAACTGGGGACCTGGCCCGCAACCCAGGCATATGCCCTGACTGGGAATCGAACCAGTGACCTTTCCTTTTGCAGGACAATGCCCAACTACTGAGCCACAGTCGGGGTCCATTTAGTGTTTTACACCCTTTGTTCTATTTTATTAAATAGTTTCCAACATAATTTTATCCCGATGTTTTCTTATAAAATTTTTTTCAGACATGTAGAAAGCTTGAAAGGATTTGTTTAGAAACATGTTGTGTTTCTGCAGTTTTCAAAGTATTTTTTAAAACCCTCACCTGAGGATATCTTTGTTGATGTTAGAAAGAAGAGGGGAGAGAGGGGGAGGGAGAAACATAGACGTGAGAAACACTGACCAGTTGCCTCCTGTACGTGCTCTGACTGGGGATTGAACCTGCAACCTAGGCATGTGCCCTGAAACCCAGGGCCTTCTGGTGTATGGAATGATGCTCCAACCAACTGAGCTACTGGGCCGTTTCTGCATTTGTCAAAGGGCTTCATTCCTTGTCCTCATTTTCACTCTCCACTTGTTTACTTTTTCTTGTCATTGTAAATGGTCTTTTTAGTTTATTTTTACCTTTTCCCTCTTTTCCACAATATAGAAAAGCAATGAATTTTTAAATGTTTATTTTGGGTTTGGCCACCTCAATGAACTCTTATTCTGATATCTTCCCCCCCCCCCCAACATTTTATTAGGAAATCTTCAAACTTAGAGAAGTTGAAAGAATTTTCTAGTAAACTCCCAGATACCCACCACCTAGATAGATTCTACATTCTAACATTAACATTTTATCACACTTGCTTGCTTTATTGGATACTTTCCCATCCACCGTTCAAACGGCCCCGTAATCCAGTCTTTGCTCACATCGGGACTATTTTCGCCCACTCGGGCGTCCCAGAAGAGAATTGCTGGGCCCCCAACAGAGGACCTGCCCACCGTTAGGACCCGTGATACCTCCGGTGGGAAAGGCGCGGGGGCGGGGCCACTTCCCGGGGCTGAACGCGGAACGGATCTTGGTGCCTGTCGTCCTCAGCTGCCCAGAAGCTCTGCCGCCTGCTGGGACTGGGGGTGACGGATTTCTCCCGCGCCCTGCTCACCCCCCGCATCAAAGTTGGCCGAGACTACGTGCAGAAAGCGCAGACGAAGGAGCAGGTGGGCGTGCTAGGGGGGCGCGGGTATAGGGCCCCCACCCCACCCCAACCTCCGCGCCAAGCTCCTGAGTCTTTAAGTGGCTGAGGCCGTGTTTCCTGGCTCGCTCAAACCTTTGCTGTTTCCTCGGTTTGCGGCTCTGGGCTGAGTCCCGGGAATGAAAGCAGTGACGGCAACATGGGACGCAGGCTGTAGTAGGAAAACATAGTAAACGAAGAGAAGCAGCGTGTTTGCAGACGGGGATGCCTTCTGCGAAGGAGAGGGCTGCATGGTCAGGAAGGTCCTCTCAGAGGAGGTGAAGTTCCAGCTGAGAACTGGACCAGTCAAGGCAGAGGGGACAGCTCGTGCAAAGCCCTGGGGTTAGAAGAAGCTTGGCAAGGTGGGGACATTAAGGAGGCAGGTGAGGGAGGCTACAGCGTGGGGAAGAGGGTGGTTGAAGCTGCTGGCAGAGCGGTTGGGAGGGGACAGGTCACGCAGGGTCTTAGCAGCAACAGTAAGGAGGTGAGTTTTCTTCACACTGCAGCAGGAGGCCAGCGAGGGTTTAAGCCACAGAGCAATTTGATTCAGTTGTTTTTTTTTTAAATAAACACCCGCTTGTCTACTGTGTGGAGAACAGAGTCGGGGTGCGGGTCACAGGTGGAAGCAGGAAGTGGGAGGAGGCTGCTGCCATAATCCAAGCAAATGACAGTGTGGCTCAGACCAGCTGGCAGTGATGGGGGTGGGAAGAAGTTGTGGTTTTCAGGATCCAGCTCTTGGGTGGAGGCCTCTGCTGGACCCCAGGCTGGGTACTTGGGGCCCTGGGATGAAGGAGACACAATGGGGGAGATGAGGACCGGAGACCAGAGGTCACACCAACCATGGTTCCACTCTCAGCTCAGGTTCTATTAGGACCCATTTCACCAATGAAGAAATTGAGGCTCAGAGAGGTTTAGTCACAGCCTGAGGTAACACAGCCTCTAAGTGGCAGAGGCAGGATTCAAACCCAGGTTGTCAGGCTCCAGAGCCCAACCTCTTCATTGTTTTGCTAATTGTTCCAGGAAGCAGGCAGAAGAGGGGTTGGTTTAAACTAATGAGCCCCAAGGGTTTCACACAGTGCGGGGAGCACAGTAGGGCTGAGTAATGGTTGGCTGCTGTTGATGTTGTCATTCTTGAACCCTGGTGGGGGTGGGGATGGGGGCCTAGTGTCTCCTCAGTGGCCCAGGGGATAGGCTGGGCCACTGCCGTGCAGGCTGGGCCCTCATTCTGCACCTTGTGCCGCTCGCAGGCTGACTTCGCGCTGGAAGCCCTGGCCAAGGCCACCTATGAGCGTCTCTTCCGCTGGCTTGTCCTGCGCCTCAACCGGGCTCTGGACCGCAGCCCCCGCCAGGGCGCCTCCTTCCTGGGCATCCTGGACATCGCCGGCTTCGAGATCTTCCAGGTCTGTGCTTTGCACCCAGCTGGGGCCTGAGGGCTCTGTCATGCTGCCCTGTCCCCCTCTCCCTGTCCCCCTGCCTCTGGGTCTCTGTCCTCCCCCCCCTCCCCGGGCCCCTGTCCCCTCTCTCATGCGTCCCCTCGTCCCTGCAGCTGAACTCCTTTGAGCAGCTGTGCATCAACTATACCAACGAGAAGCTGCAGCAGCTCTTCAACCACACCATGTTCGTGCTGGAGCAGGAGGAGTACCAGCGCGAGGGCATCCCCTGGACCTTCCTCGACTTCGGCCTCGACCTGCAGCCCTGCATCGACCTCATCGAGCGGCCGGTGAGCGAGCCCACGCCCGTCTCCCCCCACCTCCTCGGGCCTCGGGCCTCCTGTCGGTGAAAGGGAGGAGACGACATTGCTTCAGTGTGACCGCTAGAAGAGCAGGAGCTGGACTGGGCCTGCCACAGTCCCGGCTTCAGTCACAGGGATGACCCGTGGGTGCGACTAACTATTGTTCTCATGTTTGGTTCTCCATCCAAGTGTCGCTTATAAAAACGAAAAGCTAGCTGCAACCTAAGTGTCCAGAATTTGGGGATCTGACCTATTCTCCCCTTCCCGTCCATGGTCAGGCCAACCCCCCTGGACTCCTGGCCCTGCTGGACGAGGAGTGCTGGTTCCCAAAGGCCACGGACAAGTCCTTCGTAGAGAAGGTGGCCCAGGAGCAGGGCGGCCACCCCAAGTTCCAGCGGCCGAGGCACCTGCGGGACCAGGCTGACTTCAGCGTCTTGCACTATGCGGGCAAGGTAGGGGCTGGGGCCAGCCTTGGGGCCTTTGGGTGGGAGTGGTGGCAACTTGGCTGCAGATGTGGGGGAGGGTGCAGATGTGGGGGAGGGTGCAGAGGGAGAGCAGGGGGACACCAAATGCCCACTGGGACAGGACCCAGCCAAGGCATGGGCTAGGAAAGCCCCAGGAGGAGTGAGCACCGACTGATGAAATCAACAAAGGCTTCCTCCAGGAGGGATATTTACAATAGGCTTTGAGGGTTGGATAGGAGTTTGCCAAGTGGGGAATTATGTGCATTTTATCCACTCATTCAGCAAACATGTGTCATGTGTGCTCAGTCCTGTGCTGAGCAAAGTTGGGGACCCAAGTCAGATATGGTTTCTGTCCCGATAAAGTTCCTTATGTGGAAGGGAGGCAAACGCAGACAGTTGGACTGGAAGGCTGACAAGTGCTCCAATGGGGCGGCTGAGGGCGGGGTCAAAGTCAAAGCCCAGAGGAGGAACGCCAGGAAAGTTTCCACGGAGGAGCGTGACGCTTGATCTGAAACCCAACCCCAGGATCAGCAAATATTTTTTGTAAATAGTTTCAGCTTTGTGGGGGCAGATACTGTCACAACCCCTCAGTTCTGCCACTGTAGCGTGAGGGAAGCCACAGGTAATATAGAAATGAATACACACACGGAGGCCGTATGCCAACGAAACTTTATTTACAAAAAGGGGCGGCAGTCGCGATTTGGCTTGGGGATTGTATGGTCTAAATGATCTGTAACAGTACTGGAAAGGGTGCGGGGGAGGGCGGGGGAGGGGCTCTGCAGGTGGAGGGACCGGCATGCACTGCGGTCGGTCCGTCGGTCAGTAGGGAGACAGGAGCCCCGTGGTGTTCTGAGTATGGAGCTAAGTTTCCCAAACATTTTCTAAGCCTTCCTGGTGCCAGCCCTGTGCTGACGTGAGTCAGACCCAGGCCCTGGACTCAGGGAGCCCCTGTCTGGTGGGAGGAGTCGTTGTCTAGACTGTGACTCTGTGGAACTCTCAAAGCAAAACCCCGAATTCCCCCCAGGCAGTCATCCGTGGGAAAATCCACAAAGTGGGAATCCAGGCAGCTGGGACGGCTAGGGTAAAAATGTTGAGGTAGCAACGAGGTTGCACGTTTGAGGAAGAGTGCGGAAGCCAGTGTATCCGGAGTAGAATGAATAAGGAAGAAAGTGGTGATGGATCGGTCTGGGGTGGGCAAGGGAAGTGAAGGGAGAGTCGTCTTGCCGGTGGGGATGCAGTTCAAGATATGGACACAAGGTGGCACCAACGCCCTCTCTTCCACGGTGAACCCTGGAGCCGGCAAATTCCGGGAGCCAGTGAACCTGCGGGTTCACCACCCTCCAATGCCTGACTCCGCGCAGGTCGACTACAAGGCCAATGAGTGGCTGATGAAAAACATGGACCCTCTAAATGACAACGTGGCAGCCCTGCTGCACCAGAGCACAGATCGGTTAACGGCGGAGATCTGGAAAGATGGTGAGGACTGGCTTCCCTGCCCCCTGCTCCCTGGGCCCTGTCCCTGCAGCTCTGGGCGTCCCTTCTCCCAACCCGCAGCGTGAGCAATTTTGTTCCAGAGGCTGAGTTGTCTGCTCAGACGCAGAACTTAGGCAGGCAGGCCAGACAGTATCACAGTTGTGTTCCCAATTAGTGTTGATTGATTGATGTCTGAAGCCAGCATCATATTCAATGATAAAACACTCCTCCTTAAACGAGACAAGGATGCCCACTGTCAACACTGTGTGAAACACTGTTTTGACAATACTAGCCTATGCAATCAGGCCAGAAAAAGAAATAAGTATGTGAGTATTGTAAAGAAAGAGACAACGTTATTTGTAGATGGCATATGATCCCTGAAAAGAAATTCGACTGGAAAAGAATTAATAACAAGAGAGCTCGGAAGGGTGGCATTTTACAGGTGGGCCAACTTTTAGACTTTTTCTTTCTTTGCTCTCTCACAACAAGGTTCCCTGTAAGATCCCCAGGAAAAAGAAAGAAGCGACAGACTGAGATATAGTTTTGGAGTTTTCTTGCTCCAACAAGACCCATGTGAATTTGCCCATCAGCTTTTTCAGAATGACACCTCTAAGAGGCACAGGCAGAAAAGCCAAATGCCTTCGGGGTAAAACCCTGTACTTTTCCAAGCCTTGTCTGTTGTCCCCATCCTTAGAGGAGGTCTGAGAGATGATTTTATACAACTGGCAGCAACGGCATCTTGATTTTTTTCCGATTCCAGGTTTCCAGAATCTGTCAGTTTGCCTTAATCTTTGATTGAAGTGAAAAGCATAATTGTAGAAATGCCAGCCAATGCAACTAGACAAGAGAAAAAATAAGCAAGGTGGAGTGGTTTCCCAAACAAACCCGTGGAGCAAAAATGCGCTTGGGGTACCTTGACCTTGTGATCTAAGTTAAGAAAGAAAAATTTTATATTTGTGCCTCAGAGAGTTTACACAAGAGGGATTGAAAAGCAGTTCAACAACCAAATAAGATTTTGCTATGAGAATCATCTCTTTCAGACTGAAAATCGCCCCCACCCAGCCCACTTGTTTAATACCTGTGCCTCATTCAGGGACACACGATGTCCCCAGCAATCCCTCACACATCCCACCCCATGTGTGGCTGACCCTCAAAGGATTCCAAGAGAGAAAGTGGGAACAGTGGTACAGGGTTACTTCTCCCACAATTCCCTGGAACAAAGCAGTCACAAGGCCAGCCCACACTCATGGAGCTGCACGTCACTGGGAGGGAGGAAATTGGGGCTCTCCTTGCATCAGTCCCTACTACAGCTTACCTGAGCCCAGAGATGGATGCGCAGCATCCTGGTGGCCCAGGAGAAAAGGCAAAGGAGATGAGCCCCAGAGACACAAATGCCACAAGCTGGGTGGAGGCCTCAAGGTAATGCTTGAGCTTCCTGGCAGTCAGGGGGAAAAGATACCTAGTAAAATGTACAGACTCAACCTCCAGGGAGAGAGATCTTCCCCCCAGTACTAAGTCTCACAGTGGAATTTGTCCTTTCAGCCAACATCGATGCCTTGGTGTGTAGACACCAGGGTGAACAGGGCAGTCTCCCTGGCTTTAAACATTTATGTCCAGTATTCAGGTTTTCCCTCCTGCTTTGTCCTGTGCTGTTGACTAATAACGCTTCCTTCTGTTTTTTTCTTTCCGCCACCTCTCCCTCGTCTCATACTGCTCCCTTGGCATCCCCCCATTTTTCACCATCTCCCCACATCTGTCCTCACCTCCCAGAACACGGGGGCTTCCAGCAATTCTCTTTCCTTGGCTCCTTCCCGCCGTCGCCCCCAGGATCTTCAGGGAGGCGCGGCTCTGCCATTTCTCCGCCAGGGGGTGGGTGTTGCCCTGCGTCGATGGGTGAGATTCGCCAGATGAGGAGGGTGGGCCCGTTGGACCGGGAACCTGGTTTTGAACATCCGTCCCCTCTTTTCTCCATAAGGAGGTCTCTCACTCTCCTTCTTCCTCCTTGTCAGCTCCCTCGGCAGTTTCCAGATTCAATGCCTTCTTCTAACTGAACTGCATGCAAAAGTATAATGGTGCTACTACCAGCTGGCATTTATTGAGCACTTACTATGTACCTTGCATCATGCAAAGCCCTCTATGATTATTAACACATAGCATTCTCTGAGTGACCCACTGAGGCAGGTGTTAGTACTATTACTCCCCTTACACAGATGAGGAAATCAAAGCACAGAGAAGTTAAATCACCAGCCCAAGATCACACAGCCAATAAGTGGCAGAGCCAGGATTTGAACCCAGGATATCAAGTCCCAGAGCCTTGGCTCTTATCTGTGCTATAAGAGCTTAATAGATGGTAATTATCATTTTGATAATAACTCTAAGTACAGCGGCGGGAGGGAGAGTTGAATCTAGGGAGGAAAATGCTATGTCTGAGCCCCCACCATACACCTGGTCCTGCCTAAAAGACAGATAGTCTGGCTGACCCCTGGTGACCCTCATCACTGGGGACACCAGGACATCAGAGTCAACCCCAACCGCAGGATCCTGAGAAACTGGTCATGATGTGGTCACTGAATTTGAGTGGGTATTTCTCACTAGCTGAAGTGACAGTAGAAAAACAGGGACAATGAAGTCAGGCCTTTCTAGAAAAATGCTGAATGTGAAAGCAGATGACTTTATTTCACATATTACACATAAAAGCCAGACTCTATGGCATTTTTAAAAATGCTTGACTGAGAATATATTCATTGATTTCAGAGAGAGAGGGAGGGAGAGAGATAGAAACAGAAACACTGATGTGAGAGAAACATCAATCGATTGCCTCCCTTACGCACCCCCAACCAGACACGGAACCTGCAACCTTTTGGTGCATAGGATGGTGATCCAACCAATGGAGCCACCCGGCCAGGGTGGAGACTATTACATTTTTAAAAATTATTGATTTATTGATTTATTTTTAGAGAGGAGAAGGCAAGAAGAAAGAGAGGGAGAGAAACATTAATATGTGGCTGCCTCTCGCATGCCCCCTACTGGGCACCTGCCCACAACCCAGGCATGTGCCCTGACTGGGAATTGAACCGGCGGCCCTTTGGTTCACAGTCCGGCACTCAATCCACTGAGCCAAATCCGCCAGCGCATATTATTACATTTTTAACATGACTCCGTTTTATGCTCCTCAAATGCTGCAGCCGTGCTGTGTTTGTGCCTCGGTTTCATCACCTGTAAAATGGGAGCGATTCTCACAGTCTTTGAAATAAGCCAGAGCATGTGAAGTGCTTTGAACGGTGTCCGGCAGAGAAAGTGTGCTAAGTTAGCCTTTGCTGTCATTGTCCTCACCTGTCGGTAAGGAAAATGGAGGTCATGTCTTTGAGTAGAAGAGGGGTCAGAGGTCAGCATTTGAGAGGATGCTCACTGCCTGGGTTTCCATCCTGGATCTGCAGTTTCTAAGCTGTGTGGCTTTGGGTGCATCTTCCACTTTTCTGAGACTGTTTGCCCAGCAGCCTGATGGGGCTGGTACCACCTGCCTCTCCAGGCTATGTGAGGCGTTTCATAGGTAAAGTGCCAGGCCCCGTAGATAGTAACACCCTTGACCTCTGGACAACCCAGCCCCCCCAACACTGACCCTGATCCCCTTCTCACCCTCCATCTGATTTCTTCTTCCCACAGTGGAGGGCATCGTGGGGCTGGAGCAGGTGAGCAGCCTCGGGGATGGCCCACCAGGGGGCCGTCCCCGCCGGGGCATGTTCCGGACCGTGGGCCAGCTCTACAAGGAGTCCCTGAGCCGCCTCATGGCCACGCTCAGCAACACCAACCCCAGCTTCGTCCGCTGTATCGTCCCCAACCACGAGAAGAGGGTGAGTGACCTGGGCGAGGGGAGGGAAACTGGCAGCCGGTAAAGGCCTGGCTGCTGGTCTTGGCTGGAGCCACATCTGGCCCCAGGCTCAGCTCTGGCCAGATGTGTGTATGGCCTGAGGGACTTGCTTCCCTCCTGTAATAAGTGCCCTGTTAGGAAACTCCATTCGTTCATGGGACTTAAATTTTATTGAGCATCTACTAAGTGCCAAGTACTAGCGATACATTAGGGAGAAGCACAGCCAATCCCTACTCGCACAGTCTAATGCAGAACACAGATATGCAACTAATCCCCCACAACGGATGTCCGGCTGGATATGTAGCTGTGGTCAGTTCCACGTGAGATTTGAGCCTTGTTGCCAAGGACCAGGGGGCATATATAGTAACAGACAAGCAGAAGCTCCATTTTGCTGGAATGTAAACAACCTGAAGTTAAGCACTTTTACCTCTTTTTTCAATGCCAGGTCCCCCAAACCCGAACAGTGCATTCAGCAGATGTTTGGTGGATGCGTGAATATAAAATAACATGCCCAAATGACCACAGAAAAAGATCCGGACTTGTGGTTTTCATGCCTTCATTCCCACCACCCAGTGGTTCAAATTCTGCCCTGAGCTAGGGTAGAGCATCGGGTGCGGGTTTTTGTGGGGGTTTTGTTATTTTTGTTGTCTTGCTGTAAGCTTCCCATGGGTGCTAGTGTTTAGCCCAACGAATCTAGAAGGTTCCATAGGAAATGGGATTGTGTTGACTGCTCTGGGGGCACAGGCGAGGCAAAAGATCTCTTTTTTTTCTTTTTCTTTTTTTTAAGATTTTATTTATTTCTTTTCAGTGACAGGGGAAAGGAGAAAGAAAGAGAGGGAGAGAAACATCAGATTGTGGTTGCCTCTTGAGCACCCCCTACTGGGGACCTGGCCTGCAACCCAGGCATGAGCCCTGACGGGGAATCGAACTGATGACCTTTCCATTCACAGGCAAACCTCTGAGCCACACCAGCCAGGGCAAAAATCTCTTTTGGAGTGTGTGTATCTTTTAAATTCTTGTACTGTTTAGATTTTTACCATTTTTATCTTCTTACCAAAAACAATGCTTTATGGGCTTTGTTTACACCACACCTTGGCCGACTATCCTATGTGCTAATTCAGCCAGCACCCCCCGCCCCGTTCCACTTCACATTTATTGTTTTTTGTTTCTTTCATTTATTAGTCACTTCACCACATACACTGTCAGTCTCTCCCACTGGACTGAACTCCCCCAGGGCAGGGATCTCTGCCTGGCATGTAGTAGGTGCTCAGGTGCTCAGTAGGGGCTCAGTAGGTGCTAAATTATAGGTTGAACCATACGAAATTGCCCACCATTGTTGCCAGCCGTTTCACGTGGTTTCTCCTGACGGCCGCCGTGCAGTGAGTGGCGCCCCCATGTGGGCGCCGCTGACCCTGCGTGTCCATCCCATTCCCCACATAGGCCGGGAAGCTGGAGCCACGGCTGGTGCTGGATCAGCTGCGCTGTAACGGCGTCCTGGAGGGCATCCGCATCTGTCGCCAAGGCTTCCCCAACCGGATCCTCTTCCAGGAATTCCGACAGCGGTGAGCGGGGTGGGGGAGGGGTGGGGCTCGGGTCTGGAAGACACCCTACCTGCTTCTAACCTCCCACTGCTGCTTCTGTGCCGGGACACCGGGCAAGTTCTGTAGGTTTTCGGAGGCTCAGTCTTCCCCTCTGTGATACGAGTGAGCAGACGCCCACTCGTGCTCTCCCGGAGAGAAAGGGCATAGAGCGTCCTATTGCAACCAACGTGTTGCCATCGCCATTTCTTTTAAAAAAGCAGTGGCATAGGATAGAACAGAAAAATATCAGCCGTGACTGGTGTAGCTTAGTGTATTGAGCGCGGGCTGTGAACAGAAGGGTCGCCGGTTCGATTCCCAGTCAGGGCACATGCCTCGGGTTGCTGGCCAGGTCCCCAGTGGGGGCCACGTGAGAGGCAACCGAACAATGATGTTTCTCTCCCTCTCTTTCTCCCTCCCTTTCCCTCTCTCTAAAAATAAATAAATAAAATAAAATAAACAAAAGAAGTTCTTATAAAAAAAGAAAAATATCAACTTACAAGAAGCAAATGATATGATAAATATTATAATAAAAATTACACTTCATACAAGCTGTATATGTCAGCGCTGTCCATTAGAAATAGAACGTTAGCCCCATAATAGAATTTAAAAATTTGTAATAGCTATATTTTTAAAAGAAACAAACAAAATTAAGATTGACAAGATATTTTATTTACCCATTACATCTAAGGTATGGGATAATTTTAACATGTAATCAGTATAAAAAATTAGTGGTGAGATATGGTACAGATTTTTTTCCTATCAAGTCTTCAAACTGTGGTGTGTCTTTTTTTTTCAAATATTTTATTTGTTTATTTTTAGAGAGGGGAAGGGAGGGAGAAACAGAGGGAGAGATACACCAATTGTTTGCCTCTCACACACTCCCAACTGGGGACCTGACCCGCAACCCAGGCATGTACCCTGACTGGGAATTGAACCAGCGACACTTTGGTTCGAAGGCTGGTGTTCAATCCATTGAGCCACACCGACCAGGGCTATCAAAAGTTTTTTGTTTGTTTGCTTGTTTGAATTCTGAGTTGCACTCAGAAATTTGAAAGAAATTACTGTGAAGCACTTAGCCCAGGGCCTGACCCATAAGAGGTTCAAAACATCAGCTGCTATTTAAACATTTTTTAAATTGATTTTTAGAGAGAGGGAGGAAGAGAGAAAGATAGATAGATAAACATTGACTTGTTGTTCCACTTACTTATGCATTCATTGGTCGCTTCCTGTATGTGCCCTGACCAGGGATTGAACCCACAACCTTGGCGTGGCAGGATGATATTCTAACCACCTGAGCTACCTGGTCAGGGCTCAGCTGCTATTTTTTGTTATTCTTCCATTCCCATTCTGAGCCCCGCCATTGTTTTCTGTCTCAGTCAGATGAAATAAACTCTCACGGTTAGCACGCAGTTGTTTCCAAGGAGCTGGGACTTTTATTGTCCATGTCGGCGGTGGTGGTATTAATGCCCTCGGCCCGGTGTGTGGCTGAGATCGAATGTCCATTTCTCTGACTGTTCTCCTTATTGTCATCAGTTATTGCTATCTGTCACTCTGAGCCCAGGGCCCAGCCATGGTGACGGTTTGCTGTAACCCTCCACTCCCCACCCCTGCCCGTCCCCGACAGGTACGAGATCCTGACCCCCAATGCCATTCCCAAGGGTTTCATGGACGGGAAGCAGGCCTGTGAGAAGATGGTGAGTGTGGGGGGCAGGGATGGGGTGTGCATGCGGGGGCATGTGTGCGTGTGTGCATAATCCCAGGCAGGGAGGAGAGGGGCGGGGACCTCCCCGTCATCGCCCCTTCTCCTTATCACCCCCCTCCCCTCACAGATCCAGGCCCTAGAACTGGACCCCAACCTCTACCGCGTGGGACAGAGTAAGATTTTCTTCCGGGCCGGGGTCCTGGCCCAGCTGGAAGAGGAGCGGGACCTGAAGGTCACGGACATCATCGTGTCCTTCCAGGC
This sequence comes from Trachops cirrhosus, assembly GCA_028533065.1. Classification (NCBI taxonomy): domain Eukaryota; kingdom Metazoa; phylum Chordata; class Mammalia; order Chiroptera; family Phyllostomidae; genus Trachops; species Trachops cirrhosus. The sequence continues at coordinate 42,767,494 of CM052550.1, forward strand.
AGCTGCTCGGGGATACCTGGCTCGCAAGTGGGACTCCACACTGTCTTCTGGGGTTCCACTGACTAAGGGGGGGGGCAGGGAGGGGTTGACCAGATGGCCCCAGATGTCAAGGCCTGCAAAACAGTAGAAGGGCTGAGAGACAAAGGGAGGGAGCCCCTGGGTGCCCACACTTTATGGTTCTGCAGTCTCCAGGGTCCCTGTGAGGGACGCTAGAGATGCAGAGAAGAGCTAGACTCTGTCAGAGGGCGGCCACCCTTCCCTGTTTGCCTGGGACTGGAGGTTTCTCAGGAGGCACGGTTTTCAGTGCTAACATAAAGAAAGCCCCAGGTGGAGGTGGTCACCCTACTGGCCAGTCCCTTGAGGGACTTCGGTCCGAAGCGGGAGATAACACAGGCACAAAGTGACACAGTCCAGAGCAAGATGTGCTTTGATGGGGGTCGGACAAGTGCACCGGGGGGCCCAGCAAACCAGGGCGCCCCGGGTCACACAGACGCCCAGGTCACACAGGTGCCCAGGTGGACCAAGGAGGGTGGGGAAGGTGTTCCAGCCCCAGGAATGCAGGAGGTTCGCCGGAGCATCTCCTTCCTCTTGGAGCTGGCCCAGACCAGGGATCAGTAAATAAAGACCCCCAGATACCAGGCTGAGGGGCGGGGATCTTATCTGGGCTCCTGGGGAGCCTCCGGGGGGGCTGTGTGAAGAGGAGGGACAGGTGTAGAAAGACCCCTCTGCAGGCTTGTTGGGATGGGCTGGGGACGAGGCTGGGTGAGGGCGCAGGTGGGGGCAGGAGGGCTGATGAACTGTACCCAAGAAGATTTACCAGTCACAGAACGATGCTTGCACACAGTAGGCATTTAATAATGGTGGGCGAGTTGAAGGGAGCTCTCTGTTGCTGAGGGGGCAGGGCCTGGAGGGGCGGAGCGCCCACTCTCCCACCCGCCCGGCTCCCCGCCCAGGGCCTTCCAGAAGCGGCAGCAGCAGCAGAGCGCTCTCAGGGTGATGCAGCGGAACTGCGCGGCGTACCTCAAGCTGAGACACTGGCAGTGGTGGCGGCTGTTCATCAAGGTGAGGGCACCTGGGGGGGTGGCCCGGGCAGCACGGAGGTGGGGGGCCTCGGAGGCAACTCTGCTGGGGCAAGTGACTTCCTTTGTTTGGGCCTCAGTTTGCTGCATCTGTCAAAGGGGACCAGTCAGCCTGACCTTTGTTGATCAGGATTCTTGAGGTAGCAAGTGGCCAACAAAATTGGACTCCGACCAACATGGATAAAAGATGCAGGACAGCTTCAGGTGCAGCTGGATCCAGGGCTGAGTTAGGGGGTCCGGAAGACCCCTTTGGATTGAATGATTCACTGGAAGCCCACCCAGAAATCAGAAAAACTGTTATACCCTTGGTCAGTTTATTACGGTGAAAGGCTACAGACTAAAATCAGTAAAGAGAGCCCTGCCTGGTGTGGCTCAGTGGATTGAGTGCCTGCCTGTGAACTGAAGGGTCGCTGGTTCGATTCCCAGTCAGGGCACATGCTTGGATTGCGGGCCAGGCCCCCAGTAGGGTGTGTGCAAGAGGCAACCACACATTGATCTTTTGCTCCCTTTCTCTCCCTTTCTCTAAAAATAATAAAATCTTTAAAAATAATAATAATAAAATCAGTAAAGAGAAAAGACACACAGGACAGAGCTCAGGAGAGACCAGGGGGAGCGTCCAGGTGTCTCTTCCAGTGGTGTCCCATGGATAGGTCTTCGCCTCCCAGAAATGACGAGTGACAACACATTGGGATACTGCCCATCCGGGGGGAGGGGGTGTTCGCCCGAGCCTCAGCGCCCCAAGTTTTCACTGGGGTCGTCACCTAGGCATGGCTGACCGGCATGTGGATGACCTCTGTTACTCTGTCTCCAGCCCCTCCAGAGGTCAGGGTGATACCATGTGTCCCCAAAATCCCCAGGTCATTTGTCAGGCAGATATTCCAAGGGCTTAGAGGCTACCTCGCCCCAGGCAAGGGCCAGTGCTTTCTTTGGAATGAGCAGGGTTCAGACAAGCCAGGCCTGCTGGCTTAACCCTTTACTGCGCACGAAGGGCACAAGCAGTGAGGTTAGTTATCCTGCATTCTGTGTCTCCTGCTTGATGTTCCTCTGCAGTGGTCACCTGCAGACTTGGCCACATTGGGCCACCAGCAGATTGAGACTGCCCCCTGCTGGGCCGGTGTGGGCTTCTCTTATCTCAGAGCTCAGAGTCCAGGTTTCATTCTCATTGGCCTGGCCATGGTCATGTGACCAACCAGACCTCTCACTCCACATGAGGTGAAGCAGGCTGACTGCCCATGTACCCGCCCAAAGCAGAGGGACAGAGCCAGGTCATCAGGTGCCCTGTGAGCTTGGGAGCAGCGGGTCCCCCAATGGGGAACTGGAGAGGAGGAAGGAAGATGGAGATCTGGAGAAGAAAACACAGCTCTTCCGTATAATTCAGATACCATGTCTGAGCTGTCCGCCTGTGTGCCCTTGGCCAGTGTAAACTGAGCACCTACTAGGTTCCAGTAACTTTTTAAAACATATTTTTATTTACTTTTAGACAGAGAGGAAGGGAGGGAGAAAAGAGGGAGAGAAACATCAATGTGTGGTTGCCTCTCGCATGCCCCCTACTGGGCACCTGGCCCACAACCCAGGCACGAGCCCCAACTGGGAATTGAACCTGTGACCCTGTGGTTCGCAGGCTGGTGCTCAATCCACTGAGCCACACCAGCTAGGGCGTAGGTGCCAGTAACTTTTTAGGGGACTGTGATAAAATGGTGAATAAAAATAGACAAAGCCCTGCCCCATGGAGCCCACTGTCTGAGGCATGAGACCAGCAAACCCACGGTCCAGGCACCTCTTTTCGTAAATGCCCACCAGTTAATAGAGAATACAGGTGTTCTCTGGGGCTGTTCTTGCACTACAGCAGCAGAACAGAGTCATTCAGACAGGGACAGGTGGCCCGCAGAGCCTCAAATATTTCCTAGCTGGCCCTCGAAGAAATCGTTTGCCGGCCCTAGACTGGGGGCTTGTGGGGAGGGTGGACCGGCATCCGTGAATGAATCCCACAAATAAATATAAAGTTGTAGCTATGATAAATGCTGTGAATTAGGGCAGAGAAGAAGATAACAGACTAGAAAAAGGCTCTAGCGGAGAAGAATCACGTGTAGCTGAGAAGCGACTCTAAAGCAATGGAACAGAAATGAGCAGAGTGGGTCCCACTTAGCAAGGGGGAGGGTGGTTTTGCGAAGCTCTCGTTTCGGGGATTGATCACCTAATTGCGCTGTGCAAAGTGCATTTCTCCCCACGGACCTGGGACTGAGAACTGAGAAACGCTGCGCAGAATACCTGGAGTCTCTTGCATACGAAGATTCATGTAGCAAAAACAGAAACTCTGTTCTAGGCTCTTTACAAGTGTTAACTCCGTCCTTTATTCCGAAAACCTTGTGTGTGCAGTAGGGACTGTTATTGTCCCCACGGGGACGCTACTGCGCTTGCCCGAGGTCACTCAGCTAGTCAGTGGAGGATGTGGCTTTGGGACCCAGGAATCCGGCCCTACTCCGAGTGTGAGCTCTTAGCTCCTGGGCCAGTCGGCCGCCCAGCTATTTCACCTCCTTGACTTGCCCCTAGGTGAAGCCACTGCTGCAGGTGACACGGCAGGACGAGGTGCTGCAGGCGCGGGCTCAGGAGCTGCAGAAAGTGCAGGAGCTCCAGCAACAGAGTGCCCGCGAGGTGGGCGAGCTCAAAAGCCGCCTGACACAGGTAAGGGGGCGGGGCTGAGGGTGGGGGCTGGGCTGGGCTGGGGCGGGGCTGAGGGTGGAGCCAGGTTACAAGGGGCGGGGCTGTGAGAAGAATGGGTGGGCTGGGTCAGAGCCAAGGTGCGTGCCGGCCGAATAGGCGTTGAAACTGTGTGGTGTGATTGGGTGGTGAAGTGCAGGAGGCAGGACCCCCCTGGGGTGTAGCCAAGGTATTGGGTGGGGGGCTGGTTCCTGCCGAGCCTACTCGCTGGTGGGGGGGTGGGGGCGGGGCGGGCTCCAGGACGGGGCAGAGCACGGAGCAGCTGTGTAGCAGGATTAGGGTGTACAGGCTGTGGACTTTTCATTCTTTCCAGTGTTTCTGGTGTCTGAAAATACTGCTGAAGCAAACCCCTTGAGAATTTTTGTTTGCTCTTCTTGAATTGCGTCCTTTAGTTAAATTGCTGGGTGTAGGAGTGTTAAAAGAAATGTAAGCTGGTGGAAAGGCCTCTTTGGGGCTGTTGGCAGGGCGGACTGGAGAGGGAGAGGCTGGGGGCCCGCAGGCTGGGGAGTGTCCCCAGCTCTGAGGACAGAGAGGAGGGGACAAGGCAGAAGGAGTCAGGGAAGGAGGGACAAGGCTGAGGACTGATGAGATAGTGAGGGAGAGGGCGGCACCCAGGGCTCTGACTCGGTAACTCGGGGAATGTGGGGTTGCCCTGAGGTGGGGGTCTGGGAGAGGAATGGGCTCGGGGGCTGTCCCTCAAAGAGCGAAGCAAATCAGGGGACAGAAGGGACTGATGCTCCACTGCCTGGGAGCACCGCTTGCTAACCGCTGCTCCCCCCCACCCCACCCTCAGCTGGAAGAGGAGCGGGCTCGCCTGGCAGAGCAGCTTCGAGCAGAGGCAGAGCTGTGCGCTGAGGCCGAGGAGACCCGGGGGCGGCTGGCAGCCCGCAAGCAGGAGCTGGAGCTGGTGGTGTCTGAGCTGGAGGCCCGCGTGGGTGAGGAGGAGGAGTGCAGCCGCCAGCTGCAAAATGACAAGAAGAGGCTGCAGCAACATATACAGGTTTGGTCCCCATGAACCCACAGGCCACCCACCCCCTCCCTTCTGCAAACAATGTCTACCCCGCCTACCTTTGCTTCTGCAAACAATGTCTCTTTTGGCTATGAATTTGCAGAAAACGGCTCCAAGTGGGTTAGGCAGAAAGAACACCTTTTGTGGATCAAATAATGGGAAACTCCAGAATGTGTAAGCTTCAGGCATGGCTGGATCCAGGTGCTGAAGTGATTTCCTCAGTACTCTGCCTCTCTCCATCTCCTGGCTCCATTTACCTCTGTGCTACTGCATTCACTGGCAGGCTCCCCTCCCAGTGTTGCCCTTCAAAATCCAGTGTATATTTTACATTTAAGCCTCATCTCAATTTAGAGGCTGAGTCACTACTGGCAATAGTTTTTCTACATTTATAGTCCATACTTTCTTCAGTTGAAAGAGTTGATTTACACATCCAAGTTGTTGCAAACATGCTTTAAAATTTCCCAGAGATTAATGGGATGTCTTATTTTTAAGATTTTATTTATTTGTTTTTAGAGAGGGGAAGGGAGAGAGAAAGAGGGAGAGAAACGTCAATGTGTGGTTGCCTCTTGTGTGCCCTCTACTGGGGACCTGGCCTGCAACCCAGGCATGTGCCCTGACTGGGAATCAAACCCGCGACCTTTTGGTTTGCATCCTGAGCTCAATCCACTGAGATACACCAGCCAGGGCAGGACAAAGGTTTTTATCTGTTTTTGGTGCCTAGAACAGTGCCTGGCACACATGAGGCACGCACTAAATACTTGTTGAGCTGATGAGTGGAACAGAAAGGCCAGTGAGGACTTTGTCCTTCCCAGCCTCGCCCACAGTGTGGACATGTCAGAGCCCCAAGCCCCGGGGGTCCGTGGGCCTTCCCTTCCACCCCACCCTTCCCGTCACACCCCAGCCCCCAGGTCCTGGATCCTTACCCGCCCTCCTGCCCACTCCAGGAGCTGGAATCCCACCTTGAGGCGGAGGAGGGGGCCCGGCAGAAGCTGCAGCTGGAGAAGGTGACGATGGAGGCAAAGCTAAAGAAATTCGGGGAAGATCTGCTGCTCTTGGAAGACCAGAATGCCAAGCTGAGCAAGGTCAGTGCCTGTGAGCCCCGGGGGGCGGGGGAGTGGGCCCGACGGTGGGCGCGTGGGTTTCGCTCTGCCGCCGCTCCCGGCTCGCCCTGCCCCAGGCTGTGTTTCCCTTTCTCCCTGCCTCCCTCTGTCACTCAAGCAGGCATTGATTGAGCACCTACTGTGTGTCATTACCTGTCTGTTGCAGTCCACCGGCCCGCAGTGGACTGCAAACGTTGTAGATGGCTCGCGAGTGGCGAGAAAAACATACTCACAGACTACCGAGTCCTGTGGAGGAATAGGGACGGCATGGCTACCCTCTGAAGGGGAGGGTGCCTCCGAGTGGCCTGGCCACTCTCTCAAAGGAGAGCGCCCCGAGCCGCCGCCTCAGTAGGCTTTTATTAGGTAGTATTGGGTAGGTGAACAGATACAGAATGTGGATTCATTGTCTAGCACAAAAGATCAAACAGGTAGATAATTTATATAGGGTTCAAAAGTCTCACGCTGGGTTTTGGGGCTGGTATTACCTGACAGGCACAGGATTGATCTAGTTTCCTGCCAGAGCCTACACATCCAAGAGCATCCTAGCAAGCAGGTCTCACAGGATTTTACACATCTTATGCCCCAGGTCCAATTTACCCCAGGTGTCCGCCGACTCTAGTCTGAGCCTCACCGCCCCTGCTATTTCCGCAGGCCCTGAGTCAGGCGGAGGAGATAAAGGTGGCCAGGAGACTTGGATTTCCCACATCCAGAACTAGGACTCAGGCTATTTGCAAAGCCGAGGGGGCAGGGGTGATGTCGATCACTCCCTCACTTCCACAGCCCCTTGAGTCTCTTCCCTGTTGGCTTATTCCCACGTGATCATGTCTGTCTTAGGTCCATTCTTTCCAGAGAATGGTTGCCCGCCATTGACTATCCGACCAAGCTGAAGGGAATAGCAGAGCAGGCAGTGTCCATGTTCAGGGAAATAAGTTTTGTCTCCTTAGGCCTCCCAGTTCTGGGAGATTTCTCACTCAGCTTTAGCCACGGGGGGTTACGGCTCCTGAAACCAGGCAGGGTGGACACCACACCTGTCGCTGCGCCACAAGATGTGCAAACAACCACCATTGCATTATACCCCGTCGCCCTGCGGCTCAGCCGCGCAGGTCCTCCTCCGCCCCCCTCAGGCGGCCAGTCCCCTCTCAGGCGGCCGGGGCTGGGTGTCTGGTGTCTCCGCGCTCCTCCAAGTGGCCTGTCTCCCCACGAGAGAGCCTGGATGTCCGATGCTGCTGCTCAGGGCTCCAGGCCGGGGCAGCAGAAGCAGCCGGCATCGCTTCCCTTAAACCCCACCGGTCGGGCGTTGGCCAGCATTTGTTCCGCAAGGCCAGGCAGTAAACACCTGCAGGCCCCTCTGTTTCGGTGGCAACCGCTCAGTTCTGCCGTTGTAGCTGAGAGCAGCCACAGACGGTTGCTGGCGGAAGGGGCGTGGCTGTGTCTCAATAAAACTTTACTTATAAAAACAGGTGGCGGGCTGGGTTTGGCCTGCAGACTGTGATTTGCAGACCACTGGGCTTAAAGTGGTCACAGACTCAAAGGTGGGGAATTAGACTCCACCCCAGGAGAAGGACACAGCAAAGGGTTCGCCACCATCTTTAACCAGCCACAGCCAGGGCTGCGCTGGGCACAGGGGACCTGGCATTGAACTAACTAGAAAGCCGTCCATGCCCACCTGGGGGGAAGGGATGCTACACCAGTCCCCAAGGAAATAAACATAATCATGCTTTGTGACTTAATGATAATCCGTGGCAGAGAAGAGCAGAAAACTGTGGAGAGGGGTGGCCTGCTCTGTTCCGGGGGTGGCCAGGGTGACCTCGGGCTTCCTGGGCGAATCCACGCCTGAGCGGAGAGCTCCGGGACGCAGAGTTTTCTGGAACATTCTGGAACATGCCATGGCTATTCTATTGCACTCTGCTCCATTTCCTTCTTGTTAAGGAATAGTGCTGACCCGCTGCAGGGATTTTTAAAATGGCTCACGGTTTGAAAAGTACTGCTCTGGGCTGGCGCCTGTCAAACTCTCATGAACTCAGAAACCATACTCACCAGGAGCTTGTGAAAATGCTGTTTCTGATGCAGCAGGCCCGGGGTGGGACCGAGATCCGGCCTCTCCCACAAGCTCCGGTGCGAGGCTGACGCTGATGGTCCACTTTCCGCACGCTGAGCGGTAGCGAGGGCCGAGCCCTCGCACGTGATGCCCCGGTGTCGTTTAGAAGAACAAATCACTAGACTCACCCTCAGGGTCCATCAGGGGAGGGGTGGTCCGTGAACGGTGCTGTGTTTCCAATAAAGAGTCTGCACCGCAGTTAGCGGGCGTGGCCCGGTGGGCTGGGACGGGGACAGAGACCCTAGACTGGAATGGACGGGAGGGAGGGATTGGGGGCAGGAAGGTCCGGGGAGGAAGGCAGCCAGCAGACACCCCAGTGAGAAGGACACCCCAGATGGGGCTTGGGCGGGCGCTGCCACTGACGCCCCACCCCCCACGGCCCTCAGGAGCGGAAGCTGCTGGAGGAGCGTCTGGCCGAGTTCTCATCCCAGGCCGCTGAGGAGGAGGAGAAGGTCAAGAGCCTCAATAAGCTCCGACTGAAATACGAGGCCACCATTGCAGACATGGAGGGTGAGTGCCCACCTGCAGTGAGCAGCCTCGGGGGGCTGTGCACACTCCCTGGGGATGCCACAGGCTAGCCTCTTGTGCCACGCGGGGCCTCAGTGGTCGTATCTGCTAAATGGGGACAGGAAAGAAGGCTTGAGACAGAGCGGGGGTCCTCTCGGCTCTTAACGTTGTTTCTCTCAGCCATTCTCTTGTCTCAGGTCTCTCTCTCTCTGTCCCACTCACTGTATCGGACACTTGTTTGTCTGTCTCTTGCTGTGGACTTGGAATCAGAAGCAGAAGGGATCAAGCACAGGTGGTGGCTGGGGGGACAGGGAGAAGAGGGCAGGGCAGAGAGGCAGTGAGCAGGAGCAGCAGCTGTCCCAGGGGGCGAGGAGGAGCGGACAGTGTCCGGGGGTCTGGCTGGGAAGGTGGAAAGAGGAGGGAGACGCTGAGCCGAGCTTTACGCCTGGCAAGTGCGGGGCCGCGGGTCTCCGTGGGAGCTGCCAGGTGTGGGGTATGTGGGTGTGGAGCCCTCGCACATGGCCCCCCGCTCCCGTCTCCAGACCGCCTACGGAAGGAGGAAAAGAGCCGCCAGGAGCTGGAGAAGCTGAAGCGGCGGCTGGACGGGGAGAGCTCGGAGCTGCAGGAGCAGATGGTGGAGCAGCAGCAGCGGGTGGAGGAGCTGCGGGCCCAGCTGGGCCGCAAGGAGGAGGAGCTGCAGGCTGCCGTGGCCAGGTGCGGGGTCGGGGGTGGGGGGTTGGCGGGGTGCAAAGCACTGCACCTGGTCTGCCAGCGTTGGGGGCGTGCACCCCAGGGAGACCCTCCTGGGTGTAGAACTGCTCACCAGCGGTGCACATGCCACCCTCTCACTCTGTCCCTTGTGTGAAGCGGCCTTAGCCAGAGTTCCAAGCCCACCTGCTTAAGGGAAAGGTGGAACAAGACCATGGTGTCTAGTAATTTGCACGGTTCCAGGTCCAGAATAGGGGCAAGAACATGTGATTTCTTCTTCTGCCTCCTCAGCCTCCTGTCGCCGAGCAGCTGAAAGGCAGCATGACTGGGAAAGTGGTCTGACCATCTTAGCAATCGTAATCATAGTGACAGACATTCCCGATCACTGAACACCTACTGTGTCCCACATAGGGTGCTGGGTTTTTCAAATGCTTTTGATCCACTGTGCCTCCTGTGCACTGAGACACCCATGATCGTAGGAAAAATGTGCTTCTTAGAATCGCTGGTACACGGTGCATGTGTGTGTGAGGGGGGTGGTTAAGTACACACACCCTGGAGTCCGACTTCTGGGTTCAAATCCTGACTCCTCCCCTTTCTGGCCATGTGACTTCACCAAGGGCCATCAACTTTGTAGCCTCAGTTTCCTTGTCTGTAAAATGGGGGCTAGCATAGGAATTTAATAAGAAGGTGCTCACAATGCCCTGGCTAGTGTGGCTCAGTGGATTGAGCACTGGCCTGCAAACTAAAAGGTCACTGGTTCGATTCCCAGTCAGGGCACATGCCTGGGTTGCAGGCCAGGTCCCCAGTAGAGGGCATGTGAGAGGCAATGTTTCTCTCCCTCCCTTTCTCCCTCCCTTCCCCTCTACTTAAAAGTAAATAAATAATTTTTTTTAAAAAAGAAAAAAAAAGAAGAAGGTGCTCAGAAAATTCTTGGCATACCCCGAGCCCTCAGTAAATGCTGAGTGTGTCTGTACTACTTTTCATTATTTTATTCCTTTGTTCTTGTTCATTTTTATAAATTTTATTTATTTTTAGAGAGGGGAAGGGAGGGAGAGAAACATTGATCAGTTGCCTCTCCCACACGCCCTGACCAGAGAAGGAATGCACAACCCAGGCGTGTGCCCTCACTGGGAATCGAACCGACGACCTTTTGCTTTGCTGGACGACACCCAACCACCTGAGCCACACCGGTCAGGGTGGGACTTTCCTGTTCTTGATAAGAGGGACCATACAGCATGTAGCCTTTTGCATTCCCATGAATTTTATTGTCCTTCTCTCAGCAACCCTGTGAAGTGGGCTGCTCCTGCCTCTCACAGGCCAGGAGCCTGCTGCTCAGAGAGTTAGTCACTTGCCAGGCAGGTGGCCCAGCTGGGGACACAAATCCCTGTCTGCACAGCCCCCGCTGAGCGCTGCCCCTCCACTCCGCTTCTCTGTGCAAGAGGCTGTGTCCCGTAGGGGTTATGAGGCAGGTCTGTGGGGTCAGCTTGGCTGCTCACTGACCGTGTGCCCGGGCACGCACTTGCCCTGCTCTGGGCCTCGGTTTCCTCATTTGGCGTCAGCATTAAGTGAGACCGGACAGTAAAGGGCTGCCATGTGGCAGGAGTTTAGCAACTGTCCCTGGGATTACTGTTCACGTCATTCCCATTTTACAGCTCAGAAAACTGAGGCCGTGAGTACTGGAGGCCCATGCCCAGGAGCAGAGCTGGGTTGGAACCCCGGACAGGTCACCCCCAAAGTCTGCATCTGGCCTCTTTGGCCCCAGAAGTCATCCCTGCCCCTGTGACTAACTCTGTGGTCCTATTCTGTCCCCAGGGTGGAGGAGGAGGGCGGGGCCCGGGCCCAGCTGCTCAAATCCCTGCGGGAGGCGCAGGCAGGCCTGGCTGAGGCCCAGGAAGACCTGGAGGCCGAGCGGGCGGCCAGGGCCAAGGCGGAGAAGCAGCGGCGGGACCTGGGCGAGGAGCTGGAGGCCCTGCGGGGCGAGCTGGAGGACACGCTGGACTCCACCAACGCTCAGCAAGAGCTCCGGTGAGGCCAGGCCACCCGGCGGCCGGCACAGCCTGGGCGCGTGCAGGGGCGGCGGAGGGAGGGAGGACTTGGGTGAGACTTCTCCATCGACACAAAGGTTTAGTCACTCGACAATTGTTTATGGAGTGCCAGCTCTGGGCCAGCCTGGGGACAGAGAGGAGTCAGACCCAGGCATTGCCCCCAGGAACTCCCAGTCTGGGGGGAGGCAGATTGGGGTGAAGAACAGACACGATCCAGGAGAAGCGTGCTTTGACGGAGTAGTGTAGCATGTAAGAGAAGGCCTCTAAGCCACGTCTATGGGAGGGGGTTCGGGAAGACTTCCCTGAGAAGGGGCCTTTCGGATGGGGTTTTGAAAGATGAGCAGGAGTTCACCCCTAGAGCCACATTTCTCCACAGCATCAAAGTCCAGATCCTTCACGGAATGTAGACTGAGGTCCCCGTCTTTGGAGAGAAGCAATGAACAGAAGCACAAGCAGCTGTTGGGGGGCTCCCCCCAAACCCATGCCTTCCTCTCTTCTGAAATTCTGTTCTTTGCCCCCTCCCCCCACTCAAAGGTCCAAGAGGGAGCAGGAGGTGACGGAGTTGAAGAAGGCTCTGGAGGAGGAGACGCGCATGCATGAGGCGGCGGTGCAGGAGCTGCGGCAGCGCCACACCCAGGCGCTGGGAGAGCTGGCAGAGCAGCTGGAGCAGGCCCGGAGGGTGGGTGAGGGCCAGGGTTGGGGGGGGGCGTTGGGGGCCACAGGGAGGGAGGGAGGGCAGGCTGCTGGGTTGGAGGAGGTGTTCTTGGCAGGGTCTAGGCCAGCCCACCTGTCTGGGGTTCTTTCCTCCCGTACTCCTATCCTCGTTTTATCTTCACTGAGCATTCACTGAGTACATACCATGCTCCAGAGACCACGCTAGCAGCCCGGCCGGCCGTGAGCAAAACAGCCAACTCCCCTCCCTGTGGAGCTCACGTTTTGGCAGGAGAGGCAGCGTGTAGGCAAAATAATCACATTCATAATGGGTATTGGGGTAATAAGTGCTGTGGGGAAAGGATGGACAGGAAGGGGGGCTGGGTGCTGAGTTGGAGGGTTGTGACTTTAAATAGAGGCCATGGAGGGGTTGTGTGAGAAGGCGACATCTGAGTGAGAAAACGGAGGGAGCTGAGGGTTGAGCCGTCCTGGCAGCGGGGAGGAGGTGAGTTCCAGGCAGAGGGCATAGGCAGTGTAAAGGCCCTGAGGCGGGCATGTGCCTGGCCTGGTTGGTGGGGGAAATCCTAAATCGTCACTCGTTTCTCTCCCCTGCCAGGGCAAAGGCGCGTGGGAGAAGACCCGGTTGGCTCTGGAGACCGAGGTGTCCGAGCTCCGGGTGGAGCTGAGTACCCTGCAGACCACGCGTCAGGAGGGCGAACAGCGGAGGCGCCGCCTGGAGTCGCAGCTGCAGGAGCTGCAGGGCCGGGCGAGCGACGGGGAGCGGGCGCGCGTGGAGGCTGCCGAGAAGCTGCAGCGAGCCCAGGTGAGCGGTGCAGGCGTGCTTGCTGCTGTGTGACCTGGAGAGAGACGCCTGCTCTCTCTGGGCTTCTGTTTGGTCCCTTCCAACTTTTCCAACATAATCACACATGGCTAGCTTGTGTTTGCTGAGTGGTTATCATATCCCAACCATCCTGTGTATTTCACACAGTCCTCCTGACTCCTCTTGGATGTCAGTGCTAATATATTTTTAATGTTTTATTTATTTAGTTGTAGAGAGAGGGGAAGGGAAGGAGAAAGAGAAGGAGAGAAACAGCAATGTGTGGTTGCCTCTCATGCACCCCCTACTGGGGACCTGGCCCACAATCCAGGCATGTGCCCTGACTGGGAATTGAACCAGCGACCATTTGGTTCGTAGCCTGCACGCAATCCACTGAGCCACACCAGCCAGGGCCCTGTATGTATTTTTGCATGGACATACGTTTTCACTTCTCTTGGGTGCTCACCTACGAGTGGAATTGCTAAGCAATATGGAAACTCTGTGTTTCACCGTCTGAGGAACGGCCAGACCGTGTTCCATGGCTACTGCACCATTTACATTCCCACCAGCTGTGATAGGGATTGGAGGTGGAGGAGCAGATGGGGTGGGCTGGGGGGAAGCCGTCTCTGAAAGGTGCCCCTCTCCCACAGGCTGAACTCGAGAACGTGTCTGGGGCGCTGAGTGAGGCCGAGTCCAGAGCCATCAGGCTGAGCAAGGAGCTGAGCAGCACGGAGGCCCAGCTGCACGACACCCAGGTGACGGCTGCCCCCTCCCTTCCGGCACCCAGCCCATCCCACCCTTCTGCCCACCCCTGATGTCCATTCTTTCTTCCATCTACAGGAGTTACTGCAGGAGGAGACCAGGGCGAAGCTGGCCTTGGGGTCCCGGGTGCGAGCCTTGGAGGCTGAGGCCGCGGGGCTGCGGGAACAGCTGGAGGAGGAGGCGGCCGCCAGGGAGCGCGCGGGCCGTGAGCTGCAGACCGCCCAGGTCCAGGTGAGCCGTGCTGGAGGGGGGATCTCAAGAGGACCTCAGTCCCCCAACCTGCTCCTCCCGGTTCCCTGGCACAGAGACAGGCCCTTTGCCCAACCGGCCAGAGCCCAGCCTTCCGGGCGTCAGCCTTGCCTCCGACTGTCCCTCAGCCCCCACGGCCCCTCTGTGCAGAGCCCTGGCAGCCTGTCTTACCTGCTACTTTCCGTCCACGCAGCCCCAGCCCTGCTCAGGCCTCCTCCTCTGTCCCCTGGATCCTCATCTCAGCCTCCCTTCAAGGCTCCCTGCCTCCAGTCTCCCCTCTAGTGGCTCATCCTCCACACAGCCTTTCTACCCCGAGAGCTGACCCTGCCCTTCCCCGGCTCACAGCCCTCCCACGGGCTCCCCAGCTGCCCCTGGACAAAGCTCATGGCTCTCAGCTGGGCTCCGGAGGCCCTGCCTTCTCTGGTCCTTTCTTCGTCTCTGGCTGTATTCACCTCTTACACCCGCTTCCCACTTCACTTGCGAAACCCTTGTCACGCTTCAGGACTCCGCGATCGTGGGAAGAGCCTGGCCACCCGCTTCTGAGCTCCCGGGACCCTTCTTTCTCCCCTGTCCCCACTCCAGTCATCCTGGGCTGGAACACTGTCTGCCCCACCAAATGGAAGGAAACCTCCTTTCAAGTGAGGCTTTGAGTTAGATATGGTCCCCGACACAGGCCAATGGAGAGGCTGATTTATGGGAGGCCTGGCGAAATGCCTGTTGCGGAAACGGGTGTTGAATGCATGCACGCCTGCAAATACCCTTCTTCAACTGGCAAACTCCTATGCATACCTTAGGTTCCATCTCAAATGCCACCTCCTCCAGGAAGTCTCCCTTAAATGTCCTAAACAGATTCTGAAAGCCTCCTGAGGACTCCTATGGCTCCCAGACTTCTGCCTTCCCCTCCATCACCCTGGCTGTGACACTTAGTCCTCGCCGTCAGACTGGGGGTTCCCCAGGGCAGAGCCAGGTCTGATTCACTTTCTGGGTCGTGGCAGGAATCATTTTAATCTCGTGGAAAAACTGGGGCTCATAGAACTCACAACCTCAGCCCCAGTTCGAGGCAAAGAGCGCAGGGGGGCGGGGAGTCATTTTCTTCTTCAGGCCTTAGTCTCCTCATCTGGGAAATGGGGCGCTACCGGTTCATGCCTTGGTCACAGTCATGACTGCCACCCACCGTCTCTGTCCTCCCCCTCAGCTCTCAGATTGGCGGCGGCGCCAGGACGAGGAGGCGGGGGCACTGGAGGCCGGGGAAGAGGCTCGGCGCCGGGCAGTCCGAGAGGCCGAGGCCCTGACGCAGCGCCTGGTGGAAAAGACGGAGGTAGTGGAGCGGCTGGAGCGCGGCCGCCGGCAGCTGCAGCAGGAGCTGGATGACGTCACCATGGACCTGGAGCAGCAGCGGCAGCTCGTGAGCACGCTGGAGAAGAAGCAGCGCAAATTCGACCAGGTGCACCCCCGAGGTTACCCCGCTGGAATGCCGGGATGCCTGTCCGTGCTTCCCATTGTCACTGTAGACAGTCGGGAATGTGTGGTGTCTCGGCTCCACTGTGAACTTGAGGGGGACCCTAGGGCAAGATGCTTCTTCCCTCTGAGTCTTTAAAATGAGATGCCCATCCAACCTGGTGGGTGTCTCTTGTTCCAGAATAAATATTGGCAGCACCCCTTTGCCCCCAAACGTGTCCTCAAGGTGCAGCAAAAGATGCTGGAGAGGATTAAATGAAATAACACATCTCACCTCTCCTGCTGGCTCACTGTGCCTCTGGCAAGCTGCTTTGCCCATTTCGGCCTCAGTGTGCCCATCTGGGAAATGGGTATAATGTAAAGCATCTGGAAATCTGAGGATGAAATAAAGATCACAGAACCCCAGAGCATTCACATCAAGCAACCTGACCCTGGACAGTGTGGCTCAGTTGGTTGGAGTTTTGTCCCATAAACCTAAAGGTTGCGGGTTCAATTCCTGGTCATGGCACAGGCCCAGGTTGCAGGTTCATCCCCCAGTTGGGATGCGTATGAGAGGCAACTGATGGATGTTTCTCTCTCACCTCCATGCTTCTCTCCCTCTCTCCACCCTTTCCCCTCTCTCAAAAACCAATAAGCATGTCCTCGGGTGAGGATTTAAAAAAAAGAAAAAGAAAAAGAAATGTTTCAGCAACCCTGAGTGTTGAATCCCAGCTCAGCCCCTTTCTGGCTGTGTGGCTTAGGAAAATTGCTCCACCTTCTCTGTGCCTCATTCTTTTAACCTGGAAAATGGAAGCATTATTATTTTGCCTTCACTTTTGAAGGATATTTTCACTGGATAGAGAATGCTAGGTACACAATTTTATTCTGTTAGCTCTTGGGAGCGACCATTCCACGATCTCTAGCCTCCAGTGTTTCCGATGAAAAGTTAGCAGATACTGAAATCACGTTTCCCCATGGGTCCTGTGACATGTTTTTCTAGCCGGCTTCAGTTTCTCTTTATCTTCGGTTTTTAGCAGGTCTGACTACACGTGCAGCCGTGGGCGCTGTACGCATCCTGCTTTGGGTTGGCCAGGCTTCCTGTGGGTGGGCGTTTTTTATCAAAAGTGTAAATTTTTAGCCATTATTTCTTCAAATATTCTTATGCGCCATCTTCCCTCTTCCCCCTTCTTCTCAGATGCCACATACCTGTATGTGTGGCTGCTTAATGCGGTCCCAAAGGTCAGCACGGCTTTTCGTGTCTCCACTTTTTTGTATCCTAGAATTCTATATGAATTTTTCATATAAATCTCTCTTTTGGCGGGCTTCTTACACTCACAATATTTTGAGATTCATCTATGTTTTTGCATGTAACAATAATCCTTTTTTTTTTTTTTTTTTTACTGCTGCATATTGTTCCTGTATAGGCAAACCACATTTTGTGTATCCATTAGCCTGTTGGTGAGCATTTGAGGAGTTTCTAGTTTGGGCTGTTACAAATAAAGCCTTAGTCTTTCTGACAGGATGTAGCAGTTTTCTTTTCTTTCTCTTTTAAGATTTTTTATTTATTTTTAGAGGGGAAGGGAAGGAGAAAGAGAGGAAGAGAACATTAATGTGTGGTTGCCTCTCGAGCGCCCCCTACTGGGGACCTGGCCCACAACCCAGGCATGTGCCCTGCCTGGGAATTGAATTGGCGACTCTGGTTGGCAGCCCATGCTCAGCCCACTGAGCTACACCAGCCAAGGCTAAATGGTATTGCTTTTCTTTCCATTTTCTGCCTGCTAGGGAATAGAAATACAATCAACTTTTGTATATTGATATTGTTTCCTACAACTCAGCTAAACTCATTGATTAGTGCTGGTAGATTTTTTTAATAGATCCCATTAGGCTTTCTTCCAGTTCTTCTGGGACTTCAAACACATGCGTGTTTGCCCGCCTAATGCTGTCTCATGGGTTATTAAAGCCCCGTTAATTCTTCTCTTTCCTCGCGCTGTCTGGAGAATTTCTATTGACCTGTTCTCAAGTGTACTGTGTCCAATCTGCCCTCAGTTTCATCCAGTGACTTCCTGAGTTCAGTTATCGTGTTTTTCAGTTCTGTTTGGTTCTGTTTTATGGTTTCTAATCTTTTGTGAAATAACCGTGTCTCTTCACCCGCTGTATCCATCTTGTCCTGAAACTTAACATGGTCCTTCTGTGATAGTATCTAGGTCATCCATGGATCTATTTTCATGGACTGATTTTTCTCTTGACTGAAATCCACTCTCTTCCTTTCTTTGTATTGTAAGTTTTATTCTTTTCAATGACTGTGTCTTTTAAAAAACAGTAAGTGTTGAAGTACATTTTTATTTTTATTATTTTTATTTTTTAAAGACTTTATTTCTTTATTTTTAGAGAGAAGGGAGGGGAGGGTGAGAAACATCAATGCGTGGTTGTCTCTCGAGCACCCCCTACTGGGGACCTGGTCTGCAACCCAGGCATGTGCCCTGACTGGGAATTGAACCCGTGACCTTTCAGTTCACAGGCTGGCACTCAATCCACTGAGTCACATCAGCCAGGGCACATGTTTCAAACACAGGTATATGTTTTCATTCTACCCCAAGAGGAAGAAACACCCTTCCCTCTGTTCGGTATCTGGAGTGAGGGGCTGATGAGCTTGATCCATGCAACAGCTGAGCTGGTTTGGGACACAGTTGCGACACGAATCCCTCTTCCTCCCTCATGTGTCCCTGCCTCTCTCTGCCTGTCTCTGTCCCTGGCTGCTCCCTCTTTTCCAACCCCTTGTACATTCCCTTCAGCTAATCTATTTTCCCACCCCATCTCCCTCCGACCGGAAGCTCCTGGCCGAGGAGAAGGCGGCGGTGCTGCGAGCAGTGGAGGAGCGCGAGCGGGTGGAGGCCGAGGGCCGGGAGCGTGAGGCTCGGGCCCTGGCGCTGACCCGGGCGCTGGAGGAGGAGCAGGAAGCGCGCGAGGAGCTGGAGCGGCAGAACCGGGCCCTGCGGGCAGAGATGGAGGCGTTGCTGAGCAGCAAGGATGACGTCGGCAAGAGCGTGAGTGGGCGTGCCCTTTCCCCAGGACACCCACGGGACAACTGTGTGCACATGTGTGTGCCATCCCATGCAGAACATGTAGACACCCAGTCATCCGAGTCACATGTTCATGCACAAGCACAGCACAGGAGTGGAGCCGCTGACCAAACACACATGTCCACATACACATAGAGCATGAGGAGCATCTTCCATCGAACATACATGTTCACGCACAAAGCATGAGAGCAGCTCAGCAAACATGCATGTTCATGTGTCAACGTGGAGTGTGAAGCGACTCTTCCATTAAACACACATGTACACATAGATCATGTGAATCACATCACACCTGTGTGTGAATACTCAGAGACAGAAACATGAAGAGAATTCACCACAACACACGCTGAGAGCCACCCCCAAACACAAGTTTGCGTGCACACACAGTGTGAGGAGACCCCGAGACATCAGCCCAGAGCCCATGCAGGCCTTCCCTGCCAGGCCTCTGTCTTCCCCTGACTCACACGCCCCTCCAGGGCCCCTGAGGGGGACCCCAGGCCTGTTCCCTGACCCCCTCACCCAGCCAGTGTCCGCTTCTCAAACGCCCACCCCCCACTTCGTCCTGCCTTCATTTCCACACAAACACACCTGCGGGGCAGCAGCCGTGACAGGCCCAGGGTCACCGCCCTTCGGCACTGATGCCGTGGAGCCTTTCACCAGGCCAGGAGAGAACCCCCGAACTTGAGATACACCTTCGGCCTGCCCCGCTGGGGTACTCCTCCCCTCACTGGGATACTGAAACCAAAAAGCCAAGTCACACTCCAACTCTTAAGGCCTCTCCTTCAGGAAAACTTTCAGGTTATTTGTAGTGAGTCCAAAGACCCTTCTTGGGGGGATAGGATATTGATGGGACACAGTTTGACTCCTTCAAGCAAACCACATTCATGGGCAGGGGCCAGATAGGAGAGGGGGAGGCCAGAGGTCCCTGAGCAGGGCCCTGTGGAGCCACGGTCCGGCATGGGAGGCAGTGTGGCACAAAAAGACAGTCAAACACCTGTTAAGTGACCACCGTGACTAGGGCTGTGTGGAAGGGGGGCTCAGTGCTAGGAGCATGGGCAGCGAGGAGTCCCCGACGGGTCAAGGGGGGCTTCTCTGAGGAGGTGACAGTTACAGTGAGGTGCGAGGGGGAGGGTCTCTGAGAATTCATAAACCCCGACCTGTTCCACAGGGCATATGGGTTTTTAAATAACGTATACCTCCCTGAAAAGTCTGGGAACACCCCCCACCCAACCTGAAAAAAACAGAAGGAGATAGTGGGGAGTCTGGCAGAAGCAAACCCGGGCAGGTCTGGAGTCACACCTTCGGCCATTGCCTCACCTTCCGGAAGATGAAGTCCTGGTGAGGTGCGCTCACAATCCAAAATAACCCACCACCCATGAGAGTCAGCTGACCTCACAGACTTGAATTAGACTCTCAAGAGCTTCCGATAACAGACTGATCGTGCTTAGGTTCTTAATGAAACGTTTCACAACAGTTCGGAGTGAGACATAGTAAGTAGGTGCCCAGGAAATGGTGAATGAATGAAGGAAGGAATGAATGAATGAACAAACTAGGATGGGTCATGGACTTGGGGTCCCCTCCCCTCTCCTAGGATAGATCAGGATCTTGGCCTCCCCCCTCCCTAGGCACCCTGCTGCCCGGTGCTCACTCTCCTTCCCCCCCAGGTCCATGAGCTGGAGCGAGCCCGCCGGGTGGCGGAACAGGCAGCCAGTGACCTGCGGACGCAGGTGACGGAGCTGGAGGACGAGCTGACGGCAGCCGAGGATGCCAAGCTGCGCCTGGAAGTGACCGTGCAGGCTCTTAAGGCACAGCACGAGCGGGACCTGCAGGGCCGGGACGAGGCTGGGGAGGAGCGGCGGCGGCAGCTGGCCAAGCAGGTACCAGCAGGCCAAGCGGGAGGCTGCGGAGGGGGGGAGGTCCGTCCAGCTGGCCGGGCCTTGGGCTTCACAGACAGCAAGCAGGGCGGAAGTCTCGCCCACCCACCTGCCTGCTCCCTAGTGTTTCCACTCAAGTCTGCCAGCCTCCTGCTCCCCCCCACCCCCCAACCCCGTAACCCTAGCCCCCAGCAACCCCCACATCTCCATGCACTCATCACGTGCTCACTGACCAGCTTGTCCACCCCCTTCAGCCACAGCCTCAGTCCCTCGTTCACCTGCTCTCCCACCCGCTTCCTCCGCTGTTCCATCACGCTCTCTCTCTGCACCATTCATTCGTTCCTCCTCAGTCCTACAGACTGCGGCGGGCAAGGCCCTGCGCTAGGTGACGGGTGCTGAGCGTGGGGAGGGGCGGGTCAGCTCCGAGAGTCAGGAAAACCCCGCCGCCGCCGGGGCCACGCCGGCTGCAGACTGGAGGGGAGGAGACGGGAGCTGGGAGGCCTGGAAGGAGAAATGGAACCGGTGACCCAGGCTGGGGGCCTCTGGGTGTTTTTATCCCCCTGATCCAGCCATGGGTGAAGGCCCAAGACTTTGCCCCCCACTCCCGGGGCGCTGGGGAGTCACAGGAGGGCCGTGAGCAGGGGAAGGGCAAGGTCAACTCATACAGAGAGACCCTTCTGGAGCCCTGCTGGAATGGGCAGGAGCGGGGAGATGGGAGGGGGGCGGGGGGCGAGGCAGGGGGAGGAGGAAGCGGGCCACAGGCCTGAGCAGGGGCTGGAGGGTGGACAGCGCTATCACTGACATGTGGAAGGAGCTTGGGCCTCCTGTGCCCTGAGCTCACCGCTGCCGCCCCTCCCACCCCAGCTCCGGGATGCAGAGGTGGAGCGGGACGAGGAACGCAAGCAGCGCGCTCTGGCCGTGGCCGCCCGCAAGAAGCTGGAGGCGGAACTGGAGGAGCTGAAGGCCCAGATCTCGTCCGCGGGGCAGGGCAAAGAGGAGGCGGTGAAGCAGCTCCGCAAGATGCAGGTAAGGGGCGGGGCTTAACCCGGCCGGGGCGGGGCTGAAGTCCGGGGGAATGGGCTGCCTCACCACCGCTCCCTGCGATCCTCTGGCCCCTCCCTCTCCACCCCAGCGGCGGCACCCAGAGATGTTGGCCATCCTTATAAACATCCATGCCCCGAAGGCTCACCTGGTTCTTTTTATATCTTTATTGCCTTTATTTAAAGTATTTAATTTTAAGTCCAATTCTCCCATCTTATTTAATTTTTGAAATGGGAATACCTTAAGTTTCTCCCTATTATGAAAGTTATCTTGGTTGTTTAGAAAAAAACTTTTTGGATAATGACGGATCAGGTGAGTACATCGATTGGTAACAAAAGCGTGGCTCGGGCGGGGAGTGGGGGTATTGATGGCGAGGGAGGCTGCACCTGGGGGCAGGGGGCGGACGGGAGCCCTCTGTACCTTCTGCCCAGTATTGCTGTGAACCTAAAACTGCTGTAAAAAGTCAAGTCTTTAAAAAAGGGGACAAAGTACAGAGCCGGGCTGTCCGATACCGTGGGTCCCAGCCCGGTGTGGCTAGTGGGCGTGGCTAGGTGCCCGGTCCAAAGTCCTCCTTACATGCTGGAGTCTGAAGACTTAGTCCAAAAAAAAAAAGTTAAAATATCTCAATAATTTTTGTGTTATCATACATGGAAATAACTTTGGATATATTAGGCTAAATTAGTGTTCAAACTCATTTCCCCGCTTGCTTTTTACCTTTTTCACGCGGCTACTGGACGGTGTGAACAGCATTGCCCTTGCGGTGTATTTATTTCCGCTGGGGTAGAAACGTCCCTCCCAGAAAGTCAAAACTGCCGCTCTGTTGTCCCTGAGAGGAAAACCCCTGCCCTGAAAAGCCGTTGTTAACAGCACATAATATTAAGGACAGTGATAACCGACCAACTACTCTCAAGCCCTCTGCTGTCCTCATGGTAGTTATTAACAGCTAGGCACTATTCTGTTGTAAGGATATGAATTTTTTAATTTTTTAAAGATTTTATTTATTTTTAGAGAAAGGAAGGAGACAGAGAAACATCAATGTGTGGTTGTCTCTTGTGCGCCCCCTACTGGGAACCTGGCCGGCAACCCAGGCATGTGCCCTGACTGGGAATTGAACCAGTGACCCTTTGGTTCACAAGCTGGCGCTCAATGCACTGAGCCACACCAACCAGGACTGGAGTGGGTTTTTAAATGGTGGTTTGTGTTTCATTTTTCTTTATTTTAAGCACAGTTGAAGGGAAAACCCTTATGTCAGCATTTTTACGCATTCTCAGTAAGATAGCCAGGTAGCCAAGCTGCTAGGAGTATAAGCCCTGAAACAGGATAGTCTGGGTTCAAGTCCCGGCTCTGCCACTTGCCACCCTGGCCATTAGTAAACCTCACTGTGCCTGGGTTTCTCCATCTGCCCACCCGGGAAGAAAACTGTTACCCCTTCACCTGGGGTTGGGAGGATTATGGGAGCCAGTTTGTATATAACGCAGGGCCTGGCCCAAGATAAATACCAGTGAGTATTTGCCATCATGATTATTTCCTCACAGCCCAATATTATAACTGTTCTAGTCTTACTTTAATTTTAAGGGACTTCTTTTTTAAAGAGGAGGTGGCTGAGGCCCAGAGAGGGGGCGGGCTGGTTCAAGGTCACACAGCAAGCCGCTGTGGGTGAGTGGGGAAGTCCAGGTCTGCAGGGCTCAGCGGGAGCCGAGGAGCCCCCACACGGCTGCTGGGAGGGTGCGGGGCTCCCCACGAGTCAGGACCAGGCTGACCCGCCCACTCGCTCCTTCTGCCCAGGCCCAGATGAAGGAGCTGTGGCGGGAGGTGGAGGAATCGCGCACCTCCCGGGAGGAGATCTTTGCCCAGAACCGGGAAAGTGACAAGCGTCTCAAAGGACTGGAGGCGGAGGTGCTGCGGCTGCAGGAGGTGAAGCAAGGAGGGGCGGGGTACCGGGTGGAACGTGGGGGTGAGAGTGGGCAGAGCCCTGCGGTGGGTGCGGGGGCGGGATCCACCTGCGCCAGGCCTGGGGGCTTTAGGGAGACCTGACAGAGTTCTGAGCGGGGTCTGCTCCGGGGCCTGATGGAGGACGGGCAGGAGTGAGGGAGTGGGAGGCAGGGGAGCAGGGAGGCTGGGGAGAGAGGACAAGCCCTGAGTCTCTGGGCTGTGGGGACACAGGAAGGACCAAGGCAGAGAGAGTAAAGGGGCAGGATGCACATGGCTGTGGGTGGTGAGGGGTCAGAGGAGGTGAGGAGATACCTGGGGGTCTGGCCACAGTGACTGGGGGAACCCTCAGCGGAAGCAGGTGTGAAACGAGGCGCTGGAGCTCAGTGGGAGGTGCTGAGGGTGAGGGGCCTGGGGGCGGACAGCTAGAGGTGGGCGGGGCTCACGGTCCCAGGAGACCGATTTAGGAGACTTGCCTCTGTAGATTGAAGTTCACACCAAAGTTACCCAGGGACGGCGTGTTCATGTGTATTGCAAAAAAAAAAAAAAAAAAAAAAAAAAATGCCGAGAGACCTAAGGTGTGAGAGGCAGTGAGGCTGGTGCCCAGTGGCCCCTCCCCCCGGCACTGCTTACCACCCCCGCCCTCCCCGTCGCTGCAGGAACTGGCGGCTTCAGACCGCGCCCGGCGGCAGGCCCAGCAGGAACGGGACGAGATGGCAGATGAGGTGGCCAACGGCAGCCTTAGCAAGTGAGTGGCCCATGGGAATGTGGGGCAAGGTGCCCTCCTCTGGCCGTCCTGCCATCTCACCCCGCATCCACGGTCATGTTCTCCTAGGGCAGCCATCCTGGAGGAGAAGCGGCAGCTGGAGGGCCGCCTGGGGCAGATGGAAGAGGAGCTGGAGGAGGAGCAGGGCAACGCGGAGCTGCTCAATGACCGCTACCGCAAGCTGCTCCTTCAGGTGAGCGTCCCTGGCTCACTCCCTGCCAGCCCGGGTCCCCACCCACCTGGGACCAAACCTTCAGTCCTCTTATTGAACAGACATAGGAAAAGGGAATGTTTGAGTTGGGTTTTGAAGGCTGAATAGGGGTTCTCAAGGGAGGGGGTAGATTTTGATGCCTCCATTCACTTGTATTTATGAGGCTTCTCAAGGGCTGAATCCAGAGATGAGCCATGTGGGGTCTCTGTCCTGCAGAGCTTCCTGGGGACACAGGCATGGAACTGCACTGTCACATTTTCGGGTGGCATGTGTGACAATAGACGTATTCTGGGCCTGGAGGTGGGGGAGGGGGGAGAGAGAGACAGAGAGAGAGAGAGAAAGGTCTCTGTAAGGTTACCAGAAGGCATTTGGAATTTGGAAGAAAGAATATTTGGCTGTTTTTTGGTTTTGTTTTTTCAATGCATTCATTGGTTGCTTCTTGTATGTGCCCTGACCAGGGATAGAACCTGCAACCTTGGCCTCTCAGGATGATGCTCTAACCAACTGAGCCTCCCGGCCAGGGCCTGGCTGGGGTTTTCAAGCATAAGCAGGAGCTAGGCAGACACAGAAAAACATATTTTCATTTGTATATTTATTTATAGAATGTTTTCTAAGGCTTCTAGAGGCCCAGGTCCTATTCTGAGTGATGCTGGGGACTGGGGATGGATCATTTCCGGTCTCTGCGCTTAAGGACATCCTAGTGTCGTGCAGGAGACAGACGACCCCAATACAGAAACACCGATGAGCGTGGAGGGAACACAAGACACTGTGAGAAATTAGACAGGACACTGACCCGGCCTGGAGGCCGGGGGCTAACAGGAAAGCCTTCCTGAGGGAGGGGATGCCCGAGGACTTCTTGTAAGAAGTTAAGAGATTGCTTGACCACAGAGAGACCACAGAGGGCTGCGATTTCCAAAACGAGACCTATGTTTCCATTAGTTCATTCATTTGTTTTTAGATTTTATTTACTTCTAGAAAGAGAGGAAAGGAGGGAGGAAGAAAGGGAGAGAAACATCCTCATGCAAGAGATACATGGATCTGTTGCCTCGCGCACGCCCCCAGCTAGGGATCTGGCCTGCAACTTAGGCAAGTGCCCTGACTGGGAATTGAACCAGCAAACTTTCAGTTTGTAGGACGACACTCAATGCCCTGAGCCACACCAGTCAAAGCTGGTTTTCTTTTTTCTTTTTTGCTTTGTTTTGTTTTTAACTTAACATCTCCTCTATGACATCTGTACCTGGGCTCTTAATATGATGAGAATCCTGACAGGATGGACACGGGTGATGGTAGAATTACAATATCCTGTTTTTAATCATTTACTCTCTCCCACATTGTATACGCAATGGTCTCAGAAGCACACTGCGAATACTCAGAAGCACAATATATCACTGCCAATACAATTACTGTGTGATAATAATCTTGTCCATTCTTTCTGTTTAAAAATAGTTGTACTGCCCTGGCTGATGTGGCTCAGTGGATCAAGTGCCAGATAAAATCTTTTTAAAAAGCACTTAGGAGTCAACCTGGACAGGCTCCCACCAGCCCCAAATGGAGCAATTTGAGCTTTAAAAAGGCTAATAATAGCAACTGCTTTAGATCCACCAAATCTGTCTTAAATCCATGCATTCTCCATGATATTTTTAAAAATTAGTCACTGTTGCCTTCGCTGGGTGGCTCAGCTAGTTGGAGTGTCATCCCACACACTAAAAGGTTGCAGGTTTGATCACCGGATGGGCACACTCTTGGGTCGTGGGTTCGATCCCCAGTCAGGACACATACAAAAATCAGGCAATGAATGTACAAATAAGTGGAACAGCAAAATCAATGTTTCTCTCTCTCTCTCCTTCTGGCTCTTTCTAAAATTAATACATTTTCAAAAGTAAAAAAAAAAGACATGTACAATTTTTTAACTGGCAGGATTCAACTATGGGATCTAGGGATAAACCTTTGAGTAATAAAACTTGAAAGAGTGGCGAGGAAGTGACTTCTCTAAAACCCAGGACAACGTGCTGTTTCAAGGGGACGGGAGGGGCTGTTATTGGGACGATACCTGGAGGGGCTTCTGAAGTTCCCAGCTTCTGTCTCTTGACCTAAGAGGGGCGTGACTGTGGTGTTTTCCTTTTATTAACTCATGAAGCCATATATTTGATCAGTTTTTTCCTTTATCATAGTTTTATTTATTAAGAGCTTTTTTAAAAAAGAAAACATAGCCCTGGCTGATGTGACTCAGTGGATTAAGTACCAACCTGTAAACCAAAGGGTCACTGGTTCGATTCCCAGTGAGGGCACATGCCTGAGTTGCGGGCCAGGTCCCCAGTAGGGGGTGCATAAGAGGCAACCACACAGTGATGTTTCTCTCCCTCTCTTTCTCCTTTCCTTCCCCTCTGTCTAAAAATAAATAAAATCTTAAAAAGAAAACAGAAAATGCTAAGCTAATCGCCACGTTGATGAGTTCCTGTGAGGGTGATACAAAGTATGAATCAGATTGGATCTGACTCATACCCGTGTTCCCAGCACAGGGCCTCACTCGAGTACGAGCTGAATAAATAAGCAGGAGCTATTATTGGGGGTGTGTTTACATGTTCTCCGTGTAGTAGCTACTGTTCATTGAGCCGGCATTTCTCAGAATGATCCTGCCTATCACTCAGAACCACCTGAGGTGCTTGTTAAAAAAGTACATCCACGGCCCTGGCTGGTGTGGCTCAACAGATTGAGCGCCGGCCTGCAAATCAAAGGGTCTGCGAATCAAAGGGTCGCAGGTTGGATTCCCAGTCAGGGCACATGCCTGGGTTGCAGGACAGGCCCAGCCCCTAGTAGGGGGCGCTCGAGAGTTAACCGCACATTGATGTTTCCCTCCCTCTCATTCTCCTTCCCCTCTGTCTAAAAATAAATTTAAAAAAATTTAAACTGCACACATGGACCCCGATACAGGCCTGCTATAGCACAATCTCTGGAGGGGGGATCCGCTTGATCTGCATTTTTCTTCACAAGTTTCCCAGATAACCCTGTTGCAAAAAAAAAAAAGTGTGATAATGCTTTGAATAGACAATAAGTTCACAGTCAGGGGTAGACTTTATAGCATTTAAACAAGTTTGTGATAGTCTTGTGAACTTATTAAAATAGCAAAAATCTACCCAAAAGGTTGAAACCCAGGGCTGGGCCCTGACCACTGTGGCTCAGTTGGTTGGAGCATCATCATGCAAAGCAAAAGGTCGTTGGTTTGATTCCTGGCCAGGACACATGCCTGGGTTGTGGGTTCGGTCCCCATTCGGGGTGCGTACGAGAGGGGCAGCTGATCCATGTTTTTCTCCCTCTCTTTCTCCTTCCCCTTCCCCTCTTCCTAACGATAAATAAATACAATCTTTTAAAAAATGGCCCCAGCTATCAGGACCATAATAGAAACAAAAAGAAAGTAAAACAAAACCCAGGGCTGGTACCACTGCTGGCTGAGAAGTCAGTTTGGAAAAATATACACATGTGTTTGGGTGCTTTGTGTGTGTCAGGCTCTGTGCTCTGCACTTACGGTAACGACCATCAGCCCGCTTAGTTGCAGGTGTCCGGATGTACCTGCCACCTTCACCCTGAGGCTCCACCGTGATGTCCTGCCCTTCTCACCGCTACAGGTGGAATCGCTGACCACAGAGCTGTCTGCCGAGCGCAGTTTCTCAGCCAAGGCAGAGAGCGGGCGGCAGCAGCTAGAGCGGCAGATCCAGGAGCTCCGGGAGCGCCTGGGCGAGGAGGATGCCGGGGCCCGGGCCCGCCAGAAGATGACCATCGCGGGCCTGGAGTCCAAGCTGGCCCAGGCTGAGGAGCAGCTGGAGCAGGAGTCCAGGTAGGTGGGGGAGGGGTGCACAGCTGGAGGGTGACGCCCACATGCTGGTCAATGAGAGGAAGGGGAGTTGTATTACAAAACCTGGTTTAGAAACATCCCAGAGGCATCATAATGTTAATGATTGCTGATTCCCTATATCATTTAAGATGTTTTTGGCTACAAGGACCTGCACTTCTACCATAAGGGTGATTTAAACAGTAATGTAGCAGTTAGCTATAGCTGCATAACAAACCATCCTAAGGCTGAGTGGATTAAAATAACAACTATTTCCCTGAAACCTCTATAATTTTATTAATCAATGTCAGGATCAATCAGTTAAGAGTTAGCATTTACAGCCCTGGCTGGTGTGGCTTAGAGGACTGAGCACCGGCCT
Organism: Trachops cirrhosus; assembly: GCA_028533065.1. Lineage (NCBI taxonomy): Eukaryota > Metazoa > Chordata > Mammalia > Chiroptera > Phyllostomidae > Trachops > Trachops cirrhosus. The sequence continues at coordinate 42,795,777 of CM052550.1, forward strand.
ACGAACCAAAAGGGCACCAGTTGGATTCCCAGTCAGGGCACAAGCCTGGGTTGTGGGTTGGGTCCCTAGTGGGGACGTGAGAGAGAAGCAACCGATCAGTGCTTGTCTCACACATCGAGGTTTCCCTCCCTTCTCTCTCCCTCCCTTCCCCTCTCTCTAAGTATAAATAAATAAAATTTTTAGAAAAAGAGTTAGCACTTACAACATGCATGATAAAATGGAACACATTTCCATATGGTTACTGGCATCTTGGATACCATCTTTTGTGAAATAAATACCTGCTTAAGTCTTTTGCCCATTTCAAACAACAATGAGAACAATTTGGGTTTTTTTATAGATATTTTTTAAAATCCTTGCCTGTGGAGATGTTTATTGATTTTAGAGAAAGAAGAAGGGGTGGAGGGAGGGGGAGAGAGAGGAGAGAGATGTGAGACAGAAACTGATCGGTTGCCTCCCGCACATGCCCCGAGTAGGGGTTGAACCTGCAACCTTTCGGTGTATGGGATGACGCTCCAGCCAGCTGAGCCACCTGGCCACTGCAGCATCTGTGTATTATCGCTGATGAGTCTTTGGACTGGCTGCTAGGGTGTGCTGATCTGAGCCCAGAGGGTCTCACTCATGCATCTGTGCTCACCTGAGGGCAGGTGATTGGTGTGCCGGTCTCGGCCGGGCTCTCCGGTGTCTCAGGCCTCACCTGGAACAACTGGGCTCCAGGCCAGCCCAGGATCGTTCACATGTCAAGCTTCCAGGAGTCCGGGACAGTGGTAAAGGGGCCGGGACTCAGAACCGAAACAATGGCACTTCTGCTGCATCCTGTTGCTAAAGCGCGTCACTTGGCCAGCTCAGATCTAAGGCAATGGAGAAATGGACTGTACCTCTCGATCAGAGCAGCTGCAAAGTTATATTGCAATGAATACAGACACAGGAAGGGTGACAGTTGAAGCCATTTTTGTCATCAGTTTAATGAAGAATTTCTTTTTCTCTCATTATGAGGAGCTGGACAGCTGAAAGCTGGCAGGGCTCTGGGCCAGAGTCTATGTAGTTCCCTTGGTCTTTCCCTCATGGTCACAAAATGGCTGCAGTTGAACCCAACATCACACCCACACATCCATGTTCAAAGCCAGGAAACAGCAGCCGTGTGGGGCTGAGAGCATTTCCATTTCTAGCCTTTGGAACAACCAGGAACACCTGCCAATGTTCCCATTTAAAAGTGACTGTGCCACCCTGGCCACTGGGGCTCAGTTGGTTGGAGAGTCGTCCCGTAACTGAAAGGTTGTGGGTTCAATCCCTGGTCCAGGTGCATATGGGAGGCAATCAATCGATGCTTCTCTCTTGCATCGATGTTTCTCTCTCTGAACAAGCAATGAAGATGTTCCCCTCTCTGAACAAGCAATGAAGAAATGACCTTGGGTGAGGATAAAAAATAAAAATAAAGAACCACCGGGCTAACAAAACTAACAGAATACTTTGTCACTAACCCTAATAAATGTCACTATTTCAATGCAGTAGATTTTTCTACACTGACTACTCTTCAGGAGCGATAATAACAGTTTCCATTGATCGAGGACTTATGTCAGATGCTGGACTTGGGTACTCGTATATATAAATATGAGTCACACCACCCCTGTGAGAGAAGGGCCATTGTCACCCCTGTTTTATATATAGGCAATCTTAGGCAAAGATGGGCTGTAAATCTCGGATGTCTGATCTGTCATTCAGTTCCCCTACCGTCATCTGGTGGAGAAGAGTTTTGTTTTATACCAAAAGCATGTAAGACTCCCTTTTGCATTCATTCATTCATTCAACAAACATGCACTGAGAGCGTCCTGCTCGCCCTGTCCTGCCTGGGCACTGGGGGAACAACCACGAATGAGACACGGAGGCCGTGGTCTAGCGGGATTCCCCCGCCGAGCTGGGCTCAGGAGTTTTCCTTATCGGTCTGCTCCTCAGGGAGCGCATCCTCTCGGGCAAGCTGGTGCGCAGGGCTGAGAAGCGGCTGAAGGAAGTGGTGCTCCAGGTGGAGGAGGAGCGGAGGATGGCCGACCAGCTCAGGGACCAGGTGAGCAGCTGACGTCACTGGGGAGCCGTGGGGGTGGCTGGGAGCACTGACAGAGAAATAGCAGCACATGGGTCTCTGGAGGTGGGAAGTTTCCATCACAGGAGGCGGCGTGCGGGTGCCGAGCTGGAAGTGAGTGCGGACACCGTCCCCGGGGCTTGGTGCCTCCCAGAGAGCTGGGACCGGTGACATTGTGAGCTGTAAACTCTGGAATCTGGGAAAACTGAGCTTTCTGGGGTCCGCGACAGCCAAGGAGAATTTAGGCCAGGGCTAAACTAACAACACACAGTGTTCATTGGGTGGTTTCAATGCATCAGGCGCTCTGCTTAACACATAATGCGTTGTGCATTTATTTCTCATCAGAACACTACGGTAGTGAGCTGTTACTTTCCTCTTGTAGTTAGGTGAGAAAACTGAGGCCCAGAAAGGTGAAGTAACTTGCTTAAGATTATTTAGCTGCAAAGAGACGGAGCCAGGGTCCAAACCCAGGCTGCTGAGCCTACGCTCTTAATTTTTGAGCAGTTACCGAATCCCAAGCTCTGTGTTGGCTGCTTTTAAAAACACTCCATGCTTGCATTCCCTCGCCAGCCCGCTTTCCCACGCGAGGACACATGAACTTGAGAAGGGGATGCAGTTGTCTCCAAAGTTACAGTTAGCAGAGACAGAGCCCAGATCGGATCCCAGGTCTGTCCGGCTCCCGATAGCATCGCCGTGGCCTTTAAAGCTCAGCCATATTTCACGTGCCATTCATCCCACAAACAACGACTGAGCTGCCACCGTGTGCTGGGCGCTGTGCGGGGTATTGGAGACATGACAGAGAAGGTGCCTGCGCTCCCAGAGCTCCCACTTTCAGGGCAGGGAAGAAAGACACAGGAAACCTACAAACCAGCAAAGACAATCTCAGATCATAACAAGAGCTACAAAGAAAACGGAATGAAGAGCAAGGGAGACGCAGAGGATTGGGGACTCCTCTCTTAGGAGGTGACATTTGAATTGAGACCTGAAGGAAGAGCCAGGCAGAGGGCACAGGGGGCACAAAGGCCCAGGGGTATGGAAATGAGCTCGGTGGGTTCGGAGCAAAAAGGTTCCCAGGATGGCTAGAGAGAAGGGTAGGGCGGTGGGGCAGGTTGAGTGATGAGAATGAGGCACCCCGAGTTGTGACCCGGCCTCCCACTCCCCCAAAGATGGAGAAGGGGAACCTTCGAGTGAAGCAGCTGAAGCGGCAGGTGCAGGAGGCGGAGGAAGAGGCGTCCAGGGCTCAGGCAGACCGTAGAAGACTGCAGCGTGAGCTGGATGATGTCACGGAGACCGCGGAGTCCTTGAACCGCGAGGTGACCACCTTGAGGAACCGGCTCCGGTACGGCCACCCTGCCCCTGCACACCCTCACTCCACGAACCCCTGCAGCCCCCTCTGCCTGTCCCCATCTCCCTCTGTTTCTCTGTCCCTCCATGTTTCTTGTCCCTCTGTCATCTCTCTGTCCCTCTCTCCCCTCATCCTTCTCTGCCCCTACCCTTGCCCTCTGCCCATCTCTCTCCGTTTCTCCCAGTCTCATCTCTCCCCTCATCATCTCTCTATCTCTCACTCTTCTCTCTGCTCCCTTCATTTAATCTCTGCCCCCTGGTCTCTCCTCCTCCCCACAGACGCGTCCCCCTCACCTTCACCACCCGCACCGTGCGCCAGGTCTTCCGACTGGAGGAGGGCGTGGCATCAGACGAGGAGACCGAGGAGGCAGAGCCGGGGTCTGGACCACAGCCCCCGGAGCCTGACGCGTGCCCAGAAGCGCAGCCCCAGTGACCCCTCCCTGCTCCCAGCTGTCAGCCCCTCCCTCCCTGGCCCTGGCAGGTGCTGGTCCCATGAACCCACCCTGTGGCTTCTTGCACTTTGGAAATGGCGCCACCTGCTGGCACCACAGCACTTACCAACCCCACCCCAGAGGGTCCCCTGAGACCTCCTGTAAACACTGAGGAGCCCAGGAGCAGGGAGGCAAGGACCGGGGCTCTCTCTCTGGAGTGCAAAGTCGGGTGTAGTTGGCATGCTGTGGTCTCATACAGCTCCCGTCCTTCCTTTGGTGTAAACGGTTTTTACTAGGATGGGAGCATGGTCCCCCGGCCCCCTTCAGCCAGGGCTGCCCATGGCCCTCCTTGGCCCCCTCCCTCTCCCAGGACTCCACCGGTCTTTGATTCTTGCAGAGGGGCAGGATAAGGGGGCCTGTACTGCTCCCTCTTCCCATACTCTGCCCTCCCTTCTGGTTGCTAATGTGTGATCACAGTCCACCTGGAGTCCTTGGAGGGGCTGGAAGAGTCTCTGACCCTCCAGCCTCCAAATGTGGCAGAAATAAACTCCAGCCCCGACTGGACCCCACTGGGGTGGTGTGTGTTCCTGCAGGGGGGCGTCTCTGATGGGTCCAGAAAGGCACCGGCTCCTTCCGCCTGCTGGGGCTGCAGGGGGGCAGTCTGCTGGTTGTGATCACAGCTGGCCCTTGTGGGGGGACCGTCTGGGTACTGGACATTTCCCACACCCCAGCCTTCTCCGAGTTATTGCCTCCATTGTATAGACGAGGAGACTGAGGCTCAGAGCTGCGATGTCCCTCACTCCAAACCTCCCAGTCAGTGAGTGGTGGAAGGGGTGCTTGCTGTGCTCTGGCCTCTGACTGACTCTCACGTCTTTGCAAAATGGACAGCAGTGACTTTGTTGAGTGTGCGACCACTTATTTAGCTGTGCTGAACACGGGACATTTGTCGCAATTCTCAGCACAACCGCTAGAGGCAAGGATCTTATCGGTTTTCAGCACCCAGGACAGTTTCTGCCTCCCAGTTGGCTTTCACAGATTTGCTGGATGACGAGATCACTCAGGCCTAGCCTTTTACGAGTGGCAGAACAGACACGGAGAGGTTGAGAGGCTTGCCCAAGGACACACAGCTACCAAGAAGTTGAACCCATGCAGACCGTTTCAGTCAGCGGTATGGAGTGCGCTGCCCTCAGCCCCTGAACACACCCGGGACCCAGGTCCACTCCACCCCTGGGGACTAGTCACGTTCATTCAGGGGCTCAGGCCACCCAGGTGCCCTTACACTTTCCAGTTAGGGCTGTAGGGAGGCACTCACCCCAAATCACAAGGTGAGAGCAGGTGATCGAGCGGATGTCTGGGCCCCCCAAATGCACACCCATGCCATTTTAATCTGACCCCTACTCTTGAAGACGCGACCCCTCTGTTTACCCTCCAAAGCTCCCCAGCCCCGACCGGAAGGCCTTCCCAGTACACAAACAGGACGCAACTTTTAAATGAAAAGGAAACTTTAATTTTGGTGGGGAATGAGAGGGTGGGTGGAAGGGGGCATGACACTTTTTCTTTGGGGGGGTGACATGCGGCAGCTTCTGCATTGGGCGGTTCATGCACCCAGGGTGGGCGTGGGGGAGGCTTGGGGGAGGGGCCGTGCCGACCCCTCCCTCCCTGCCCTGGGGGTGGGCTGAGAAGACCCGCCGTTAGCACCAGAGTTGGACGATTTGCAGACCTCCCCTCCCCTCACTGACTCCGGACACCCGCCCCCACCCCTGAGAGCGCCCCCTTGCCACTCCCCCCCCTACACGTGGACAGGCCAGGCCCGCCCCACCCACATTGGAGTGAGAGAAACTTATTGCTGTGTTTGTTGGGGAGAGGGAGCCGCTGAGCTCAGGAAGCCCCCCGCCATTCACCCCTCCCCAGTCGCCCCGCCCCCGCCCCCGCCCCGTGCCCGTGCGTTCCCGGGGCGCAGGAGCGGCGCGCATGCGTGCGGGGAGCGCGTCATGCAGCGCATGCGTGTAGTTGCGGGCACCCTGGCGGCCGGGGGGGTGGTGGGAAAGGGGAGCGGGACTTGGAAGTCGTCCCGCTAGCTCACTCTCTCTCCCTCCCCGAGTCCCACACTGTTTATTGATTTTGGGAGGGCGGGGGTGAGAATCACGTGTTGTAGAGGCTTATAATGATCGTGGTTATTTTTTAAAAGCTGAACTAAAAAGCTGGGTACGAGTGGCAGATTGGCGAGCGGGGGGCGGGGAGGCTTTGGGAAGAGGTCTGTACCCTTTGGAAAAGATCCTCACCCCTTTACCCCGCACCGTTTGGCTTCTGTGAGGGTCTGGGGAGTCTGGGGGAGGGGCTTTTTTTTTTTTTAAAGAAGTTAAACCCTTTGGCAATATAATCAGTCCCCACCCCCATACCCTGGTGTCTGGAGCCCCTAGCCCTTTGCCCCGCCCCGCTCCCCGCAGAACCTGCCCCACCCCTCACCCCTGATTCGCCAGGGTTTAGGGTCCGAGGGAAGGATGTGGGGGGGACTCAAAATGCCCCTTGCATAGGAATCGTTGCATCAAGAATCGTGCTCAGTGACCCCCTCCCCAACCCTCGGGTGGGGAATTGGGGCGGGGGGTTCCTGAGCTGTGGGAGCAGAGGGAGGAAGGTTGCTAATTCTGTGGACCCCCAGCTCCAAAAGGGGGGGTCCTCTAAGGATTCTGGGACCGGTGTGGTCCCCGGGCGTGGGGGAGGTAGCGCATCCTTGAGCCAGGATGGGATATGAGAAGTGATGTTCCACCCGCGGGCGTGGCGGGGCGAGGAACGCCGGGGAACGGCGGGCTGGGGTGCCAGCCCAAGTGGGTAGGTTATCCTTTCCTAAGCTCCTGATGTTCCAGTGTCCGGCCATCCGGGCACAGTCTCTACTTTAAATGGAGACACTTCTGACCTAAATAAACGGTGTTCTGGCCAAGCAGCAGTAGTATCTGGACTTACCAGCCTAGGTGCAAAGTGCCATGAAGACAAAACCTTTCCAGCGTTTGTCCTGGCACTGGCTAAAACCTCAGCACGTCAGCAGAGGCACGAACACGACCCTCTGGGAGACAGTGGTGTCCATGGAGAGGGTACCTTTTGGGTACCATTTAAGGGAAGATGCTCTTGGGGGGCAGGGTGGGGCACTGGAAAGGAGGCACCCTGGGAAGGTCAGGTTCCCCGGAACTGCAGACAGGTCGGGCCCATCTGGGAAATTCTAGCGGCAGGGGAACCTGAGGTGGATGGATGTCTGATGCCAGAGATGGGGCGGGGAGGGTCTGGTGGGTTGAGGCCTGAGGATTTGGGGGTGTCCAGGAAGTGTCCGGGACGGGGAAGGTGTTGGCGCATCCCAAAGGCTGAAAGTGAGCGGCAGAGCGCGGCCACCTCTTGGAGGACTGAGAGGTGCAGGGATGCACTCCGGGGCGTGGGTGGCTGTGGGGCTTGTGGGGGCGGGGGCAGCATCTGTGCGCAGAGGCTACGTTCCAGGAGTGTGTGGAGGCTTGGGGGATGCGGGGGTGCCAGGGCCCGTGTCAGGAGTTCTGGGTGCAGGTCTCATGTCCCGGGAATCTGGAGGGCGTGTTGGGGAGTTTTGTGTGCTGGGGTCAGACCGCCCCAGCAATTCCGGGATGGGAGGTCTGAGTCCATGCAGCGAGACCCGAGGCGAGCAGATGGCGGGGCGGGGTGAGAGGGTGCCATTCACCAGAGGGATCCTCCCAAAGGCTGTGGGAGCAGTTGTCCACAGCCCCCTCCCCCCTACCATCTGAGCTCAGCTCCGGTTTCTGGCTTGGGTCACTGTTCCTCCTTCCCCCACGTTGTCGCTACTTATTTTTTAAAAATCAGTGAGTGATGGGAGGCCCTCCGGGGGTGCAGGGCAGGAGGCTAGGAAACCCTCCTGTGGCTTAAAGGCCAGCCCCACCCCCTTGGGTCCCCACCCCTTCCCAGAGTGCCCCTTCCCTCAACCGCGTGGCATGCAGCCCCCCGGCGCTTATTGCTGAGGTGGAGTTGTGGGGGGAGGGGTCCAGGTTGAGGGAGGCATGCAGAATAGGGGGGAGGTGCCCCAAATGTAACTGGCATAATTTGGACGTATTTACACGAGTTGATGGGAGGGGATGTCCTATGGCTCATGGAGACCTGAGAAGGCTTTATTTGGGGGGTGGGGCGGAGAGTTGAGGGGCATGGGCTTTGGCCCCTCCCCTCCATCCTGGGGCCCAGGGCGGGGTGAGGGGCCCGGGGGTGTCTGCTGGCATGGTCGTCTCTGTTGCATATTATTAATGACTTTTTGATTTTTAAAAAAAACCCTTTTCCCCAGGCCCCACCCCCAGCTCCTTTGACCTTCTTCCCTGTCACCCCCGAGTCCCCCCACGGGGGGGAGGGGAGCGCTAGAGGATGGAGGGCAGGGTTGGGGGAGCGCGGCGGGCGGCCCTGGGAGAGCCAGGGGGAGTGGCAAGGGGCGCGAGGCGCAGAGACACCCCGCTCAGGCCCGCGATGCTGCTCAGGCTGCGGGATTTCTCGTAACCTGGGGGGAGGGGCGGAAACACGGGGAGGAAGCATGGAGCAAGGGGGCATGGGGAGGGTCCCATAGACAGAGAGACCCCCAAGACAGAGGGAGGGAGGCAGGAGAGAAACGGACAGAAGGAATACCAGATGGAGAGAGACAGAGAGGAGAGAGATAAGAGACGGTGAGACAGACACCAAGACACAAAAAGACAGAGGGAGAGAGGCAGAGAGATGGACAGAGGCGGACCAAGGAGATGGAGAGAAAGAGAAGTGAATAAATCGGACAGTCAGTCGTATCACGGAGAAAGGTTCAGACATGGGGAGGGGGGAGAGACTCAGGGTTAGAGGCAGGGCGCGCCCACCGAGCCTCCCCCACCCCATCCCCACGCAGCCCGGCCCCCTCCCCTCCCCGCATTGGCCCCCTCATCTGAGGCAAAAAGGTGGGGGGGGCAGCAAGGCGGATGGTGGCAGCAGGGGCATCGGCGGGAGCTCAGGTGGGAGGCATGTAGGGAGCAGCGTGGGGAGGACTTGGGAGGGGCTGGCAGGGCCGTCGGGGTGGGGGGCTCCCCTAGATGTCGAGAAAGGAGAGGGGGTGCTGTGAGGGGCGGAATGGAGCCGAAGCCCGCAGGGCCCCCGGGTGGGGGGGCAGCTGGGAGGGCAGCTTGTGAGTGGAGGCTCACCTGAAGGTCACGTGGGGCCTCTTTCAGGGGCCAGGGAACCTCAATGGGAACCTTCTGATGGGGAGGTTCTAACAGTGTCTGGATAGCCACGGGGATCTAAGATCCGGGCGCAGTGAGTGGTTTCTTTGGAAGCTTAGCAATGTCTTAACAGGTCTGCCAGTGTCAGGGGCTTTTCTAAGCGGTGCCAGGGGGTCTGTCTGGACAACGGTGCCTTGGCCACAGGAGAGAGAGCCTGAGGGATTGGAAGCCCACTACCTTGCGGACACCCCTTCCCAGCCATTTCCCATTGCTAACCTGGGGGGAAGGGGCAGGGGGGGACCGAGGGTCTCGCGAGGTCTCAGGCGGTGACAAGAGCTGGGGACAGAAATACACAGAGTCATGGCGGGGGGCGGGGGCGGTCATGGGGAACCCCCCCAACACAGCTTCACTGTTGGGGGTCGGAGAAACGCCGGATCTCTTCCTCCTCTCTGGTGTTTTCCGGGGAAGGGGAGCAGTGAAATGGGGGGCCGCCAGAGACATCAAATATGGAAGGAGCTTCCGGGGTGGCTGGGGTTCCGGGGTAGGAGGGAGAAGGGGAGGAGGGGGGCAAGGGAGGAGGGGGAAGGCTGGGGAGGAAGGGGGAACAGGTGTCAGGAGTTAGACTCAGGTGGCTGGTGAGGGCACATGGAGAAGAAGGGACAGGTCATGGGGCGGGTGAGGGGCCAGCCAGGAGGAAGGGTGCTGCGGGGAGGGGAGGAGGTCAATAGTGGAGGAGGGAGAGGAAGGGGCGAGTGAGGAAGGAGGGGTCGGGGATTCAGTCAGCCCCATCAGCTCCAGCCATTATTTGAGTTCAATGAATGGATTTTGGCATCAGAGGCGAGAGAAGCAGAGACCTCCCGCCCCACCTCCAGCCCTCCCTTCCCCGCATCCCCAAATCCTCCCCACTCCCTCTGCCCCTCAGTTCCAAGGGGCCCACCCAGACTTGGGGGTGGGGGGACAAAGGGCGGGAACAGGACTGGGTGCGAGCAGGGGCAGGGCTGAGACGGGAGTCGGGAGAGGCTGGTAATGAGATGGAAATGGAAGATGGTGTGGGGGGCGGCTGCAGAAAGGAGAGGCGCAGGGACGAAAGAGTCACACAGTCCCCTCTGGTTCCCACGCCCTCTGCTGCGTGACCTGGGCCAGTCATGGGCCTCCCTGAACTTCTGTGAAACAAGGGGGCTTAGGCAAGGCCGTCTCCGGAGGCTCCCCGAGCTCCGCTACAGCCCCTCCTTAGGCTGCGGGCAGGGATTTAGGATGTGTCTGTATTTCTAAGGAAGGTTCCACAGACGTGTGTGGCCTGAGCAAGTGACGGGTCGAATTCCTTCAAGGGGCCCTTCATCGCTTTTAAAATCAATCCAGCCTCTCCCCGTGGCCAAAAATACCCTCTTCACCCTTCCGCACAGCCGGTGTGGCACCTCTCTCCCTTCGGCTGCCCAGCTGCGGCCACACTTCCCTCCTTGCTGTTTCTTTAAAAAACCAAGCTCATCCCACCCCCAGGACCTCAGGACCTTGGCACCTGCTGCTCCTTCTGGCTGCTGGCCCCTTCTACCTCTCAGGTTTCATGTCACCTCAGAAAGCTCCTCCACAGACCCTCTTATCTGAAGTGGCAAGAGGTGTTTTTTTTTTTTTTAAACTTGTTTATTTTCTGCTTCCTCCACTCAGGGGGTATCCAACTTTTCCTGTAAAGGGCCTGCCAGTTTGGGCTCTGTGGGCCACATGGCCTCTGTTGCACTATTCTATTCTACTGTCCCAGTAAAGCTTTATTTACGAAACAGCAAGCCGACTGAGCTGGCCCACAGGCTGGGGAGTGCCAACCCACGGCCTGGAGCGCAAACTCCATGACGGCAGATTCTGGCTGCGTGCAATGCCAAACCTCCAGCGCCTGGAACTGCGCCCTCGATCATTAGTTGCTGAATGGATGGATGGGTGGATGGATGGAGAAATGGAGCTAGGGGTTAGCTAGGGACGTTGTGGGGGTTACAGAAGATACGTTAATTTCCGGCATGCGGTAAGTGCTTGGGTATGTTTGCTGAATGACTCACTGACAGCTCTCTCTTCCTCCGTCCCCTGACCTCCCCAGGGCCAGTGCCCGGCCCTCTCCCTCCTGTTCCCTGACTCTCTCTGCCTCCTTCCTCTCCATCCCCACAGCCCAGGGATGACCCAGGCTCCGGACATGTCCTCTTCCCTGGACCCTTGTCCCTGTCTCCTTCTCCAGTCCGTCCCCGAGGGCCCAGAGCTGACCTGCTCTCTCTGGACAAGGCCCCAGCCCTCGGCCCAGCCCTGCTCTCCTGCCTCATGGTTGTACACCCGCCTCCCGTCTCCTGGATTTGCTCGTGCTTGTCACTCTGTCACTACTGTCACCTGGGATCACTTCCTCGCCGGCAGTCAGGATAACCCTGTCATTCTCGATTCCTCCAGAAAGTCTTTCCTGTGGCTTCCTCCTACCCCGGGGGTGTTCCCCTTACTGTATGACCCTGTGTCACCTCCATGTCCTCATATGTCGCCTCAAGGAGTGACTTTCTCTATCTGTATCTGCCTCTCCCAACAAACAGAGAGCACGAAGGCTGGGGTGCGGGACCTGCGGGTGCTTTATAAACTGGCCTGCTCACAGGTGACTAAAAGGGATGCTGAGTCTTTCTCATCCCATTACGCACCCTGAAGAGTGTCCTGGGTGTGCACCCCATTTTCTGGGTGGAATTTTTAAAAAACCAAAACGGGGTGCAGGGAGAGAGATGTCAATGGGGTGAGCATGGGGGTCAGTCTCGAGGGCAGGGAGGGAGGTCAGGCATGTGGTGCGGAGGGTCGGGGTTAGTTTTGGGGGGTCAGTGAGGGGCAGGGCAAGTCCTGGGCAGGGGGGTGCAGGGTCAGTGTCAGGAGTGAAGGCTAACTGGATGGAGCTCTTCATGGCGAAGGAGGGGAGTCTCGGTCAGTGCAAGCTGCATGTTCTCAGAGGGGTTAGTCGAGAGGCAGGGGTTCAGAGGGTGGGGGCTACTTACCCCGGGGGGGAGGGGGTTCGTCCACTAGGGGGATATCCAGGCTGCAGCGTTGGCGTTGAGGTCGGGCAAGAAGCTGGGGGGGCCTGGCTTTCGCCAGTCTGGGGGGAGCAGTGGGGGAGCACCGGTGGCTGGGGGTGGGGGAAGAGGCCAGAGGGTCGGGGTGGGGGAAATGGAGATGGAATAAAGACAGGCGAAGGGTCAGTGGTGAGGAAACCTGGGGTTGGGGGGCTCTGGGAGGGAGGAGGTTTGGGGACAGGATGGGGGAAGGGAAGTCCAGCACCTCCTCCCCCTTCCCCCTCTCCCCCCTCCCCTGGGGGAGGCGAGAGAGGGAGGGTCCCAGGGGTCCAGCGGAGGGCACCTCACCTTTCCGGATGGAGCCATCAGGGGAGGGAGCGTAGTCAGTGAGGAGGAAGCAGGCTCGGTCTCGGCTGTAGCGGCCCCGGCTCCCGGGGGTGATGGGGCTCTTGTCTTCCGGGGACATGGCGGGCTGGTCGATGGCCGGGCAGTCCTCATGGGCAAGCGCGGCTGCTGCTGGGTCCCCGTTGGGGCGGGGATCTGCATCCCCGGGGCCAGAGACACAAAGGAAAGAGTGAGGCGTGGAAACTCATGGTGGGGACAACACTAGCCAGAAGGTGTTGGCAGACTTAAGGGCTGCAAGTCGGTGACTGAAGGACAGGGTTCGGAAGGAGGTGGCAGGAGGGCCCAACTGGGAGCAGGGCATTGGGGGCATGGCTGATGGGCGCGGGGAGTGGGTCACTGGGGGAAGGGTGTTGAGTGTTGGGGAGGACAATGGGATGGGGGAGGGTGGACAGGGGACAGCGCAGGACGGAGGTGGGTAAAGGGAGAGCCTTGAGTGCTAAGAAGAGGCTGTCAGGCCAGGTGTCGGGGTGCTGAGAAGGGCAGGGCCGGGGCAGGGTGTGCAGCATCCGGCACCCATTGGAGGGACGGGCACAGGGGGACACAGGGAAGAGGCGGTTGGGACGCAAGCTGGGTGGACAGGGCAGGGCGGGACTGGGGCAGGGTGTTGAGTTGGTAGGGTGTCTGGCGCACATGCTAGTGGGAATGTCGGGGGCTGGGAGGTGCTTGTTTAGGGAGGGGTGCTGGGTGCTGGTGAGGACACAGTGAGGAAGGGTTAGAAGGTGACAGATGAGGGAGGGGGAAGTGGGGGTCCCCCAGGCTCTGACTCGAGCTATTTTTAATTGGTGTGAAACTGGGTCAGCGGCTGAGGGAGCAAGCCAGGGGGGCCGGGCGGCCCAGCTCCCTTTCTTGACCTACTTAAGACATGGGGGTGGGGCCCACCGGCCTCTCCCTCCTCCCGGACTAACACCCCAATCTCCGCCTCTGAGGCACAGACTCTTCTGGGGGGAGGGACGTGCAAGGCACAGCCAACTCTTCTCCCAACTCGCTGGTTCTACCTCTTCCTCTTGCCAACACCTCTCTGAACCTCTGGGACCCCTCCCAGCAGAGCCAGAGACTGAGCCCTGGGTCCCGAGTCACTGCCCCGTCACAGGGCCTTTCCACCCGCTGGGCCTGTCTCCCCAAGCCACTCTCTGACTCTTAGTTTTCAGTCTTAAGTCTCAGTTCCTCTCTTGGTCTCCCTGTTTGAATAAACCTGAACTCTGGGCCACTGACCGCCCCGCCCCACCCCTCCCTCCGCCTTGGTCCTCTCTCTCTCTCTCCCTTCTCACTGACAGTCTCTAGGTTTCAGACTCTGGCCTTTAGACTTTTTTCAGGGTGCTCTCTGGGAAGCTCAGACGCCACAACCATCTCTTGGCCTCCTGTCTCCAGGCAGCCCATGATTTGCGTGTGAGAACCTCTCTCCCCGGGTCTCTCCTGGGTCCCCCTGAGTACTTCGGTTGCAAGTCTGTCTCTCTCAAAAACTGTCACACAGAGTCTCTGTCTCTGTCCTCGTCTACCTCTGTGCCCTTCTCTGGCCTCAGCAATTGCCATTCACTTTTCTCTCCCGTTTTGCTGACCACCCCGTCTCTCTGAACCTCAGCATCCACCTCCTGCCCCCTCGAAACCTCCCCACCTCCTCCCATGCATCTCTGCCTGTGTCCCTCCAACCCCGCATACCCCTCATGCCCCCTCCTCACCTGCCCGGTTGATCTCAATTACTTCCTCCTGAGCCAATGGGCAAGGCTCCCCAGGGGCTGGCAGAGGGGGCAGCCCCATGATCCCGAGCCCACCCGCTCCCCCCCTGAGCAGCCCGGGGTGCGTGTGGGGCCCCGGTGGGTAGGCCCCAGCCATAGTCACCCCCATGGAGGGCGGGGTGATGGGTGGCGGGGGGCTGATACCACCACTGCCATGGTGAGGGTGGGGAGGGGGCGGCGGGGGTGGGTCAGGCTTGCAGTAGTTGGGCGAGCCGGGCTGCGGGGGCCGGGGGATGTGTTTATTCTTCTTCTTGGGCAGCTTCTGCTTGGCCATGGCCAGCGAATAGTACATGCCAAAGTTGTTGACAATGACAGGCACGGGCATGGCGATGGTGAGCACCCCGGCCAAGGCACACAGCGCCCCGACCAGCATCCCCGACCACGTCTTGGGGTACATGTCTCCGTAGCCCAGGGTGGTCATGGTGACCACGGCCCACCAGAAGCCAATGGGGATGTTCTTGAAGTAGGTGTGGTTGGAGCCCAGAATGTCATCCGGGTCGGCGCCGATGCGCTCGGCGTAGTAGATCATGGTGGCGAAGATGAGCACGCCCAGCGCCAGGAAGATGATGAGCAGCAGGAACTCGTTGGTGCTGGCACGGAGCGTGTGGCCCAGCACGCGCAGCCCCACGAAGTGGCGCGTGAGCTTGAAGATGCGCAGGATGCGCACGAAGCGGACGACCCGCAGGAAGCCCAGCACATCCTTGGCAGCCTTGGAGCTGAGGCCGGAGAGGCCCACCTCGAGATAGAAGGGCAGGATGGCCACACAGTCGATGATGTTGAGGCTGCTCTTGAGAAACTCCACCTTGTCCGGGCAGAAGGTGATGCGCATGAGGAACTCGAAGGTGAACCAGACCACACACACGCCCTCCACGTAAGTCAGGAAGGGCTCCGTCTCCACCTCCACGTTGGTGATGTTCTCCGGTGGGGCCCCGGGGATCGGGGAGGCCTGTGTCACCGTCTTGTTGCTGATGTGGATGAAACCCTCGTGGGTCTCCAGGCAGAAGGTGGTGATAGAGATGAGGATGAAGAAGAGGGAGGCGAAGGCCACATACTGCGGGACAGGGCAGGAGAGAAGGCAAAAGGTGACCCAGGCATCTGGTCCACTAGCCGTCTCCACAAGACCCTCCCAGTGGTTCCTTTCCCAGCCCCAGACGCTTCCCTCTGATCCTCTCCCCACTAAAACTAGGAAAAGGGAAGGTAGAGGGTCAGCACTGGAGAGGAGCTGGCCCCAGTGGCCAAAGCACATGGGCAACTTATGTCCTGGAAACAGCGATTTCTGGCTCCATGCTCTGTCTCCTAGACCGCCTCCCTTCACTCTCCTGTTCCCTGTGCCCTATCTCTGGGCTCTGCTGTGGGACCCAGGTGTAGGAGGGGAGACTGAAGATCACACATCCTGTGTCTCAGAGGGTTTGGGGGTGGGCCTGGAGCCGAGGGAAGGGGAAGGTGAGAAGGTGGGTGTGGAGGCAGAATCACGAGATGGCTAACAGTAAAATCTTGGGTTTGATTCCAGTGTTTCCTCTGCCTAACTTGGGCGAGGTGGTTAAGCTTTCCAAACCTCAAGTTTTTACAGGATTATTGTGAGGATTACGTCAGGTAAGTAGACAAAGGTACTGGCTGAAAAACCAGTGCTTGGCCCAGTGTCTGGAACTCAGTAATGTTCGAGCTCTTATGAGGGTACGGGGGTACCAGTTTTTTTCTGGGGGGGGCAAGGCCAAGGCCTCAGAAAGGAGTCAGGGTTTCCTTAGGCCCTCACCCAGAGAGGACAAGACAGGGCAGGGCAGGGATGGAAGAACATAGGGGAGGAGGGGTGTTTGGGCCTGAAAGCAGGGAGCAAGTGCCAAGTCTGCCAAAAGAGAGGGGGGTAGATATGAGGAGAGGTGGGGGTTTAAGGCTCTCAAGAGGAATGGAGGGTCAGGGGCCTAGACCTGGGAGAGAGCACAGGACTTAGGGCCAAAGTAAGTGAAGGGGCTTTTCAGAGGTGCAGAGAATTGGGGGTGGGGGCGTGCTTGGTCATCTCAGGATGGGGGATGACCAGAGTCCTGCCAAACTGTGTTGTGGGTTTTGATGAAAGCTTTGATGAGGGAGGGAGGGCGTGGAGTCAAGATCTGGGAGAATTGGGTGGATCAGGCCCCTCGAGATGCTAGTGGGCTTTATCAAAAACACTGGGTGAAGGAGTGAGGTTAGTCCTTGGATAGGGAAGGGAATCAATGTTGGGGCAAAGAGGGGGCTTTCATAAGATAGGTAGAGGAGAGGAGGCAGAAGGCTCTGGGGTGCAGAGAAGAGAGGGGGGCCAGGTCGGGCTGCAGAGAGGACCCTAAACCTTGGGGAGGGTTGGGGGTCAGCGTGGGCCCTTTCTGCCCCGCCCCCCTCTTCGTTTCTCCGCAGTGGTTTAAGAGGCCAGAGGCCGCCGCAGAGCGCATGCCTGGAGCTCCCCCGCGCCTGCTCCTAGCCCGGCGAGCGGCTCAGGATGCGGCACCGCAGTGGGGGCGGGCGGCCCGGGCCGGGGGGCGGGGCGCACGGCGGCCAGCACCGCGGACAGTTCCCCCGCCGCAGTGCGCAGCCGCAGGGGCCGGGAGCCGTCTTAACCCCATCGGGGCTGCAACCGTGCTGGCCTCGCGCAGCCGCAGTGCCGCCGCTTCACCGCGGGAGGCCGCCGGCCCGGAGCCGTATTAACTCCTTCCCTCCCAGGACATAGAAAGGAAGGTGGGCTTCGCCGCAGTGCGCAGCTGTAGAGGCTGGACAGCGTCGGGACTGGTTTAACCCCTGGTCCCGAGAAGGTTCAAAAGCAGAAGGGTTAGGAGGGCATAAAGTCCCTGTAGGAAGGAAAGGAGAGATTACGAGGAAAGGGAGGAGGGGGAGGTAGGGCCGGACCCTTCACTTTTCATTGGTTTCAGCTCCCAACTCTGCCAAGCTATCCCACTTGAGGCTGGAAAGCGAATGGCATGCCATGGACACTCAAAAATATTTGTGGAGTCAATGAGTGACCCCTGTAGCTGTCCCGGACATCTAGCCTCACCTCAGCACCCTTCAATGGGGTCGCAAGAAGGAAGGACGCCCCAGACCATGGGGGGAAGGGGCCACCTAGAAGCCCGACGGGGCATGTAGGGCCACGTCCCTTCTGTACCTCGTTCTCCCCACCTCCCCCCACCCAACCCCAAATCTTGCCAACTCAGCGCTTCCCCGGGACCAAACTTTATGCGGAGCCTCCGGGCCCCCCTCCCCGTAGTTCCCTCCCCCAGCACGAATGCGGCACTGCGGCTCCGCGTCCTTCCCGGCTCAGGACGCGGCACCGTGGGGGGAGGGGGCCGGACTGGCTCCTCAGGGTGTTTAGGTCCCCAGGAGGCTAGGAGGGGCCCCTGGAGTCGCTCTTTCCCTCTTTATAATTCCCCCCATTTTGAACTGCCCTCCTCTCTTCCAACACGGGAAGTTAGGAGGAGGAAGAGGTTCAAGGGAGAAGGAGGGGCAAGGGGAGCTATTTAGCTTGCGAAGTTACAAATGTTCGAAGTTATAAAAGTTTGGGGGGAGGTGGAAGGAGCTGGGGAAAATCTGGAATTCAAGGGAGATAAGGGTGGAGGAAAGGCAAGGCTGGAGTGCGTGTTCTCTTTGGTTCACCTTGGAGTGTGGGGAGAAGCTGAGGGGCTCACTCCAGGGCTTTGGACTGGAGGGAGGGAGTTGCAAAAAGGGAGCGAGCAGGCCTGGGGCAGGTGGAAAGATACCAAGGCAGGGTCGAAAGGACGGGGAGCTGTTTTGGGGCTGATAATTTGAGGGTGGTCCCAAGGATTAAGGTTAGGTAAAGTTCTGGAGCAGAGAAAAAGTCAGCTATCCACTAGGGAAGGGGCTGCGGGCCGGGGATGGGGGGTGTCCCAGAGGGAGGGAATAGGCTGTGCAGCTTAAAGGATGGAAGGAAGAAGCTGGGAGAATGTATGGGTGAGGAGGACACAATTCTGGAAAGCTCATGGGAGGTCCTGAAGAGGACAGGCATATTATTGGGGGCTCGGGAGACACGGAGGAGTGTGACAGCCTCTGGGGAAGTCTGGAGCTTTACGGGGAAAGTCCTTGGGATGGGAGCTGGTGTGGAGGATGCATGAAGGGACTTGAACACAGAGAGGTGCAGAGGGTCCCAGGAGGAAAGATGTCCCCAGACCTATCGTTCCAGTGAAGGGGAGGGGGAAGTATCTTAGCCAGAGCAAGTGCTCTGTACACTCAGAGGGGTTCAGGATGCGCTGAAATTAGGGTGGGGAGTCTTCTGAGACTTTGGCAGAAGAATCTGGTGGGGGGGGTTAAAAATAGTCAGGAGAGTCAAACTTGAAGGGGGGTGAGGGAGAGGGGCAAAGACAAAAGGAATCAGGGGGGTGTTGGGAGAATTGAGGAATTGAGGGCTGCAGAGGGGGCACAGTGCAGGGGTCTGCAGGGGGCGCGGAAAGGGGGGCAGTTTCCACAGGACTTGGGATACTTTGAGGTTTAGGAAAGGATGTCTTCTGAGGGCCCAGGGCTGGTCCAAGAAACTGAGGGCTAAGGAAGGGGTCTTCAGGGAGTCCAAGGGGTAGCCAAGAGAAGTGAGGCGTTTAGAGGGGTTTCTGATGGCTGAGGGTTGCAGAAAGGCCTTCTGAGAGTGTGGGAGGGTCCAGGAACAGCAGGGGAGAGGCTGCTCAGAGGAGCCCAGGAGCAACTTGCTAAGGGTCCAGGGTGACCTAGAGAAGCGGGGTGGTATTTGAAGGGATCTGGGGGTTCTGAAGGTTGGAGAACCATCCTCTGAGGATCTGAGGATGGCCGGGAGAGGGGGGTGTGTTCCAAAGAGTGCGGGGAAACTCAGGGTTGGGGTTAAAGGCTTCTAAGAGACTGGGAGGCTGAGAGAGAGGGAGGGGCTGGGATCCGCCGTAGGATTCTGAGGGTCTGGGAGTGCGTGGGGAGGGGAGAGGGATGGGGACCCCGACAGCACGCTCACCCTGGCTGCCCGCGACGAGTAGGGGTCCTCGAAGAGCGCCCACACTCGAGGCTGCCAGCGGCGCCACCACGTGCCGCCCGCGCCGCCCGCGCCCCCTGGCGGCCCCCCGGCACCGCCGCCCGCGTCCTGGAAGCAGAGGCGCTTGAGCTCGCCGCCTGCGCCGTCCAGGCCACCGCCGCCCGCGCCCGCCTCATCGTCCAGGCCCGCGTCGTGGGCGCCCCCGGCGTTGGCAGCGTTGGCGGCTCCCGAAGAGTCGGGCGCCTCGAAGGAGTCGAGTGCTTCCTCAGCATCGCGGTGCTGTCGGTAGGTCATCCAGCAGCAGGCTTCCACGTCGGTCTCGTCGATGCCCCAGAAGCCGAGCTCCTCCTCGAACAGCGGCCCGCACACGTCGGCCGGGCAGTGCAGCTTGCCCGTGCGATAGTAGTTGAGCACGTAGGCGAAGACGCCCGGGTGCCGGTCGAAGAAGAACTCGTCAGTGCCGGGGTCGTAGTCGAAGCGCGCCGCCGCCTCAGGCTCCGTCAGACCGGCCAGACGCGTACCCGGCAGGGTGCGCAGCGTCGAGCGGTACGTCTCATGGCGCACGCCGCCCACGTTGATCACGATCTTGCCGCTGTCGCCACCGCCGCCGCCGTGCCTCCCCATGGCCGCCGCCGGCAGCCCGGGGCATGGCTCGGCGCGCCGGTCCCCGGGCCCGTGGGATGCCGGGGGGCCCGCCGGGGACGCGGCAGGGCCGGGCTGCGCAGGCTGCTGCTGCTGCTGCAGCGGCGGCGCTGGCGGCGGCGGGGTGTCGGGAGGCTGCGGCGGCGGTGCAGGCTGCTGCTTGCTGGCCCCCTGGCGCCGGCGGAAGGAGGAGACGCAGACTGAGCTCAACATTGGCCGGGGGGGCGGGGCTGTAGGGGCGGGGCCTTAAGGGCGGGGCCTCAGGGGAGAGACAGACAGGATTGGATGGGAAAGGTAATAAATAAGAGGGCGGGGCCTAAATTGGAGATTAACCGAAGTGATTGGCCTGAGGGATAGTGGGGCGGGGTTGAAGCAGAGAGAGAAGGGCGGGGGCTCTAACCCGGCCAAGCGGAGTGGGGTGGGGCAGCAGATAAAACACACTGATTGGATGTTTCCGAGAGCAGGGGCTGGGCGAGGTGTTGCAGGAGGTGGGACACACCTCTAAAGTTGGCTAGGTTGGCAGCACAGAAAACCGAAGAGGCGGGGTTAGATATAAGAAAGATTCGATTAAAATGAAAAAAAGATGGGGCGGGGCGGAGAAAAGGGACAGTCCAAACTATTTAAAGAAGCAGGATCGGCCGTGAAGGGTGAAGTGAGGGGGCGGGGCCACAATGGTGGAGACCGCTCTGAGTGGACAGAGAAAAATCGCGGGCCCAGACTTAAAAAGCGGATAAGCAGAACCTGATGGGGAAGGGCATCTGGAGACTGCGGGGTTGAGCTCCTAACATCATTCGGACGGGGAAAGACGGATCTTACAAGGAGGCGGGGTCGAGAAAAGTAGTAGAAACTTCTTGATTGGTCTGGCACAATGAGGGGGGCGGGACTAAATGAGTGCGGGAGCTGGAAAAGGAGAGTGGAGAGTATGGTCACGCGAAATGGTGTTAGGCTGCTGAAAGGGGACAGGGCAAAGGTTACATGGACTGAGACCCAGTGAGAAGGGGCGGAGATGAGCGAGGCCTGACAACCTGAGAGCGCCTGGCTAGGAATACCGGTCGGGACGAGGTAAAGAATGGATGGGGCCGGGGCTTCACGCTTGGCCTGATTAGACGAGGCTCTACCGGGGTAATTAGTGTCAGGACGGATGGGACGAGACTAAGGAAGGTGGGTGGGGTCTACGAATGGTAGAAAACGTCTTGAATGGGCTGTGGGATGGCAAGATTAAGGGAGGGTCGAGGCACTAAGGGGCTTGAAAGCAGTCAGGCTAGGCTGGGGCGGGGTAGGCCTAAGAGAGGGTAAAGAACGGGAGATGGGCTTGCTAAGGGACCCGTAAAGAGTACAAAGCTACCAGGCTGGACGGGACGGGAGGGAAGACCTGGAACGAGGAGTCTTGGGAACTAGAGAACCTGGGAGAGAGTCCTAAGAGTCAATGGGGACTTAGAAGCTGGGGCGAGACCTTCCAACTGGTGAGGGAAAGGGGACTAGGTCTAGATAACGGCCGACTGCAGACAGAAGATTCAAAGGATGGATGAAGACTGATGAAGAAGGAGCCCTATGAAAGGAAGAGGGGAGAAACCAAAGTGCTTCCGGAAGCACAGCCTTAGGCTGAGGTAGTGGGCGGGGCCGATGGAAAACAGGGCGGGGTAAGGTGACAGACTCCCGGTGGCAGATAGGGGAAGTGGAGAGTGGGGCGGGGCTAGTTGAGGGGCGGGGCCAGAGTTAGGCTCACTGCCCAGGAGCGGACGCGGCCCCGCCCCCTAGGCTGGCCTAGCGGCTGGGTAGCAGGGCGCAGGCGCAAGGGTTGGGGCGGGGCCAGCGGCTGCGGCTGGGGCTGCGGCGGGAGGAGGTAGTGCCTGTGGGAGCGGAGGGGGCGGGTCAGGGCTGCGGGCTTTGTCTCGCTGCTCGGTCCCTGGCCCGCCGCCTCCCTCTGCAGGGCGGTGTGTGGTTCGTATTGCCTCCCCACCCACCCTTGCTCCCGTTTCTGCGTCTCTTTTTATTACCTTTCTCTGAGAATTTGTCCTCCCATCTCTGCCCTCACCCCTCTGAGACCCTGGCCTCTCTTTTCTAAGTCTTTCTTTCTCTGGGTCACTGTCCCATTGTTCTCTGAATCTGTTTCCCTTCTTGAGTCTTTGCCTCCCTTCTAAGCCTCAGTAGCCGCTCCCACCACCGTGTCTCGATACTGCCACCCCCAGTCTCTTTCTCTTGGTCTTTGTACCTTCTCCTCAGGGATTTGCCTTCCTCTCTGGCCCTCTGGCCCCCTCTCCCTAGGTCTCTGTCCCACACTGCCCGCCTCCCTGGCTTTGTTCTCCCACTCTCTGGATCTCTGCTCATTCATCTGGGTCTTTCACCCTCGCTCTTGTTATATGACCACCCTCCCTGTATCTTTTCCCCCTTTTCTGTCTCTCTGCCCTGCCCCCCACTGCCTTTTTTCTTTCTGCGCTTTTTCTGTTGGTCCCCTCCACGGGTCCCTATCCCTCCCCGTCTGAGTCTCTGCCTCCCTCTCTCTGGGTCTCTGCTAGCACTTCTTTGGGACTCTGTCCCGCTGTCCTTCAGTTTCTGCCCGTCTCTGGATGGATCTCTGCCCCTTTCTCTCAGGCTCTACCCTCCCCCTGCCCCCATTATCCCTTCTAACCCCCATCCTGGCCAGGGCTCCAGGCTGCGTCACTGCAGAGCTGTCCTGCAGACCAGACAGGTAGTTTCCGTCACCCCTCAGACTCGGGGCTCCCCAGTGTCCCTGATCCAGGATCCTCCAGTAGTCCTCAAGCCCCCGACAGGACCCAGGAGGACAGAGAAAAGACATCGGGGCTTCCGACTCCTCTGTCCCGAATTTTGGTGTATCCCCAGGCAAAAGCAGTGAATCCTGAGGTGAGGGCTTGGGTTGAATGAAGTTCTGGGCAAGTCAGGGGTGGGGGGTGGGGGCGAAGGCAGGAGTAGGGATTGGGTAGACACTAGGAGTGAGTAGTAGGGGCCAAGGTAAGGACCTTAGTCAGCCATCCAGGATTATCCTCACCATCTGCCCTCGACCCCCACAACTCTACTTTCCTGCTTTTGACAGCAGCCAGGCACGGGATCAAGTTACCAAATCAGCGTTTTTGCAAAGGTGGGGTGTGGGAGAAAGTGCCGGCTGGGTGGGGGTGGGGGGCTGGATAGCGGAGAGTATGGAGTGAGACCCTGGATTAGGGACCATGGGAGGCGGAAGGAGGTGGCAGCAAGGAGCAATAGGATAGTCCAGACTCCATCAGACCCTGGGAAACTGGATGCCATCACTCCTTTATGGCGTCCCCAGGCCCCACCAGGATATGTGGAGGACTTGTGAGCCTGGGTTCTCCACCCGTGCAGGGGCGGGTGGAGGGGGGCTTCTGGAGGCAAAATGAAGGCTCTGGTTATGGGACACCCAGCCCCGCAGACAGACCAAGGCAAGTGGACTCGATTTTTAGCGACTGCTACCAGGAACGGGGAGGCCAATGTCCATGTCTTTAGATCATTTGTTCATCCCTCCTCCTTCCCAATCTATCCTTTCCCAGGTCCTCAAGGCACAACATTCTTGAAAGCTCCTAACTGCCACCTGTCATCCTCAGCGCCCCCTCCCTAAGTCTCACTCCCCCATTCTCCAAGGCCCTGGAATTTGGAGTCTCTCCCTTCTTGAATTCTAGCATCTTGTTCCTCCGCCCCATATCTATCAGTTCCAAATCCAGGAAAGAGGTCTCCCCAACACTGAAGCTGAAAATGTGGGGACTTTACCCATGATGTTGGTCCCCCGAGATCCTCCAAACCCCTTGGCCTGTTATTGAGGGGGAATCTCTCCACTGTAATCTTTGAGTCCCCGTCTCCCCAGTCCCCCGCCTCCACTACAGGGATTTGGACTGTCTTTCCGCCCCGGTTCCCTGAGCCTTCTACGCTCCCCTGTACTCACCCCTAGTCGAAGCGGGGCGGGGATGGGGGAATCCCGGGCTGGCGATGGGGGGAGGGGTAACCCAGCTCTGGGCAGCAAAAGGCTGTGGAGGGGTGAGTGACATCATCGCCGGAGGAGAGGCGGCACAGTTCCCCCCAACTCGGGGGCTTCAAGCCCCGCCTTTATGGCCGACCCAGGGGTCCCGGAACCCAGGAGAATGGAGGAACAGGAGATGAAGTCTGCGGGAATGATATCACCTCCCCTTAGAACGAGAGTCGGAAAACCCTTTACGATTTCAGCCAACAGCCATTGCCACCTGTCGCTGCCGCCGCGACCTATCGCCTCCCACCTTGTTGTGTCTGCGCCCGCCCCCGGCAGGCCGTGAACACGGCCTGGACTACGACGGCCGTGATGCTCCGCGGGCCGGGTGCCTTTGACAACAGGCAGTGTAGGCGTGGGGCTTTATGGGATTCGTAGTATAGGACACCCACACCTGTGTGAGCCCTTAAGGAGCGATACCATCGTCCTTTCCTTAATTACAGGGATCCGGACACTAGTTTTTTCTCTCCAAAAATTATCCGCGTAAAAATAAAAAGCTATCCAAGTAGGTTTAATGGAAACAGCGAGTTTTTACTGAGTAGCGGGGCCTCGGCTATCATCCGGTGCGCAGGCGTCTAACCGGGGCTTCCAACAGAACTGCGCCTGCGCGAACCCACCCCTTCGCTGTCAGGCACCCAGAGAACGAGCGCGCGCCAGCCCTACTCGAGCACCTTCTTTCCTGTTTCCGCGGTCGAAGACCGCCACATAGCTTCGCAAGAAGACATCGCCGAGGATCCAGAAGGGCCCTGCAGGCGGAGGCACGTCCAAAGCGCCGAAGCCAGACAAGCAGACACGGACGCCACCCAGAGTAATCTGCAAGGTGACAAGCGGGGCCACTGGGTGTCACGCCCACCGAGCTCGCTTCTTCCCTGGAGCCAAAGCTTCGCCCTGCCCACTACCCCGGGCACAACAATTGTTTCTGTGGCCTCTATTTTGTCCATACGAGTCCGAGTTCTCACTCGCATCTCCACCCTCTCATGCCACTTACCACGTCGCTCTGACGTCTTCGTGAGAGGTACCTACCTGGATGACGTAGTCCTGGGCCGTGAGGTTAAACCAGACACCCCCGAGGTTAAAGGAGATTGGAGGGAGCGTTGAGATTTTCGAGCACTGGATCATATGCTGAGGAAGAAGACGAATGAGCGGAGATGAGGGATTCCCGCTCTGCTCAAATGCTTTCCGCGGCTCCCCAGTGCCACACCTACTGGGCAGCTGATGTTCAGAGTCTTGTGTGTCGGGCCCTGCTACCTTCTCTAGCCTTCACATCTGGCCTTTCACCCTGTATAATTGTCAGCACTTCCCTTTGGCTCCTATTGGATTAAACCTTTTCTTCTAATTGTCGATAAAAAACTGGGCTCGTTTGGGACCCCCCAAGTGTATTTAATTTGTCTTACACGGTGTCTAAAATGTTTTTAAAATCTATTACCAACTGTATGCCAAGGCAGTATACTTTGTAAACTGTGGGTCTGCTACTGTGCAACCTTATACAAATTACTTAACCTCTCTCTGCC
Source organism: Trachops cirrhosus (assembly GCA_028533065.1). Lineage (NCBI taxonomy): Eukaryota > Metazoa > Chordata > Mammalia > Chiroptera > Phyllostomidae > Trachops > Trachops cirrhosus. The sequence continues at coordinate 42,821,071 of CM052550.1, forward strand.
TCAGTTTCCTATCTATAAAGGTAGATGATAATACCTCATAGGGATGTTATGTGAGAAAGAAATGAGCTAGCTTGGGAAAAGGGCTGACGCATAGTAAGTGCTATTATTATTTACAAGCCAGGGACTTTCAAATAACGTTTTCAGGTTTCTCCAACAAACCAGATCTGGCTTTCCTCACATACTTGGCTGGAGCTGAGGAGCTGACAGCTACCTTTTTAGATTGATGGGGTGTGTACTCTCTGGTTCACCTCAATTCCCACCACTCCCAAGGTCCTAGCAATACAGTATTAGGCTATTATTAATGACCCAAGAAGTCTTGTCTTCCTGAACAGCCACTAGTCATAGCTTCGTTGGGAAGGCCAGGAGTGGGGAGAACAAGGCTGCATGAGAGACTATAGAACACTCAGGACAGGGAAGGTGATAGCAGCAGCCACAGGGAGGCATCAGAGCACTGTCGTGAGCACCTTAAATGGATTAAGGGTGCAACCCTCGCAACACACCTAAGAGGTGAGTTTCAGGACCCTGTATTAGGGGTTAGGAAACAGGCCCAGGAACGTGAAAGGACTTGTCCAGGATAGCCAGCCAGGAAATGGCTGAGCTGGATTCCAACCAGGGCAACCCCCGGCCATGACCACTCTGATCTACCTAGTTCCTTTGGCTCATGAAAGGCCTACATACGTCTAGGGCACTTCGCTTAGAACCTCAGGAACTGAGTTTACTCCACTGTATTAGAGGCACCAAAGAGCACAGTGATGGAGTCAGATATTCAGACCTGGAAGGACCCTGCGTCATCATCTCCTCACGTACACTGAGTCACTCGGTGTAGACACTTGGGAGGTGTCCTTGCTTCCTCCCACTTCCCCCAGCCACTCACAAGGTCCAGTGCCATCTGTCCTAGAATTCCTCCTGGCCACCTGATTCCCACTCTCCAGCCCCAGCACCCTGCCCAGGTTCTGCCATTAAACCCCATCAGCCTCCCCAGCCTCCCACCACCGGAAGCTGAGTCCTCACCTCCCCCCTCAACAGGGGAAATCCCCCGATGGCTTTATGCAGGGCCCGGATCTCCTCCCAGGGTCCCGTGATGAGAGATGTGCCTGTGTCCAGAATGGCAGCACAGCCCTGGGCACAAAGAGTCAGCCCTGTGCCCACCTTCACACTGTGATTTTGAAGGGAGCCGTCATTAGAGCCAGTGTCCTAGGGGTCCCCGTCCCCCCACCTCTCCTCCCTCAGACCCAGGTGTCCAGGCCCCCAGCACCCCCCTCAGACCTGGAGGTCCAGGCCCCCAACCCCTCCTCCCTCAGACCCAGGAGTCCAAGCCCCCAGTGCCCTTCCTGCTGGGACACTGGAGATGAGTCTCCAGCCCACTCATGCCGACCTAGGAGGCCAGGTCCCTCACCGCTCCATGTGGATCTGCCAATAGGCAGGGACTGTGATTGGCACGTAGGTGAGGGGTGGGATGTAGTGTGCTGGGTCTGAGCCCCCCAGAACCAGCTCTCCTCCGTCAACCACTGCAGGGTCCCTGCAGAGACAGAGTGCTGTCAGTGTCACCAGAGTTGGCCCTGCCAGCCCCAGGAGTGGACAAGGGTCGGTTTCTGGGTTCTAGATGGGGTAGTGAGATGCAGGCAGGGCCTAGGTGTTGGCACTGGAAGCAAAGAAAGAAGTGCGAAGAAATGCAGCTTTTCTTGACGGAGATTAGGGTCTTATGGCCTTGGAGGCTTTCTTGAGTGGGTGTGGGACTTCCTCATTTGGTTGTGGAAGGTAGGACTTTGGGGGTAGATTTTAAAAGAGCTCAGTTGAGCCAAAACTGATGAGTAGGCCAGGGAGCAAGATCTCAAATGTTCCTTTTGGAGGGAAATGGAGGTGAGCATTGGGGTCTCTGACTTGGCTCCTGAAGGTGTGACTGCACGGGAGTGGGGTGGCTTCCTAGTGGGTGGGGAGACTGAATTGCACATGTTAGAATTCAAAGGCCACAGGATTCCTGGCTGGGCTGAGAAAGGTGGGAGTAGGGGGCGGGACTTCCTGCAGGTGTGGGAGGGCAGGACCTACTAGAGGTGGGTGGGACTTCCTGCACAGGCTGGCAGTCAGAATAAGTGAAAGGGCACAGGATTTTCTACCTGTGAGGGGTGGGCCTCCAGGAGGGAAGGTGGAGACTTCCTGGGGGAGGGGGAGATTTTCTGAGCCTAAAGCTGAGCTTCCTAAAAGGCGAGTGGATCTTGGATGAAAATGAGCAAATCCTGATTTCTGCTGTGTTTTCTCAGATGGAATTTGGGCTTCATGGTGAAGAGGGATTCTTAACGACTGTTTGATTGGGTACAGCACGGAATTCCCTGGTTTCAGTTGGAAACAGTTTTTAAACTGATGGTGAGCTTCTTTGGCGTGTCTGAGGGTGCTGCTTAGTGAGTGGGCCTTATAAACAGGGTTCAGGTGTGTTCCTCGTATTGGGTAGGTGAACTTCCCGTGCTGGGGGATGGTTTCCCAAATAGAGGGGAGCTCAGTGACTTCCTGAATGGAAGGTGGGACTTCCTGAAGGCTGGCAGAGCTTCCTCCTGGGGTCAGGGCTCACAGGAAGGTAGACCCTCCCCCACTACCTGTTGAGGTAGAAGGAGAAGACAGGCTTATCCAGGACGCCTTGGTCTACCAGGGAATCCAGTGGGGGCTGAACTCCATCCACAGCCAGAATGGGGAAGCCGAGGCCCAGTATCCCATCGAAGAGGGCAAAGGCGAAGACCAGGCTGGGCTCCCACAAAGCCTCCCCGAAAATCACTGATGCTCCCGTGGTTCCCCCAATCTAGGAAAGATTCAAATGGAGTCAGTTACTTCTGGAGGGACACTTCCTACATATCCCTGAGAGGTCTCCAGCTGAGGACATCTGGAAAAAACTCCAGCTGCGTAGAAAGTGTCACCTCTCCACTTAGGGACGCGGCCCCTTTACCCAGGAAACCCGCCTCCATGCTTGGGAAACCCTCCCTATCCACTGGCCCAGGATGCTCCCCCTCCTCAAGCCCCTTCCTAATAAGCCAGATCACTTTAGACATTGGGGTTCTCCCAGGGGTTAGCCTTCCTGGGGTCACAGGTCACCCACAGTCAGCTTGTCCTCACTCAGGACGCCGCTGAGCCACCCCGTTCCGTACTGAATGGCGAATTTAGTTCCATTGGGCTTGAAGGAGCTGGAGGCGTTGGAGTTGAAGCGATTGTGGAACCCTAGGTCAGAAGGTCAGGGAGCTGTCACTGGGGGAGCAGAGTGTCCCTTGGGCACCTCAGAATCCCTTGGGAAGCTAAGGCCTAGCCCCCCTTCTCCCTTCAACCCCACTCAGCCTCACTGTTCCCCACGAAAGCTCACAGCAGGGCAGGCTGAAGAAGTGGCATCTCTTGGATGGGACCCAGAGATTGGAGGAGCCAGTGTCAAAGACCACAGAGAAGTTTTGTGGGGGCGTCCCCAGCCCAATTGTCCCATAGTACTGGGTCTGAGAGCAAAAAGAGAAAAAAGGAGAGATGGTGAAGGAAGAACTTAACTCGAGGGCAGGAGGGCGGGGGCTGTGGGGGGCTGTGACTCACATTCATGAAATTGGAGAGAGACACAAAGGTGGAGTTGCCCCCAGGGGGTGGGGCCCCCAGCCCGAGGGCCTCTTGTGGGTTTCCCCATCCCCTCAGTGGGTTCAGGGGCCCGCTTCCCGTGTAGACTCGGCGAAGAGGGATCCTGTGGAGAGGAGAATACTGAAGTTACCTTCCTCTGGAAGGTATTTCAACTCCTTACCTGTTAAGGAGCAGTTACATTTAAACAGTCCTAAAATTACATTTGACCCTTTGAAGGCAACCTCAAGGCTGATGTGGCCCCTGGTGACAATGAGTTTGACACCCCTGTACTACGCCCTCTACCAGTCTTTCCCAAATAGAATAAAATGACCAAGCAAACATCCTCGTGGCCCTACACACAGTGCCAGTCATTCCCAGAAACCTAAAATCACGACCTTCCAGGTAACCCCCCAAACACCTACCAGGCCACTGTGACAGAGCTCCCCAAGACTCCACAAGCGCAAACCCACCGAGACAGACCTCCCCCGAAACCTCTCCGGAAGTGACCGTCCAAACATCCCAGGGAATCGGCGCTCACAAACTTTTCCGAAGACCCTAACATAAAACTAGCCTTTGCAAAAAGCTGTGGTTCATGAACTTGGAGACCATTTTCCCCATCATTGGGGGAAGAAACATAAGCACCAAAACCCAATTTCGCTCTTTAAACTAAAATACAGTCCGGATATATCAGAGACTTGATGTGAAATGTAAAACTGTTGGAGCGCAGGCAGGAAGTAACATGTTTCCATAACTCTGGGAAGAGGACGGCTTTTCTAAGCGTGATACTAAGGTCAGAAATGTTGGGAATATTGCTGACTGTAACTCTAAGATTGTAAACCTCTGGGCTCCCTCCCCTCAACACAGAACACTGTAAATAAAGGACAAAAAAAATCTAGGGGAAATAATTAGAAGCTGTATGTCAAAGAGTTCATATCTTACACACAAAGAGCTGCTACAGATAAGTAAGACAATCCAGTGTTGGGAGACAGTTTCTCCCATTTCTGCAGAGGCAGTGACCGCTTTTGTCCAGACTGGCTTGTCTAGATTTATCCAGTTATTTATTTTTAGAGAGGGGAAGGGAGGGAGAAAGGGGGAGAGAAACAGCAATGTGTGGTTGCCTCTCACGCGCCCCCTACTGGGGACCTGGCCCACAACCCAGGCATGTGCCCTGACTGGGAATCGAACCTGTGGTCTTTTGGTTCACCGGTCGGCACTCAATCCACTAAGCTACACCAGCCGGGGTGGAATGGCGACTTTTTTGTAAAGGCTTTCCAGGCTGGCTGTCTCTGTTGCTGCCCCTCAATTCTGTCAGTGGAGCAAGAAAGCAGCCATAGACAACATGTCTGCAAATTGCAAAAACAGGTGACAGGCTGGCCCTGGCCAGGTAGTTCAGTGGGTTAGAGTGTCGTCCCAGTACGCCAAGGTTGCAGGTTTGATTCCTGGTCAAGGCACATGCAAGAAGCAACCAATGAGTGCATAAATAAGTAGAAAAACAAATCAATGTTTTTGTCTCTTTCATTTCCTCTGTCTAAATTGAAATAAATTAAAATAGCCCCTGGCTGGTGGGGTTCAGTGGATTGAGTGCCAGCCTGCAAACCGAAATGACGCTGGTTCGACTCCTGGTCAGGCCACGTGCCTGGGCTGTGGACCAGTTCCCCAGTTGGGGATGTGGGAGAGGCAACCAACTGATCCATGTTTCTCTCACACATCACTGATGTTTCTCTCCCTCTCTTCCCCTCTCTCTAAAAATAAATACATAAACTCTTTAAAAGAAAAACAGAAAAACATGTGGCAGGCTGGATTTGGCCCTTGAGCCGAGTGTTTGCGCTGAGCTGAACTTCTGATGGGTAGATGTGAGGCCTGAGAATTTGGGTGTCTTTTTTTTTTTAAGATTTTATTTATTTTTAGAGAGAGGGGAGGGAGGGAGAAAGAGAGGGTGAGAAACATCAATGTGTGAAACATCGACTGGTTGATTGCTTCTTGCACGCTCCCAACTGGGGACCTGGCCTGCAACACAGGCATGTGCCCTGACTGGGAATCGAACCTGTGACCTTTAGTAGGTCCATGCTCAATCCACTGAGCCACAGCAGCCAGAGCTAATTTACATTGCTAAGGAGTTCCCAGGTCCTGCATTGCATTGCTGTTAGTCCCGGGACTACGCTGGTTACAGACCTGGGAAATGAAGGCCGCGGTATTTTAGGTAACACGAGCGGGTCAGCAGACCTCATGTGCAGTGATATTTTTTACCTGTCTGTCGTCACTCCTTGGTGCCCTGACTCCCACTCACGGCTTTGCCCTCTCCCCTCGTCACTTGGTTGTTGAGAGGCTCAGGAATGTGAAGTGGGGACAACGTTTCCTGGAAGGCGGTGCCCCTCCCCCCATCTAGAGTTTCAGCCCAGCGGGAGAGGAGAGGAAGGGAGAGATTGGGGGAGGACCCGGCCAGATGAGGGGAGGGTCGTTGGGGCCCATCCTCCACACTGGACTTAACTGAGACCTAAACAGTGTGGAAGCTGCAGATCTGGGAGCCTCAGTTTATATGCCACAGACCTGGGTCTCCGAGATCTGTCGGTGTGTCACATTCTGGAGACCCCAGTACCAGCTCCTCAGGGCTCAGACGGGGACCTGCAGGGTCCTCCCCATCATAAACAGAGAGGAGGGAGACTGATCTGCAAATCAAGGGTCTCTGGGCTGGAGAATCTTGGACTAAAAGGGCAGGGGTCTTAGGAGAGAGCAGGGGGGAGCCCTCAGGGCTGAGAACCCAGTTTGGGGTCCCTGAAGCCAAGAGATAGCAGCCATGGGTCCTGGGGCGCCAGGGCGGACAGTGCAGGAGCTGGGAGCCCCAGACTTGAAGGACAAGAAGGGGACAGTGGGTCCCAGGTTAGGGGGGTGGGGGGTCCCCAGTACCGGATCAGCGTGGCCCCGGCGGGCTGCAAGGTCAGCAGCGGCGGCAGCAGCAGCAGCAACGGTAGCAGAGACATCTCTGGGGCCCCGGGTGTAGGCCCAGGCGTCCGGCAGCTCGTTTTCTATCGCCCACCCCCACCCCCGCTCCAAGGCTCCGCCCTATTCACCGCCTACCTCGGAGTTTCAAAGATGACCGCAACCTGAACTCTCTTGGTGGGTGACCGGGGGAAAGCGGGTGATATTTTTGAGAGGCTACGCAGAGTATTTTTGGAGGGTTGCAGAAGTATTACCCTGTGTCCCTGTCGCGCTTCACTCTCAGCCTCGGTGGTGGTGATGGTGTGGGGGTCTCCTGCGCCCCAAGCCCCATCTTTTAGCTGGTATCGCTTTTACGTATAACTTCCACTTCCTTTTTTTTAGACTCATGAACCACAAGGGTTTCTTGAGTAAGCGAAGGGATGGATGGTTGGCGGGTGGGTGCAAGGGCTGGGGGTAGGGAGAGAGGGCCAGACTAGACACCCTCCTTCCCGCATTAAGCGGCACCTGGAGCGTGTCAGGCCCCCGACTCTGTGTTTTATTGGGAAAATGCTGCAACACAAATACAAATCGCCCATAGGCCCCGCCCCTTCACCACCGAAAAGTAACAGCCCTGGCGGGGTAGCGCAGTTGGTTGTAGAGTGTCCTGTCCATGTGCCGAGGTTGCAAGTTCGATTCCTCGTCGGGGCACATACAAAAAGCGATGATGAATGCATAAGTAAGTGGAACAGCAAATCGATATATCTCTCTCTTCCTCTCCTTTCTGTAAAATCAGTAAATAAAAATTAAAAATAAAGAAAAAGTATAAAAATCATTTGCAATGACTGCCTGTTTCCAGGCCTGTCCCTCTTTTTTCCCTGAGGAAACTTCTCAAAAATTGACGAGTATCAGAAAACCTGGTTAAAAGGCAGATTATTGGACATAACCTCAGAGACTCTGATTCCAAAGGCCTGAGATCCAGCCCAAGAATCTGCATTTTTCAACAAGCCCACTGATCATGAGGCCAAAAGCATTTGTGAGAAAATCCATTTGATCTTTGGTTTTTCAACTTAGATTTACGTATCAGTATCAGCAGACACTTTTATTTAAGTAAAGAGAAGACATTGGCCCTGGCCAGTATAACTCAGTGGACTGAGCGCCGGCTTGTGAACCAAAGGGTCACTGGTTTGATTCCCAGTCAGGGCACATGCCTGGGTTGCAGGCCAGGTCCCCAGTAGGGTGCGCACCAGAGGCAACCACACACTGATGTTTCTCTCCCCCTTTTTCTCCCTACCTTCCCCTCTCTCTAAAAATAAATAAATAAGTAAAATCTTTTTAAAAATTTCATCGAGCTATACATTTAAGATTTCACATTTTACTTTAGATAAGTTTTACCATACAAAAAAATTAAATAAATATAGAAATGACTGCCAAAAAAAACTATCAAGTGCTTACATTATTACAACTCTGTAAATGTTATTCCCATTTACATGAATTGGAAAGGCCTAGACAATAGCAGACTTGGGAGGATGTACTGGTCAGCTAGTGCTACATAACAAATCACCCCAAATCCGAGGACTGTAAGACGGAAATAATCATTTATTATCTTCTGTGAGCTCTCTGAGTTAGACATTTGAAAGCAGCTTGGCCACGGGGTTGCAGAGAGATGTCCTGAGATTGTCATCATCTGAAGGTGTCGCTAAGCCTGAAGGGTCTACTTTCGATATGACTGGGGCCCAACTCTTGAATGTGGGTTTTTGTTCAGGATGATGTAGCAAGAAAGTCCCTTAGGTGGACCCGGGAAGAAATAGATATTCAAGGATGGAGTTCCAAGGCAGGGGTGGGGGAGTCCCAGGCAGAGGGGTGGGGCTGAGATCCCCAAGTTTCGGGAAGCTTTCTCAGCACTACCATGAAGAGGGCTGGGCATTCAGGAGAACCCTCAAGGAGCAGAGGCCCAAGGGTTGTACAAACAATGGTGCAAGAGAGAGAGGAAATATCGCAAATGGAAAGTTTTGAGTAGGGAGAGGAGAAGGGAGTCAGGGCCTGAGTGGAGGCTTGGCCTCTTATGGCCTGTCCAGTCGTGGCCTTGGGAGGGTCAACAGTGTGGGTCCCTCTGCACAGGGCCCAGGAGTGTCCCTGGGGTAAGCACAGACAAGTTTCCTTCTGATAGCTTCTATTTTTTTCAGCAAAAGAAGAAGTGAGAGCGAAAAGGGGAAGGGGTGCTAGAGGTTTAGACAGAGAAAGTGAAAAAAAAAGATTCTTTTTTAAAAATGTATTATTTTCATTTTTTCTGTGTTTTCTTTTTTCAATTTAATCTTTATTGTATATTTTCATTGTCATTTAGTCCCCTTAGACCTCCCCCCTCCAGCAATCACCATGCTGTTGTCCGTGTCCTTGAGTCCTTTTTCCTTTTTGCTCAGTCCCTCCACCCCCTAAGCTCCCCCCACTAGCTGTCATCCTGTTCTCCATCTATGAGCCTGTCTCTGTTTTGCTTGTTAGTTGAGTTTGTTCATGAGATTTCACATATAAAAAAATGATTCTTAAGAGTCCTAATCAGTGTGGCTCAGTTGTTTGGGTGTTGTCCCGCAAAGCGAGAGATCCCCAGTTCCATCCCCGGTTCCATTCCCGGGTCAGGGCATGTACCTGGGCTGTGGTTCGGTCCCAGGCGCATTCGAGAGGCAGCTGATTGATGTATTTCTCGCACATTGATGTTTCTCTCCCTCTCTTTTTCTCTCCCTTCCCCTCTCTCTAAAACTAAGTAAATAAATAAATAAAGTTTATTTTAAAAAATGATTTCCGACAGACTGGAGAAGAAAACCGTGGATTGGTTCTGAACGTCCAGTTGGTTTTTGCGGTCCCGCATCTGAAGCGAGCCCCCTCACAAGCCCAGCTGGGTGAGAAAGGGCACCGAGAAGGCTGAGCACTCATTTTCACCAGGGGTGGGGTTTTTCCCAGCCAGTAAGATCGAGGGAGAAAGAGCGAGGGAGTTAACAACATGTGCACAATGACAAGATTATCAGACAATGCAAGTTTCTAAAGAAGGAAGAGAGGACAGGAAAAGAGGTGAAGGAAACAGAAAAAAAATGGGCCGGATCAAAGGATAATCAAAGGATAAGCGGAACCAACCGCATTACAGAATTGAAAGGCCTGGCCTGGCTGGGTAACTGGGTAGGTTAGAGCGCCGTCCCCGAGGCCAAGTTTGTGGGTTCCACCCCCAGCCAGGGCGCATCCAAGGACCAACTAATGAATACGTAAATAAGTGGGACAACAAGTCCCTTTCTCTCTCCTTCCCTCTCTCTCCCCTCTCCCTCTCTCTCTCTCTCAATCCCTTCTTCGAGCTCTCTAAAATCAGTAAGTACATAAAATCTTAATTAAAACAAAAGAACTGAAAGGCCTTACATGATTTGGCCCCACTCCCTCTCCGATGTCAGCTCTTCGCTCTTGGCCTCGCTCACTCCGATCTGGCCCCGTTGGTGTCCTCCCTGTTCCTCAGACACGCCCGACACACTCCTGCCTCGGACCTCCACACAGGTTGCTCTGCCTAAATGCCCCCCACCCCAAATATTTCCATTCTCCTTTACCCTGATCTATTTTTTAAAAGATTTTATTTATGTACTTATTTTTTAGAGAGAGGGGAAGGAAGGGAGAAAGAGAGGGAGAGAAACATCCATCGGTTGCTCCTCCCACGCCCCCACCTGGGGACCTGGCCCACAACCCAGGCCTGTGCCCGGATGGAATTGAACCCGGGACCTTTAGGTTTTCGAGACGATGCCCAAAGCACTGAGCCACACTAGCCAGCGTTACCCTGGTCTGTTTTTGTTTCTTGTTTTTAAATCTATTTTTTCATAGACTCAAGGCTTCCTAACATTTTATTGACTCTACATTGGCATCAGTTGTAAGCCATGTGCAAGTTAGAATCAGTGAGAGTGTCTGTGCTGGCAATTTACTGCCCACCTTTACTGCCTGTTTCCCACTAGAATCTAATCGCCACAAAGGCAGAGTTCTCACTCGGTTTCATTTGCCCCTGTTCCCAGCCCCTCGGAGGGTGCCTGGCATCTAGTAAATGCTTGACAAACACTTTTAACAACCCACTTTGAGCACCGATGGGGATTTCCCCGACACAGCAGACACGGAGTCAGTTTCCCTAGCATAACCTTCACCACGCTTTCCCCTGGTCTGTCTCAACATTTGTGATACTCCCGTCTTTCTAAAAATTCGTTGATTTGAAAGAGAAACATTGATGTATGTTTATTTGTGTTCTACATATTTATTTATTTAAAAACATTTTCTACATTAAAACATTATTTATTTATTTTTAGAGAGAGGAGAAGGGAGGGAAAAAGAGAGGGAGAGAAACATCAATGTGTGGTTGCCTCTCGCGCGCTCCCCTACTGGGGACCTGGCCCACCTCCCCGGCAAGGGTCCTGACTGGGAATCAGACTGGCAACCCTTTGGGTCACAGCCCTCACTCAATCCACTGAACTACACCAGCCAGGGCTGTTCCACATATTTATGTATGCATTGACTGCTTCTTATATGTGTTCTGACCCGAGACCAAACCCGCAGCTTTGGCATATCACGCCGACGCTCTAATCAACTGAACTATCTGGCCAGGGCCAAATACTCCCATCTAGACCTTTCAGGATCCACCCACCCGGATTCTGCGTCCTCCAGTCCCAGCCTGCAAATTCCTAAATGGCCACATGATGGTGCTGTGGGCCTATTTTCCAGCCAAGACTCGCTTTTCCGGCACCGCACCCCTACCCCTCGTCTTTTTCCTTTTTTCTTTTGAGTCCTAGTTTCTAACTTATTCAAACTTTATGAACCATATTCCTAACAGCTAGCCATGTGAAGACTTGTGGTTATTCCCTGAGCAGTACAGGGAAAATATTTCTGATAGCTTATTTTACATGAATCCTGATAATAGTTACATTTGGTTTTTCATGTAAATTTCAACATAAATTCTCTGCAAACCTTTTAAAAATTAGTATATTGCTTGACTCTACATACCATTTTTATATTGGCAATGATGTTTGATGAGCTTTCTTGTAACCAAGAACCAATCTCAATTCAACGAAATTTCTTGCCATCTAACAAGTATTTTTCTTTCTCTCTTTTAAATATTTTATTAATTTTTTTAGAGACAAAGGATAGGAGGGAGAAAGAGATGGAGAGAAATATTGGTCAGTTGCCTCTGTACACACCTGGATGAGGAACCAAACCCGCATGTACCCTGACCGAGAATCTTGTGGGCTGGCGCTCAGCCCATTGAGCCACACCAGCCAGGCTACTAGATTTTTTTCAACCCACCCTTTTAATTAAGAGGGGATTTATTGTTCACATTTTATGGGGGGAGAACTAACATGCGTGCGTGCGTGCGTGTGTGTGTGCACGCGCGGCGGGGGGCGGTGAGACAGCCCTCCAGTACTCCGTGGAGATCTGAGGCTCCAGAAAACTCGGAGTCAGTCCAGATGCCTTGCTTTCCTCGAAGCTGCCTATTACTGTCGCTCCCCGTTCCATTGGCCAGAACTAATCACGTGGTCTCGCTTAGCTGCAAGGGACTCTGGGAAGCGTAGTCCACTTGTAGTCACCAAGGGCAAGGGACTTTTTTTTTTTTTTTTTTTGGTGAATGCTTAGCCAGTTTTGGACACGTCTGGCCCAGAGGACCTCGTGACGGAATCTCCATTCCTCAAGGATCTTATCACCTCCCCTCCTCCCCTCTTCACTAGGCGCTGGCCACCCTGACCTCCTTGTTGCTTTTTAAACATGCCAAAATGATTCATATCTAGTATTATTATAACATGACTAAGACTTGGCCACGGTTTTGGAAAAGTTGCACACCTACCACAATGCTGCCTGAGGCATGTTAGTTGATACAACACCCCTGTGTCACACTGCATTGTGGCTTTCAAAGTCACAGTCATTCCAGATTTTAAAGTAAGATCTGACAACCATATTTTCCCTCTCATGTACCTATGTTGAAGTGCCTATCACTTTATCACAAACTCCATCTATTTCTCCTTTGTATTGCAGTTGGTAAAGTAAAATTATGTTTTGTTGTGGGGGGCATGGTTAAGCTGTATTATCCCTGGATTTCAATTCAGAATAGTAAAAGCAGAATTACGTGTTACAAATTATTTGTGATAGAAAAGAGATAGAATTGGCTATCAGAGATGTGCAAATTAAAACCACAATGAAATATCACTTTGCACCTGCTAGCATGGCTATAATAAAAAATACAGATAATAACAAGTGTTGGTAAGGATGTAGAGAAGTTGAAATCCTCATGTACTGCTGGTGGGAATATAAAATGGTGCATACAGTCTGGCAATCCTCAAAAGTTTAAACACGGATGCCCTAGCTGGTGCAGTTCAGTGGATTGAGCACCAGGCTGCGAACCAATGGGTCACTGGTTCAGTTCCCAGTCAGGGCATATGCCTGGGTTTCTGGCCAGGTCCCCAGCAGGGGGCATGTGAGAGACAACCACACATCGATGTTTCTCTCTCTCTCTCTCCCTTCCCTCCCCTCTCTCTAAAAATAAATAAATAGAACCTTAAAAAAAAATAACTTGTCTCAACATTACACACCGAGAAAGCAGCAGAGACACCTGTTCAGCCATCCCCCAGTGCCCACCTCAGCCACTTTTTTAAATGGCAATATCCTCAGATGAGCGATCCCCCAGCTCTAAGGCCGTGTCACGATGGAACCAGTTGTGGATCTCTGGTTCGCCTCTCCGAGCTTTCTGTTCCTGTGTGCAAAATGGGAACAACCAGTCACAACCAAAACTTACTTTTTGAGTACCTATAAACATTTTCTCCCTTGTCCATCAGAAAAACAAAACAAAACAAAAACAAAAACAAACAGGAATCCAGTGCCATCTATCCTTTATTTCAGTTAGTTTGTGGTTAGGGGCAGAACCGAGACCCGGACCCAAGTGCTCAGACCCCGGATGCAGTCCTCTCCACTGCCAGTCCTCTCTCTGGCCAGCGACACACTTTCCACACGCACACGCAGTTGTTCTGAGGAGCAACCAGAAAACTCCTAGCACAATGCCTGGTGCCAAAGTCAATAAATTTAAAATAGTTGTTAACTTGAAACTGGAATGTATTCTAACCTACATCTTTCAAGATGTATTGGAGCACTTCTCTCCCTCTTTTTTTTTTTTTTCCCCCAAAGTCTAGGCAATGCGTTCTTTCTCAATGATTACTGGATGCATAAAATTCAAAATCAGGGCCTTATCCCAGTCCTGGATTTCTCAGGTTGAATTTGCTCAGCCACGGTCTATATCAGGTGGTCCTCTGAGGCCACTACAAAAAAAAAAAAAAAAGGGAAAAAAAGACCATGTCATAACGGTCTAAACAAGCTACAAAAATCACGGGTCATCATTCCCATTTTTGAAAAATGCATACATATGCGCAATATATTGGTTTAGCCAAAAAGTCGTTTTTTTTTCCTGTAAAGTAAAAGGCATACGTTTTCATTTTCACTGATAACTTTATTGATTTGGATACTTTGAGTATGTTAGCTGTCTCCCACGTGGTACAACCTTGATCTTTCTCAGTTAATGTCTCCATTTGATCTCCATCATCTTCACTGGTCTCCCCTGCCCTGGAGCATCCTTCAGTGAGAAACCTCCAGCACAAAACTCACAAACTGCTTTTGACACGTTTGATCAGTCACGGCACCTTCTCCACACATTGCACACATCTTTGTTTTTTTTTTTTTTTTTTGTGCTTCAGTTGTGTTTTTACCTTTCTTGAAATAATAAAACATAATATGCCAAAAATGTTGCGTATTTTCTGCTACACACAAATTCACCAATTATTTTGATGTTTTTTAAATGCACGTTGATATGACAGCTGTCATAATACAATTGAAGAAAATTGTATCGAATGAAGTTGAAGACAACTAAGAGCTACTATAGGTATCTCACAGAAAAAAAACCAAATGAACTCTTTTTTGCCAACCCAATAGATCTGATTATCAACTTTCATCTTTTTCCCGTTCAAATAGTTTTTTTTTTCTCTAAGCTATTAGATTTTTTTTTTTTGGTAGGGGAAGGCCACGCTATTTTCTTTAATTCTTCCTGCTACCAAGTTACTTTTGAAATGTTTTTATTCTGGGCTTAGATTTGTTAACTTATTTACAACCAATAAGAAGCGCGTCTCCAAAATCAGAAAACTTAACCAAGAACGGACAAACGTGCTTTAACTCCGCCCTGTGCGAAAAGGACCTATAGCTAGGGAGATTTATGCTTGCTGGGAGCCCAGAGAAGCACTCCGCGCCGGGCGGGAAGGTTTGGCACTGGCCACGTCGGACTGATCGGGTCCGGAACTCTCTTGCTCGCCTCCAGGGGAGCTAACTAGGAGGGTACACGACTGCCCTGCGGGGCAATCCATTTGGTGTGTCCAAGGTGGACCGGAAGTCCGTCACCCTGACTCCCCGCCCCTTTCCGGAAGTGATGCACAGTGGGGTTGCCGGAAGAAGTGGCGAAGTTACTTTTGAGAGGACCGGAGCGGCGGCGGTGTGCCGGGGAATACAGAGGAGGAGAACGAGAAGCAGAGCAAGGGGACGGAGGCCAGGTGCATCCGAGTGTGGGGTGATGCGGGAGGAACCCCAAGTCCGGGGCTTCCCGGAGTTCCCAGCGCTCTTCTGCTCAGCCCCTTCTCTCCTCCCTCCTTTCCATAGCTCGCGTCGCCCCCGGCTGTTTCCAGGGCAACGGGAGTAGGAGACCCCGCGAGAGACCGCCCACGAGACCCTCGCGCGCAGCCATGAGCCCCGCCCCCCACTGGTGTTCGGAGAGGGGCGGGATCTGGAGCGAGGTGTGGGGGCGGAGCTTGATGGGAGGAGATGGGGCGGGATCGAGGGGGGGAAGGGTGCAGATGGAGTGGGACAAAGTGGTCGGAAGGCGCCTAATGGGAGGAGTGAGGGTAGAACCTGGAAGGGACTGGGAGGGACCTAGGTGGAAAAGATAGGGGCGGAGCATAACAGGAGGAGGCGGGGACAGAATGAAAGATGGGTTTGTTTCCTTAGTAGCGATGGATGGAGTGGGAGTAGGTGGGGTGAAACTTAGTGAGAAGGAAAAAGTGAGTGCAGAGCAGGACTGAAGTAGAAGGGGCAGCACCTGGACAGATTAGGTGGGCGGAGTCTACTGAGTGGGAAATCTAGAGGAGGGCGTGGCTTGAAGCCAAGCAAAGGCTGTTTTAGAGCAGAAGGGGCGCGCCCTATTAAAATGGGAGGGGAGGCTTTGTAGACTGACAGGGCAGGGGTTGGGTTCTGTATACTGTAGGGAAAAATGTGGGAGCGAGCGATGAAAGAAAGGTGTTCCCCTCAAGATCTGGGACTGACCTAACCTGAATCTCCCTGGCCTAACAAGGCTCTCAGTCCCCCTGTATTTTGCAGGCTGCTCCGTGACCCCACCATGTCCACCCCTACTTCTAGTTCCCAGAATACCCCCTTGCCTGGTGAGTGACACCCCCCTTCCCAGCCCAGCCCACTGCCCCATCACACACTTGTCAGGAGAAACTCACTGTACCTCCCTCTCCCAGGAAATGACTCCCCTCAGCCCAGCGCCCCTTCTTCTAAACCCCTTGTAAAGGAGGAGCGTCCTGAGCCGTGGCCTGGGGGTCCGGACCCCGATGTCCCAGGCACTGATGGGGCCGGCTCAGCCTGCAGCGTGGGTGAGGCGGGGCCCAGAGACAGGGGCTGGGCATTGGTAGGGGAGGCTGGGGGAGGGATGTAGGAAAGGAGAAAGGTCAGAAATGAGGGTAGGAGACTCCGATTTCTTGTTGATTTTTTTTCTTCTGTTCCTCCTTAATACTACTCACTTTGATTCATTCTTGGGGTTGGCTGACATACACATCTTTCCCTGTAAATCACTGTTTCCCGGGGTCACTGTACTCCCGCTCTTGGCCTCCGATCTTTCGCGGGCCTTTCTGGCGGGAGTCTCTCTGTGTCTCGCTCATGGCTTCCCTCCACCCACCGCAGTCATCCCAGACCCAGCAGAGGAGCCAGAGCGCAAGCGCAAGAAAGGCCCCGCTCCGAAGATGCTGGGCCACGAGCTGTGCCGAGTGTGCGGGGACAAAGCCTCCGGCTTCCACTACAATGTGCTCAGCTGTGAAGGCTGCAAGGGCTTCTTCCGGCGCAGCGTGGTCCGAGGCGGGGCCGGGCGCTATGCCTGCCGGGGCGGTGGAACCTGCCAGATGGATGCCTTCATGCGACGCAAGTGCCAGCAGTGCCGGCTACGCAAGTGCAAGGAGGCCGGGATGAGGGAGCAGTGTGAGTGCTGGGGAGGGAGCCGCGCCAGCCTGGCTGCTGCCCAGCCCTGGGGCCTCTGCTGAGGCCTGCGTCTCCCCAACAGGCGTCCTCTCAGAAGAACAGATCCGGAAGAAGAAGATTCGGAAGCAGCAGCAGCAGCAGCAGCTGCCCGTAGGGCCAGGAGTCAGCAGCAGCTCAGCCTCTGGGCCTGGAGCCTCCCCTGGAGGGTCTGACGGGGGTGGCCAGGCCTCTGGGGAAGGCGAGGGTGTCCAGCTAACAGCTGCCCAGGAACTAATGATCCAGCAGTTGGTGGCGGCCCAGCTGCAGTGCAACAAACGCTCCTTCTCTGACCAGCCCAAAGTCACGGTACTGCCCCTCCTGCGTCCTTGAGGGGCGATGGGCCTGGTGTGGAAAGGGAGAGGCTCCAGAGGGCAGGGGCTTGGAGAGGAGGGCCTTTCAGGGTGCAGGCTTTGCCTCAAGGGGCCCCCATGGCCTTGGGTTCTTGGGAGGAGTCCTAAGAATAACTGTTCCTCACACCCCCCCACCCCGTGTCCCAGCCCTGGCCTCTGGGTGCAGACCCCCAGTCCCGAGATGCCCGCCAGCAGCGTTTCGCCCACTTCACGGAGCTGGCTATCATCTCGGTCCAGGAGATCGTGGACTTTGCCAAGCAGGTGCCTGGCTTCCTGCAGCTGGGCCGCGAGGACCAGATCGCCCTCCTGAAGGCGTCTACCATTGAGGTAACAGCCAGCCCTCCCGCCTTCAGCACAGCCCTTCCCTCCTGCCTGCAGGGAGCCCCAGAGATAAGCCCGAGGACGGATGCTAGAAACCTCCAGTCCTGGCCTTTGTGGGGAGGGTGTTCCATGGGGGAATGTCGAAGTACAAAACAAGATGATCGGAAGTTCCCATGGGCCAGAGAGAGAAAGGAAACTAGCTGAGGCTGAGGATAATTGAGGATTGGGCTGGAGGGACCCACTTCAGAACGTGCCAAAAAGGCTATTCAGAGAAGTTGACATTTGAACCAAAACAATGGTGACAAACAAGGACCTAGTACCTAGTGTGTGCTAGGCTTCAGTTCAAGTGTGGGGCATAGGTCAATGAATCAAACAACCAGAAATCCCTTCCCCTGTGCTTCCGAAACACCTGGGGACAGCGTCCTGAGGGGAAGGTGCTGTGCGTACTGAAACTGGGGGAGGGGGGAGCTTGGGGCGTCCAGTGGGCTGACTGCTGGCCACTGTGGCTGAGACAGCGAGGAAGTGAGGGGGACAGAGGGACCAGGGGGGATCCTGGCGGGATCGGCTCCCTCATTCGGGCCAGGAGCGGAGGGACCGCTGGTGAAAGGAGCCACAGGGAGTCCTCACGCCCCTGCCCTCAGATCATGCTGCTGGAGACTGCCAGACGCTACAACCACGAGACAGAGTGCATCACTTTCCTGAAGGACTTCACCTACAGCAAAGACGACTTCCACCGCGCAGGTGCGCCTGGGAGCAGGTTGGCCGAGGGCGGGAGGCACTGGGCTGCCCCACCCCTGTCTGCGCCTCCAGTTTCTTCCTCTGTGAAGCGGGGTGATGGTCGAGGCACCCTGGCAGTCAGGGAAGGGCAGGTGGATGGAGTGCCAACTCCGCCCAGCAGGGCACTGTGCAGCGCGAGGCAGAGGGGTCTCTGCTGTCACCTAAGGCCTCTCGGTGGGGATTAAGAAAAGACACTCCCTTCTTCCACAACCTGGTCTCATCTGGGGGAAGCTGGATCTCGGTCCACTGTGAAGTGTGTGACCGACCCAACTATGCAGGGCACCCCTAGTCCTTGCCCTTGACCAGCACTTCACTTGGGGGTGTGACCCAGGTGGTGGGCTTCTGGAAGAAGTGCAGGGAGCCAAGGCCGGAGGGGTGAGGGGTGAGAGGCATGGCTTAGGGAGAGGGAGGTGGGAAGAGCAGCGCCCACAGGAGCAGCAGAGGCCTCTGTCTCTCTGCCTCTGATCTGTCTCTCTCTCCCTGGGGCGCCTTTCTGCACTTCCCAGAGGTCCGCTAACTCCTTCCCTTTAACTCCTGGCCCTCCAACACCCAGGGCAGTCCCAATAACCCTTTCAGTATGAGCTTGTCAGGGGAGCATGGGAGCGGGAGAGGGGGTGTTTCTGGCTGGGGGGGGTGGGGGCAGCATGTACAGAGGCCCTGAGATGGGAAGGAGCTGGACAGATTTAAGGAACCACTAGGAAGCCCAGGCAGCTGGAGCACAGAGATAAAGCTGGAGTCCCACCACATCCCCCCATCCACTGCCACTGCCACAGGCCAGGCCTCAGTTGTCCCCCTAGAACATTGCAGGGGTCCCTCGCTGGTCTCCCACCTCTACCCCTGCCCGACATGCTTGTTCACATATCGATCAGAAGCATCCTATGAATGCCCTAGCCAGCTCACGTGCCTGTGCTCAGAACCCTCCATGGTTCCCATCTCCCCGGGAGAAAGGGTACCACGGACCCTCGCTCACCCTGCTCCAGCCACACTGGGATCTTCCATTTTTTTTCTTTTTAAAAAGATTTTATTTATGTATTTTTAGAGAAGGGAAGAAAGGGAGAAAAAGAGGGAAACATCAATGTGTGGTTGCTTCTTGAGCGCCCCCTACTGGGGACCTGGCCCACAACCCAGGCATGTGCCCTGACTGGGAATCCAACCTGCGACCCTTTGGTTCGTTGGCTGGTGCTCAGTCCACTGAACCACACCGGCCAGGGCTCTTCCCTCTTATTTGAAACCACCAAATATGGTCACGCCTCAGAGTTTTTGTACTTGCTGGTCCCTTGGCTCTGAAATAGGGTGACCTCATGGCCCAGAAGGCCAGCCAGGCTCAGGCAGAACAGCTGGTAGCACACCACTGTGACACGCAAATCATCGTTCCTCGCTCCCTCCCTTCCTTAAGTGCTCAGAGGTCACTTGACCTCGAGGCCTTCCTACAGCGCCACCCCCCAGTAACCACCTTGTCTGAGATGCTGACATGATTCTCAACATTGGAAGGTCCCCATTTCCCTTCCCTGTGCTCCCTGGACCTATAGTCTTCATCGCTGTCTCACAGTCTGCGTAGGTGATGGATTGGTCTGTTAACTTTTCCCTCACCCCAGACATAATTCCGCAGAGCCTGGGCTTTGTCTCCTAAGTGGCTGAACCTGGGGCCTGGCAGGTAGAGTTGCCCAGTGAAGTTTGAGGAGGGAATGAATGAGTCACTCTTGAGAATGAGTGTGGGTTTCAGCCTGAGAGCAGTGGTAGCTACCACAGGGGGTGACAGGATGTGACTTCAGCTTAGAAACCTGTCCTTTTCCTGAGGAGAGGTGCCGAGGGGCTGGGAAGAAGTGAAGGTGGGGATGGGGCAGAAAACACTGAAGAAGTGGTCGCTCTCCTTACCCCCTCACTCAGGCGAGATTCATGGCACATCCGCTCTGTGCCCATACACTTTTATCCAAGGCAGCGGGGACACAAAGGGGAGCAGAAGTGACAGGAGCACTAGGATGGCTGCCGTTTTCTTCACCCCGCCCGGCAGAGTCAGGGTCCCGGTGAGGGGCCGTTTCTGGGGGGCGAGTTATGAGGCGGGCCTCCCACCCTGCAGGCCTGCAGGTGGAGTTCATCAACCCCATCTTTGAGTTCTCCCGGGCCATGCGGCGGCTGGGCCTGGACGACGCGGAGTATGCCCTGCTCATCGCCATCAACATCTTCTCCGCCGACCGGCCCAACGTGCAGGAGCCCGGCCGCGTGGAGGCGCTGCAGCAGCCCTATGTGGAGGCGCTGCTCTCCTACACTCGCATCAAGAGGCCACAGGTAGCAGAGCTCACTCCTCCGGGCAGAAGAAACACAACCCTGCCGTCCGTGACCCCACGTGGGGTCAGCCCAGGGTCATTCATCCTTGCCTAAGCCTGGCTTGTCTGACCCTCAGCAGCACTCCGAGCTCTGGCTGATGTCCTCTGCACAGATCCTGTCCTCCGGGCCCCATGCCCTCACCAGGGAGCCAGGGGTGGGGTCCCCAGGTCCTCGCTAGTCACTGGCTCAGCCTGGGGAGGGAGGCCCTCCCAGTGGTCCTGGTGGGCCGACCAGAGCCTCACAGGGCAGGACCTGCCCAGCACCCACCAGTCTCCCGCCCCCCACAGGACCAGCTGCGCTTCCCTCGCATGCTGATGAAGCTCGTGAGCCTGCGAACGCTGAGCTCCGTGCACTCGGAGCAGGTCTTCGCCCTGCGGCTCCAGGACAAGAAGCTGCCACCTCTGCTGTCTGAGATCTGGGATGTCCATGAGTGAGGGGCCCGGCCACCCTCCCCCTCTGCCCTGCGCTCTCCAGTGAATGGACGTGGTCACCCCTTCCTCCTCCTGGGGTGGAGAGGAACGGGGCCCGGGGTCCCGCCTTGTGGCTTGGAGCACAGGCCCTGACCCTGCTAGCCCTTAGCCCTCAGGATAAGCCCTAGTCAGGGTCCAGGAAGCTTCGTCCCTGCCCACTGAGTCTTCCTGGGAGGTGTGCGTGGTCACAGGTCCTGACCTCTGACCTCTCTAAGCACTCCCAGCTGCCCTCCCTGCCCAGCTTACACCTGAAGCCCACTGCGCAATGCACCTTGAACAGAAGGAGGGGAGGGCCCATGGCTCTCTCCCACAGCCTGAGAGACCTCAGGCCCCCTCTCCCTCTGCTCCTTTTATTTAATAAAAACTAAAAAAACCACACACACACAAAAACAGGAAAATAAAATATGAATAGAAACCTGCTCTGAGCTAGAGTGAATCCGAGATGGACAGGAGATGGGCTGCCAGGGGCTTCATCTGCACTGGCCCCTGGGGCTGGTGGGTGGGACAGGGCGGGTGTTGAGGGGGTCCAGGAGAGCCCCCTGATGGTTCCAGGGTCACCTCCCAGTACAAGGCGAGTTGGAGCCAGCTAATGAAAGACGGAGAACTTAAATGATGAGGGGATTGGGGCACTCTGTCAAAAAATACTTGAAGCCACCTGTGGCCATACTGGGGACCCCGATGTCACCCAACAAGTGGGTATGGAGCATTTCCTATGTACTAAAGACAGCTTTAGGCACTGGAAACATCAGTGAGCAAGACAGAGTCCCTCCTCAGAGGTGGTTATGAGTCAGGGTTGACGGTCCTGGGGATATGGGAACAGCCGGAATTTAAGGGGCTAGGGGCTTTAACGGGGGCGGCAGGTGGTAGGGTGGGTGCCAGAGGAGAAAGGGAAGACTTCACAAAGATCGTGTCCTAGCTGAGACCTAAACCATGAGAACAAGGAACCTGGGCCCCCAAGTTGAAGGGCACATGTCGGCTCTGGAAGGTGAGAAGCCCGATTGAGTTCAGAATAAGGAGGGAGACCAGAGAGCTCCTAATTCCTCCTTCCGCTTTGCGAGGCCCTCGGAACATCGAAGGGAGTCGGATGGACGTCCTGGCCGAGGGTGAAGGGGGTTTGCTTGGAGAGATGGTCTGGGTACCAAAAAGTACCCAGGACGGGGTACTTTTTTTTATAGGACGGGGGAGAGGGGACGGCACAAATAGGAGTAGTTGTAAACGGTGAGCCGGGCGCCGCACAGGTGTGCCCGACCTGCGCTAAGTCTAGTTTACAGATGGGGAAACTGAGGCCGCAGGACAGGAGAACAGACCAGGGTGGGACCTGAGCGCGTTTAGCCCAACATCTGCGAAGAGGGCAGACATCAGGCTGCAAAGATGGGCCCTAAATTCAAGCGGTTCTCTGGAAGTGGCCTCGGGCAGCAGGCGGCGGGTGGGGGGTGGTTTGGAGTTTGCGGAGGCTGCGCGCGCAGCGCCGGAGGGCTAGTGGGTAGGGAGCTTGTCCCAGGACCGCTGCGCCGGCAACCTGCGCGCAGCCACCCGGCGTCCACAAGGAGGGGCGTAACTGCGCAGCACTAGTCAACAGGGGCGGGGTTTGTCCACGAGGGGACGAGGCCACAACCCAAAGTGGAAGGAGGGGGCGTGGCCTGCCCTCCTGTTGGAAGGATGGGGTGTGGCTCAGGGCCATGTTGGGCGTGGCCTCACCCTACTTGGGCAGGAGGGGCGTGGCCCACCTTGGCGCGCCGCGGCTCTGGGCCTGCGCGTGCGGGAGTCAGGGGTCACGGCGGCGTAGTCTGTGGCGGGAAGCGCTGTTTGAAGCGGGTGAGTAAAGGGAGAAGGAGAATTGCAAGGGACTCTGCCTGGCAGGGAAGGGGGTTTGAGAAGCCGCGCGCGTAGGCCTGAGAGAGGGTTGTTAGGGGTCGCTTGGTCGTGGCGGCGGGAGGGACCCCCTAGGCTCAGGGGCGCGCGGAATTGGGGCAGGGGGAGGGCGGAGGCGCGCGGGGATGTGACTGGGGTGGGGGTCCCTTGCCTGTTGCTGGGAGCCCATCGCTGGCCGCCCAGGCCCGTGGCGAGGTGAGGAACGTATTCTGGAGGGTCTTTAGGGCCACCGAATCCCGGTGGCGTTGGGGGACTGAATTTTACACGAGGCGGCATGGCGGCATTATTTACCAAATATTGAGTACTCTTCCAGGCACTGCCGTAGAAGTAGAGGCTACAGCACGAACTAGTCAGAGTAGGTTCCTGCCTCAGGCCAAAAGAGACAGTTGACAAGTGATAAGGAACAATGATAAAGCAGTACTTTAAGGCTTTGATACGTTATCCCAAGTGAAATACAGCAGAGTATCCCGCTTCTTTGGCTGGAGTGGTCAGGAATCTCCTCTCTGGGGAAGTGATGTGGGAGAGAGGTCAGCCATGTAAAGAACAACCCGGGCAGAGGAACAAGAAAGCGCAAAGGCCTTGAGGTAGGAAGGAGCTTGTGGTGTTTGCAGCTGGAGCAGAGAGAACAGGTGAGGGCGCGGAAGGGGTAGCTGGAGCGGAGGGAGCAGACGACGGTGGAGATGAGATGGGGAACCAGATGCTGTAGGGCCTTGTAAACCTAGCTGTGGGCTTTGGCTTTTATTCCGGCTTCAGTAGGGAGCCGTGGGAGTTTCTGAGCATCGGAGCAACATGACGTGCCCTGCGTTTTCAGAATCGCACCTGCTGAGTGAAGGTGGAAGTGGAGCAGGAACAAGAGTGGGAAGGAGGGGGACAGACCAGTGAGAAGGCAAGTGGGTGGCTCGTCCTGCAGTTCAGGTGGGAAGAATCTGTCAGGCTCAGGTTGCCTTTGGGCCAGCGGGATGGGTAGGGAAGAGGAGCCCAGGATGACAGGGGTGTGTGGTCTGAGCAACAGGCTGGATGGAGAAGGCTGAGGGAGAGCAGGTTTGGGGGTGCCTCTCTGTGGGTGAAGCTTAGATGGAGTGAGTGGGCGGGGTTTAGGGGATGGTATCAGAGTCCTAGCTTTGTAGCCCTGCCTACTCCGGGAACCTGTCGTTGCCTTGTCTCTCCCCTTCCGTCCTACACTTCCCCACGCAGGCCTCTCCTGTCCCTTAGAGAGGTTCCTTCCCCACTCAGGGCCTTTGCCACACCCTTCCCTCCTCGTGGATGCTCTTTCCCTCTCTCAGTCCTTCAGTCCGCAGCTCTGTGTCAGGCCTTCTGCGGGGCAAAAGGGAACCAGAATAATTCCATTCAGATGGAGGAAGGAGAGGAAGGAAATCTCCATTCGGAGTGCTCTCAGCTACACAGAGGCAGGGCTAGTCTCTGCAGGCCCAGAGAAGCTGGGGGCTCTGGGAAGACTCGCAGGGTTGGTGACACTGGAGAGCAGTCTAAAGTGACATGACTCAAAAGTGGCCTGTGTTCCAGCAACGTGAACGCAGCACTGTGCTGGGCACCCTAACTTAAGGGAGCCCCTGACCCTATTTTGGGGGGCGCTCCCAGTCTGAAGCCGTCCCGGCTGGGGGTGCACACGTGCAGTTACAGGAGCAGCACACGGCGCCATGGGAGCCCTGGGGGTGGGCGGAGGACCAGCCTAGAGATGTTGCGCCAGACCTGAGTCTCGAGGATGCACAGGAGGATGCACAGGAGTTAGGTGCCCGAGGAAAGGGAGCATTTCGTTCAGCAAACCCTTCCAGAGGCCCTGCCCTGGAGGGGTCCCTCTTTGGTGAGGGAGCCAGACAGAGGCCCCGGGTGGTCCGAGGCTGCAACAAGGGCAGCTGGAGTCAGGGAGGCCCAGTCTGTCTGCCCCGCCGGGCAGAGGGCAGGTCACCTGTGGATCTCCCCGATGCACCCGGAGGCCGGGTTCTGGGGTGCTGGTCAATGGCAGGCTCTAGGGCCAGCCTGCCCGGGGCTGACCCCTGGCCATGCCCCTGTGATCTGTCTGCACCACCTTGGGCAGGTAGCTTCCCGTCTCTGGGCCTCGGCTCCAGTAATTGTGTGTATCGGAGGGTCATTCGCAGCACCTACCTCGGAAGTTTTTGGGACAAGTCCATGCTTTCCCTCCTTCATTCTTTCAGAAGATGTTTATTGAGTATGTCTTCTGTCTCAGGCGCTCTCCTGGGTGCATGAGACATAGCAGGAAATAAAATCCAAACAATCCCTGCTCTCTCAGCTTCTTGTGGGGACAGACAATAAACAAGATAATGGCCCTGGCAGGTGTGGCTCAGCGGAGTGATTGAGTGCAGGCTTGCAAACTGAAAGGTCGCTAGTTCGATTCCCAGTCAGGGCACATCCCTGGGTTGTGGGCCAGGTCCCCAGCAGGGGGCGTGTGAGAGGCAACCAATTGCTATATCTCTTGCACATCAGTGTTTCTCTCCCTCGCTTTCTCCCTCCTGTCCCATCTCTCTAAAATAAATAAATAACATTAAAAATAAAAACAAGGTAATACGCTGTGGCTCTCAGGTTTGAGTGCAGAGTGCTGGACCCCACTCCCGAGGGCCGGATTCTGGGAGTCTGGGCAGGAGCCTGACAATTCGCATTCCAGCAAGCTCCCACCCAAAATTCAAGCCATGGGTCTGGGGACCACACTTCAAGAACGCCGAGAACTGATACAGTGCCCTGGACAGTGACGAGTGGCTTCAAGGAAAATAAAGCAGGGAAAGGTGTTGGAGGGTGTCAGGACGGGGCCGCAGGGCTGCGCTTTTAAACAGGCCTCATGGAGAAGGTGACATTTGAACAGAGGCCTGGAGGAGGGGTGAGAGGAAGCTGCAGGGCCATCTGGGAAAGAGCATTTGGCGGGGCAGAGGGGATAGCCTGTGCAAAGGTCCTGAGGCAGGGCCAAGCCTGGAGTGTTGAAGGAACAAGAGAGGAGGCAAGTGGCTGGAGCTGAGTGAGCAGTGGGGAGAGGGTGGAGGTGGTGCCCGAACGGGGGTGACTGTGCAGGGTCTGGTGGGCCACGATGCGGACTTGACTGTAACTCAGCGTGAGACGGGCCCCAGGGACTGGCCCTGAGCAGGGCAGGGACGGGCTGACCTGCCATGGATGCAGTAGATCCTTCTGACTGCTGTGTGGAGAGTGCCCAGAGCGGGCAGGGTGGGATGAGGGAGACCGGGGAGAGGCTCCTCATTCACCTGGAATTTCTCCAGCGGCCCTTCTGCCGGTGGCTTGGTAGGCTCTGGCCATACTTCAGTAAACTCATCTTCTAGCAGGGGGAGACAGACAAACAGCAGGATGCAAAATACAGAAGCAAATGGCCTGACAGAGCTGAGGGACCTGGAGGGAAGCCCAGCAGGGGGCTGGGAAGCTGTGGGACTTCTGTGCAGAGGCAGAGCTAATGGGATTTGCAGATAGAGCGAGCATGCAGTCTGAGGGGAAGAGAGAAGTTGGGGCGACTCCATGGTGGTTGGCCTGATGAGAGCTGCTGTTTATTGAATGGGGGGCGATCGGGAGCTGACTCTGCAGTCAGGATCCTGAAGAGACATCCTCATGGTGTGGGCAGCTGGGCCTGCTGTCAGCCTGGGGCCTGGGGGACGGGCTGGGCGGAGGCCCCAGACCCTAAGGCAGGAGTGATGGGCTCGGGGACGGCATGTACAGCCCTGAGGTTGGGTGAAATGGGATGAGAACACTGAGGGAGGGAGTGCGGCTCACGGAGAAACCAGCACCCAGAGAGAGCACCCTGCGTTGTGTTCCTGCCGCGGGCACTGGTCAGGGTGGGCTGCTGAAGGGGCGGGAAGGGGGAGAGCACAGCGTTTGCCGAGCTCCTGTCTGGTGGCAGGGCTCCTGAGGGGCACCCGGGCCGCCTCCTTCTAACGCTGCCTTGCCTGAGTGTGTCTTAAGGGCCGTGCCTGGGGCAGGGAACTGGCACAGGAACTTGATTTTGCTGCTGCTGACACCCTCCCTCCCCCCGCACCCACTTGGCCACAGCCCACTGACCCAGGGTGGCCAGCTGGCCCCCTTGTGCCCCACCCCTGCCAGGCCAGGCCTGGCCACTCCTCTGGATTCCTGTAAGCCCCTCAGCTTGCTATGCCCTACATTTTAAAAAAAGTATTTATTTACCCTGGCTGGTGTGGTTCAGTGGATTGAGTGCCAACCTGTGAACCAAAGGGTGGCTGGTTCAGGGCACATGCCCGGGTTGCGGGCTAGGTCCCCAGTAGGGGGCGCACAAGAGGCAACCGCACACTGATGTTTCTCTCCCTCTCTTTCTCCCTTCCCCTCTGTCTGAAATAAATAAATACAATCTTTCTTTAAAAACATTATTTATATTTTTTAGAGACAGGGGAAGAGAGGGGGAGATTTATCAGTGTGAGAGAGAAACATCAACTGATTGCCCGTTGTACGTGCCCCAACCAGGAACCAAACCCAGCCTAGTCACGTGCCCAGACCAGGAATCGAACCAGTGACCTTTTGATTTGTGGGACAACACTCAACCAACTGAGGCACACCCATCAGGGCTGCCCCACATTTTCTAAAACAGTTTTTTTTTTTTAATACAAAAGGTAACACCCTAAGTCCACTGTTCTGTACCTTGCTTTCGCTCTCTAACAATGTGCCTTTCAGAGCCCTCCGGGTCGGTACACACAGCACTTCCTCATCCCTTTGTCCAGCTGCATAGTACTCCATGGGGCGGCCTCGATATCGTTTATTTAAACAGCGCCCCAGGGGAGAACATTTAGGTGGTTTCCAACCTTTTGCCATCGCAAACAGTGCTGCAGGAAATACCCTGGTGAACACAGGTTTTTATCTTGCGACAGAGTACTTGCAGCATAAACCCCTGGATGTGGAATCGTGGCCTCCCCACTTTGGTTTCTAAACTGAGGTCTAACTTACGCAGAGTGACACGTATGGTCTCAGGTGTACCCCAGGGTGCCCAGTGTGTTCCTGTCACCCCAGAAACGCCCCTCACGCCCCCTCCCAGTCAGTCCCTCCCACCCCAGAAGCAGCCGTTAGCCTGATTTCTAGCACCAGAGATTAGTCCATCCTACAACTCTGTATGAATGTCAGCGTACAATAGACACCCTTTTTAAATGGAGGTGAAATGACCTTCTTTAAAGGGTATAGTCAGCCATGGCTGGTGTAGCTCAGTGGATTGAGCACGGGCTGCGAACCAAAGGGTCACCGGTTTGATTCCCAGTCAGGGCACAAACCTGGGTTGCGGGCCAAGTCCCCAGGGGGAGCCACGTGAGAGGCAACCTCCCTCATTGTTGTTTCTCTCTTTCTCCCTCCCTTCCTCTCTCTAAAAATAAATAAATAAAATATTTTTTAAAAAGTTAAAAAAAAATTTTTTAAATAGGGTACAGTCAGTGGCATTTAGCGCATTCACCAACTTGTGCAGCCACCACCTCTCTCTGGTTCCAGAGCATTTCCAGTACCCTGAAAGGAAACCCCTCACCCCGCTGCAGTCATGCCCCATTCCCCCAGCTTGTGCTCCGGTGTCTGGCTTCTTTCACACGTGTTTGAGGTGTGTCTGTCCTGTGTGTGTCTTGGTGGCTGCCTCCTGTCTGCTGCTGAGGAATGTGCCTTTGCGGATCAACATTTGCTGGGACACGTGTCCCAGTCAGCTCAGGGTTTTTCTGTGCTGCCAAGGTCTAGGCTAAGCTGCTATAACAAAGAAGCCCCAAAGCATAGTGACCCAGGCAAGACACAAATCTCTTTCTCCACATAACCATCCAAAGGCAGACAGGCAGGTGTGCAAGATGGGTGGGCAGCTCTGCTCCAGAAAGGTTGTCAAGGGCCCAGGTTCCTTCCATCTTGTTGGTCTGCATTCCCTGCAGCACTGGCCTCGTCCTAGTGGTCAAGGTTGGCTCCAGCCATCCCGAAGGGGGAAGAGGCAGGAGGTCAGGCTTCTGCTTCAGGCTGTCCCTGAAGGGGAACACCTTCCAGTCACTTTTGGTCCTTGAGCTAGAATCTGGTCATGTGACCATTGCCCAGCAGTGCATCCTGGGAAATGTAGTCTCAGGCTGGGCTGCCTGTGGCCCCGCCAAGGCGAGGGATCTGTTGCAAAAAGCACCAAAAGGAGGCTGGATCTGGGGGATGGTTATGGGATCCAGAGGTGTTTCCTTGAACTCAGACAGCTGAACTGTCCCTAATCCCCTTCTCCCTTTTGGCTGGGTCTCAGCCTGGTGCTGAGGCATGTACTGTTTTAAAACTTTTTCTGTTTTCATAATTTCAAATGTACAGGAAAGTCGAAAGAATAAAGAAAGTACAAAGAACAAGTGAAGCCAGATTCACCAGTTTTCACATTTTACTTTGTTACAATTTGCATGCACGCTTTAAAAAAATATTTTCAAAAATATTTCCATAATAGTTATTTACCTCTAAAAGACCTGAGGGAGTGTTACCTTAGAATATCCTCTTACCGAACCACAGCGAAGCTACCAACTCAAAGAGGCTTAACCCGAGTACAGTCCCAAGTCTAATCTACCAGAGGATGTGCACCTTTATATCAGTACATCTTGTCAAAACAGACCCCCCGAACAGCGTCTCGCAGGTCACTGTTACATTCAGCAACTGCGAGAACAGATGCAGGAGACTTTCAGGGTTTCAGAGATGTTACTTTATTGGCCAAATTTTCCTTTTTAACCTGCGCAGGGGGCAGACTCCCAAATGTGTCCAGAGACACAGTGCTC
>CM052550.1:42851207-42901774 GCA_028533065.1 Trachops cirrhosus
CGGTGGCTGGCCTGCAGGAGGCACTGCCCAGCGGCCTGCTGAATGACGGCCTGGGCTGATGGGCTAATGGGTAGGCGATGACATCGAGGACAGGGTTTGTAGGAAAGAGAGGGGCGTGCTGAGGACCAGGCCTGTGACCGAGGTGGGGACAGGGTGTGGCAAGGGGGTCTGCAAGGGGCAAGTAATCAGGGATGAAGGGATGTGGGGGGTGGCTCATGAGGCAAGGGCTAGATCGTGGTGGGGAGTGGGGTGTAATCATATTGGATAATTATAATTATATTGGATAATTATACCCAAGGTAATTATATTGGGTAATACAGTTACATTGGATATAATTACATGTGGAGCACCTGGAACGTGCCGGCACCTACGCGCCTGCAGGCAGGAGGCCTTTCCAGGCCCTCGGAGCGCGCCGCGGCCTGCTGTCCCAGTGGGTGCAGGCCGGGCGGTGGGCCATGGAGGATGCGGGAGCCCTCACCCAGCCCCGACTTCCCCAGCAGGATGCATGAAAAGCGGCGGCCGGACCCGGGGCCCGGGGTGCCCCCGAAGCGGGCCCGTGGGAACCTCTGGGAGGAGGACAAGGCGCCCCGGCCATCCCAGTTCGAGGAGGAGCTGGCGCTGATGGAGGAGATAGAGGCAGAGCGCCGGCTGCAGGAGCAGGAGGAGGAGGAGCTACAGGCGGGCCTGGAGCAGGCTGCGGACAGTGAGGCCCGGAGCCCCCTGCGCCCCCTGCGCCCCCACCCACCTTGCCTCCAAACTGAGAGTCAGCCAGAGCTCACCTGTAACCTCTGACCTCTGGCCTACTTTGAGTGCCACAAAGGGTTGACCTTTCACCCCACACCATTAGTGCTGCCTCTGTTGCCTGCCGCTTCTACTCTGACCTTGACCCTTGACCTGGCAATCCCTCCTGAGTTTCCTGCCTGGTCCATACCACCAGCTCCACTTGACTTTCCTTCCCCCGGGCTGGGCTGAGGGAGGACCACCGGCCCAAGTAGCCCTGCCTTCCCCCTGCAGGGCAGTTCTCTTCAGCCGCGGTAGATTCCCGCTGGCTTCGGCCCACCCCGCCCCCCCTGGACCCCCAGGCGGAACCTCTCATCTTCCAGCAGTTGGAGATCGACCATTATGTGGGTGAGTTTGGGGTACACAGGACCGGGGTTGGCAGGTGGGGCCCTGGGCCCCTGGGGTGGAGCCCGGCCCAGGTTAGCCCTGTGGCTCTGGGTGTGGCAGAGGGTCCCCGGCAGCCCGACCCGGTGCCCAGGGCTGTGGGATGGGGAACAGGTCAGGGCTGGGGCTCCCTGGGGCGGGCAACAAGAAGTCCGGCAGGGGGGTCAGAGTGCAGGTGCAGGGGGCTGGGTGGGAGGGGGTGTGACTGCAAAAGGGTAGCTCAAGGGGGCTGTTTAGAATGACAGTACTGTCTTGTACCCAGATTCCGTGAACTCTGCATGGGTTGAAGTTCATAACCTCACATACACCAGATTGATTTTACTTTTTCAATTTTTTTTCCCCCAAAACAGGTGGGGCCTCCCGCTAGCTATGGGGTGGAAAGTGGGCTGTAGGGGACAGGGTGGCAGTGGAAGGACTGAGACAGGTGGTGTGGCCAGTGCAGCTGGCCGATGTGGGTGGAAGCTCCTCAAGCAACAGGAATGGGGGGCTGTGCTCCCAGCACAGGAGGGGCGGGGAGCAAGCCCTGGAGGAGTTTGGGGGCAGCCCTGGCTCACCCCTTCCCACCCCCAGGCCCGGCGCGTCCCCTGCCGGGGGCGCCCCCGCCACCCCACAGCTCTGTGCCTGTGCTCCGCGCCTTTGGGGTCACTGATGAGGGTGTTTCCGTCTGCTGCCACATCCACGGCTTTGCGCCCTATTTCTACACCCCCGCGCCCCCTGGTGAGTGGCCCCGACCCAGAAGACCCCTCTCCCCTGACTACCTGGTAGCCCCTGCACTTCTGACCAGCCCTCCCACCCCCAGGTTTTGGGCCTGAGCACCTGGATGACTTCAAGCGGGAGCTGAACGGGGCCATCAGCCGGGACCAGCGTGCGGGGAAGGAGCTCAAGGGGCCGGCCGTCCTGGCCGTGGAGCTGTGCTCCCGGGAGAGTGCGTGCCACCAGAGGGGGCGGGGCTGGGTGTGTGGGGGCGGTCCCTCCGGACCAGTGCCAGCCCCCTCTGTCCCCCACAGGCATGTTTGGGTACCACGGGCATGGCCCCTCCCCGTTCCTGCGCATCTCCCTGGTCTTGCCCCGCCTCGTGGCCCCCGCCCGCCGCCTCCTGGAGCAGGGTGTCCGTGTGGCAGGCCTGGGCACCCCCAGCTTCGCACCCTACGAGGCCAACGTTGACTTTGAGATCCGGTACACGCCCCCACCAGGCCTCTCCACCCACCACCCCACTCCCCCTGGCCGACCTCTGCCCACTGACCTCTTCTCCCTCCAGGTTCATGGTAGATGCCGACATCGTGGGCTGCAATTGGCTGGAACTCCCTGCTGGGAAATACATCCTGAGGACAGAGGGGAAGGTGCTGGACCCCGCCAGGGGTGGGGGACAGGGAGCTGGGTCCCTGCAGCCTCTGACACACCCTGTCCCTCAGGCTACCCTGTGTCAGCTGGAGGCAGATGTGTTCTGGTCGAACGTGGTCAGTCACCCACCAGAGGGGGAGTGGCAGCGAATCGCACCCCTGCGTGTGCTCAGCTTCGACATCGAGTGTGCCGGCCGCAAAGGTGTGTCCTCAGGGTGGGGTCCGTGGGCGGTGGGGACGGAGCAGAGTGGGCAGGTGAGGGGTTGGGGGGGAGGTTTGGCGGTATGGCCACCCTGGTGTGTCATGAGGGAGAGGCGGGGCGGTCCGGTCCCCTTCACCCCCTCTCCCTCCCCACCCAGGCATCTTCCCTGAGCCGGAGCGGGACCCGGTGATCCAGATCTGCTCGCTGGGCCTGCGCTGGGGCGAGTCGGAGCCCTTCCTGCGCCTGGCGCTCACCCTGCGGCCCTGCGCCCCCATCCTGGGCGCCAAGGTGCAGAGCTACGAGCGGGAGGAGGAGCTGCTCCAGGTGACTCTTGTTCCATGTCTCCCCGTTTTCCTTAGCACCCCACCCCAACCTTTGCACCCCAGGCTCGAGGCCATTTTCCAAGCTCTCCTGATCCCGAGACTAGTGTCCCCGGGTTCAGATCCCTTCGCGTTGAGGGGTGAGCGTTTTCCCTCTGGACTCTGCATTATTTCCAGAAGCAGCTGCCTCATCTTTCTACCCTAGGCAGGAGGGATCTAGGACTGCTTGTGAGGGCTTCCAGAGCATTTCCGGGGGGGTTCATGGCGGGGGAGGGGGATGACCAGGATGACAGGTGGGGTGTGTGCCCTCGCCCCCGGCAGGCCTGGTCGACGTTCATCCGCACCATGGACCCAGACGTGATCACCGGCTACAATATCCAGAACTTCGACCTTCCTTACCTCATCTCTCGGGCCCAGCACCTCAAGGTAGGGCAGGCAGTGGTGGGGCTTGACTTCAGACACCACTCTGGCAGCTCAGGGTGGGGGCGGCCACCCCGCACCGCCCCCCGCCCACTCCCTTGTGGCTCTGTCCCTGCAGTGGTCCACCTGGCTCTCACCTGTAGCCTGCCACCCCCGGCAGCCCCAGAGGCATCCCCGAAAACCCTGTTCTGTCTTGTCCCCGCCCTGCTCCGAGTCCCAGAGCTCACCATGGTTCAGTAGGAACACCCTGTGCGTTCAGAGGTGCAGACTGAGCGAGGAGGGGCGCAAGGCCTCGTCTTCTAGGCTATAAAATATGTCAGCAAGGAATGAGGAAATGGGGGTTCCTTGAAGAATGTGGCAAAACCTGGGTGCTTGTGGAACCTGAGTTACTCCCTCGGGCTGCCATAGCCGAACCTCACCGACACTGGCTGTCTCGCTGTCTGGGGGTTGCAAGTCCAAGATCAAGGTGTCGCAGGCTCAGTTCTCCCTGAGGCCTCTCTCCTAACTCTGGCAGCCTCAGGGTCCTGGGGGTTAGAGGGCCTTCTCCCTGTCTCTGCTGTGTCCTCCTGCTCTGCCTGGCTGCTCCACTTGTTCTAAGGACACGGTCACTCAGGGTCAGGGCCCCCTCATCCGCTCTGCCCCATTGCTGCAGCCCCGCTCAGGCCTCCCCCTTCTGCCTGGTCCCTCCCAGGTCAGCGTCTCCAGTGCAGACACAGACGCCTCTCCCGACCCCAGACCCAGCTCTCTGAACTGACCCTGCTTGGGCTCCCACCCAGCCGTTCCCCAGGTGCCCACCCTGTGCACACCCCACCTTCCCACTGAGCTCAGCCCCCTCCCATTGCTCCTCCGGCCCCCCATCTGGGTACAGCTGTCCTTGCTCCCTTCACCCTTAGCAGCTGCCAGGCCCCTGACTCTGCTGGTCCAGCCGACCCCCCAGTCCATGCTGCCCAGCCGGAAAGGGGCTACATTGTAGGGAGTCTTGAGGATGGTCTGGGCTCTGTGCCCCTGGCCATCTGCAGCTGCCCACCCACTGTGCCCCCGCAGGTGGACGGCTTCCCCTTACTGGGCCGTGTGGCCGGCCTCCGCTCCACCATTCGGGACTCCTCCTTCCAGTCGAAGCAGACTGGCCGGCGGGACAGCAAGGTGGTCAGCATGGTGGGCCGCGTGCCGATGGACATGCTACAGGTGGGGCCGGGCAGGGCGAGCGGGCGGGCAGGTCAGTTTCAACCCCAGAGGGGCTGCCGCTCGGGGCCTGTGCCCACCGTGTGGCTCTGCCCCAGGTGCTGCTGCGGGAGTACAAGCTCCGCTCCTACACGCTCAACGCCGTGAGCTTCCACTTCCTGGGCGAGCAGAAGGAGGACGTGCAGCACAGCATCATCACCGACCTGCAGGTGCCCACCCCCAGCTGTGACCTCTGACCCCCGTCTCCTGCCCTTGACCTCTCATCCCATCCTGTCCTCTCTATTCCTCTGACCTTAGCCTTTCCTGGACCTTCCTGACCCTGGACTACAACCTCCCACCTGTGCTCCTGACCTTCACCTTCACCTTCTGCCCCAACCTCTGTCCTTGCCCTGCAGATGTAACTATTTCTGCTTGCTCATGTGACCTCTAGCCCCGTGACCTTGATTCTGCTGTCACGCACACCAACCCTTCACACCGCTCCCTCCTCCCTCCAACCCCCTCACTCCTGCTCCCCACCCGGACCCACGCCCTCTCCCCGCCCCCCTGACGCCATCGGTGCCTGTCCCCAGAACGGGAATGACCAGACGCGCCGCCGCCTGGCGGTGTACTGCCTCAAGGATGCCTTCCTGCCGCTGCGGCTGCTGGAGCGGCTCATGGTGCTGGTGAACGCCATGGAGATGGCACGCGTCACCGGTGTGCCCCTGGGCTACCTGCTCACCCGTGGGCAGCAGGTCAAGGTGGTGTCCCAGCTGCTGCGGCAGGTCAGTGGGCTGAGCCCAGGGCGGGCCTCCGGTCCCTCGCTGAGGCCCCTCCTTCCTGTCCGCGCCCAGTCTCCATTTCCGGTCTCCTCTACTCCCAGGCCATGCGCGAGGGGCTGCTGATGCCCGTGGTGAAGACCGAGGGCGGTGAGGACTATACGGGGGCCACGGTTATTGAGCCCCTCAAAGGGTGAGGCCCCAAGGCTGGGCTGGGGGAGCTGGCGTGGGGGCAGTGGAGCGGGGCTCTAGCCCTGACTCTTCCTATACCAACAGGTACTACGACGTCCCCATCGCCACTCTGGACTTTTCCTCGCTGTACCCGTCCATCATGATGGCCCACAACCTGTGCTACACCACGTTGCTGCGGCCCGGGGCCGCCCAGAAGCTAGGGTATGGCGCCTCCCGTGGCACATGGACCCCCAGGCCTGCCAGGGGTCAGTCTCAGGCTGAGTGGGGCCGGGGAGCAGAAATAGTGAGGAGGAGAGGGGAGAGGAGATGCAAGAGTTGGGGGGTAGGTGGGAGGCCCGGCGTCACCCCACACTGTCTTCTGACGCAGCCTGACCGGGGACCAGTTCATCAAGACGCCCACCGGGGACGAGTTTGTGAAGACGTCGGTGCGGAAGGGGCTACTGCCCCAGATCCTGGAGAACCTGCTCAGCGCCCGGAAGAGGTGGGCTCTGGGGCCCCACCCGCCCCACCCACCCCAGCTCAGAACTCGGACTTGTCCAGGTTCCCGGCGATCCCTGCACCTTGCGGGTTCCCCCCAGTGCTGCCACTCCACACTTAACGGCAGTTGCATGTAAATTAGAACAGGTTGCCCCCTCTGGGCAGCCCCCCTCATCCCCAGTGCTGGCCCCCTCTGAGCGGTACACGGCGCGTACACCTGCACCTGGAACTCCTGTGCCCAGACCCGGGCCTCCTGCCCCCGCCCCCCAGACCTGGGACGCCATCCCAGTGACCTGTGCATTTCCCCTTCCCCCCAGGGCCAAGGCCGAGCTGGCCAAGGAGACAGACCCCCTGCGGCGACAGGTCTTGGATGGGAGGCAGCTGGCGCTAAAAGTGAGTGCCAACTCTGTGTACGGCTTCACTGGCGCCCAGGTGGGCAAGCTGCCGTGCCTGGAGATCTCACAGGTGAGGGCGCGGTCCCCACAGGGTGCGTCAGAGGGAGGGTGCTGAGAGAACCAGGCCTCTCTGTGGTGGGGCCACATCCAGGGGTCCAGGCCCCAGTCGCCCCAGCTCATTGGCCTTTTGCAGAGGGGTGCCTGAGTGACTGCCCCTTTGGTTCAACACAGGCCACCAGAATTCGCCGTGGGTTGGGCCCTGTGTGCTGTGGGTCCAGCAGGTGATGAAGCGGGCGGAGGAGAGTCCCGCCCTCCCGCAGCGCCCAGCCTAGTGGGGGCGCAGAGGCCGGTGGGAGTAGATGGGTGCACACAGGCGTGGTCACCATGAGCTCTGCAAACAGATAAGGCAGGGAGGGACCGGGCAGGGCCAGGCTGGGCAGGCGAGACTGAGGACGTGGGGGCGAGCAGCGGTTTTACCCATCCTTCACCAGCCACAGTCACCCTCACACCCCATGTCCCAGCAGCTACACCCAGCCCACATCCTCCCCTGGTCCCAGGGGGCAGGCGAGCGGAGCACAGGTCCCCTCCCTCCTGCTCACAGGAGAGCTCGGGGCTGGGGGTCACGCAACAGCACAGTCAGGCTCTGGTGCTTGACTTGCTGTGTGTCCTTGGTCACTGCACCATCAGGTATGAGGGCCCCCTCCTGCCCCGGACGTGAGGACCCCTGTGAGGATGCTCGGTGGGGCTTGGTCAGGGCTGCGCTCCAAGGATCAGCCGGGCCAGGGCCTCCCTCCCCACCCCCGCAGCATCCCAGGCCTGTTTACCCGGGCAGCTGTGTGCTGGGACAAAAACAGACCCACAGTGCGACCACAGAGGCTCCAAGGTCCTGCCCAGCTGGGAGCGGTACCGCAGCTCATGGCCTAAGAGGGCCTTGTAAAGGCCTTCCTGTCCAGCCTTTTACCCCAGGGGTTTGAGTCCCCGTGCATCCCAGCCTTGGTTGCCTCCATCCACGGGGCGTTCCCTTTGGACCTGGCCATTGTGTCGGCCCTTCGCATGGCTCTGGGTAAAAGGTTTCGGAGAATTGCCGGTGGGAGGGGGTTGGGGCATACCCACAGCACCTGCAGCTCGGTCATGGCCCCAAGGCCACCCTCAGATCCAGTGACTTCCTAGGACAGAGACTCAGAAGAGCTATTAGACTCTCGGTTAGGATTTGACGCAGTGAACTGAGAGGTTCAGACCGGCCAGAGGAAAAGGCACGTGGGGCAGCGTTCAGGCCAGACCTCACACCAGCTTCCAGTCGTCCCCCCGGGGGCGCCGTGCGGACGGACGGTGTGCACATCCCCCATCGGTGGCGGTGGCGACATCCACGGGGCATCGCCCTCCAGTGCTTTTACTGGGGGTGGGTCACACAGGCCCGGCTGACCACTGTGTGGCTGCCCTTGCTCTGCAGCCCGTGTAGAGGTCAAGGTGATACAAGGTGAACAAAGGCCGTTGTCAGGCAGAACATTCCCAGGGCTCAGAAATTCACTCGCAGGGGCCAGTCAAAAGCCAGCCCTCTTTTTGGGCAAGGCGGACCCCTTCCTGCTTGCCACCCTGTTGTTGGCCATTCACAGTCCCTGGGGGCCTCCCCGAGCCACCTGGGATGTTTGGCCACCAGGCTTTTTTGGTCCCTGAGCAAGGCCGGGTGAAAGGGCGCAGCTTCGCTCCCCTGGGGCGCCCTCATAGGGGCTGCTGCCGCTTCCTGGCCTCGGCTCTGGCTCTTCTCTCCACGCCTTCCCTGTTTCTCTCCTGTGTCTCTCTCTTAGCTTCTTTCCTGTCTCTCTCTCAGCCTTTTGCAGGGAGGGGGGGATAGTGAAATACTGAATCCTTCCAGAAGAAGATAGGAAAGAGGAACACAGCACAATAGAACAAATAAAAGGCAGGTAGTAAAGTTATGGGTTGAAGCCCAGACCTAATGAGTGGTCACACTAAATGTAAGTGTCCTGAATGCTCCAGTTAAAAGTCGAAGATGTTTCTTCCCTGAGCGGTGTGGCTCAGTGGGCCGGGCGCTGTCCCACACACCGGAAGGTCTCCGGTGTGGTTCCCGGTCAGGGTGCAGACCTGCGCTGTGGGCCAGACCCCTGCAAGAGGCGACCAGTCAATGTTTTTCTCCCTCCTTTCCCCTTTCTTTAGCAAAATTAATGAATCTTTTTTTTTAAAATGCAAAGATTTTATGACTGGACCCAAACAAACAAAAATAAGCAAGTCACACCTATCTTTCATTGCGTTTGCCCCTCCTCCCTCCCCAGCCTTGGTTTCCTTTTCTTTTTATTAATATTTTATTTACTTTTTTTTTAAGATTTTATTTATTTATCTTCAGAGGGGAAGGGAAGGAGAGAGGGAGAGAAATATCAATGTATGGTTACTTCCTGTGCATTCCCTGCTGGGAACTGGCCTGCAACCCAGGCATGTGCCCTGACTGGGAATCGAACCGTGATCTCTTGGTTCACAGGCCTGCGCTTAATCCACTAAGCTACACCAGCCAGGGCTATTTACTTATTTTTAGAGAGAAGGGAAGGGAGGGAGAAACAGGAAGAGAAACATCCATGTGCAGTTGCCTGTCGTACACCCCCTACTGGGGACCTGGCCAGAAACCCAGGCATGTGCCCTGACTGGGAATCGAACCCGCATCCCCTTGGTTCGCAGGCCAGCACTCCATTCACTGAGCCACACCAGCCAGGGCAGTTCCCTTATTTGTGAAGTGAGGCTGTTGGGCAGGAGCGGTTGCTCTGAGCGGCGGAGGCAACGCCTTCCTGGCCGCACTTGACTGTGTGTAGTGTCATTTCCAGTTGCCCAAGGATGGAGGGGCACTGCCGGCTTTCAGGGAAGGGACCATGAACGTCAGTGGTCTCGCACTGTGAGGAGCTGCCGGCGATGTCGCCAGATATCACGTCACTTCTGTGTGGAGAGCCTGAGCCGACGGCTTCTTCTGGGCCCGGCGTTTCCAACACTCATCCAATGCAGTCACCTCCTCCTCTGTGCCAGGGACCCACTCTTTCCAACAGGCCGTCAGGGAGCAGCTTAGTCTCCTTATTTTTCGTATTTGGACACTGACGACCAAAGGGGCAGGATGGCTCTCCCATGCCCACGCCTTCAGGAAGCCGTGGAGGTGTGACCCCAAGCCCACATTCACAGCAGACTGCCCCCAGGCCCTCACCACGTGGTTCTCTCTCAACAGAGTGTCACTGGGTTCGGGCGCCAGATGATTGAGAAAACGAAGCAGCTGGTGGAGTCCAAGTACACGGTGGAGAACGGCTACAGCGCCACTGCCAAGGTCAGGCGCCACTCTGCCTGCTGCCCAGAACGCACCTGGGGGTGTGCCTGTTGTGGGGAGCTCAGGGGTCCCAGTCACACGGTTCCCCTCCCAGGTGGTGTACGGGGACACTGACTCTGTCATGTGCCGGTTTGGTGTCTCCTCTGTGGCTGAGGCGATGGCTCTGGGGCGAGAGGCTGCTGACTGGGTGTCGGGCCACTTCCCCCACCCCATCCGGCTCGAGTTTGAGAAGGTAAACTTCCCCTTCCCCCCTTCCTGCGCTCCAGGTGGGCAGGTGTGGGTCTTGCTGGTTTTGGGGAGCCTCTCTTTCTTGGAGTGCTGCAAAGGTTACAGATGCCTCTATGTGGGGTCCCTCAGGTCTGTCAGCATCTGGGAAACCCTGGTGGTCTCAGGGTCTCCATGTTGGGGGTGCCCTGATCAGGGTGCTCTGGGCATCCCATTGGGTTCGTGAGCCCCAGTTTCAAGGTATTTTGCCGTGTGGAGTCTTCTGAGTTGGGGACCTTGGCTTCCGAAACTTCCAATGCCTGGGCTTTGGGCTTTGCCTGCTGCATGGTATCTGTTTTTGTTGTTGTTTTAAAATTTTTATTTTTAGAGAGGGGAAGGGAGGGAGAAAGCGAGGGAGAGAAACATCAATGTGTGGTTACCTCTCACATGCCCCCTACTGGGGACCCGGCCCACAACCCAGGCAGGTGCCCTGACTGGGAATCGAACCGGCGACCCTTTGGTTCCCAGGTCTGAGCCACACCGACCAGGGCTGCATGTTGTCTGTTTTGACAACTTGGTCAGTCTGGACTGGCTCTGGTTTGGACTTCCCCAGTACCTGTCAGGTGCGGGGTCTGTCCTGGGTGGCGGGGCCTCTGACAGCCCAGTCCTGGATGGGGGGGGGGCATTGTCTGGGGCTTCCTGCTCCTGGTGTTCGGGGGGCTTGGACTGGGAAATCTCACACCGGACTTTTTCCCCAGGGTTCAAAGCAGGGTCAGGCCTTGGGGTGCGGCTGCTCTGGGATTCAGACCCCCAGTGTGGGGCGGTCTGTCTCAGGCCTTCATCCTCTCTCTTTGTGGGGTGCCCCCATCTGCCTCAGGTTCTGTCCCAGACTGGGGGCTCTCCAGGCTTCACCCCAGTCAGTGCCTGGATCTCCTGTTCAGGGCCTGTTTCTAGGTTTGTCCCCGTCTCTGTTTCCTATTTGGGGGCCCTGGTCTGAGGGTCCTGGCATGCTGAGGGTGATCCCAGGCTCAGGTGTTGGGGTCTTAGGGTCCGATCACCCAAGCATCCCAATCCCAAATCACAGGAAACATACCTGTCTGTCAGTTTCGGGCGGTGGGGGGGAGTCTCGGGATTGGACACCAGTGCCTACAGCCTCAGGGGCCTCAGCCTCGGGCACCCCACAGGTCTACTTCCCCTACCTGCTCATCAGCAAGAAGCGCTATGCGGGCCTGCTCTTCTCCTCCCGGCCGGACACCCATGACCGCATGGACTGCAAGGGCCTGGAGGCCGTGCGCAGGGACAACTGCCCCCTAGTGGCCAACCTTGTCACTGCCTCGCTTCGCCGCCTGCTCATTGACCGGTGGGTGTGAGGGAGGGGCCTGGATTCAGGCCCCAGGTCTCCAACCGCAGCCCCAGGACCCCCAGCCCCTCCTCCCTGGGGGCACAGGTGGCAGGCCAGCAGCTTCTTGGTGGAGAAGCTGCGGAAAGAGTGTGGGGTTGGACAGCTGTGGGCTTGCAGCCTGTGGCTGGGCCGGGCTCCTCCCCGCCCCAGCCCTCAGCAGCCACTTGTGATGTCCCATCTGGCCCACAGAGACCCCCAGGGTGCCGTGGCCCACGCACAGGACGTCATCTCAGACCTGCTGTGCAACCGAATCGACATCTCGCAGCTGGTCATCACCAAGGAGCTGACCCGCGCGGCCGCCGACTATGCCGGCAAGCAGGCCCATGTGGAGCTGGCCGAGAGGTCCGTCAGGGTTGGGGGCGGGGGGTCTGGCCCATCCAGAAATAGCCCTACCTGCCAGCTGAGCCCACCACTTCCTGGCTCCTGCCCGCCCTCACCCCGGCCTCCCCACAGGATGAGGAAGCGGGACCCCGGGAGTGCACCCAGCCTGGGAGACCGGGTTCCCTACGTGATCATCAGCGCCGCCAAGGGCGTGGCTGCCTACATGAAGTCCGAGGTCAGGCCCACCTGGGCTGCCCACGCCCGGCCCACCCTCCCTTCTCTCACTTCTGCTTTCCGAGCCAGTGGGAGGGTGTTTCCCTCTGTGCGCCCCGTGGGGCCCTGGCAGCCGCCGCCCGCACACCCGGGAGTCGGCTCCGTGATGCTCTGCTCCCAGGCCTCCCTGTGCCTTCGGGAGGGTCCCCCTGCCCCCCATTCTTCTGACCCCTCCCTCACCCCCCCTGCAGAGGCGTCTAGCCTCACTGCATACGGAGTCCCTCCATCTCTCCATTTCCAGGGCCCTCTCTGTCTCCTTGATGGTCATTCTCTGAACCTCTGATTCCCTCAGATCCACACCCTCCCCCTTCCCACCCGGATGTCCTGCGACCTCTGACCCCCACACTCCTGACTCAGTCCCTAGTGCTCGTCCAGCCTCCGACTACAGTCCTTGTTCCCCTTCATCTTTCATCGCTGTGAACACTGATCCTTCCCTGGAGACCTGAGGGCCCCACCTGTGGATCACAGCACCTGGGGCCATAGCACCAGGGGTCCCCATGACCTGTGACCTGATCCCAGGCCTGCCACTCCCCACAGGACAGCACTGTGCCCAGGGACTGCCCCACACCATGGCCCGTGATCTGACTGGAGGACCCATCAGTGGTCTCTGCCCTTCACCCCAGCGTTCGGCTCTCACAGCCGCCCTCCCCCCCGCCCCCCACTGCTCTGGCCCTGGCGAGTGGTGACCAGCCGGCCACTCTGCCCACAGGACCCCCTGTTCGTGCTGGAGCACAGCCTGCCCATCGACACGCAGTACTACCTGGAGCAGCAGCTCGCCAAGCCGCTGCTGCGCATCTTCGAGCCCATTCTGGGCGAGGGCCGCGCCGAGGCTGTGCTGCTGCGTAAGGGGCGCCGGGCCGGGCGGGCACACCCCGGAGGCGGTAGGGAGGGAGGTCGCCTGTCCATGCCTGACCTCACACCTTGCCTGCAGGGGGGGACCACACACGCTGCAAGACCGTGCTCACCAGCAAGGTGGGCGGCCTCCTGGCCTTCACCAAGCGCCAGAGCTGCTGCATCGGCTGCCGCACGGTCCTTGGCCACCAAGGCGAGCATGGGCCCCCACCCTGACCCTCGACTGGGCCCCCCGCCGTCCACCCACCTTTGCCCAAGGTCCCTGGCCCACACCCTGGCACTGCTGACCAGATAGGGCCCTGCCCCTGGGTGGGGGTCTCCTCTCTGCAGTCCTCCAGGAGGGTCCTGGGCCCCCTGCCCCGGGGATTCCCCAGGGAGTTTTCCCCACACACTCGCTCCCTTGTTCTCTGTCTCTGGGGACTTTCAGGAGTCGGGATGGGCAGCGGGAGGGGAAGGGGCCGGGACAGAGTGGCCTGGGCCCTGGCAGGGCCTGTGCTGACCACGCCCACCCCCAGGAGCCGTGTGCAAGTTCTGCAAGCCCCGGGAGTCAGAGCTCTACCAGAAGGAGGTGAGGGGTCCGGCTTGGGCTGGTGGGAGGCGGAGGGCGGGGTCAGGGCCGCTGCTCAGACCCACCGTCCCCAGGTGTCCCACCTGAACGCCCTGGAGGAGCGCTTCTCACGCCTTTGGACCCAGTGCCAGCGCTGTCAGGGCAGCCTGCACGAGGACGTCATCTGCACCAGGTGCGCATG
Organism: Trachops cirrhosus; assembly: GCA_028533065.1. Lineage (NCBI taxonomy): Eukaryota > Metazoa > Chordata > Mammalia > Chiroptera > Phyllostomidae > Trachops > Trachops cirrhosus. Next base: position 42,864,769 of record CM052550.1, read on the forward strand.
CCTGTGGGGCCTGCCGCCACGGCGCCCTGACGGCCCGCCCACCCAGGACCCTCCGCGCTCCCGAGGCCCGTGGAGCTAGGCCCGGACTCCAGGGTCTCTGGAAGCAGCGCATGCGCGCACACACGCCCCCACCCCCCGTCTGCAGGGTCTCACTGACCCTGAGCGACCTGGACTGCCAGATAGGCCGGTGTCCCTCCCAGGGGGCAGGGGTGGGGGCTACTGAGTGGGGCAGGAGCAGGCACCCTCTGTCTGCCTGGGAGATGGCTGTGCCGATCCCCTCCCCCAGGGTGGGGCCAGGTTTTCCCCAGGGAACAGGTGGGCGGAGTGGGTTCCCGTGCCAGGTGACAGGTGATACATGGCTGGTGGCCCAGCGCCTCAGCAGGCACCCGCTGTTAACGGCTCGCCCCCCCACTCCACCCCGTGCCTGCTGAGCAAACAGTCTGCCAGGGGAGGGGTCGGTGGGCAGCAGGCCAGGGCCAAAGTCCTGGGAACGGTCCCCTCCATCAGTGACAGCGGGACTCAGGTGCAGCCCCAGGCAGCCAGCCCTGACCCTGACCCCTGACCCCGCCCACAGCCGGGACTGCCCCATCTTCTACATGCGCAAGAAGGTGCGGAAGGACCTGGAGGACCAGGAGCAGCTTCTGAGACGCTTTGGGCCCCCTGGCCCCGAGGTCTGGTGACCTCTGACCTCTGTTGGCTTCCCCTGAGGGTCTTGGGGGGTGGGATTGGTGGAGAATCAATAAAGTTTTGGCCTTTTGTTACCTGGTGCTTTGTGGTTGGTGTCTGGGGGCACAAGGTCACTGTCAGGCCCTGACCCAGGTGTGGCGTCTCCACTCTCTAGGATCCCCTGACCCCCAGGATGCCCCCACTGGACTTTGAACCCTGGGCTCCCGCCTTTGCTGCCAGCGTAGGAGGGCCAGGTGCCTCAGTGTCCCCCCAGGGCCTGAGTGAGCACCTATGGGCACCGGCTCCTTTCCGCCCTGCCCACCCTCCCTGGGGGCCAGCCGGCCTCCAGGTGCCAGCCAGTTTCTTCCAGACCTGGGGCAGCCCCTGGCACGGAGAGGCCCACTCCCCACCCGAGCCAGGGGCCTCCCCTTTCACGTCACACCCACGATGTTTCCACCTGAGGGTCCACATCCGCTTCGGGCCTGTGTTTTCCTCGGGGACAGCCCCCTGCCCGTGACCCCCACGTCACTGGCCAAGGGCTCCTCAGCCCCTCCTTCACTTTTTAGGGGCCTCCAAACCCAGCTCCTCTCCCATCTCCGCCCCTCAGGGTCGCCCTCTCGGCTCCCAACCATGGGGATCCCCAAATCCAGAGGGCTCCTGGGCCTGCCTCCCTACCACGTGACCCAGAGGTTGTGCAATCCAGCCCCCTCCCCCGACCCCCTCCCTGAGGGGATTTTCGAGGAGGGCTGAGCTCCCAGCGCCCTGCCATCCAGGGGGCTGGGCCGAGGTATAAATAGGGGTGGTGGCTGCCGGAGCAGCGAGCCCAGCCCTGCACCGCCATGCTTGCCCTGGAGGCTGCACAGTGAGTGAGACCCCTCCACCCTCCTGTAGGACTCCGGCCCGCAGCGGTGGTCTCAGCCCTCTGGGGGGCGCGCAGGGGGGTCCACGCTTACTGCTCCCCATCTGGGTCCCTTCTTTCCCCTCCCACCTCTGATTCTCTCCTCCATCCCTCCCTGTCTCCTCCCGGACCCCACCGACCTTTCCCTGCGAGGCTTGTCTCACTTCGCTGCTGTTGCCTCCCAGGGGGCCTCCATCTCTGTCTGTCTGTCCGTCCCCGGATCCTGCTGGGTCCCACTCACTGTGTCTGCTCTTAGTTTCCCACCTTCACCTACTGCTCCCTCTGTCCATCTGTCTCCGCATCTTTCCAATTCTCTGTCCACCTGTCTGACCCATCCTGTTCCCCCTGGGCCCCCCACCCCATGTCTCCGTCTCTTCTGGGGCTCACTCAGTCCATACGTCCGCACCCCTGCGTGCATGTCTGCCCCCTTCCTTCCTCCCCTGCTCTCTCCCTGTGCCCCCACCGAGTCTCAGTCTCCCCACCTCGGCCCAGGCGCCTCTCCAGCCCTCTCCCCGTCCAAGGTGGACCCATTGGACGGACTGGCTAACAGAGGCCCCGCCCTGCCCCCACTCAGCCACTGGCACCCACATCTCTCTGGGGACTTTCTCTCCCTCACTTTCCCTACCCCCCTACCAGCCTCTCTCTATGCAAATCCCAAGGGGAGGGGGGACATTTGCCTGGCTCCCGCCCCCCACTTCCTGTCCCGGTGGGGTCGTGGGGGTGAGTGGTGGGGTTGGTGTCACACACGAACACAGAGCTGCGGTGGTCACAGCTGCAGCCTCCTCTGCCCGCCGACCCCAACCACTTCGAGACTCAGGTGGCGGAAGGCACCCCTGACATGCCCTTGTGTCTCTCCCCCTCCAGGCTTGAGGGGCCGCACTTCAGCTGTCTGGTGAGTCAGGGCCCTGGGGCCGGGAGGGGTGGGAGGACTCACAGGGCCCGCTGTGACCCCCTGCCTCAGTTTCCCTCCCTGCTCCTTCCTGTCTGTCTTCTCTGACCCTCCCTCAGTGTCTGCCACCCCCACCTCCCCCTCCTCGCTCCCCCCACCCCCAACTCCATCACAGCTGTTTTTCGGAGGCCTCTTTCCTTCTCTCAGGCTCTGGGTCCATTTCCTTGGAGTGGGGTTGGGGGGGGCAGTTCTTGGTATCTTTGCCTTTCTATCTCTTTCTCTGTCCGTCCCACATCCAGCAAATCTATTCCTTCCTCTTCTCTTGCTTTATATTTTCAAAATTTTGGTCTGTCATATATCAGACGCGCACTACTCTACTTAAAACCCACAGTCCGGTCCAGGAAATGAAATCTCACTCCTGGCCTTTAAAGACACCCCCTTCAGGTGTCCCACCTTCCTCCTCCTGACAAGTTTTGCTTTTTTGAGAAAATGGGGCACGACTTACTGGAAGTCGGAAAAATGGCACGTCTTGTGCTCAGCTCGGTGAGGTCTGACCTGAGGCACACCCCTGGGCAACCTCCAACCAGAAGAGGATGCGGACTTCCTGTCACTCAGGAATACCCCCTTACGTGGCTTGCATCGATACCCCTCTGATTTTTTCCCACCACGCGTTAGTTTTGCCCGGTTTTGAACTTTCCGTTGAGTGAATCATGCAGAGTGTCCCCTTTCGGGTCTGTCTTCCTTTGCTCAACACCAAGCGGGTTTCAGGCACTGGCTCTTTTTCCTTGCTGTATAGTACTCCACCGCCGGCCCTCACCCCTGGGGCTATCTCCTGCTTTTAACAAAGCTGCTCTGGCTATTCTTGAACTGGGCTATTTTTCAGACCTACATTTTCAGTTCCCTTGGGTTCCTACCTAGGAGTGAATTTGTTGGGTCTCAGGATGGTCTGTCCCCAGCTTTAGTCTTGAGGAGACTTCAAATGCTAAAACAGTCGATGGTTGGGATGAATTGAAGGCACCAGGAAGTGGACAAAGGCAGCGCTGAGGCTTTGCCTCTGAAGGAGAGGTTCCACCCTCTCACCCTTCGCCCCCTCCTCTAGGGCAGGCAAGGCTGGGGGAATTCTTATGACACGGTGACTGCATTCCAGCGAGGGGCCGGGGCTCCTGGGAGCCCACCATCTTAGCAGGAACTGGCTGCTGTCTCTCACTTTCTGTGTGTGTCTCCCTCTGGGTCCTCGTGGGTTTCCCGTGTTGCGTCTGTCTCTTCTCTCTGTCTCTCTGCGCCTCTCTCACTCTGGCCGTGTCTGTCTCCTTCTCTGAGTCCCTGAGCTTCTTTCTCTCCCTCTCCCAGCCCTGCAACCCCTCTCCCCATCCCTGTTGGAGTCTCCCACCTCGTCCAGGGTGGGGCCGGGGCTCCTCACAGCCCCGATGACCCTCCCCCTTCTCCCCACCCGTCAGTACCCGGATGGAGTCTTCTACGACTTGGACAGCTGCAAGCACTCCAGCTACCCTGACTCAGAAGGGGCCCCCGGTGAGCGGCCCTGGCCCAGACCCCTCCCCACACATCCCTTGGGTCCATTTCACGGGTGGGCAGCCGAGGCCCTGAGGGGGGCGGGGGTTGTCCCATGGCAGAACTGGCAAGGTTAGTGCGGGCCTTCAGCCTCCTCCCTGTCCTCTCCCACCAGTGCGCGCCCATGCAAATCTTGGGGCCAGAGATTTGCACGGCCCACAATGGCCCCTCTGTGCTAGGGGGTTCCAGGGGGAGGGCGCCACGGCCAGACCTCCTGGCTCCTGATGCAGTACCTTTCCCCCCAGACTCCCTGTGGGGCTGGACTGAGGCCCCGGCTGTCCCTGCCGCCTCCTATGAAGTCTTCGACCCAGCTGTGGTCACCTTCGGCCACTCCCAGGATGTCCAGCTCTGTTATGGACCCTCCTCGACCTACACCCCTGTGGGGAGCCTTGACCCAGCCACCAGCCTGGAGGCCCCGGGGCCCGGCTTCCCAGCGTACCCCACGGAGGACTTTCCCGGCCAGGTGCGGGGCAGGGAGATAACTGGAATCCCCACCATTTGACCCTGGCGTTTGCTGGGTGCCAGGCTCTGCCTCCCTCCCCGGGACAAGCCTCTGAGGTTGGGAGCTGTGAGTGCTGCATTGCACGGACCAGCTGGCAGAGGCACCGGCGCAGTGGCTGTCACCCGCGTGGGGCAGGCTCCCGTGGAGGTGGTCCAGGTGCCCCCTGGCCCCGCCGTGGAGGTCTGAGCCGAGCCAGGGTGCAGGCTGTAAACAGTGGGGAGGCTCACAGCCTGGGCCCAGGAGGAAGAAGCCGAGGAAGGGAGAGAAGGGGACCCCTTCCTGCAGGTGACCCTGACCTTCCACAGACCCTGGGCCCCCCGGCCTACGCCCCGTACCCCAGCCCTGTGGTGTCGGAAGAGGAGGATCTCCTGCTGGACAGTCCCGCCCTGGAGGTCTCAGACAGCGAGTCGGATGAAGCCCTCACGGCTGGCCCCGAGGGGAGGGGATCTGAGGCAGGTATGCAGGAGTAAGTGGGGTGGGGGCTCCACTGGATATGGGAGGAGAGGCTCAAGGACCATGGCTTCCCAAATACCTTCCACTCCAGCACCGAAGGCAGTTCCCAGGTTGCTGTGTGACCTTGGGTAAGGGCCTCTACCTCTCTGTGCCTTGCTTTCCCATCTGTGCAATGGGGATGACTGCTCCTGGTGGCTGGAAGAATTCAGTGGGAGAACACTGTAAATGAGACAGCAGCGCTTGGCACAGAGTCCACGCTCAGTAACTCTTCACCATTACTGTCGACATCACAGCAATGGAAACAGTCACAGTCTCGCCTCCCATCTAGCCAACCCCTGCTTCTGCCCCTGTGCCCGACATCCATTAGGTACCACCTCTGGGAAGTCGGGGTCGTTAGCAACTTATCTGGGCCTCAGTTTCCAATCTGTAAAATGAGTCGCCCCCATCTCTGGCTACCCCCATCTCTTGGGGTTATGATGGAGATGCACGGAGCTCATAATTGTGAAGCTCCTGGCATGAAGTTTGTAAAGGTGAAATACACACACACACACACATAAGCCTCACTTATATAGCTGAGGAGACACCAGCTCAGAGAGGTTGTCACCAACCCAAGGTCACACAGCGGGGAAATGGCAGAGGTGGGGCTCTTGTATCCAGTGCTCTGTTGTGGCCACCTGCCCCAGCTCCGTAGGGGCCCAGCAATCCGAACTCCTGGCCTCCTCCAGGATCCCAGTGCCTGTGTGTGGGGCTGAGAGTGGGGGAGGCGGGAGCTGGAGAATGGCCAAGCAGATTCAAACCCTCCCCAGGCCTCTTCACCACCAGCCGGCTCTCTGTTGTAAGCCTTTGAGGCCCTCTGTTGACCCATTTCACAGAATCTCTCATCCTGGGCTCAACCAATACATATTCGTAGGCGCCTGCCACAAAGCAGAGCACAGGGTAGAAGCAAATCCTGAAAAAGAAAGCAGGGAAGGGCCGTGGGGGTTCTGAGGTAACAGCTTTAGGGAGGGAGAGCAACTTGCCCGCTTTTGGGGGGCACAGACAGAGCCAGGCATGTGTATTTAACAGCCACCTCCCACATCGCAATTCTCTGGGGGAGGCGGGGAGACTGAGGCTGGGCGGGGCCAGGGGAGGGGCGGGGCGGGCGAGAGGGCGGGGCTCACTGAACGCCGTCCCTAACCTACTCACTCCCCCAACTTCGCAGGGGCCCGCAAGAAGCTGCGCCTGTACCAGTTCCTGCTGGGGCTGTTGACTCGCGGTGACATGCGCGAGTGCGTGTGGTGGGTGGAACCAGGTGCCGGGGTCTTCCAGTTCTCCTCCAAGCACAAGGAGCTCCTGGCGCGCCGCTGGGGCCAGCAGAAGGGCAACCGCAAGCGCATGACCTACCAGAAGCTGGCCCGCGCTCTGCGCAACTACGCCAAGACCGGCGAGATCCGCAAGGTCAAGCGCAAGCTCACCTACCAGTTTGACATTGCGCTGCTGCCGGCCGCCCGCCGGGCCTGAGCCCCGCGGGGCTCCGGGGGCTCTCGGGCTCCATGCCGGTGTCACGTTGGTGTCCCCTCACCCTAGGTCATAGGACCCATGGGTCCCCCACTCTGTGGGGGTGGGGGACTGCCATAACCCCTAAGCCCTGCTCAGGGCCCCTCTGGGACTCCCTTGTCATGTCCAGGGTCCCCGGGATCTTCAGGGCTTGGGTCCCAGTACCCATTGACGACTATACTAAGCGTCTGTGTGGAGTGGGGCGGGGCAGTGCTCCCAGAGCCCCAAGAGCTTCCCCAGGATCCCCTTGTGATGTCTACGTCCCCCAGCCAGGCTGGGGACCTCTCTGAGACCTCTTGTATGTCTGTGATCCCTCAGTCCCACGTGGGGGAGGGGGAGGCCACAGATTTTCACACCAGGAGGGGGCACTGCCAGCAACTGGAAGCCCTGCCCAGGGTCTCTGGGGCCCCTTTATCATGTTTCAGATCTCTGTGCCCAGCTGTGACTGTTGTCCTCTCTGTCCCCTCGAATCTCTCGGTCATCTTTGAGATCCCCTAATTTGTCTGGAACTGCTCTTCTGCTTTTTTTTTTTTGGTGTGTGTTTGGAATTCTCCAGTCACGTTTAGGGAGACACTGGGTTCTTTCCATCGTGTCCGAAAGAGATGGTCAGGTCTGCCGTGGGTGGGGGAACCTCATGGAACCCTGTCCTGTCTGTGCCACCTCTGGTATCCCCTTGTCTGTCTTCGATTCTCCAGTCACATCTGTGCCCCCACCGTGGGACTTCCACCTGATATGCCCTCTTGGGGCCCCCACCAGCAGCCCCAAGTTGTCATGGGAACCCCCCTCTCTCTTGGGGTATCCTCTGTAGGCCCATGCCGGGGGTCATTCTGGCCACTTAGCTGTTTTCTGGGTGATCTCAGCCCCCTGCCCCCGCCCCCCCCACTATCATTTCTAACCAGAGGTCTCAAACTGGTGACTCCTCACCCCACTCCTTACCCCTCATGGGGCAAATCAGGTCCCCCTGATGCCATTTTCTTTAACTCACTTTACAGTTTTGTTTGATTTTGTTTCTTTGGGATGGGGGACCCAAATGGGACGATGTTTTAATAGAAGGAGCTTTCCACGAAATCCTTTACTTAAAACTTTGCACAACCCAGCGACCAGTTTTGCCGTGTGGAGAGAGACTAGACCAAGGTCGTGCCCCCTACCAATGGGCCTCTGTCCTCCAGCCTGTCCTGGACCCCAAGGCTGTCATGCCCTGGTGACTTCTTTCAGTTGCCTTGGCCCTGAACCATTTGCATTTTAACCCCTGGTGTGAACCCAGCTGGAGGTGAGGCCTGGCTGGACTGCGGGTCTTCTGATTGGAGCCCTGCCCCCACCCTCCCCCGCCCGGACGCCCGCTTCCTAGTCAGAGGCTGCGGCTGAGCCCAGAGTTCAGGTCCCTGAGCCTGGGGCTGGGGGACCTCAGGTCAAACGCTGCTTCTGGGCCTCTGTTGTCCCTTCTGTGGAAGGGCAGAGGAAAGGGAGGAAGACGCTGCAAGTCCGTGGACAGGCCTTCGATACACCTGAAATCCACCCCCCACCCACTGCTGGCCAGGGGGATGAGGAAGGAGAAACGCGGACCTGGAGATGGCAGAGGTCCTCACAGGGGCACAAAGTGGCTGGTAGCAGAGCTCAGGCTGGGACCTGCCCTGGAGAGAAGGACAGCCCCCTTCCTACATGGGGGGATGGGGCCAGCGTGGGTGGGAGGGGTGTGTGGGGGACAAAATGTCCTCCCCAGGGCCTCCTCTTGCAAATTAGCTACCTTTTGCAAAAACTGTCATCAGTCCAAGTGTGGAATGGAATAAAATAAAATAAAGTAAAATAAAATAAAATAAAACAAATCGAGGTAGACAGAGCTTCTAGGACCCTTTGTCAGGAACTGCTATGCTGCTGACCCTCAGGGACGCTGGGACAGTGAGGCGGTTAGAGCCGGACCAGGCTGAGCCTTGAAGGCCGGGTAAGGGGCTCTTCCTGACCATTGATTGGGGTTCTTCCCTGTCCTCTCTCTGCTTCCGTTTCTGGCTGGGCCTCTGCCCCTCACCCCTAGCCCCTTTCTGGTCTCGGCCCTTCCCTGGATTTCTGTCCTACCTCTCTGAGTCGCCGTTCCCCTCTCTCCGGATACAGCCCGAGGGCTGGCGGAGCTGGGCGCCCTCCTGGCTCCCGCGGCTCCACCAGCGCTCGGAGCCCGCTGGAGCGCTCTGGTAGTCTGCCTGGCAACCCGTGACGCCACGCGAAGGCTGCCGCCGGGTTGGCTAGGCCCTCCTGGGAGGCGGGGAAGTTTCCGGCTCAAAGGGGGTTTTGGGAAGGAGGAGAGGGCAGATGGGCAAGAAGAAAACCTGGAGGGGCTTGTCTTTACTTATACCGGGTCCCTCACCCTGCGACACCACCTCCCCACCAACCGACCCTTCACCTTAACCCCAAGTCCGCCACACCCTTCTTGTCCCTCTCTTCCCCACGTTGCCCCTCCTCCCATAACACCTGGGATCCCCAGGACCCTCTCTCCCCAACCCCCTCCCCCCACGCGGCGTCCAGTCACCACCACCCCCCATTCGGAAAGCCACAGGTCCCCTTGCCGGGAAGGGCGCCAGCGTCCGGGCACCCCTCCAGGGCCTTCCCGGCCTCCCCACCCACCCCCGCTGTCGGCACGCGCGTCCGGTGCCCGCCGCGCCCGCTCCGGGAATCGTCCTGAGGAGCCGTTAGGGCGCGGTCCCAGGAGGGGCAGCGGCCAGTCCGGGGTCCCAGGTGGCCGGGTCCCCAAGCCCGGGCTTGTGCTCGCTTCCGGGGACGGACATCGGAGTCCCCGAGCCTCAGTGCCCGCCCTGCAGGCGCAGAGATCTCCTCCCCCGGCAGCCGTCCTGCCTCCTCTGGGAAACCGGACCCTCCCCCCAGGCTCTGGTTTCCCGAAAACTACTGACTTGCAGATACTAAGAATGGTTTTCTAGACCCTGTCTTCTCCCCACCCCCATCCTGGAGTTCAGGCCTTCATCCTTCCCCTTTCCCCCAGCACCTAAGAATCTGGACTCCAGGTCCTCTATGCCCTCGGACCCAGGAGTCCAGGTCCCCGCCCCTCCTCCCTCGGACCCAGGAATCCAGGCCCCTCCTCCCTCGGACCCAGGAATCCAGGCCCCTCCTCCCTCAGACCCAGGTGTCCGAAGACATCCCCCTCCTCCCCCAGGACCTGGCGGTCAGCCATCTCTCCTTGTTGGGCTGTCCGTCGTTTGCCCGGTAGAGCAGGCGGACCGCGGGTGGCAGGGGAGGGTGGGAAGGCCACGGATGCCTCCCGGAGCCTCCTGGGAGTCACTGCACTTTTTAAAGAGTTCCCCTTGGAGGCCCACCTGTCCTCCCCAGGGCCCAGAGGGACACAGCTGCGGTCAGCGGAGCCGGAGGAGGTTTGCCGTTATGCCTGAGGCAAAGCCAGGTGGCTTTCAGCACTCCTCTGAGCGGAGACGGGCCCTGCTTTCTGCACGGGGACTGGGAGCTCCTCTTTTTGTGATGTCGGGAGAATGGGGCGCCTCCTCTGTGTGGGAGAGGGGTTCCCGCCCTTGGGTGGGATGGCGGTCCCATATCAGTGTTGGGCCGAGGGTCCCTTTCCCTGTGCCGGTGAGGGGATTTCTTTGTAGGGAGGTAGGAGGCCCATCTCTGGGTGCAGGTGGAGTCTCTGATTGTGACCCTGAGCCCTTCTTCTGGGTGGGGATGGGCTCCATGTGTGTGTGAGTGTGAGTGTGTGTGTGTGTAGACTGTGGAGTCGTGGGTCGAGCCCCTTGTCTGAGGGTTGGGGGTTTTCTCTGGAGGGGTTGGGGTCCTCGTGTGTGTAGAGATTAAGGATTCCTGTCTCCCCTGTCAGAGGAGAGCTCTGTATGAGGATGAGAGAACCCCTTTATACGGCAATCAGGGCTTCCCACGTAGGAAGGTCCACGTAGGGGACCTTCCCAAAAGGGCCGAGAGCCTTACTTTAGTGCAGACGGGGGGGCCCTTTGAATGGGCCTGGGCGACTGGCGGCACTTGTATGAGGATGGGGAAGTGAACAGACCACAGGAGTCCCCAGGGAGGGCCTCTCCTCCTGGGGTGTCCAGGCCACTGGACAGCCCAGGTCAACCGGGCTGTGGGGTGGGGGTCCTGTCCCTTACTGCGGCTGGGGCCCCTGTGGGCCAGGAACCAGCAGGCAGGGCAGGGCAGGGCAGGGCAGAGATGCTGTGGTCAGCACGAGGTGTCCAGTTTCCAGCCCTGGGGAAGAGCTAATTTTACCCCCAGGACCCAAAAGGTTAGGGCCCTGTGGCCTGGACGGATGGGGCAGAGCCTGCCTGGGGCAAGGGGAAACCTGATCCCACAGACTCGGGATTAAAGATAGATTTACGGTAATCTGTCTGGATTGAGCTGGACTCCCCGGTGCCAGGGAGGAGGGAGAGGCTCCTGGGCTCTGGAAGGGACGGGGCTGAGCGTGAGCTCCATCACTCTGAACACCTATCTCACAGCGGCCAAGAAGGCCCCCAAAGGCAAAGATGCGGCCAAACCAGCTCCCAAGGAAGCTGCTCCCCAGGAGGCTGCTCCCCAGGAGGCTGCTCCTAAGGAAGCGCCCCCAGAGGAGGCTCCTCCAGAATCCCCCAAAGGTGAGATAGTGTCCAGTAGGCTCAGCAGAACCTGGACCCCATCCCCCAGGCTCCCTGGTCCCTCTGCACCCTCTCTGTCCTCCACATGGCCCCAGAGCTGACCAGCCCTTCCCCAGCCTCCCAAGGCTCCCCAGGCCCCCAGGACAGAGCCCAGCCCCTCAGCCTGGCCTTCAAGCCCCCACCCAACCCCCCCCATGCATCACCCCCCACCAGTGTGGAACGCCCCGCCCATCTTTACCCCTCTCCCACAGCACAGCCCCGTTCAACACCATCCATTCCACCCCCCTCCCGTTCACGTGTGGGGAAGCTGGGGCCCGAAGGGGTGGGCGGGCCTGGCCAAAGTCACACACCTTCCCGGGCAACACGAGGTCATTCTCAGGTCAGGAAAAGCCACTTTGTTCCATGGCCTTTGGCTTTGGAGCAGAGGGTCCGTCCCTGGCTCTAAGTCCGGTCCCCAAAGTAGCCTATTGCCCCTCCCAGCTACCCTAGACCCTAATCCTGTCTCCCAGCAGAAGTTCCCTCTGAGGAGCAGTCCCCAATTGCCGAAGAGCCCACTGGTGTTTTCCTGAAGAAGCCAGACTCTGTGTCAGTGGAGAAAGGTGAGGGGGGTCTGGGGGAGGAGGGTCTCAGGGTCTGGACCCCTGGGCCTGAGGGAGGAGGGGCCCGGGGCTCTCAGCTTCACCGTCCTCTCTGTAGAGTCCCCTGGTTCCTGCCTGACCACTCCCTCTCATCCCCTCCCCCACCCTGCTGCCTCCTTGTCTCCCCACCCAGGAAAGGACGTGGTGATTGTGGCCAAGGTGAATGGGAAGGAGCTCCCGGGCAAACCGACCATTAAGTGGTTCAAGGGGAAATGGATGGAGCTGAACATCAAGAGCGGGGCCCGATTCACCTTCAAGGAGACCCACGACTCTGCCAACAATGTGAGGACCCCGTGGGACTCAAGGGTAGTGGGGCAGGGTCCGGCAGTGGGGCAGGCCCTGCTTTCCAGAAGGCCTGTGAACACCTGAGGTGTAACCATGGCCTGGATCTCCGGGGATGGAGGTTGTGCCGGGCAGAAGGGGAGAACACGGGTTAGGCAGGCTGCTCTCGGGCACGGTGTGTACACTCCCAGAAAAGTCTCAGGGGGTCAGGGGCCTGGGCCCCCCCGGGGTCAAGATTATCTCAGCATGGAAGAGACAGCTGCAGAGTGGGGGGAGGACTTGGAAGCAGAGCTGTGGATGGGCTCGGGACGGGGAGATGTGGGGTGGCACTGGGGGCAGTCACCCGCACCCACACTCCTGGCCCCGGCCCCCAGGTGTACAACTTGGAGCTGCACATTTCGAAGGTGGTACAGGAGGACCGAGGTGACTACCGCCTGGAGGTCAAAGCCAAGGACACCTGTGACAGCTGTGGCTTCAACATCGATGTGGAGGGTGCGCTGGTGGGGGTGGGGTCCATGGGTTGTGGGTCTGGGGCCAGTGTAGGAGGAGAGGGTACAGATGTGGGGGTGAGGCGGGGTACAGATTCAGGGGCCAGGGTGCTCCACGTTGGGGAGACGGTCGACATGCTGAGAGCGTGAGGGGCTGAAGGGTTCAGGCTTTCCGGGTGCGCCTGCAAAGGCTCGGGTGACAAGCTATGTCAGTTCCGGGGTCACGACATACAGGCTCCAGAAAGAAGTTGCAAGGACGTGGGAAGTGAGGGAGCTCAGGGTTAGAGAGTAAGGGCCTGTGGGTTTAGGGTGAGGATGGACGGGGTTCATGGGAGGGTACACAGATTTGGGGGCACATGTATGGAGCCCTGAGGGTGTACAGATACTGGAAGGGGTCTATAGCCCAGGATGGGGAGGCTTTAATCAGCAGGGCACAGAGATGAGCTTGCCCAGGCCTGGGGAGAATGGCACACTGGCCCAGGTGTGAGGGGCGCAGGGTGCGCAGAGAGGGTAGTGTGTGGCAGGTGGGGTGTGTGTCCAGAGCAGAGGGTGTGCTGGCCCAAAAGGTGGGAAAAGAGGTGGCAAGAGCCCGGAGGGGCTCCTGGTCCTGGATCAGGGCTTGCCTGCAGCTCACCTTCCCATCCCCGATGGCCTCTCCCCAGTGCCCCGACAGGACTCCTCTGGGCAGAGTCTAGAAGACTTCAAGCGTTCGTGAGTGACCCTGGACCCTGGGGACAAGGGGAGGGGCTACCTAGGGAGAAGGGAGGATTGGGGAAGGCAGGACGTGGGGACCCAGGGTGAGTCCGGGGGCACCTCAGCGGAGTCCACATCCCCTCTCAACCGCCACAGGGGTGAAGGGAAGTCCGAAGACGCGGGAGAGCTGGATTTCAGCGGCCTGTTGAAGAAGAGGTGAGCTCAACCCTCCAGCATAGAGAGGGGAGCTGGAGAACCAAGGCGGAGAAGGTGGTGGGTGAGGCCCCACAGCCCCCCTGCTTCCTCACTGCGATCATGGGCTGCCTGCCCACCCAACCACCCAGCCGTCTGCCCACCAATTCCCCTACCCACCCCCGCTTTAACCCTTCCTTCTGATGCCCACTTTCCTGTCCACTCAGGCTCCAGTTCACCTACTCATCCGCTTGTTCACCCAACCCAACATCTGTCCAGCCATTGGTCCACCCACCCACCAATCTCACCCATCCATCCAACCAGCTACCTGTTTCTCCATCGACTAATCCATCTCCCCACCCACCTGCCCACTTTCCCATCCATCTACCCACCTATCCACCCATACACCCACCACCTTCCCATCTGTCCTTCTGTCCGTCCACCAGGACACTCAGCCACCCAGTTCTGATAGGGAAAAGATGACTTCTGATGTGGGGGCCAGAAACATTCCTCTGGGGCAATGTAGGGGACACACCGGAGGCGGGGAGACTGGAGGCAGGCCAGGAGGCCAGGGAGGGGACTGGGGCCATGGTCCCGGAGGGAGAGCGTGAGGGTAACAGGCCCAGAGACAGAAAGTGATGCCGGCAAGTCACACCGCAAGCTGGCTGAGAAGGCAGCCAGAGACCACATGGCTGCCCGGCCACTCCCCCCGCCCTCAGGGAGGTGGTCGAGCAGGAGAAGAAAAAGAAGAAAGATGATGACGACCTGGGCATCCCGCCTGAGATCTGGGAGCTCCTGAAAGGGGCAAAGAAGAGCGAGTACGAGAAGATCGCCTTCCAGTACGGCATCACTGACCTCCGGGGCATGCTAAAGCGGCTCAAGAAGGCCAAGGTCGAGGTCAAGAAGAGTGAAGGTCAGTGCGGGTCTGAGGGAGATGGGCCCTGCCCGTAGGAGCCCCAGCATCATGGGGATCTGATGTTTGGACCCTGGACCTGTCTTTTGGAGGCCCCCATGTAATAGAGGCCTGTTCTCAGGGGCCTCCAAGTTCATAGGAGACTTCTTCTTTTTTTAAGATTTTATTTATTTATTTTTAGAGAGAGGGGAAGGGAGGGAGAAAGAAGGAGAGAAACATCAATGTGTGGTTGCCTCTCACATGCCCCCTATTGGGGACCTGGCCCGCAACCCAGGCATGTGCCCTGACTGGGAATGGAACTGGTGACCCTTTGGTTCCCAGTGCTCAATCCACTGAGTCAGATCAGCCAGGGCCATTGATGGCTTCTTGACTTTTACCTTGGAGAGCCCAGGGTCTGGGGAGAGGGTCTTGGCAGCTTGGGGGATGACCAGGGCAGGGAGAACCTCTGGGCTCCATCCGCCTGCATCCCTCCACCTCCAGCCTTCACGAAGAAGCTGGATCCAGCCTACCAAGTGGACAGGGGCAACAAGATCAAGTTGGTGGTGGAGATCAGCGACCCGGACCTTCCCCTCAAGTGGTTCAAGAATGGCCAGGAGATCAAACCAAGCAGCAAGTATGTGTGTGGACCAATCCCTGGGTGGGGGAGACCTGGGACCCAGAGACAGCACCCGGAAATAAGACTGGTCATGCTTTTTTAAAAAAAGATTTTATTTTATTTATTTATTTATTTTATTTTTAGAGAGAGAGGAAGGGAAGGAGAAAGAGGGAGAGAAACCTCAATGTGCCTCAATGTGTGGTTGTCTCTTGCACGCCCCCTACTGGGGACCTGGCCTGCCACTCAGGCACGTGCTCTGACTGGGAATTGATCCGGCGCCCCTTAGGTTCGAAGGCCAGCGCTCAATCCACTGAGTAATACCAACCAGGGCCTGGATGGGTTCTTTATTATTATTATTTTTTCCTTGGCTGTGTTTTCTCACATGAGCATGTGGGCTAAGAAACACAGTTACATTAATTAAGGTGCAGTTAAGTTGCTGTAACAGAGTCCCATTCTAGAGTACATTAAGTTAGAGAGGCGTTTGTCTAGTTGGTGGAGGCAGGGACTCACTTCTTCTCTCAGAGACTTTCCCGAGACCCAGCGTCCTTATTTTTGGCGAGACCGTCTGCATGGTGGAAGCTGGGTCATAGGCACATCTGTGTCTGGCGGACAGGAAAGCATGGAGAGAAGTCCAGAGCAAGCGCTCAACGCTGGAGATGACCTAGCAGTGACGACATCACACCCAGCTGCGGTCCATTGGCCCGAGCTCACCGTGCAGCCCGCCCAGCTGCAAAGGAGGCTGGGAAGTGTAGTTCTCTAGGGGGGCAGCTGTGTGCCTCCTCTAAGTGGAAGGAGAGGCTGGGTGGGGGAGAACATATAGCGTTTCGTCTGTCGGTATTTAAACACTAGAAGTTGGACCGTTTGTGCCCTCCCGCACAATTTGTCTTGGAGCGGGAGTGGCTTGCCTGAGACCTGGCGCACGGATCTACCCCAGGGCTAGCATCTGGCCCGTGCCCCGCTCTGAGGAGGGATTTTTTGCACCAGGTACGTGTTTGAGAATGTTGGTAAGAAGCGAATTCTCACCATCAACAAGTGCACGATGGCGGATGATGCTGCGTATGAAGTCGCGGTCGCTGATGAGAAGTGTTTCACTGAGCTCTTCGTCAAAGGTGAGGCCGGGATTTGGGCCGAGCTCCGGGATCGGGGTCCTGGAGGGGGTTCTGCAACTGCTTGACCTCCTGTCCCCCCTGTGCCCACAGACCCTCCAGTCCTGATTGTGACACCCCTTGAGGACCAGCAGGTGTTTGTGGGCGACAGGGTGGAAATGGTAGTGGAGGTGTCGGAAGAAGGTGCCCAGGTCAAGTGGTAAGTGACCCTCCGCCCCTGACCTCCATCCAGGTGCCCACAGCTTCTCTGCATCAACCCGACCTTCATGGCCTCTCTTGGAGATTGGGGACTTTTGCCCAGCTGTCCCCAGGAGACCTCAGCCTCTCTCTCTAAATGCTAACCTCCACTCTCTAGAAATTCTAGAACAACGTCTATCTATTCCATCCACTTTTCCTGATCCCTGCTATTTCAGGTTTATTAAATCGTTTATTCATCCATTTGACCACTCGTCAGTCCTTTGGTTATCAATTCATCCGTCCATCTTCCCATCCCCCCCACTCATCCATCTGCTCATCTATCCATCCACTTCACTGATTCATCCATCCGTCTAACTTATCCATCCGTCCATCATTCATCCATCCATCCACTCACCCGTTCACCCACCCATCTACCGATCCATTTGTGTGTTCCCACATCAATTCACCCATTCGACAAATATTTATTGACCATCTGTTGTGAGGTGGCATTCTTCTACATGTTGAAGATGTAATGGAAACAAAATAAGTCAGCCTGTACCTGCGTTTTTGGAGTTTATAACCTAGTTAAGTTTCTGGAGTGTGTGGGTGTGAGCAGCAGAGACAGGTGTTAGTCCAGTCATCACATGAGTAAATGTAAAAGTTCCGTTTTGACAAGGGCTTCAGAGGACCTGTAATGGATGCTGCAACTGCTTTTTAATAGGAAGAAGGGACTCGGGAAGTCAGGGAAGCCTTCCTGGAGGAGGTGATGAGAAGGTAGAAGTAAAGTAGGAAGGAAGGAGTGTCGCAGGCAGGGGGAGCACAATTTCCAGAGGTCACAATATTTGGCATTTCTCTGTGACCTCAGGACGTCCCCCATGTTCTGTGTCACCATGACCTCTTTTTGTGTCCCCGGACCTCCAACCGGGACCTTGAGGCATCTCCTGGTGGTTTGTGACCTTCTTCTCTTTTTCTGCCTGGGACTCCCACCTGTGACCCATTCATTCCAGATGCCTCTGCCAAGCTTAGTCTCTCCTTCCTCCTGTGACCTCCCTTTGGACTCCTGAGCCCCACTGAGGATGGTCTTTCTTGCCCCTGACTCGTGCTCTGACCTCCAGACCCAGGGCTGTGCAGGCCCCTCACCTCCCCCTTCATGCCCCCTCCGCCCAGGATAAAAGATGGCGTGGAGATGACAAAGGAAGATGCCTACAAGGCGCGGTACCGCTTCAAGAAAGACGGGAAGCGCCACTTGCTCATCTTCTCCGAAGTGACCTTGGAGGATGCGGGTCGCTTCCAGGTCATGACCAACGGCGGCCAGTGCGAGGCCGATCTCATCGTGGAAGGTATGGAGCCTCCCGTGGGGCAAGGGCCGCTGGGCACAAGCCTCTCTTCGCTGCTCCAAGTTGCTCAGGCCCCAGATTTTGGAATTGTCCCTGACGCCTTTCTTTGCCTCACCTACATGCAATCCACCAGCAGGTCCTCAAAGAAGATCCTGACTCCGCCCCGGTCTCTGTCTGCGCACGCGCGGGCCACTGCTGCGGTCTCCTCACTGGTCGTTATGATTCCACGCCAGCCCCACATCTATACACACACACACACACACGCGCGCCAGCCAGAGTGGTCCGTGTAAAAGGCATGTCAGCCCTGGCCAGGTAGCTCCATTGGTTGGAGTGTCACCCCATTCAACAAAAAGGCTGAGGGTTCGATTCCCGGTCGGGGCACATGCCTAGGTTGTGGGCTCAATCCCTGGTCCGGGCGCGTATGGGAAGCGATTGATATCTCTGTCTGTATCTCTCTCCCTTTCTCTCGCTCTAAGAAAATCCATACACATATGCTTGGGCGAGTATTTAAAAAAACGTAAGTCCGATGGTGAACACTGAACACTACATCCTGTAGTGTAGGTGACGGTATTGTTCCCAAGTGCACTTCCTGCTTCTCTAAGCCGTCACCGTCAGGGGAAGCTGGGTGCAGGGTCCGTGGGACTCTGCATTATTTTCGCAAACTCCTGTGAGTCTATAATTATTTTTTAAAGATTTATTTATTTATTTTTAGAGAGAGGGGAAGGGAGGGAGAGAAACATCAGTGTGTGGTTGCCTCTCATGTGGCCCCCACTGGGGACCTGGCCTGCAACTTAGGCATGTGCCCTGACTGGGAATCGAACTGTCAGCCATTTGGTTCCCAGGCCGGTGCTCAATCCACTGAACCACACCAGCCAGGGCTATAACTCTTTAAATATGAAAAAAAAAAATCAAGTCATTTATGGGCTAAATAAATTATATCATATCCATATGTACCATAAAAAGGGGAAGTTTTAAAGTTACTGATGTGGACATATTTCCAAGATACAGTAAGTCCTTACTTAACATTGCCGAACAGTTCTTAAAAGTGTGGTGAAATGATATGTAATGAAGCCACTTTTACCATGAGCAAGATTAGTTTCCTACGACTTTTGATCAATGTTATAACAAAACGATGTTGAAAGAAATGATGTTATTCGAGGACTGGCTACATATTACTAGGTGAAAAAAGAAATATGCTATTATTTGTGTATGGGGAGGAGGGAGGGGAGGAAGGAAGGGAGGAAGGGAAAGGTACATACACATCAGCTTTAGGCTGGATGCATGATGCCTTCAGAGCAGGGACCTAGATCCTTGGAGGTGGGTGAGTATGAGATTTTTCCCCTCTATATCTAAATCTTCCTCTTATTTTATTTTTTAACCATGTAAATGCATTGTTTTATTTATTTTTTAAAAGATTGTATTCATTTTTAGAGAGGGGGGGAAAGGAAGGAGGAAGAGAGGGAGAGAAACATCAATGTGTGGTTGCCTCTTGAGCAACCCCTACCGGGGACCTGGCCCACAACACAGGCATGTGCCCTGACAGGCATCGAACTGGCGACCTCTTCGTTTGCAGGACAGTGCCCACCCCACTGACAACACCAGTCAGGGCAGCATTGTTTTATTTAAAAAATAAAAATAAAAAATAAAAATGTCAGTCAGATCCCAGCTGTCCTCCCACCACCCTGCACGACTCCGCCTCGCTCAGATTAAACAGGAAGTCTTCTCCAGGACCCACACGCCCCAGGCTGTGGCCCTGTCTGCCCCGCCCTGCCACTGCTGCCACTCTCTCATCTGTCCGCACTGGCCTGCTTGCTGTTTCCACGCCAACAAGCCTGCTTTGCTCCTCAGGGCCTTTGCACATGCCGTTCCCTCTACCTGGGGGACTCCTGCACCCTCCGGTGGACTTGGGCTTTGTCGCTCCCCCTTGTTTTATGTTTACGTGCTTCCCCGCTCACTGCCTATCTCCCAGCTAGAACCTGAGCTCCTCGAGGCCAGTGGTTCCCGCGGTGTTTGTGGCTGTTTCCTCAGTGCCTGGAACAGTCCTTGGCACATAGTGGGTGCTCGCAAATATTTGTGGACTGACTGGAGGTGTGACGGCCCCATCTCCTCCTCTCCTTGTCCAGAGAAACAGCTGGAGGTCCTGCAGGACATCGCGGATCTGACAGTGAAGGCCTCGGAGCAGGCTGTGTTCAAATGTGAGGTGTCTGATGAGAAGGTGACGGGGAAGTGGTACAAGAATGGTGTCGAGGTGCGGCCCAGCAAAAGGATCACCATCTCCCACGTGGGCAGGTGCGGAGCAGACTGTGGAGGTGACTGGGGGGTGGGGCACGTGTATCAGCTAGCTCTAGCTGCATAACGACCATCCCTGGACTTCGTGGTTTTAAAGAAGAAGGATGTATTGGGTCAAGTCTGTGGGCCGGCGGGAGGCTGGCTGACCTTGGATGGCCTGTGTCACATCTCTGTGGTCAGCTGGGTGTTAGCTCTGCTCAGCTTCCTGTGCTCTGGCAAGACCTCAGCTTGGGGGGATGGGCTGCCTCTGCACTGGTCTCTGTGATGCCTCATCTCCTAGCAGGGCTAGTCCTGGCATCGTTGTGTGGTAGAAGCAGGTTCCAAAGGAGAGTAAGGGAACGAGACTCTTTGGCTTGGGCTGGGAACTGTCTCCATGCCATTCCCACCGTATTCTTTTGGGAAAGGAAGTAAAGGCTGCAGGGTCTCCTGGCAAGAGCAACGGATAGAAGGAGGGGAAACTTGTGGCCATATTTGCAAACAGTGTACTATGGGGGGCAGGGGGGTCCTACCTAAGGAAACACGGGCCTGGGGCCTGGCTGGTGTAGCTCAGTGGTTTGGGCGTCATCCCACACACCAAAAGGTGGCTGGTTTAATTCCCAGTCACTGATGTGCAAGAGATATGGTTCCATCGATCGGTTGCTTCTCACATGCCGCCTACTGGGAACTTGGCCCGCAACCCAGGCACGTGCCCTGACTTGGAATTAAACCGAGGATCCCTTGGTTCCCAGGCTGGCATTCAATCCTCAGAGCCACACCAGCCAGGACTCAGGGAGTTTTTAAGTGCTTTACAACCCTGGGGTGCATTGTTATCATGACCTGTGTTTTACAGTTGAAAAATGAGGCAGAGGTGAAGTAACTTGCCTAAGGTCACACGGCTAGTAAGGGGCCAAGCTGAGGTTTGAACCCATCATTCCAAAGGCCAGAATGAAAAGGGTGGGCATGAGCCTGTAAATTGCATGGAGGAGGAGGGTGTTTTTCCTCAGTGCTTCCCAGAGTGACCTGGCCAAACACGTGCCCCGTGCCCCCAACCCCTTAGGATCCACAAGCTGGTGATCAATGACGTCCGGCCGGAGGATGAGGGGGACTACACGTTCGTGCCCGACGGCTACGCCCTGTCTCTCTCGGCCAAGCTCAACTTCCTGGGTGAGGAGCCCCCTTTCCCCCAGGGCCCCCCTCGGGGTTAAGTGTCTCTGACTGTGCCCTGGGGCGGGGACTGGGTGGGGAACAGCAGGCGTCTGCCAATCCTGAGGACAGTCAGATAGAAGATGGGGGAGAGCGCTGTGTGTGCTACAGCGTGACCACAAGGGGACATGTGGAACAGTCACAGCCCGGAACCCACCCCAGCATCCCAGGTGCCAGGATGGCACCCGACCCTCCTCTCTGCCTCGGGTGTGAAGGTGGGGTACAGGGCCCGCTGACTTTAGACCTAACTGTCCAGTCTTCTGTGTTCCCCAGAAATCAAGGTGGAGTACGTCCCCAAGCAAGGTAAGGACTGGGGCTTTGGTAACTGAGGCCCAGACTCCTGGGACTGAGGGAGGAGGGGCTGGGGGCCTGGACCCCTGGGTCTAAGCGGGGAGGGGCTCTTGGGTTTTCATGGCTGTTGGAACCCGGCTTCTCAGGACATCCTGGGAGGGGGGATTGGGACAGTCCCACTGTCCACTTCCAAGTCCCCCACAATCCCGTCTCTGCCACCAGAGCCACCGAAGATCCACCTGGACTGCTCGGGGAAGACCTCAGACAACTCGATTGTGGTCGTGGCTGGGAACAAGCTGAGGCTGGACGTGGCCATCACAGGGGAGCCCCCTCCTGTGGCCACCTGGCTGAAGGGGGATGAGGTAGGGCGGGCTTCCCCTGGGCGCTGTCTGTCCCTCTTAGCTCTGCTGGGCAACCTGAGGCAAGTTGCTTTCCCTCTCTGAGCTGCAGTTTCAATGTAAAATGAGGATTATGATTCCTTCCTCAGGGGGTTGTTTGGAAGATTGGAGATTACGTTTGTCCACCCCAGGGCACTGCCCCAGCACATGGTGGGTGCTCCATCCATCTGTCTGTCCATGCATCCTCCACTCATCCATCCATCTTCCCATTCATCAGTTAATTGATTAATTCGTGCATCCATCCACTCGTCCAGTATTTAATCAATTTGTCCATTTGTTATTCATCAGCCAACCCAGTTATCCATCCATCCATCCATCCATCCATCCAACCACTCATCCGTCCGTCCATCCATCCATCCATCCATCCATCCAACAAATATTTTTACCTTGCATGTTCCAGGCCCTGGGACAGTTCAGTTTTTCTTCTCTCTGGGCTGCAGTTTCCTCTTTTGTGAAAGGGACAGACTCAGTCTCATTCATTCTTTCACTTGGCAAACACCCCCTGAGCCCTCCTCTGTGCCGGGGTCCGTGCGCAGGCACTGAGGTTATAGGCCTTCTGGGAGGGAGGCAGACAGGTGACCGGATGGTCACCGTCCAGGGTGATCAGTGTGAGATAAAGGGAGGTATTGGAAGCTGTGGGAATTCAGAGGATGGGGCCATCACTACCCATTGAGGGCATCCAGGAGTGTTTCCTGGAAGAGGCGACTTTTGGGCAGGTCCTAAAGGATGAGTAACAGGAGAGCAGATAGAGAACAGGATGCGGGTGCTGCGTGGGACAAGCCAGGGTGGTGTTTGGAGGGCGAGGAGGGCCGTGACGGGTGGTGAGGCTGTGCAGGTCCAGCAGGTCCTCTTGTGCGGGTCCTCGGCCCTGAGCGTGGTGTGGCCGTGGGCAGGCATGGGGGGGATTGAGCGCAGGGGAGGGGCGGAGGCAGAGCACGGCCATTTGGCGGCTGTGTCCAGGTGTTCTCGGCCAAGGAGGGCAGGACCCGCATCGAGCAGCGCGTGGACCTCAGCAGCTTCGTGATCGAGAGCGCCGAGCGGGCGGACGAGGGCCGCTACACCATCAAGGTCACCAACCCCGCTGGCGAGGACGTGGCCTCCATCTTCGTGCGGGTTGTGGGTGAGCAGTGGGAGCCGAAGGTGCTGAGCTTGGGGGTGCTTCCCCGCGGCCGTGAGGGCCCCTGACTCCCCTGCCTCCCACCCAGATGTCCCAGACCCCCCGGAGGCTGTGCGTGTCACCTCAGTTGGAGAGGATTGGGCCACTCTTGTGTGGGAGCCCCCCAAGTATGACGGGGGGCAACCAGTCACCGGTGAGTGCCTGCGTACCAGAGTTGCCATGACCTCTGACCTCCTGTCCCTCCTGATTTCTCTTTGACCTCCAAGAGTCCTTCACCTCCTTGGTGGCGCCCCTCTGACACCTGGGTTCCAGCTTTGACATCTCTCGATCTCTTCCATCTTTGTATCATTCTTTACTCTCTAACGACGTAAGAATCCTCACTTGGGTCAAGGCCTGAGATTTTCTATGAGCCTTGACCCCCTGATTTATGACTTATGACCCTGCTTGATCACTGACCCCATGACCAGTGACCTCTGACTGCTGGTGACCTTGAGGTCAACCCAGGATTCATGGCCTCAGGCCTCTCTGGGCCATGTGGCCTTTTGATGTGATCCTCACTGCCCCCTACTGACCTGCCACCCCCCCCCACGGCCTGACCGCCCACTCCTCTCTGCTTGTCGGGGTGTCCAGGGTACCTCCTGGAGCGGAAGAAGAAGGGCTCTCACCGCTGGGTGAAGCTGAACTTCGAGGTCTTCACGGAGACGACCTACGAGTCCACCAAGATGATCGAGGGCGTCCTCTATGAGATGCGGGTGTTCGCCGTCAATGCCATCGGGGTCTCCCAGCCCAGCCTCAACACCAAGCCCTTCATGCCCATCGGTGACGCCCCTCTGCCCCCACGCTGCGCCCCTCTCTGCCTCTGAGCTGTGCCCTGTCCATCATCCCATCATTGCTCTCCGACCCTGCACCCTGGCCTTTGACCCCACGGAATCTGCTGACTTCTGTCACCTCTCACCCAGCAACCCAGCACGTGGACCCCTCGGTCTCACCCACCCTCCCGACCTCTCCCCGACCCAGTACACCTGCGGCTGACCTCTATGGCCTTACACTCCGTGCTGTGGCCTGAGCATCTCACTGATCTCTCGCCTAGCAGACTAACACCTATCTCTGTCCTCGGACACCTCGCTGTCCCTTGCTGTCTTGTTCTAATGATTTTTAATGACATGTCCTTGCTCTGGCCCACCATAATGATCCCTCTCTGACCAGTGACTCCAACTCTGACCCCTGACCTTCCCTGCTGACCTCTGACCCCTCATGTAGCCCCATCTCCCCTTTCCCCGGGTCCTTACAGCACCCACGAGTGAACCCCGGCACCTGACAGTGGAGGATGTGACAGATACTACCACCACCCTCAAGTGGAGGCCCCCAGACCGGATCGGGGCCGGCGGCATTGATGGGTACATGGTGGAGTACTGCCTGGAGGACTGTGAGTGGCCCCATCAGGCCAGGCGGGGGGGCGGTGGCTCACACGAACCCAACTGGGTGTCTGGTCCCGGGAACCCAAAACAGGACAGTGTGGGGGCCGATCTAGGAGGCAGCAAGCTGCCCTTTCGGGACTGTATTTACCTGAATCCCCGGGATAGGGATGGGCCCAGCGAGGCCCTCACTGCCCAGCTTGCCCTCTGCCCCTCCTTCTTTCCGTCCTCCCCCTTCCTCTCCTTCCTCTTCCCCCACACCCATTACCAAACAGCTGTACCTTTTCATCCATCTGTCTATCTTTTCATCCAAGTATTTATCTACTAGTTATATTCCTTCTTCATCTCTTGTATTCATTTATTCATCATCCATCTATCCATCCATCCATCCATCCATCTTTCCCTCCTTTTTCCCTTCCCTTTTTTTTAACCTTTTATTTCTCTCTCCCTCCCTTCCTTCCTTCCCTCTCTCCTTCCTTCTTTTCTTCTGCTTCCCCACCTAGTCATCCATCCAAACCATATCTCTATGTGTCCAAAAATTCTTTGGATCATCTAGCTATCCATCTCTCCTGGAATATTTTTATGCATAAATCTCTCTTCACTACCATCTTTCTTCCCCTCCATTCCTTCTTTCTTTCCACCCATCCATTTACCTGTTGGCCATCCATCTATCTATTAGTTATCTATCTATCTATCTATCTATCTATCTATCTATCTATCTATCTATCTATCGTCTATCCATCCATCCATGTACTCACCCAGCCATCCATTCATCTGTTCACCTACCCACTCCTACTCCGTACATCCAACTCTCCGTCCTCCACTGAACAAACGCGCATTGCCGCGACTATGACATCGCTAACATGGTTGTCTCACTGGGAAGGGAGATGAGATCATCTTTTTTGTTATTGTTCATTTTGTATTGAATTTATTGGAGTGACATTGGTTAGTAAAATTTTATAGGTTTAGCCCTAGCCAGGTAGCTAAGTTGGTTAAACATTGTCCTGATATGCCAAGGTTATGGGTTTGATCCCCGGTCAGGGCACATACAAGAATCAACCAATGAATGCATCAATAAATGGAACAGCAAACTGATGGTTCTCTCTGTCTCTCTCTCTCCCTAAAATCGATCAATACATGTAAAAATTTTGAAATTTTACAGGCTCAACTGTGCGATTCTGTAACACATCATTTGTATATTGTGTTGTGTGTTCACCACCCCAAGTCTTCTTCCATTACCAGACGAAATCATCTTGACTCCATACCCCAGGTCTTACAGTCAGACAGATGTGGGTTCCAATCCTGCCCCTGCACTTTCTAGTGGTGTGATCTTGGGCAAGTTTCTGTGCCTCAGTTTCTTCATCTGAAGGTAGCGGACAGTTCCCGCCTTGACAGGGCACCGCGACAACTGTGTTTGGGAACTTGTGTACACGATGGATGCTGGGGCTCTGGTCCGTGTCTTGCCTTTCTCTTCCCAGTGCTCTTCACTCCACTTCCACCCCCAGTGACCCCTCCCCTGTGGGGGTTCTCCACCTGCAGTGCCCCCCCCCGGCTGCCACGGATGAGCATAAGTCTACCAAGACATGATCTGCTTGGGGAGGAAAGGTGGCCAATCTCTCAAAGGAGAAGGGCCAGAAGCCTGTTCCTCGATGGGCTTTTATTGGATTCATTTGCACAGGATTACAGATAAAGCTCATTAATCACTGTCAGGCAGTAAGGATCAAACAATAGATAACAGAGAACTCTGAGGGCCTATTTTGAGTCAGGGTCAGATAGCTAAAGAGCTGTAAAGCTTTGAGGAACAAACTCACTTCTTGCTTGAACCCTTATCACCTAATTGAGAGCATTCTAAACAAAGCAGGTTTCACAGGATTTTATATATTCTTTCTTAGGCCTGATTACCCGGGGAACCTGACCTTTCCAGCACAGGGCTGCACCACCCTGTCATTGTTTCAGGCTTAGGTGGAGCAAGGGAAGTTAGGCAGCCAAGAGATTAGGAGACTTCTCCCAGACAGAATGAGGACTCAGGCTTTGTCAAAGCCAAGGGGTGAGGGTCCATCACCTCCTTTTGCTGTACCCCCCAAAGTCCTTCCTTGGGGGTCTCCCATGTGATCGTGCCTGTCTTAGGTTGTTCCCCCCCTTGGGGAATCTTACCTGTCATTGGCTAACCAACCAAGCATTGGGGGCCAGTTATGGGAAGAGGAGCAGAAGCAGTGCTCCTGCCAGGGAGATAAGCTTTTGTCTCCTTGGTGGCTTAGGGTCCAAGGTCACTCCCTCAGCCTTAGCCTTGTTGGGGGTTACAGCTTCTGAAACCAGGCAGGGCAGTTCCCAACACTCCCTCATCTGTATCATCACCACCCCCACATTTCAGAACCCCCTCCTGTTAGACTTCACCCTGGTTCTTGTTGGTCTGACCCACACTGGTTCACCCACGCCTGACGATGAGCCCAAATGGAAGGGCTCTGGTCACAGAGGCAGTTCCTTGCCCTCCCTGAGCCTCGATTTCCTTGTCTCTCCAATGGGAATAATGTAGCGTAGAGGTGGAAATAAGGAGCTACCAGTGTCCCGGCTTTCGACCCTGGTCACAAGTGCTGAGTAAATGTCAGCCGCTGCTAGGCCGAGGCACGGGAAGGGAGGACGAGCGGAGGGACTCGCAGGAGGGTATGGAAAAAAGGTCCCCGGCATGGCTCCTCTCTCGTAGCCGAGGACTGGATCCCAGCGAACACGGACCCCATTGACCGCTGTGGCTTCACTGTCAAGAATCTGCCCACAGGAGCGAGAATCATCTTCCGGGTCGTTGGGGTCAACATTGCAGGGCGCAGCCAGCCGGCCACTCTTGCTCAGCCAGTCACCATCAGGGAGATTGTCGGTGAGTGACCCCTGACCCCCAACCCCACTCTCCCAAAGACCAGGGTGTGGTCATCTGGCCAGCCCTTTCCCTGCCATCATTGGGGTCTTGATGCAGACTCCTGCCCGCCAGACTCTGTCTGTTGTGGATGCCATAAACAGATTCACACAGACTGCAGAGGTCCTTTGGAGGAAAAGGGACGGCATGGCTACTCTCTCAAGGGCAGAGTGCCTCGACCCTTGCCTGGACAGGCTTTTATTGTTTTCCAGTCACATAACATCAAAGAAGGTTCTCGTTCATTGTCCTTAAGTTTACTTTAAGTGATTACTTCTTACAGATAACAAAAAAATGTTGCAAATGCAAGGCAATGATAAAAATGATTGATCTGCTTACATTCTGTCCTTGGGACAGCTTAGCACAGACTTAGGGAGTTGCTTCAGACACATTAAACACCTGCAGTCTTAACTCAGGGTGAGGGAGTTTTAGCAAAGCAAGTCTCACAGCAGCCCAGGTACAATGCAGGCCCGGTTCCCCGTGGGAAAGCCGGTCTGCACGCCTGGCTCCTGTGTGCAACCTGGCATTCGATCCGTTTTCCGGATCAGTGCTGGGCTACATTTGCCATTGCCATGCTGATCGCTTCCCTATAGGGTCTCCCCCAGCAACCTCATTGCCAGGGTCCCGAGTGTCCCCCAGCCCAGCACTGAGCTCTCTTTGTATCTGTGTCCTCAGAGCAACCCAAGATCCGACTCCCCCGCCATCTTCGCCAGACTTACATCCGAAAAGTGGGGGAGCCCATCAATCTCCTCATCCCCTTCCAGGTGCGTGGGCGGGGGTCAGGGTCAGGGTCAGGGGTCAGCCCGCACCCGAGAGCGCCCGGCTGACCTCTGCTGCCTGCCACCTGCACAGGGCAAGCCACGGCCCCAGGTGGTGTGGACTAAGGGCGGGGCGCCCGTGGACTCCTCCCGCGTCAACGTGCGCACCAGCGACATCGACACCGTGTTCTTCGTGCGCCAGGCGGCCCGGTCCGACTCGGGCGAGTACGAGCTGAACGTGCAGATCGAGAACATGAAGGACACGGCCACCATCCGCATCCAGGTCGTGGGTGCGTGGCCGGGGAGGGGCAGGGGGAGACCGACGAGGTGGCCGTGGGGGAGCCAGGGTGGGAGGGGAGGCGAGATGAGGATGGCCCAGGAGGGGGGAGTGGAGAGACTGACATGGGGGAGGGCGTGAGGTGCAATGGCCCGAAAAGGCGAGGCCATGGGAAGCAGGGGGAAAGGCGGAAGAGATGTCAGAGTCCTGGAGAGGGGGGAAGGTGGGGGACATGCAGGGACGCTCGGCTGGCGTGCAGCAACCCCACCCCTTTCCAGAAAAGGCAGGGCCACCTCTGGACGTGACGGTGAAGGAGGTGTGGGGCAGCAACGCGCTGGTGGAGTGGCAGCCCCCCAAAGACGACGGGAACAGTGAGATCACGGGGTATTTCATCCAGAAAGCCGACAAGAAAACCATGGTGAGAGGCCAGAGGGGCCGCGGCTGGGTGGGCGAGCTACGGTGGTGGGGGGCGGGGCTGTGTGAAGGCTGGTGATTCTCAGAGCAGGCGCTGCTGCTCTCCTTTCCCAGCGGGGGAAAGTGAGGCGCCGAGAGACTGGGAGAATGGGCCCGGGCCCCGGGCCGGGCGGGCAGGCTTTGGCTGAGCCCCGGTGCATGATGGGTTTTCTTTTTTTTTTATTGCAGTGAAATTCCCCTAACAAAATCAAGCATGACCTTTAAGGTGGCATCTAGTACAACTGCAGTGTTGTGCAACTGCCACCTCTATCCTGTCCCAAGACATTTTTTCTTTTTTAATAAAAGATCTTATTTGTCTTTTTAGAGAGAGGGGAAGGGAGGGAGAAAGAGAAGGAGAGAAACATCAAAGTGTGGTTCCTTCTCATGTGCCCCCTACTGGGGACCTGGCCCACAACCCAGGCATGTGACTTGACTGGGAATTGAACTGGCAACCCTGTGGTTTGCAGGCCAGTGCTCAATCTACCGACCCACACCAGCCAGGGAGTACCAAGACATTTTCATCACCTAAAAGGAAACCCTGTATCCACTGAGTGGTCACCCCTCCATTCCCTCCCACCCAGCCCCTGGCAACCCCCAATCTGCTTCCTGTCTACGGATTGGCCTATGCTGGCCCCTTCCCATGAACGGAATCACACAATAGGTGGCCTTTTGTGTCTGGCTTCTTTCACACAGCCTCGTGTTTTCCAGGTATCAGTGGTACGCTGTAGCAGCTGTCAGTTTTCCATCCCTTTTCATAGCTGAGTAATATTCCACAGCCTGGATGCTGCCACATTTTGCTTCTCCATTCATCCGGTGATGGGCATTTGGGTGATTCCCATTTTCCGCCACCGTGAACAGTGCTGCTGAGAAGGGCGGGTTTTCTTAGCTCTGCGCACACTTGGCTGTGCTTGCCTCACCCTGGCCCTTCTTGTGTCTGTGTCCCTGCCTTTCCCGGCCCCGCCCGGTCCGCACGCTAGGAGTGGTTCAACGTCTATGAGCACAACCGCCAAACCCACTGCACCGTGCCCGACCTCATCATGGGCAACGAATACTACTTCCGAGTTTTCAGCGAGAACATCTGTGGGCTCAGCGACTCCCCCGGCGTCTCCAAGAACACCGCTCGGATTCCCAAGGCGGGTATGGCCACACTCCTCTGCGAGGTCCCGTCCCTGCACCCGGCTGGGGTTTGACCGGGAGTCCTCTGCACCCCCCACCCCTGCACTCAAGGTTGATGGCACCTGGTGACAGAGGAGAGGTGTTTGGGGGACAGTCAGGATCGGTCGCCTCACAGGCTCCCCTCCCCTCCCCCAGGTATCACCTACAAACCTCTTGACTACAAGGAACACGACTTCCGCACGCCTCCAAAGTTCCTGACGCCGCTGCCAGACCGGGTTGTCGTGGCTGGTTACGCTGCTGCTCTCAACTGTGCGGTCAGAGGCTTCCCGCAGGTGCGTGCGTGTGACCCTGGAGGGGCACCTTCAGCCAAATGGAGTCCTTACCCCTTCCCATCACACACCCCTTCCCCTCTGACTCACCTCTTCTCCGTTCATGAAATTTGCTCCCTTTTAACTGGCTGGTCCCATCCACCTGCCACCAGTTTCTCTAAATAAAGTTTTATTGGAACATGGCCCTACACACTTGTGTGTTATCTGTGGCCACAGAGACCACAGGGCCACAGAGCCTGAACTGCCACCTACCTGGGCCTTTATACACAAAGCTTGCTACGTTCTGACCGGACTTCCAGATCTTTAGCTTTGGCCCTGTAGGCGCACCGTGGGCCCGTGAGTTCTCCTCCTCCATCTCCACCTGTCTGCTTCCTTCGCTAACTCCACTCATTTATTCTCCTCCTGATCCACTTACCTGGTTCATTCATTCACTGCATTTGCTTATTTATGTCAGTCATTCACTCAGTTTATTCTTTATTTTTTAATCCTTACCTCAGGATATGTTTATAGATTTTAGAGAGAGACTAAGGAGAGAGGAGGTAGGGATAGAGAGAGAAACATCGATTGGTTACCTCTCACATGTGTCTGGACCAGGGCTCGAACCTGCAACCTAGGTGTGTACCCTGGCTGGGAATCAAACCTGTAACCTTCTTGGTGTACGGGGATGATGCTCCCACCAACTGAGCCACCCAGCCAGGGCTCGTTCATTCTTTCAATGCATATTTTCAAAGGCTTTCTATGTGCTGGTGAATTGGATAAGACCTTCCTGTATACTGGGGGAGACAGCATTAATTCAACATCACACAAGTGACTACAAAATTGTAAAGGGTGATAAGTGTGCCAGAGAAGTATGGCAGCCGTGAGAGTGTGAGGCTGGGGGGTGACGTGTGAGCTGAGACCTGAGACAGGCAGGTGCTCATTGGCGAAAAGGGGAGGAAGAGCAATCTTGGAAGCGGGAGCAGCCAGTGCCAAGGCCCTGAGGTAGGGGCCTGTCTGGTCTGTTGCAGGCTCAGCGAGGTGGCCAGTGTGCCTGGGGCAGAGGGAAGTGAGGCTACGGCAGCAAAGGGCTGAACCGTGCTGGGCCCTGCGGGACGCATGAGGAGTGAGCTCTTCCTCTTACAGAAGAGGAGACTGAGGGTCAGAAAAGGGACGAGGCCAAGGTCATCCCGCCAAAACGAGGAGGTGGCCCAGGCAGAATGAGAATTCAGATCTTCCTCCCAAGGCCCATTGTGCTGTCACCCAGGGGACCCTCTCTCAGCGGGCCCCCTCTCCTGCTCCCCTCAACAGCCAAAGGTGGTCTGGATGAAGAACAAGATGGAAATCCGAGAAGATCCCAAGTTCCTGATGACCAATTTCCAGGGGATCCTGACACTAAACATCCGCCGCCCGACCCCCTTCGATACCGGGACGTACACCTGCCGGGCTGTTAACGAGCTGGGGGAGGCGCTGGCGGAGTGCAAACTGGAGGTCCGAGGTGAGCGCAGCCGCGCACGCTTGCGCTTTACAGAGCTAACCAGTGTCGGGCCGGCTGGGAGGACGCAGGGTAACAGCAGGCTGCAGCGAGGGCCGCACAGGGCGTCAGAGGGGCGGGGGTGGAGGGAGCACCTGACCGGCTTGGGCAGTCGTCCGAGGATTTCCAAAGTTGTTGAAGGACAAAGGAGGGAGTGAGGAAAGCTTGGCAAATGATTGTTAAGATCTCCAGTGGGGAGGCGTGTGG
The DNA here is from genome assembly GCA_028533065.1 of Trachops cirrhosus. Taxonomy (NCBI): domain Eukaryota; kingdom Metazoa; phylum Chordata; class Mammalia; order Chiroptera; family Phyllostomidae; genus Trachops; species Trachops cirrhosus. Next base: position 42,896,536 of record CM052550.1, read on the forward strand.
ACACAGTGTGGAAAAAAACGTGGGTAGTGGTGGAGGACCTGGGGCTGCGGGAGCCCAGAAACCTGCCTCCCTCCTGCACAGCCTGTCCCCACGCTCTGTTCCTCCCTGCCTCACTCCGCCCCACAGCCCCGGCCCTGAAGTTCATCGTCTTCCTTCTGAATTCCCATCTGGCCAGCCTCCCTCCCTCCCTCCCTCCCTCCCGTCCACCCCACACAAGGCCCTAGAGGACTCTCTTCTCTCCAGGGCTGACTTGCCCTCCATGGGCTTCCCAGCAGCCCTGGAGCCCCTCAGTCTGGTGTCAGCGTCCTGCATCTGGCCCCTCTCCGGCCTCACGAAACCTCATTTTCCTCCACACTGTTCCAGCTTGGCACTGCTGGCAGTTGGACAAACTGACCAGCTTCCTCCCGGCCAGTTTGCCTACCCGGAACATACTTCCTCACCTCCCCCACCTTGGCCTTGCGTCCTCCAGTCAGGGGTCTGTGGGGCGGCTGTTAACCAAGTCCCTTAGAGGTGGCTTCCAGAGTCCCTCCCCGACTGTGACTTCCCCTGGCCCTGATGACAGCCCAGCAGACAGAAGAGGCCTCAGGCCCTTAACAAGGGCTGGGAGACCTCCAAGCCTTCGTGTCGGTCATTCCTCCAGGTTGACCCAGTTTCTCAAGTTCTGTCCCCTTTATCAACTATTGAGTCAGTTCCTAAATATCCCCACTTGAGGATTCCAGTGACAGCCCGTGTCGCCAGCAGCTGCTCAGGAATCAGAAATCCTTGATCAGAATGTCCCACCTTGGGGTTCAAAGCTACAGCAATCAATCACGGGGCTGGATGGGGTGGTGCACAGAGTGGTGAAGGGGAAACTTGCGCCCCCTGCTGGCCAACTGAATCCAGCGGACAAAAGTGCCCGGCGGGGGCACTGGCGCTGGGGCAGCCAGGTCCCTGCAGCCCCTGAGACACCCTTGTCTCATTTCACCCACAGTGCCCCAGTGACACTCTCTCCGACCCGCCCAGATCATTGGCTGCTGAGTCCTGCCCTGACCTCCCTGAACAGTGTTTTCCTTTGAGGAGGTATCACTGAGAAGATAAGAGTCTTGTCTGGAAACCCACGTGTCTGTCTTTCTTGAGTCTTAGTTATGCCAGCCTCCTCCTGTTAGGGGCTAAGCAACTGGGGGTGCGTAATGGGGACAACCAGGCTGGAGTGGCCACCACCGAAAGGTGACAGGACACGTGGAGGCCTCCATCTTGGAACAGCTACTTTAGCAAGGCCACCGCGTTGCCGTGGCAATTCCATGGCGTCTGGGCACCCCAGGACACCTGGAGGGAGCCCTGGTAGACTAGCTATCAGGAGTGGGGGTGAGGCAGGCCAGCTGCTGCGGCAACTACAGCGAGTTAGAGAGGACCCGAAGGCCAGGCTGGGAGGGCTGCTCTGGTGAGGTAGCCCTGGCAGCATGGGGACACTAGGTCTCAGGGGTGCCCCCCAGCAGCCAGACGTGTTGCCCCGAAGAAGCCACCCCGGAAAGGCCGCTTCTGCCAGGCTGCTGTGTTGAATTGCTGATGACCTGGTTCTCGGTTCTTAAGTGGACGATCTTTTGAACTTTAATAATTCATCTCTCCAGCCCCAAAGTAGGGTACATAGCTCTCTGGCCCTTTGGGGACTTCAAAGGGTGTTGGAGGAATCAGAGTCCCCAGAGTGAGAGGCCTGGGGAGGTCCAGTGTGGCGTCCATGGCCTGAAGCTGCGTACAAGAGGGTTTGTCTCAGAGGCCTTGGCCGCACCAGTAGCTGCAATTTGGGGTGGGGGTGGGGCTCTGTACTTACCGGGGAGGCAGGGGGAGCGGGTGTCTCCAGAGGAAGAGGCCCCGCGGGTTCCAGGGGTCCCGCCTTCAAGGACAGGCGTCCCTCACTTCCCAGGCCTGACCTCCCCTGCAGGCCCCGGCATTCCCTCCCCAGATCCCACTGTGAAGAGAGGCTGGAAGGGGGCGGGGATGGCCACTTCCGGAACTAGAGCCACGTTAGCTCGCGCACTGTCCTTGACGCGCAGACCTCAGACCCTCTCAGGAATCAGGAGTCCTGGCCGTGGCACTTCCACTCTCAGCCGCAAGCCCTCAGGCCTCCAGCCACCTCCTCCCTCACGGCCCCGGAGTCTGACCCGTTCTCCCACCTCCTCGCAGTCCCGCCCCCTCACCTCCAACCCCTAGGTCAGATCCTCTTCATCCTCCTCGTCGTCGTCCTCTTCGTCCTCCTCCTCCTCCTCCTGGTCCCAGATGTTGGCCGCCCAGTACTTTTGCTTGAAGGCTGCGGCTCCCCGGGTCGAGTGGAAGCGCAGGCGGTAGAGCAGCCGCACCCACTGGCCGAACTTGCGGTTGCGGGTCTTGGGCGGACCCCGAAGCTGCAGGTAGAAGGCGCGGCCCGTTGGAAACTTGACCTTGAGCTGACAGTGCCTTTCGTCGTGGACGAAGAGCTGGACGAACTGCAAGGGGAACAGACTGGGCGGGCGGAAGGGGAGCTCTCAGATCCCGACCTTCCCAGACTCCGTAGCTCGGGCGCCGTCGGAGTCGGGGGCGCCCACATCGCCGCCCCTCTCTCCACGCGAAAGAAGTCCTTTTCCACTTTCTCTGCCTCTTGAGTCTTACCCATCCCCAACTTCCACCACACCACAAAGCACACTTGTGTCTCCCGCTGGTCCTCTTTCCTAAGCCCCAGACTTGAATAGACAACCTCCTAGCTGAAATCAAGTTCCACTTGGATGTTGGAGCGACATCGGACACATAAAATGCTGACCTTATCCCCACCCCAAACCCGCCTCCTCTCCGTCCTCCTAATTTTTTACTACACCCTCCCACTTTCATGGTCAGTCAGAAACGTGGAGTCCCTCTTGACCTTTCTCTCTCACACTCTCATCCAGTCCGGCCACTGAATTCTGATGGCTCTACCGTTAAAATGTATCCGCAATCCGACCACTTCCAACTCCCTTCAATGCCTTCACCTGAGTCGAACCACTGTCGTTTCCCGCCTCGGCCCCCAGCTCGTCTGTGCCCCACGCGACCGCCAGGGGGCGCCGGTCAACATCTGAGTCGGCTCAGAGTCAAAGCCAAGTCCTCACCACCCGCGGGAGGCCCTGCAGCGTCTGCCGGCTTTGTTCCCTCTCTGCCCTCACTTGCCTACCTCCTTGGCTCGCTCTACTCCAGCCACACTGGTCTCCTCGCTGTTCCGTAAAACTGCCAACCTTGGTTCTACTTCAGGGCCTTTGTTCCCTGAAACTGTTCCCTCCGCCTGAAATCTTCCCCCAGCCACCCCCCTGGCTTGGCCCCTGCGTTTCTCTCAAGGAAGTCTGTTTACCACCTTTGGCCCCTTGCAACCATGTCCATGCTTGCTGACATTCCCGTGGTCCCGTGAATGATGTCCCCTGCCTGATGTCTCCACAGATCTTTTACCGCATTGGATCAACTGCCATTTATTCTGTCTGCCTGCCCAGTAGGTGATATTTTTGTCACCCTCACACCTGTGCACATGGATGCTCCCTGCCTGCCACACTGGCTGTAATCCCAAGACACTAGACACAGCCTTAGTGACAGGCTCCATCTATTATATCCCCCAAATGGAAGAATAACAGCTGACATCGACAGAGCTTACTGTGTGCACTTATAGTTTATCTCTGAGCAGCCCTGGAGGTGGGGGCCCCCCTTATCCCCATGTTCCAGGTGAGGAAACTGAGGCCCAGATAGGTAGGGGAACTTGGTCAAAGCCAGTGAACAGGCGAGTCCAGGGTTTGAACCCAGGCCTTCCAAAGGTGGCCTTTTGTTCAAGGATGTTTCCTACTACATTGTAACATTGTAAGAGTGGTGCCCAAGGGGCCAGTTTGTTCAACCATGTACGGCCACCACAGGGCCTGGTGGCTGTATTCATGTCAATACGAATTAAATATTGCTGTCATGCTGAGGGAGTGAGCAGAGGGAAAGATAGCATGTAGCGTGTGTCTGCAACTATTAACAGGCCAGTGCTCACGAGATGCCCGTCAGAGGTGGCCCAGAGGAACTCTGGGCTGTGAGCTGGTTCCCAGGGAGGCGCCAGGGTGACTCTTGAGGCTGAGTTTGCAGAGCAAGCTCCATGTTTTTACTTCGATGGTATGTTTATTTGGGAGCCAGTGAGGGGAGGGTGCTGCAGGAGACTATGAAGGTCAAAGCCCTCCCTTAGCGCCTTCCAACTGCAGGTCATGACTCAGTGGTGATTACACTATACCCGCAGAAATGTTTTGGTATTTGCTGCTGGAGTTGGATGCAGGAACCTACGATGGGAGAAAAGTATATTTTGTGTTATGTGTGTTTTATACCTTGGAGTGGATCTGCATTATTAAAAAAAAGATTTTATTTATTTTTAGAGAGAGGGGAAGGGAGGGAGGATGTGCGAGAGATACATCTATTGGTTGCCTCTTGTATGCCCCCAACCAGGGATCTGGCCTGCAACCCAGGCTTGTGACCAGACTGGGAATCGAACCGGTGACCTCTGGGTTTGCAGGACAACGTCCAGCCCACTGAGACACACCAGTCAGGGCGGATCTGCATTACTTTCTCCATGGAAAAAAACAAGGACTTGAAAAGGCCCTGTGTAGCGTGACACAGGAGTTTGAGCGCTGTGAGGTCAGCAATCATGAGAAGCCTGAGGTTCTGATCCCTGGCAACCCTTGACCCCCTGTGAGGTCCTGGGCAAGTGGATCCCCTCTCTGGGCCCCAGTTTATCTCTTTGGAGGATGGGGCTAAGGGCCCCGCCATATGAGTATGACATCAGTGATGAGATGATATGAGGGGCCAGGGCGTGCTTGGCATGTAGCAAGTGCTGCAGGTCATTCTCTTGACCCCTGCCAGGGTGTGGCTGAGGACCGTTCCCCCTCATGTCTGTCTATCCCCGATTTTGTGTCCCTGCGGACTGCCCTGTCCTCGTTCTTCTGCGTGGCCAGCAGCCCAGAGAGGACTGGTAGCCATCCAAAGCTCGTGACACTAGGGGTCATCTGGGTGAGAGGAGGTGATGCTGGGAGCCGAGGACAGCCTGAGCTGGGGAGCAAGGAGGTACGGGTGGGGGTGGGGGTGAGGGCAGTCACCCAGAGAGCTGCAGGCGTCCGTTCTCCTTGGCAGGGCCTGCCAGCAGCAACAGGTCTGGGAGTTCCAGGGCTGGACTGGAGGCTGCCACCCCCATGGTTACTTTGTTGGCAACTTCTCCTAACCGGGTCACCTGGGGCGGGGGGGGGGGGGGGGG
>CM052550.1:42902274-42967465 GCA_028533065.1 Trachops cirrhosus
GGGGACAAGGGTTAGAAGCTGGATAGATGTGGGAGCAGATTTGTGGAGGGATCAGAGTCAAGAATCTGGGTAGGATTAAGGGTCAAGAACATAGTCAAGTATATACCAAGATGGGAGTTGGACACCTTGAGGTCAAAGGTCAAGAGTCACACAGTTGTTAAGTCAGGGAAACTGAAGGGAATCAGAAGCCAGGTTTCGTAGAGAAGTTAACGTCTGGAGGTATGGGGAAAGGGGTCGGTCAGGAATTCCAGGAAATACACACTATGGGGGAGTTGTCAGGAGGGAGAGCCGGGGTTGCCGGAGTTGCCAAAGTCAGAAGGTGGAGACTCAGGCTGCCGCTCAGGTGGTCCTGGGGCTCCACACCTGCATGAAGTTGCTCTCAAAGATGGAGAAGTCTCGCAGCTGGTCGAACTCGCCGCGCAGAAGGTAGCGCTGGAGACGTCCAGGCCGGCCCGTGGGACGGGCTGGAACCAGGGCGCGTTCTAGGGTTGAAGTTCGGGGATCTGTTCCAAGAGGCTGGAGCAGGCACCCCCGGCGGGCAGGGCCCGGGGCAGCCCGGCGCTGAGAGCAGGGGTTTCTGGGCTATCGGTGTCCACTTCGCCGACCCCATCCCTCACCTGGTGCAACCCCTCCAGGCCTGGCTCCGCCATCCCACCTGGTTCCACCGCACCTGCTTCACGGAGGGCCGGCTTAGGCTCTTGCCCATGCTTCATCGCAACGCCCCGCCCCTTTGGGGAACGGAGGGAGGAGCCGAGGGAGAAAACCGACAGGAGGGACTGCGTATTCTGTAACCGCAAAATGCTGCGGACCAGGTGATGCCCGCAATTGTGCCGTCACCCGACGGGCGGTGGCCACCCTTCGCGCGTCAGGCCCCGGTAGCGGGCAGGCGCTAGTGCGCAGACGCGAAGAGCCCGCGCAGGCGCACGGGGCGGTAGGTGGCAGTCCGTTTCTCCCAGAGTGCTCTGCGGCTCCCGGCTCCCTGTTGCCCGTTGGCTGGTGGGAAGGGACCAAAATGGCGATGGCCGGCGCCGTGGCCAGCCGGCTGTTCCTGCTCTTGCTGGTGGCGGCCGCAGCTCCCAGTCGCGCGCGAGGCAGTGGTTGCAGGTCCGGGGCCGCTGTGCGAGGGGTAAGTACTCATTAACTCGGCACGGGGGCGAAGCCGACGGAAATCGTGAGTCTCGGACTTTGAGGTCGATTAAGGTGGGAACGGGGCTGCGCGGGGCCGAGACGGAAGACAGGTGAAAGAACCGTGGAAAGCGAGTCTGCAGTCCTGCACATGCAGAGGCCGCACAACTGGGAGAGGCAAAGGGAAAGCGTGAGGGGGCAGGGCGGTGGGACTTTGGCACCTGCACGTTCGTTGCGGGGAAAACAGAGCTACGCTCAAGGAGAAGGCTGGGGCCAGACTTTCCTCTTGACGTTTTGACTGTGAGGATCTGTAGTCATGAATATGCATGAGGAGGTGTGGCCCGGATGGAATCCTGGCGAATGAGACATCGGGCAGCTAAAATGAAAAGAGTGGGCGGGGGTTGGGGAATACTGTCGAGAGATTGGAGAGGAGTTCTACCGGCTGAATATGCATGAGGAAGGCGGGATCTTGATTTGTAGGATTAAAATATGGAAACCAGGTTGCGCAGGTGCGAGGGCGTAGAGTGGAGGATGCCGCAGAGGTAGAAGAAATTTGGCGATTTGAAGAAAAGGAGGGCTTGGATCCTTGTTGTGTTTGATAAGAGGCAGAATTAGTGTGGTATCACGGCTATTGAGGCAGTTAAGGTGAAAACGAGGCTACTTGGATATTACTAGCTTGGAAAGGAAGCTAGGGTGTCCTTTAACTCAGGAATATTGATGATACTAGGCATGAAAATGAGCCAGAGATAGTTGTCCTGGAAACGAGCGTACTGCTTGTTTTCAGGCTCTGGTTTTCTGGGGACCGTCCAGATCCTGAATTTTCATGAAATGGGCGGTTCGGGGTGGAGCTGTGGGCAAGCGGCAGTGTTTGGAGACGAGTATGAAAACGAGGGCTTTGTTGGGCCTCACTCGGAGTCCTCTCTGTCATCTGCAGGTGGGGGCGGAAGGTCGAGAGGGCGAGGGCTGTGGCACCATTGGTCTGCTGCTGGAGCACTCATTTGAGATTGGTGAGTTCAGCGATGTCCCCGCCTGAACACTTGCCCTGCACCCTTCGAAGTCAGAAACTGCAGTCTGGGTGCTGTGCAGTGTGAGACACCACGCTTTTACTAACAACTTGGCCCCTGAGAGTGCGTGTGCATTACACTGGAGCACCAGAGAATAGAAACTTGCCTTTAACTCTTCCGTGCTTGTAAAGCAATAATAACCTCAGAACAGACTTTTCTGACCTGTGCCCTGCACTAGATACTCTGCGTGTATTAACTCAAACATTCTCATGACAGCCATGCAAGGCAGTAGGTGTTAGGGGTAGCCCCGTTTTCCAGAAAGGGAAACTGAAGCTCAGAAGGGAACCACACAAGATCCTCTTGTAAGTGGATGGCAGGGCTGGGACCCACTCCAAAGCCCAGCCTAAACTGCCAGAGTGCAGATGTCAGTGTGGCCCAGGTGTTAATAATCCAGTCTGGGGCCCTGGCTGGTGTGGCTCAGTGGATTGAGCACTGGCCTGCAAACCAAAGGGTCGCCAGTTCGATTCCCAGTCAGGGCACATGCCTGGGTTGCGGGCCAGGTCCCCAGTAGGGGGCGTGTGAGAGGCAACCACACATTGATGTTTCTCTCCCTTTCTTTCTCCCTCTACTCTCTAAAAATAAATAAATAAAATCTTTAAAAAAAATCCAGAGTCTGGTGAGTGGGCTCCCAGATTCTGGGAGCCCTTGTTGTAAACACTGAAGCTGGGGCTCTCTGCGGTCCATCTGGGTCAGACCCCTGGCCTCGGCCTGGGAAGGCCCTGCTGAGCGCAGCACGGCTCAGTGGTGGGGAGCCCTTGGGCTCTGTAGCCCTGTATTTTGCAGCTTGGAAAACTGAGGCTCAGAGAGGTTACGTGACCGTCTCTGGGTCACCTGGCAAGGCAGAAGCAGGGCTTAGGAGCTGTGGGGTTCAGACACCTGCCCGGGTGTGCTGTGTGAGGACATGGTGGGGTGTCCCTAATTTGCTGGCGGGAACATGGCGACTCAGGTTGGGGAAGCAAGCTGGTTACTGCAAGCATTGAAGGGTGCTGTGGTGGGGTGCTTGCTGAGCCCAGGCTCCCCGCAGATGACAGCGCCCACTTCCGGAAGCGGGGCTCCATACTCTGGAACCAGCAGGACAACACCTTGTCCCTGTCACAGCGGCAGCTCAACGAGGAGGAGCGGGGCCGCCTGCGGGTGAGGAGGGGACTTGGGGCCTGGCAAGCAGGGGGGACATGGGTGCCTTAGGGTGTTACATGCGTGCCTCAGGGCCTTTGCTCGTGCTGTCCCTCTGTCCAGCACACCCTCTCCTCCATTGGTATTCACATGACCAGTTCCTCTTACTCACCCTTCCAGGTTCAGCCAAGGCGACTGACTGACAGTTGGTTAGGCTGAGTTTGGCTTTTGAGGAGACGGAGGTGCCCACAATGGCCACGGCCGGACAAGAGAACGTTGCTTCTCCCACAGCCCTCCTCACGGCCTCCCCAAGGGCTGGGCTCCTCCCAGGCCAGCTCCGTCCTCCCCATGCATGGCATAGGGAGTTGCTGTGCTCCAGTGGGGCTCCATGCCGCAGGGTAGATGAGGAGAAGAAGAAGGGGCTGCGGGAATAGCCACATTTTAGGGAAATCTGGCAAAAGCTGCCATAATCCACTTCCACCCTATCCCTGTGGCCACATGCACCAGCAGGGCCAGCCCCGTGGGAAGAGTCCCGGGCATCCTCAGCCTGGCGGGTTGCTCAAGACCGGGGCAGGGCCTTGCAGCCCACGGACCTGGTGCGGGTCTGGGCTTGGCAGGGGCTGGGCATCCCTCTCACCACCGCCTCCGCCTGCCCTGCAGGATGTGGCAGCCATGAACGGCCTGTACCGGGTCCGGGTCCCGCGGCGGCCTGGGGCCCCGGATGGCCTGGAAGCTGGCGGCTACGTCTCCTCCTTCGTCCCCGCGGTGAGTCAGTGATGAGGACCAGCCCTCCTCCCACCGATCCCAGCCTGGCTTCCATCATTTGTGACCTAGTATTTATGGACAAGGAGGCGGGGGTACTTGGACTTGGCCTTGTCCTTGAAGTTCCCCCCAGCTGCGTCCATGTGGTGGGTTCTTTGAGGGGGTCTGGGGGAGGCTGCTGCACCTGGGCTGGTGCCCGAGCAGGGCCAGCAGCTTCGGAGGCTTTGGAAGGTGCTTCTGGGGCTGTGGGAGGGGCAGGCGGCTCCGGGGTCCCAGTGCGGGCAAGGCCTGCGCAACAGCCCCTACTCCCCTTCTCCTGACCCTCCCCCCTTAGTGCTCCCTGGTGGAGTCGCACCTCTCGGATCAGCTGACGCTGCACGTGGACGTGGCTGGCAACGTGGTGGGCGTGTCGGTGGTGACGCACCCCGGGGGCTGCCGGGGCCACGAAGTGGAGGACGTGGACCTGGAGCTGTTCAACACCTCTGTGCAGCTGCAGCCGCCCGTCACGGCCCCAGGGTGAGGGCGAAGGATGGGGTGCAGACGCCCCGCTGGCCTGGCCACGCCCCTGCCTTTGCTGCTGTTCTGGGTGGCTGGCCCCATCCCTCACTCTGTCTCCCTCCCCCACCCGCAGCCCAGAGACCGCGGCCTTCATTGAGCGCTTGGAGATGGAACAGGCCCAGAAGGCCAAGAACCCCCAGGAGCAGAAGTCCTTTTTTGCCAAATATGTGAGTGGGGTACCACCTGTCGCCCCCTTCCTGATGAGCCCCCCTCCTGTGCTGAGTGCCCCCTGCCCTGCTCATCCCTGCGGCCTCCTGCCTGTGGGCCTTGCTGCTCTCCTCTGGGGCCTCCCTGCCTGTCCCCATGGCACCTGGGCGGAGCCTAGGCCCCACAGATCGGAGCAGCTGAGGGCTGCAGCCCATGTTACGGGCGTCCAGTGTCAGTGAAAAGCCGGTGCAGAGCTGGCGGTGCTGGGAACCCGGGCGCCCGGGCTGGCGGCAGACTTGGTGTAGGCAGTGTCACTCTTGAACTGAGGCCTGTTGGAGGAAGGACCTTGAGGAGGGCCGTGGGGAGGGGCAGGGGCAGTTCTAGGAGGGAAGGGACCAATGCCCAGGGGAGGGGAAGAAGCCTGAGCCGCAGGGGCCAGGGCTGTTGGCCCGGAGTGGGGTGTTAGAGGTCTCAAAGGCACGGTGTGGTCTGGAAAGGGAGGTGGCTGGGGCGTTTGGGGTGGCAGCAATCTGGGCCAAGGTGCCCGGGAGGCCAGTCTAGAGCTGAGGAGGGGATGGGCCTGTACTGTTAGGGAAGCTCTGAGGCCCAGGGTCCTTGGACCTGGGGGCACTGGGGCTGGAGGCGGCCACTCCTACCTGAGGTGAGGCCAGGCCTGTGGAGGCTGGTGTGGCAGGGTGGCAGTGGCTGAGGGTGGGGAGACGCCGAGCCCTGCCATATGGGGCGTGGTGCCCGCGGAGCCCCTCACCTCAGGACAGCCTGACAGCTGGGTCACAAGGAAACTGAGGCCCAGAGAGGCCTAGAGCTTGCCTCCCCTGGTGGTGCCCTCCCCGGTGGCTGCTGACCCCATGGCCACCACTGGCCCTGACCCGCACCCCCTCCCTCCTCAGTGGCACCTCATCCTGGGGGGGGCCGTGTTGCTCACAGCCCTGCGTCCTGCTGCCCCTGGGCCCACGCCATCGCCGCAGGAGGCCTGAGTGAGGACCGAGCCCCCTCCCGCCTCTGCACCCCCTGCACCCCACCGGCCCTCCCCCACCCGTAGTGATGTAGGGGACCCGGGCCCCTGTCCTCACCCGGCTTCCCCGCACGCCAGTTCCCACCTTCCCCACCTGGGGGAAATGCTACTCACACTCACCTCCCTTCTCTCTGTTCTCTGTCTGTCTGTCTCATGTCCCGTCCTCCTGTGCGGCCCGCAGTGGATGTACATCATTCCTGTCGTCCTCTTCCTCATGATGTCCGGAGCGCCAGATGCCGGGGGCCAGGGGGGTGGCGGCGGTGGAGGTGGCAGCGGGGGCAGTGGCCGGTGAGGGACCCGGGGCCAATCAGCACCTGCCCATCCTCTTTCACCCAGGGAACTGCTTTCCTGCCCAGAGTGCTCATGTCCTTGTCACCCCAGAAGGGACTCGCTGGCCTTCCCCAAGGGTCCCTTCCCTGTGGGCCTTGGTGTTCCTGTCGGGGTGGGGTGGCTGCACCCCGAGACCCTGCTGTAGTCCCAAGGGCCTCCCTTCACCCACAGGCTGGGGCCCACGCTCCTGGGCCCCTCTGATCAGGGGGCCGACACCCCCCAACACCCCCCACACCCTGCAGTCCGGGAACATGCCCACACTCTCCAGCCCCCGTGCCTTTGTGGACGGTCCAGCTCCTCCGCCACACTCCTGTCGCTCTGCCCTCGCGGGCATGGAGCGGGCCTGGGCAGGTGGGCTGGCCCTGCCCCGGGCCCTGCTCTGCCCTTTTTCTGCCCAGGATGCCAGGCCCTGCATAGGCTTCTGGGCTCACGGAAACGATGTTTAAACCCAGCAGAAAGTGAACTAGGCGCAGGGAGTGGAGCGCAGGGCTGGGGGTGTCAGTGGAGTCCCACCCCGCCTGGGTCCTCCCTGGGACGCTGGCACTGGATGAGGCGCCCGGGCCTTTGCTGTTTATTCTCCGCACTTGTCTGTTTAAAAACACTGACGAGAATGGGTTAAAATCCATAGTTTCGAAGACTCACACCTTCCAGCAGCCGGAGGCACCTGTTGCTCGTCCTGATGTACGTGCGCACGTAGGCGTCATTGGGTTCTGCGTTCCCGGGACGAGTTAGGCGGAAACCCCAAAACGCGGCCTTTGTCGTTGCGGCCGAGGGGCGCTGCTCTGTGTCCCGTGGCCGTGCATTAAGCTGTTCCCCTCATGTCCACCACTTGTGGTAGCCCGCTCCCTGCTTCCTGTGGTTATAAATAGGCCCGCCGTGAGCCAGCCCATTCGGTGTGAGTCTGAATTGCTTCCTGGGGACACGTGACCGGCAGTGGGGTCCCTGGGCCTGTTTAGAAACATTTGTGTGAGCAGGTGATGCAGGACAGGGTGTAGTGGGAAATTGTTCCCCTCCTCGATTTTATCCATTTATTTGCCACCCCCCCCCAACCTGTGTATGGAGCACAAGCCCGCAGGGCCGCTGTTAATCCCCCCACTCTGTAACACCCTGCACGCTGTCCTGCAACTGGCTGCCCAGAGTGGCCTATTCCCTAACCCCGCCCCTGCCCACTCCCCTTCGTCCCCGCCCCAGGCCCCTGGGCTCAATCATCTAGGAATAGCTGAGCTCAAACCCGAAACTGGAACGGCTGGGGCGGATGGCGCTCGCAAGCTGCTTCCAAGTTGCTGAGTTGCCTCCTCCGGGCAAACTGCGGTCCGGTCCCGGTTCCCCAGTCCCGCTCACAGGCTGGGCGTCTCTCTCAAGGAGGGGGCGGGGCCCTGCCTGCGAACCCAGGGGTGGGAGATCGGGCTCAGGCCTGGGTTGTGGGCTGGGTCCCCAGTTGGGGGCGTGCAAGGGGCAGCGGATCGATGTTTCTCTCCCTCTACTTCACCCTGCCTTCCCTTCTCTCTAAAGAGTAAATAAAGTAAAATCTTTATTAAAAAAAAAAAAAAGGACGAGCTGTGGAGCCTGGCTGCACTGGGGTTATCTCACTGTTTTTTTTTTTGTAGCTTTGTAGGTAAAACGACGGGGTCCTGGCTGTAACTCCCTCTGGCAGGAGACCAAGTGCGTTTTTCCTGTCTGCTCCACGGGAATTCTGTAGCTTTTTCCCAGATGACCCCCAAACCCGCAGCGATGCTTTCTCGGACAGTGTTTCTGACTCAGAGTTCTTAGCCCTTTGTGTGACTTGTGGGCGCAGTCCCCCCCCCACTCATTGTCCCTGCCATTTTGTTAGGGTTTAATGGGTTGCAATTAAGATCTCTGTCCAATGACATCCTTTTCCTCTAAGACTTTTTTGATCGCCCTCAAGCTGGCACAGTTATTCTGCAGTGTATTCTAGTCATCGTGTGAGCTAGTGTGGGCTCCCCCAGGCTCTGTCCTTATTAAACTTCTCCTCCAGCTTCTCGCCTGTCCCCGGGGAGCTTGGCCACACTTCCTTTTATGGGCCAGGGGATCTGGGGATACAGCATGAACCTCAAAAGGTGCAGAAGGGTCTGCTCACCCGGCCCACACTGCGTCCCCTCACCAGGGGCCGCCCGAGTTTCAGTCTCGGGGGGCTTCGTTCTGGAGACATTCTCTCCGTGCACAGGCGACCGTGTCTGCCGATGGTTTTCCAGTAGCGTGTTGGTGTTACCCCGTGTGACAGAAGTCACAGATGTTTCCCCCTGTGACGTAAGACACGTCCTCCTCTGTGAAGTGGCCAGCTCCTAGCTGACCTCACCGCCGCCCTGTCCGTGGGCCTGCGGGTGTCCTGCGGGAATCTCCGGGTAGCTGCATGGGTTTGCCCGCTGTGTGCGCATTTGCAGGCCACACCGCTGGATGGGGACCCGCTGGGGGATGTTGTCCTTCCCTGCCCGGCCATGTCGGCGGTTCCATACCCACCTCCAGCTCAGCCCCCCGCTGGTCTCCAGTCCCCCGACTGCTGCCCCAGGAGGTGCCTCAGGGACCACTCCTGTGGGGACCCCTTATCCCAGCGAGTGGTGCCGCCGCCCATCCAGCCTCGCAGCCCAGCCCGTAGCGCAGCCTGCAGTCAGCACTGCTGCTCTGCCCCTCCCGCCTCCTCCCTCCCCCTCTGTCCCTGGGGCCACAGCCCTGCCCTCACCCCTCCCCCAGGGTCGCTGGCCCAGCCTCCTGTCTCCACCCCTCCCTCTGCAGTCCCTCCCCCTCACGGGGGCTTCCTGACATCTGAGCCACCCTAGTCCTCCAGCTCACAGCCCTCCTGTGGCTTCCCAGTGCCCTCAGGACAAAGTCGCAGTCCCTCAGACGGGCCTTGAGGCCTGTGAGTTTCTGATGTATTCTGTGTAAATTACCCCTCTCCCCTCCCCAGCCTTGATGAAGAAGCCACTTAGATACCACCAGGCCGGAGTGCCAGCAGTTCTCACCCCACCCGTCTCCCCACAGCCCCGCTCCCTCTTTCTGCCCCCACTGAGCTCAGACCGCTCCCCCCAGCCTCCCGACCTCAGGTCTCAGATGGGAGAGCACCTGCAAGGTGATTGCCTCCCTTCCCAGTTTCCCGTCTCACCCCTTGGAGGCACTTCTTTGCCCTACAAAATGTCACCTGCCCCCCTGGCATTGGCGAAGCCCCCTTTCCCTGCCTAGGCCTTCACATCGGCATTTAGGTGACCTTAGCACAGAACTGCATGAAATCCTTGAAAATGCGTAAGGCTAATCTTAGTATTTTTAAAAGCCTCTTTGCTACCCTGAATTGTGCACTGTAGCATGTGGCTTTTGGAAGTGATTCTGTGGGCGCCTTCATTTAACCCATCTGAGAGACTCCGTGGTGAGGGTTGGGGTGGTGAGGGTCGGGACGCTTGGCTGGGTCCCCTTAGCTGTCACTCGCCTTTGGAGCCACTTCTGTTCAGTGAGGGATAGCGGCGGCATAACAAAGGCAGCAAATTCAGCTTGGCCCAGTTCCTGGAGCTAGGCTCCCAGTCAAACCGTGTTCACCAAATCCACTGTCCTTCGTTTCCCGCCCAGTCCCATGTGCGTTTCCACGGCAACACAGAGAATCTACCCAGAACGACTGGAACATACGTGAAGTCCAGAGGTGTGAATTAGCATCCACGGAGCTTGCTGAGTATATGTATTGACTAGGAGTACAGCATTTTTTATTTTTACAGGCTTTTGAAAATTCTCCCTCTCCCTTCTTCACCCACCAACGACACCCCCCCCCCCGCGCCCCCAATCCTGCATTCCAGTCACTGTCCTCGTGTGAGGGGGCCAGTCCCGAGTCTAATACAGCTGGGTTGCAGTTCCACCCTTTGTCGCTAGGTGGAGGTGGCGGCTTTGACGCAGACTGTCAGGCCTCAAGCAGACCCAGGTGTCCCGCTCCGCGGAGAGAAGTGCCCTGCAGGGGACGCAGGTGTCCTTTGGGAAGGTCCGGTTCCCACAAAGCCTCTGTCCCAGCACATGCTGTTCCTCAGGAACTCTGGGTGTCTGTTTTCTCCGTCCTCCCCGCTGCCGATGGGCTCCGTGCTGCCTGAGGAGAGGAGACAGTGGAGGGTTGGGAAGCAGAATGGAGCAGAAAGGAGGCAGCCCTCTCCTTGCCGAGTCGGACAGGAGCTCAGGGACCAGCAGAGTCCAGAAGGAGCCGATTCTGGGCAACCCCAGGGAGGCCTGCCGGGTCCTGGGCCTGTCGCTTACATGCTCTGTGGCTTTAGGCAACTCGCTCCCTGTCTCTGAGCTTCTTTGCTTCCTCCTTCCCGGGCCTGGGACAGCTCCAATTCCTCCAGGCAGTGTCCACAGTGCAGGACAGACAGAAAAGAGAGAAAACATGGGTGTCACAAAGGCCCTTCCACCCCAGGGCCTCTAGCCTGGCAGCCCTGCCCCAGGCTGACCTGCCTCCTGCCCCAAAAGCCTGCGAGGAGCCCTGGGCGGGCTCCTGCCTCCGGCTCCAAACTTGGAAACCTCAGAACACTGAGGGCAGGAGAGGGAGGGGGTGGGGGGGAGAGAGAGGGAGAGAGAGAGGGGGGGGCTCTGGGTGAGGACACAGGATGCAGGGATGGCAGGGCCCCCAAGACAGAGAGGCTGGGTGGGGACACAGGCACAGAGCAAGGGAGACTGGTGACGGGAGAACCCTTGGGTGGGGGAGAAAAGAGAAGACGGGTTCATTGAGGAGAAAAAGGAATGGGATTGAAAGAAGGGAGGGGAGAGAGAGAGGAGAGAAACGGGAGAGAAGACGGAGCGGGTGGGAGAGACGAGAAGAAAAGGAGAGATTCAGAGAAAAGAACTCAAAGGAAGAGGGAGAAAGAAAAGAGATGGGAGGGAGAAGGGGGATGAGAACGTGCTGGAAAAATAGAATGAGGGGAGAAGGAGGGGAAGGGGGCCACTCTGAGGAAAGGGGGAGAATGAGAGACCAGACAGCACCAAGGGAGGGGCTGAGTGGGGTGCTGGGGGGCAGGGACCGGGGATGAGAGAGGGGACAACCGTGGAAGACGAGGAAGATGGAGAGGAGGAGGGAGAGTTCAGGTCAGAGCAGAGAGAAGAGGGAGGAGGAAGAGAGGCTGTGAGACAGGAAGAGAGGGGGGCGGGGAGGGAGAAATGAGAGAGCAGGACTCGAGGGCTGATGGGGGAGAGGGGTTAAAAGGCAAGGGATTTCGAAGGTGGCAGAGAGCAGGGGAAGGAGAAAAAAAGGAGGCCGGAGAACAGGACAGAAAAAGAAAAGAGAGGAGTGTGGAGAGAGACAAGCGAGAGAAGGAGAGAGCCAGGAGCTGGGCAAGGGAGAGAGAAACGAGGGAAAGGAAGAGGGAAGCAGAGAAGGGAGAGGAGAGAAGGGACCTGGAGGAGGAGGAGGAGGAGGAAGAGGAGGAGGACAAGGAGAGGCTGCTAAGGGAGCCAGAGGGGGGGCAAGGAGGAAGCGGGGAGGGTGTGAGCAGAGGAGAGGCCCCAGGGGGACACCAGGGTGCAGGGCAGAGGAAATGGGAAAAGGTGTGGAGGGTTGGAGTGTGTAAGCAGGTGTGGGTGACCGGCTGGGGAGAGGAGGAGGGGCGGAGGTTCAGGCCAGAGGGAGGCAGGGGCTGAGCGGGAAGAGCTCGGGCAGGCACGCACCTGCACGCGAGGACCTCCGGAGGCTGGAGGGGGGAGGTCTAGACGGAGGACCGGGTGGAGGGAGCGAGGTGGGGGGACGGGAGGCAGGGGGAGGCCGGGGGAGAGTGGGCCAGTGAGGCAGGGGTGGGAAGCGGCCTGAGGCCAGGGCGCAGCGCGGCGGGGTGGGCGGTAGTCCTCCGGAGTCTCAGCCCACCCGGCTGCCCTCGTTTCTGTCATCTCCATGGCCTGGCAGCTGCCCCGCGGGCTTTTTTGTGACCCAGGGAGAGAAAAAGAGAAAGTGGGAAGAGAGAGGCTGTACAGAGCCGAAGGTGTGACAGAGCAAGGAGCCGGGTGAATAAAGTGGGAAGGGAAGGGGGGCAGCAGAAGGGGGACAGAGAAAGAGATACTCAGAGATAGACAGAGGAAGAGAGACAGGAGAGAGCAGTAGAGGCAGGAAGAGAGATGGAGAGGCAGAGACAGATGGAGAGAGGAGAGAGGGAGAAACGGAGAGGCGGAGGGAGGGGGAGACAGGGAAAGAGAGGAAGAGAGAGGAGACCGAGAACGTCCAGGAAGAAGGAAGGAAGTTGAACGTGCCCTTCCTAGCTGGGGCAGTGTCCCTTTGTCCCCTGGTCTCGGTCCCGGGAGCTGCAGACGGAGGAATGGTACAGCTGTGGGGGGTGGGGGCGGGGGAGTCCGTCATCGTGGTCTGGGACCTGGCAGGACTTGGAGTGAGCTACACAAACCATCACATTGATCACAGGACTGTCGGCTGGGAGGCGGAATAAGAGTGTCACCAGCACGCAGACCTGGCCGCCTGTCCTGTGGGTTACCTGGTGTCTCACGGGGCCTCCCAGCTGTTGCAGTGGCCACAGAGGACGGCAGGGGTGGGGGTGGGCAGGGGCGACCACCTTGAGGGAGAGGGGGCGGCCGCAGACACCAGGTGAGGGAGGGACAGAGACTGAGAGACAGAGAGTGACGGAGCCTCTGCGGGAAGACGGAGGGCAGGGAACCGGAGGGGGAGATGGAGGGTTGTATCCCTCCGGCCAGAAGGGGGGCCGTGAGGGGCAGGGACTGGATGGCAGGAAGGGCAGTGCCCGCTGGAGGGAGCGGTGAAGGTCGAAGGTCGGGTCGGAGGGAAGAGTGGGGAGTAAAAAAATCCATGGGAAGAACGTACAGGGGTGAGGACAGCCTGGGAAGAGCAGAGGAGACCCCCGTGGGGGAGAAGGGGAGGGACGGAGACAGAGGGACAGAGCGGACGCGACCAGCAGGAGGCGGGAGGAGCCCGGGGAAAGAAGGGAACTGGAGGCGAGGGGACCGGGGGAGAGAGACTGGGGCCCAGACGGCGAACCTGGGCGCGGAGGACCGGCCCCACGTGGTGGGCTGGGGGAGGGGGGGACGCTTCCAGAGACCGGAGGTGGAAGAAGGTGAGACGAGGACGGGGACCTGGTTCAGGGAGGAGCAGCGGGGAGGCGTGTGGGTGAAATAAAGAGGAATCAGCGGTGAGGCCCGGGTGGGGGCGGGGTGGGAGGAGTGAGGAAAACCTGTGGGGGGGGGCGCAGACAGACAGAGGGACGGTAGAGAGACGCTGAGATCCGCATGGGGGAGGAGCACCGGCTTGAAGAGGAGGAGGAGGAGAGGTGATTAAGCTGTGAGCCGAGCTGGAGAGGGGAAGGTGGTACGAGGGGAGTGCGTGCCTGGGGGGAGGCAGGTGTCAGAGAACAGAGACGGGGTGACAGAGCCGAGAAGGGGAAGGAAGGGGGTGCAGAGACGATGAGATTTGGAGAACGGAAGGAGAGATCAGGAGGCAGAGAGGGAATCGGAGAGAGGCAGAGGAGAGAGAAGTTCAGGGAGAGACTGAGAGAGAGAGCGCCGCCCCTCCAGAGAATGGGGGGGGAGGGGTGCAGAGGCTCACGGACGGAGGGCAGGTAGAGGGACGGAGACAGTGAGCCACGGCCGGACGGCTGAGTTCTCTTCCCCAGCTGAGCCTCAGTTTCCCCGTTGGCCTCCCCAGCTGCGGGGAGAGGTAACCACTCAGGGCTGGCCGGCCAGGGCAGAATCGGCGCCCATCTGGGGAGCGCCACTGCCCCCCAGGGTCTGTCCCAGCACTTTCTGTCTTCCTTCCTCTGACTGTCTCACTCAGCCCCCTCTCCCCGCCCCCTCCTCACAGGGAGAGACTATTATTCACAATGAAGAAACCCAACCAGAGCCCCAATCTGCTGTCCCCAGCATGTCACCCACAGGCCCCTTCTACAGCCAACTGAGTTCTCCTAGAGGACTCCTGAACCCCTCGGTCTGAGAGCTCAGAGCTTCCAATGCTGAGAAGGAAGAAAAAGGGGAAGAGAGGAAGCTGGTGGGGTGGAAGTGGTGGGGGAGGCCAGAGGGCCGAAGGGGAAGCGTCAGTGTGTGTAAGTTACCCAGCGCACAGCTGGTGCCCACTTAGTGCCCCCCTCCTCTCCTGGTGGAGAGCAGGATGAAACAGGGAAGGAGAGAGGGTCAGCAGGGGAGGCCATGCTTGCAAAGAGCCTGGCACACCGTGGGTGCTCAATAAATGCACCATCCCCTTCTTCAGGAGAGAAGGAACAAGTGAGATAGGGGGCAAAGAAACCGCCATTGAGGAAGAACGGAAGGAAGACAGTCTAAGGAGAGAGGGCTGTGGGTGGAAATGGCCAGGCATACAGCAGGTGCTCCTTAAGTGTTAGTTCTTTTCCTAGAAGAAGAGAACAGGAAAGGGAGGGAGAGGAAAACTCTAGCAGAGAGAATGAATAGAAGAAGCTGTGAGGGAAGGAATCTATATAAAGCAGTGGGTACATAGTAGGCACTTAATAAGTGCTCATTCCCCTCCCTGGCAGGGAGCACGGACAGGGCAGCCCAGAAGAGGAGGCAAGCAGAGGGAGAACAGAGCCTGTGAGGCAGGCAGTGAGGGACAGACAGCATGTAGGAGGGAGGGAGCAGCACACAGCAGGTGCTCAATACATGCCTGTTGCCTCCCCTGGGGATTGCCTGCTGGGCCCAGAGGAGCGGGAGAAGCCTGCTGAGAAAGAGCCAGGGAGAGGAGAGGAACTGAGGGAGAGAGTGTGCAGGGGTTGGGGGGGCAGTGGGCACAGGAGGCACTCAGTAAGTGCGCACTGTCTTCCTGGGAGGAGAGACAACAAGAGGCAAAGGAAGGCCCAGAGACAGGCAGGAGGAAAGGAGGGTGCGTGCAGAGGAGGCGACAGGCCTGTCTAGCAGAGGGGACCAGGTAACCCCGAGGAGTCAGGCAAAGGAGAGGCCGAAGTCGGAGGAAGCAGTTTGGGCTGATCCTGGGGCACACAGAAGGCGCTCAATAAATGCCTGTGCTCTTCCCCAGAAGGGGGCCCAGGGAACGCAGTGAGGGAGAAAGAGGCAAGAGGAGAAGAGGTGGGGAGTTAACTGTCTGGAATACAGTAAGTGCTCTGTAATTGTCTTGTTTTCTTCTCCAAGTAAGAGCCGAGGGAGCAGGAAGAAGGGACAGAAGTCCGAGTTGGAGGAACTGGGAGAATTGATGGGGGAGGGGGAGTTTGAGAAAATTGGCTGGCACACAGTAGGTACAGAGGAGAGAGAAAGCACAGGCCATTGTTTGGCATACCGCAGGGGCTCAATAAATGGGGGTTCCTTGCCTTGGAAGAGCAGGGAAGCCAGGGAGAAAAGGAGGGGACAGAGGAGAGACGGGAAGCAAGAGGGTGTGAGGAACGGAGAGGGGCTGTGTGAACTGCCTGGCACACAGTCGGCACTCAACATGTGTCCACACCCTGCCCCGGGAGGGGCAGAAAGTCAGAAAGGAGAGGAGACCGAGAGGGAAGGGAAGAGTGCAGGCAGGAAGGAGAGAGGAGACAGCGTGAGTCCCCGGCAGGCACGCAGTAGGTGCTCCGTAAATGCCCATTTCCTACCCGGGGGAGTCCGGCAGGTCGTGAGGAAGGGAGCAGAAGCAGGTGGGAGGGGCGGGAGAGCGGGAGGAGGCCGAGGTGCGGGGCAGTGTGTGGAGATTGCCTGGCGGACACCAGGAGCTTACTAGATGCCCATGGCCCCCAAGGAAGGGGGCTGCAAGCAGGGGGCAGCAGAGCAAGCAGCGGGCACAGGAAGGGACAGGGGAGACTCGAGGGTGCCCGGACAGGCCAGGAGGCATTTCCGGTACATTCAGCAGGAGCTCCGTACGTGCCGGGAGCAGGTGGAGACTGGGAAGGGAGGCCGGAGGAGGGGCGGGAAGCTGAGCGTGAAGGCCTCACCCCCCAGGCCCAGCCCACCCTCCCCCACCCCCGCCGCCCCAGGGGAGCTGGGACAAGGGCGCTTTGTCCCTGGCCTGGTGCAGCCTGGAGGGAGGGAGGGGTTGGGGCCAACACCCGGTCTCCGTCTCTGAGCCTCTCTCGGCCTCTTCATCTCCCCGCCTCACTCTCGGTCTCGGGGTCCTGCTGTCTGTCCCATCTCTGAGTCCCTGGCCCCTGCTTGCTGTCTCCGATCTCTGTCTCTCCTTGTCTCTGGGTCTCCCTCTGCGTCTCTCCTTCTCTGTCCCCGGCTCCCAGTCTGTCTCTCAGCCTCGGTGTCTTGCTGTCTCTGGGAAGGAGGACCCCCAACGCCAGCCGTGGCCCCAGTTCCTGCCCCACACCCGCCGGGGATCGGAGATCGGGGATCGGGGCCTGGGCGCTGAGCTCAGAAACAGAGGAGTGAGGAAGGGAAGAAGGAGGCAGAGGAGCTTGAGAGGCGAGGACAGAATCAGCTTTTATTCAGCAGAAACCACCGCAGAGGGCCCGTGGGGCGGCATCGGGGAGCTGGGGAGGAGGTGGGGTCAGGGGTCGGGTGGGGGGAGAGGGAGAGAAAAGAGGGAAAGAAAAAGAAAGAAATGAAGGAAGGAAGGAAGAAGGAAGGAAGGGGGAGTGATTGAGAAACCAAGAGAAACACACACAGACAAGGAGGAGAGAGGGCTGAGGAAGAGTCAGAGATGGAGACAGAGATGGGGAGACAGGGTCAGGGAGAGAGGGAGAGAGAGAGGGAGAGAAAGAAATGGAAAGAGAGACAAGGAGAGAGACGCAGAGAGAAAGAGACAAAGACGGTGAGAGCGAGGCAGACAGAGCCAGGAAGACAGATGAGAGAGGTGGGGCGGGAAGGGAGGCCAGAGGCAGAGGGATTCGGACCCGGGAGGAGGAGAGAAATGGTGAGCCGGAGGGACGGAGGGAGAGAGAGAGAGAGATAGAGGGAGAGAGAGGGAGAGGGAGAGAGCGCGCTTTGGAGAGGGCTGGAGCTGCCCACTGGGGAAGTCGAGGAAGGATGCGCCCCTCTCACCTGGCCTTGCCGTCGGTGGCCCCCTGGGCTTGACCAGGCGATTTAAGGGGCGCCCCAGGGGTGGGGCTGTTCCCCCCACTGCCATATCTGGTCAGCCTCCAGCTCCACAAGCTAAATCGGGCCTCAGCTGTCAGCACCACAGGGCAAGGGACAGCTGTCTGCCCCCCCTGCCGCCCCGCCCCCCACACCTGCTGTGACACCGAGGGGCCCCTCCTCCTCACCCCTCCTGCAACTGGGGTGGGTGCTGGGAAGCCCTTGTGGGTCTGCGTGAGGCACCCGCAATGGGCAGCTGGCACCCCCAGACCCCCGCCAGCTCTGGGACCCGTGTGGCTGGCACCCTGGGGCAAGGGACAGCCCCAGTTGCTCCCCAGTGAAGTGGGGGCCCCAGCAGGTGGGATGTCTGTGTACCGTAGGAGCAGACAGTAAGCACCCAATCGGTGTGCTGGCTCCCTGCCCAGGAGGAGGGTGGGTGAGTGAGGGGGGCTGACCAGCCTGGACCCTTCCCCTCCCCAAGCCCCCCCTCCCTGGCTCCCCACCCGGACCATATTAGGGCACAGCTGCAAGGCACCTGCGGAGGTCACTTGGGGCCCAGAATAGAAGCACTCAGGGAGTCTCCGCCAGGCTGTCTGGGGCCGGGTGGGACAGGCGACAGGCGCAGAGGGAGGAGGGGCCCCGGTGGGCCTGGGGAGACAGACACAGAGAGACAGGGGCCAAGAGACAGAGAGAAACATCCAGAGAGTGAGACCTCTTCAGACACAAAGCAGGAGACAGGTTCAGAGACCCAGGCTGGGGTTGGGGAGCCAGCTGGGGAGGCGGGGGAGGAAGGCCCTGGAAGGAAGCTGCAGGGCAGGGTGGGCTGTGGGGCCGGCCCAGAGCTGGGGTGTCTGGGACCCCATCCCAGCCATTTTTTCCCTCATGTGCTGTTTGGCTTCTACAAGTGCCCTTTGACCTGTGGAAGTCTTGGGAACCGGAATCCTCCATGTCCCCATCCCCACGTTGTGGCCAGCAGCCAGCGGTCAGTGGTCAGCTTTCACCAGTGTGTCAGGCTGGTGTCTGTGCCCTGCCTGCTTTGGGGTGTCAGGGCAAAACTGGGGCCCTGCCTGCCTCTCCCAGTCCTCTACCTCTTCATGGCCCCCCATTTCTGCCCAGGCCCCTCTCTACCTGCTTCCTTCCGTGGGCTCACGCATGCCTCCCAGGACAGGCCTTGACCCCTGAAGTCTGACCCGCATCCCTGGCCCTAGTCCCACCCCCGAAGTCACCCAGCTTCCATACCCCTTGCCCCCCACGGAGCATGGGTCCCCCTAAGCCAGTGCTCTCCCCGCCATGTCTCAGGGTCAGACCCCTGGCACCTTCTTCACTCCCTGTTCCCCTCACCCCAGAGCCTGGCAGGCCTAGACCTATCCTTTCTGTCACCTCCTCTGTCCCCAGGGTCCTGGCTCAGGCCTCGTCCTCTCCCATCTGGACCCTCAGCCTCCTCCAGGGCTTCCAGGCCTTCAGTCTGCCCAGCACGCCCAGAGGGTCTTTCTGCTCCCAGGACTGACCTGCCCCCACCCCCGCCCCAGCTCACCTTTGGAGCTCACCCCCAGGTTCGGGCCTGGCTGGGATCCACCCTCATCTCTCATCACCTCCTCAGACAACTACAGGGCTCATCGCTTCCCCCAGCGGTCCACATCTCAGCATCGTTTCCAAGTCTGGAAAGCGCCCTACCCCCCAGCCCTCTGGAGAGCCCCTCAGCCTTTCACAGCCAGCCTGCCCGGCATCCTCACCTTCCTTGGCCCCCAAAGTGCCCCGAGGGACCCCTGTTAAAGCGCCCCCCAGTGGGACAGGCTGTCTTCCTGTCCCCTTGCGTTTTCCTCCCCGCCTGGGAGCTGCGGTGGGTGAGCAGCCGGATGCACAGGCCCGGCTGGGCACTGGGGCTCAGGAGACAGCTGAGAAGCAGACAGAACAAGGGAGCTGCCGGAGGGGACAGCGGGCCCCGAGGGGGAGGACACAGACCAGGATGGGGCCTGATCAGGTGACCACGTGGAGAAGACACCTAATGGGAGCCTGTCCTTGCTCTGTGCAAAATTGCTGCTGCCCTGGCCACTGTCTTCCCCCTTTGCCACCTCTGCACCCTCCCGTCCTACCCTGCCCTCCTCCACACGGGCACACGCCTGCCCCAGGGCCTTTGCACCAGCTGCTGTCTCGGCCTCAAGTGCTTTTCCTGCACACCTGCCCATGGCTCCCTCCTTCCCCTGCCTCTGGGTCATGCTCAGTGACACCTCTGTGAGGCCCACGGCCCTGAGTGACCCCGACCCGCCAGCAGGCCACGGCCCCACGCAGCACACACCCAGTCAGCAGTGCCCAGGGAGTCCCGCCGGGCCAGGGGCCTCCCGGGGCCTGGGAGAGGCTGCGTCCCTGCCTGTTGTGGCCCTCGCCCCTTGGCCTGTGGCCCCTTCTGCCTGCAAAGCCCCACCTTGTTGCTCCCCTCGGACCCTGCTTCCCTCTTCACATCTTCCTCAACCCCTCTCCTGCCTCCCTCTCTGCTTCTCCAGGCCCCCACGATTCTCCCCGGAGTGCAGGAGCCCCTCTCCCTGTCTGAAGGTCAGCTGCCAGCAACCTCAGTGCCCGTCCCCTCCCCCTGTCAGGCGACCAAATGTATTCCCAGTTTCCGGGGATTAGGACGAGACCGTCTTTTAGGACCATTACTGCAATTGATGGAATAGAATCTCGAGTCCAGAAATAAACCCTTGCTTCCTCCCTGCACTGATCCCTCCGAATCTCCCAGAGGGCAGAGATCTGTTGGCTCCCACTCTGCCCCCCGCACTGGAACAGGGGCCTCATTAGGGCAGGGGGGAAACTGAGGCCCAGGGGAGTTTGACCCACAGGAGGCAGCAACGCTGGGAGGCCCGCCCGGTGACCAGCTTCGCCGAGAAACGGGGAGGGGGGTGTAGCTGAGGGAAAGGGGCCCCAAGGCAGACGCCCGCCAGGCCAGGCTGGAGCAAAAGAGCAGCTTTACTGAGGCAGCAGCGCACTGGGGGGTGGGGCGGGGCAGGACAGTGAAGTGAGGTCCGGCCCACCCTGCGCAGGAGCTGGGCGTGGACTCGCAGCGACGCGCTGGACCGGCAGCCGTGGATCCGTCCTCGTCCTCGGTGGGGTCAGTGCGTCCGCAGCCAGCAGCCCTTTTCCTCCACCTCCTTGGTCACCACCAGCAGCACCTGGCACAGGTCCTGAGCCAGGGCGGCCTCCAGGAAAGCCCTGGGCGGGGAAACGGGGAGGCTGAGGCCCAGGCGGCCTGGGTGTCGCCTCTTGGGGTGAGGGGCCCCTCATCTCCCCTCACCTGACGCCATCCTCATCGCCCAGGGCCTCGGGCGCCCGCAGCTTGGAGTCCAGGTTGTAGTAGACGCCGTCCACCTGCCGCAGGGCCACCCAGTGCCGCCGGCGCAGCGGCAGGGACAGCAGCCCCAGGGACACCGGGGAGGGCAGGTTCAGGATCAGCCCCAGCACCTGGGGCAGGGCCAGCTGGGACAGGGGCCTGTGCGGGCAGGGCAGGAGCTCGTGGTCAGGGCGCAGCGTCACGGAGCGTGTGTGGCTGGCGGAGCAGCAGGGGTTGGCGAACCACCCAAGGGTGCTCCTCAGCCCACCCACCCAGCACAGACTCCTCCGCACCCGTCCACCACCCATCGATCCATTACCCACGCACCCATCAAAACCGCCCAGCCAACCGTCCGCTTCCCGTCTACTGTTCATCGCACTACCAACCCCCCACCATCCACCCCACTCTCCACCCACTCTCCACACGCCTGCCACTGATCTGTCCACGACCCGTCCATTATCCACCCCCTGCCACCCCACCCGAAGCTCCCGCACGCAGTCGGACAGCCATCCACCATCCTATTACCCACGGTCCCAAACGCCCTTCTCCTGCTGATGCAGTCAGCCACCGTCCAGCCAGCTGCCGACCCACAAACTTCCCACCACCCCCCAGCCTCCTCCACTCTTTCCCCGTCCACCCAACCGCCTCTTTGCTGGCCACTGCCCCTCAACGAACTACCCACCTTTCATTCACTCAGCCGCTCACTTGCCCACCCGTCCCTACAGCCCACCACCCAGTCACCACCTACTCGGCCCATCCAGCCACCTGTGCACCATCCGGTTAGTCACACCGCTCCCACCAATGTTCCCATCACCCGTCCATCGACACCCATGGACAATCTAGGCATCCCCCACATCCTTCTGCCCCCTCCACGCCCTCCATCTGCCAGCCACCACCCACCACGCAAACCCTCCACCCCTCCCCATGACCCACCCATCCCCCTCCTCCCTGCTTCGTCCCACCCCGGCCAGCATCACCCCGAGCCCACTGTGCCACACCCAGCAGTGCTTGGGGTCCCACCTCCTTCGGTCCCACCACACAGCGGCCAGACCCAGCCCCTGCAGGGCGGCCATGATCACGTTGACGTCATAGTTGCCTGTGCCCAGGAGGCTGCGATGGGGGTTCAGCCGGCAGTCTGGGGCCAACCTGGGTGGGGGGTGGTCAGAGACTGAGCTGGGGCCCCTAGAAAGGCCTCCCCCTCCCCCAAGCATGAGTGTCCTAGGGTCTTTGAGTTGCTCAGCCTTTGAACTCTCCCCTCTCCTCAACCCCTAGGCCTCATTCCTCCTGCCCACCCCTCCCCCACTCTCTGGGCCCTGCCCTCCATCCACATCTCCCCTCCCAGGCCTCTTCCTCCTCCACCTGGACTCTCACCCAGCCTCCAGTCTCCCCCTGCAGGCCCTGTCCCACAGGGCCTGGGGGCTCTTTCCGCACCTGGCGCAGGCCTTGCCCCTCCCCTGCTTCCAGCCCTCCTGGGTGCCTGTCACCCCAGGAGAGAGTCCCAGCCCATCATCCTTCAGGATCCCACATGGTCAGGTCCCTGTGGCCTCCTAGCCTCAGTCCCCTCAACCCCTCCCCAGCCACCTGTCTCCAGCCACATCTCTCATGCTGCTGCCCCCAGCCTTGCCTCTGGCTGTCCCCTAGCGCAGGAGGGCCACCCAGTCACCACTTGTCTCTCTGGCAACAACAGCATCTTTGTTCTCTCCCTGGGCACTTGGTGGGCAGGGCGGCGGTGGGGGGGTTGGAGAGGGGAAAGCTTGTATTATTTTTCTGTGTATCCGTTTTCCTGGCCCCCCTCAGGGCAGGGCTCCCATGGGACTTTGGGTCTCTAACGCGGGCTTGGCGTGAAAACTCAATTGCCCCCTTTCCTGGATGACAGAGGAGATGCGCCAGCCCTCTGTCAGCCCGAGGGGCTGGGACTCAGCCTGAGGGTGCTGGGGGGCCACGGGAGGGCTGTGAGCAAGTGATCGCAGGGTCACCTGTGGGTGCTCACGTGGGGACCTGACTGGAATGGAGAGGCTGGAGGCCGAGGGGAGGACCCAGAGAACGATGGGCCTGAGCTGGGGCCAGGGATGCATTTGTGAGTGAGGCAGATAAGGCAGAGAGATAATAAAGACGTGCTGGAAATCTTAGTGAGGAGCAACAGTGTAGGCTGCCAAGAGGAGGAAGCATGCCGGGCAGAAAGAAGAGGCCGCGCAAAGGCCCCGAGGCATCATAGTGGGGCTCCTTCACCCCTGGAGAGGAATGTGGTTTGGGGGAGCAGCGGGATACGAAGCTGCAGAGGCAGGTGGGGAGCAGAGCACCCAGGGCCTTGGCCATCAGGCTTCAGGCCATGCGACTTCTCCCAGGTGTGCTGCGGAGGCACGGGAGGGCTGTGGTCAGGGCAGGGGCAGGGGCAGCGCTGGGGTGCACCAGAATGGATTGAGGTGAGGAACCGGAAGCTGGGAGGCCAGAGGGGCAGTGGACGCCAGGACCCAGAGAAGAGCAGGCGAGGTAGGGATGAAGGCCCAGAGGAGAAAAGGTGAGGCCTGAGTCGGGGTCAGGCCCTGGGGATGGACAGGTGCGGGAGGTGACATGCGGCCGCGGAGTCCCAGGGTCCAGCCCAGACAGGTGATGTGGCGGCAGAAAGCCCCTGGGCTCTGCCCCCCTGCCTCGCTAAGACCCAGGTGGGTGGTTGCGCCTGCGAGCCCTGCTTCTGCAGGTCCTCGGGTGGGTGACGGTCACCTCTTGCAGATCTCATCGGCCGCCTCCTGGCTAAACAGTCGCTGCTGCAGGACGTTGTTGAGGGCGTGGATGGCGCACAGCTCCAGGCGCTGCCGCTCGTGGTACACAGAGGGTGGGCCCGGCTGTGCTCCCGGGCCCTGGGACATGCCGCCCTCCGCTCCTGCTTGGGGGGCGCGGGAGAAGGCGCTCAGGGGACCGGGATTGGAGGCCCAAACTGCCAGCAGGTTCTGGGGCACGGCCGTTGAGGCGGGGGCTGGGTGCAGCCTGAGGGGCCGCTTAGCCCCTGACTCTGCTCCCCAGTCGCTCTCCTGGCAACAGGGAAACTCCATCCCCCATTCCTAGGAAAAAGGCTCCTTTTTCTGCTCACCTAGCAACAGAGGACCACCCCCACCACATCCCTAAGTGAAAGGGTCCTATGGTCGTCACCTAGCAGGAGAGGAACTCCCCCTCCCCCTGTCCGTAGGTAACAGGCTCCCTCTCTGGCTACCTAGCAACAGAGAAACCCCCACCCCACTAGGTAACAGGTCTCTCTTCTGGTTACTTAGCAACAGAGGAATCTTCCTCCTCCTGTCTCTAGGTGACAGGGTCTCTTCTGGTCGCTTAGCAACAGACTCCCCTCCCCTGTCACTAAACAACAGGGTTTTCTCTTCCTGTCACCTGGCAACCGGGCCCCTTCCCCGGACACAAAGTAACAGCCCTTTCCCCAACGCACCCCAACCGCGGCGCTCGCTCGTTGCCAAGCAACGCCCCTCACCCCGCCTGCCTCTCTGCTCCCCGGAGCCAGGGGCTCCCGCATCCCCCTGGGCGGCGGCTCTGGGCTCCGAGTGCAGGGCGGGAAGTTCGGCGCTGACTGGGCAGGCGAGGCGGACTACAGCTCCCGGCATCCACAGCGTGGTGAACTACGACTCCCGGCGGCCCTCGCGAGGACTCTTGCTCCGCAAGGAATGTCTGGGCTCCATGGCCCGGAAGTCCGCTACTGCCCCGAGAATGCGTACGGGTAACTTCCGTCGCTCACTGTGGTGAAACCCTAGGGTCCCCTATAGAAGACTTCGCCTTCGCTCACCACGAAACTCATCGCGATAGCTTCCCGGAGTTTTGCTCCGCCCCCCTGATGTGGCGAGTAATCCTGTGCAAGCTACAGCGTGACGTCACAGAAGGGAACAAGGGATCAGAGACTCTAGGCTGTGCAGTGAGAGAAGAGCCTCCAATCTTTACTGAGACAGGAGAGAGGACCGGGGAAACTGAGTCCTGGGAAGCAGCAGGACAGTGGTGGTGGTGGGGCTGGTAAAGGAGAGGAGGATGTCCTCTCGCCGTGTGGGGGTGGGAGACTTCTCAGCAGAGATGGATTCCCGGCCTGGAAGGGAGCTGGCAGCATCCTGCAGGGGAGATACGGGGAATGAAAGCCTGAGACCAAGAAAGAGAGACAAACACCCGGAGGAAGGAACAGACCCAGGTCGGGGTGGAGGAAGGCCTAGAGAGAGGGACTGAGACCCAGAGGGGGACAGAGATCTGGGAAGTGGCCAGAGATAGGGAGAGAGATACAAACATTCAAAGTCGTGACGTAGAAGGTTAAGGAGATTCAGAAAGAAAGTTAAAGCAAGAGACAAAATCAGAACTGCAGAACTAGAGCCGGAGACCCAAGCTCTGCAGAGCACAGAGCCCATGGCTTGCGGACCGGGGTCACTAACACTGGGGAGGGGCCCGGTCGTACTCAGGAGGCTGCGCCAGAAGGCAGTGACAGTGGCAGAGCCGGTGACCGCGCCTGGCTCGGCGGGGTTCTCTCTGTGGGTGTGCACAGCAAAGCTTCTTCCTGTGGGGCCTGGGGGTCCACTCAGCTCCACATCCACCACATGCATGTCTGTGAGGCTGGGCCAAGCAGGGTGGTCAGTCTGGCTGGCCTGGCCCCAGCCCAACCCCGGGCTCAGCTTAGCTCACCTGAGATCGGCCACAAGCACCCCGATCACGCGGTCGAAGCCCAGGCTGGGGGCGGCCAGGGCAGCAGCTGCCATGGTGTTGGAGTTGCGGGGGGCAAAGGGGCAGAGCCCACGGACAGGACCTTCATAGAGCACAGTGCGAGGCCCGGTGTGGTGCGCCGCAGCCAGGGGTCCCTCGAGCCGGAAGCCATCCGGATGTGTGGCCATAGTGACACGGAGGCTCTGGAAGTGAGAGCCAGGGTCAGGGAGACTGGGGCTCCCGCAGGGCCCGTCCGGCTCCCAGGAAGCCTAGCAGGCCCTCACCTGGAGGCCCCCTGCTGAGTCCAGTCTGCTGATGTCCTCGGTGCCCCACAGGGCCCCCCGGGCCACGAACACGGCGTGGTCCCAGCGGTTCGAGGCCTCCAGGAGCTGCCGCTCTGTGGCCTGGTCTGCCAGGGCTGAGGGGGACCCCACCTGGGGTGGGTGAAGGCGGGAGGGGCAGAGGTCAGGGAACCGATCCCACTTTGGTGTGGGGTGGGGCCAAGGAGGAAGGGGCAGGGCTCACCAGGAGATTGGCATGGCGTAGAATCTGTGCTCCAGATTCGTGGATTATTTTGGGATGGGCCACTTCTACCACAAGGTCAGGGTGCCTGGGAGAGGGGAGAGATGGGGAGGGCCTGGGAGAGGTATTAGGCCTCTCCTCCCCAGATTTCTGTAGTTTATAGGGGCCTGTCACCCTTCACCCTGGCCTGGGAGGGAAAATGGGATGGATGGGCTTGTCCCATTTCACATATGGGGGAACTAAGGCCCAGAGAGAGTAAGGGGCTTGCCTGGGATCACACAGCCACCAAGGGAGGCCAGAGCAGGAGCTTCATTCAGGGAGCCCTGCTCTCTCATGGCAAGGCCACTGACCTCTCCCCAAGGGCATCCAAGTTCTGGAGCTGCAGGGACTGGGGCACGGTCCCTGCCATTCGTCCCGGGTCACGATTCCAGACAAAAACAAGTTCTAGGCCCAGTTCCGGTCCCTGAGTCAGCAGGTGGGAGACCAGGGACTGTCCTGGGGAGAGGGAAAGTGACTCAGAGGAGAGGGGACAGAGATCCAGAGAGAAGGGGACAAAGACCCAGAGGGAGGAACAGAGACCCAGAGTGGGGGATGGAGCCCTGCGCGGTGGGCAGACACCGCCAGCCAGGGCAGCAGATAGGGACACAGACGAGAGGTGTGTTTGTGGAGAACACAGGGCCTTTGGGGGCTCCAGGAAGGGGCCTGGGGAAGAGGCCCCAGACAGGGACTCACCGAGGCGGCCGTAGCCCACCACCCCCACCCTCTGTGGGACCCTGTCCAGGGCCATGTCCTTGAATCTGGTGGTCTGCGGTCTGGCTCTGAGCTCTGTCAGCTGCTGGCTGCCCGCCCCCGACACATGAGGCCTGGGCAGCCGCTGATCTTTGGACATTTGACCCTTGAGCCTCTCTCAAGCCTTCCCCCTTTCCCACAGTGGCCCAGAGGTGAGGGGGCCAGTTTACTGGGTGGGGGCAGGGTGAGACTCCTGGGGGCGGTGGACACGATGTTTTGGGGTCCCAGGGGTCCTGCGTGGCCCCCACCGTATGGGCCGGTTCCTCCCGTGCGTCACACCCTCCTCCCTTCCTGCTGATGTGGAAAATTTCCTCCGCAGTCCCCCGTCCTCCTTTCTGGCTGGCCAGGTTGTCATGGTAACTGCATCCTGCTTGGGGTGGGGGTTGAGGGTTGGGAGCAGGGAGAGGAGATGGTAGCAGGGACTCTGGGCTCTCAGTCTGTCCCCTTGCTCCTATGTTTCTAATCCCCACCCTTTCGGCCACTCCCCGACCTTGGCTCCATATTTCTTGCCAACATTCCTCTCTTTGGGTCTCAGTGTCGATCTCTGGTCTGTCTCCTGCTCCAGCCTTCCACCCCCCGCCCCCATCTCTGCCGGGCTTGCTGCCATTCTGTCCCTACCCAGGCCAGGCCCTCACGTTCTCCCACCAGGGGAGGCCCAGAGGAGACCTGGCCGGGTCATTCCCGGTCTCCCCACAAGGCGGCAGGAGCTGGAGTTCGGCTCCCCACAGCACCTGTCTAGAACCTCCCTCAGTTCACCTTGACTTCCCGCCTTTCATCTTCCTCTCCCCAACTACCCTGCCACCAGCACCCCTCCCTGGGTTGTGTTCTCACCCCCATACTGTCCCTCCCCTCTCCCCACGCCCCGGAGAAGCCTGGGAGGCCTGAGGAGGCTGAGTGCCCCCCCAGATGAGCCCCAGCCAGCGTGCCTCATGGGTGCCTGGCATCGGAAATGGAGGAGGCTGCGGCAGTGCCGGCTCCCTGCCCCCAGCTGCCACCTGGTACCCGCTGCAGTGTTGCCATGGCAACCAGGATGGCTCTGAAAGAGGATGAGGGAGAAAGAGCATGAAAGAGGGAGCGAGGGGGAGTCCCAAGTCGACAGGCAGCAGAGCAGGCAGATATGGCCTGAGACCCCAGCCATGGCGGCGCTGCTGCTCCTCGGATGAGGGAAGAATTTGCTCTAAGAGCAGCAGGTGGGGGAGAGAGAAGATGCTGCGGGGTGGGGACATCAGGGCTTTCCATGGACCCCCACCTCTGTCCTCAACTCCACGGGGTCTGGGTGTCCCCCGCAGCACCCACAGCTGCTGTGTGTGGGGCCAGGGTGGGCCGAGGTGAGGGGAGAAATGGGGCTGAGACCCGGCTGGCCTGGCCCTGCGTGTCCGTGGCTGAACCTCATGCTGAGCGGTCCCACTGCCTCCATCAGCCTCTGCCTTTCACGAGTGGGGGACCTGGCAGGCCCAGCCCTCTGGAGGCTGAAACACCAGCACCTTGGCCTCCCCCAGCCCCACCAGCAGCTGACCCCTGGGTTTTGTCCCATCGGCTGGCTCCTGTCCCTCTGGTGGGCCGGCTCTCCGCCCTGGGTGACAACATAGTACCCTTCCTCTCCCCAGGCCTGGACCCCATCTCTCCTGCCGCTGCGTTTATGAGACAAAGTGCAGCTCCCTCCCACGCTGCTGCACCTGCCGCTAGAGCACCTGGCACTCCGCCCCGGCCCTCCCCTTCAGTGCGCCCCGGGCAGTGTCTCAAATGGGTTTGCAGTGGACACGGGCACTCCCTGGTCTGGCTCTGGAAGGAGTTGAACTCTGTCCCCAACAGGACATGTTGATGTCCCTACCAGGACCTGGGGGCGCGACCTCACTTGGATACAGTCCAAGTAAAGTGATACTGCAGCAGGAAGGGCCCTCATCCAAGGGCCCCCGTGTCCTTATAAAAAGGGGGACTTGGGACAGAGATAGGCAGGCTCAGAGGGAAGACGATGTGGAGACGCAGGGAGAACGCCAGGGGGAGGTGTGGGTGGCCAGAAACTGGAAGAAGTTGGAAGGGTCCTGCCCTACAGGTTCCAGAGGGCACCAGGCCCCGCCCCCCCCTCCACCCCCAATCTGGGACGCCTGGATGCTGACCTGCGAGACACCACAGGCCCGCTGTCCCGGGCCGCCCAGTTTGTGACTTTGCCATAGCAGCCCGGAACACTAATATGGGCCCGTCCATTTCTGCTGAGAAGTGGGGGTGGGGAGAGGCCCTCAGGGCCTGCCTCCGAGGGGCTGCCGGGGGACTCAGGACCAGTGCTGGGTGACTGAGCCCCCCCAAGGGCCTCCAAGGTCAAGGGTGAGGGGTCTCAACATCCCCGCAGGGCCTGTGACAGCCTCTCATTTTGCTCCACATTCACTTCGTTTTCTCTCTCTTCCATGCGTTCATGACCCAAAAAAATATTTTTTTACTTTTTCCGTGTTTTTTTTTAAAGTAATTACAGAGCAGGTAGTCGTTGACGCAAACCTCCCTTCAGTATCAAAAGAGTCTGTGGGGTGCGTGGGGGCGGGGCTGACGTGGGGGGCTGGTGGGGGCTGCCCCACCCCAGCCAAGGGGCCCAGAGGTGGAGTGGGCTCGAGAGGGGCCGGGGCCAGGGGGTTTGGAGGCGCTGACAACCACGAGTCTGTCTCTTCAGTTTAGAGGGTGGATGGGTGGGGGGTGGGGGGACAGGCGTCGAACTGCAAAAAAATGAACTGTAAAAGGAGGGCTGTTGGGGGTGAGGGGAGAGGACGCCCCTCAAAAAACCTCCTCTCTCCCCTAGAAGGTGGAAGGGTGGGGCGGTTGGTCAGTTGATGGGGAGAGCCAGGAGGGAAAGCTGGGAGTAGTGGGGGGATTGGTTCTGGACCCTTCTGAATCCTGCATCCCCTCTGGTCACTGGGGATGGGGGTGAGGCTGGAACCAGGGGCCCTCACGCCGGGGGCCCCACCCTGTTGTCGGTGGCTGGGCCAGCTGTCCTGGGGTCCAGAAAGGCTCCGAGCCCATCTTCCCCGACCTTCCCCGGGCTGTGGGAGGGGCCTGGGGCTGCGGGGAGGGTGCCAGTCTGGCCCGAGCCCAGTCCCCCGCCCAGCGGTGGCGGTGTCAGATCTGCGTCTCTTGCACGTTCTCCTTGGAGCCGCTCTTGAAGAGCAAAGGTTCGTGGATGGAGTTGAGGCCCGGCGGGCCCTTGCCCCCGCAGCCCCCGCCGCCGGGGTTGCTGCTGTAGTGTGCCTTGAAGGCGGCCGCCACGTAGTGGTGGTGGTTGAGGTGGTCGCGCTCCAGGGCGGGCAGGGCCAGGTGGCTGTCCCCGCCGACGCCGCCCCCGCCGGCCACAGCGGCGGCGGTGGCCACAGACACAGCCGACGCGGCCGGCAGCTCGTCTTCCACATTGATGATCTCCACGGTGCGCGTGGGCCCGTGGTGTTTGTGGAGCTGGTGCTGCTTGCGCAGCTTGTAGAAGGCCACAAGCATCACGGCGGCCATGAACGTGATGGCCACGAAGCAGCCGATGATGATCTTGGTGGTCTTCATGACGTCGTCCAGGTCCTTGAGGGCGTTCTCCGTCACGTCCGTGATGGGCACCGTGAACGCCTTCTCCGTGGGCCGCGAGGAGCGTGGGGCGGGCGCTGTGGTGGACGACGAGGCCGGGCCGGCGGCATCCCCGGGCCGGCCCCCACCCCAGACGCCGTCCGTCGTGGGCCCCGGGGGCTCCTTCTCCGTCCCCCGCGTCTGCAGGACCTCCTCTCCGGGCTGCGTCTCCAGGGTCTCCACGGTCACCGTGGTGAAGTAGGTGTAGCCGCCGCTGCCCCCTCCGCCGCCGCCGCCCCCGGGGCCGCCCCCGCCGCCCACAGCACCGCCGGCCGCCACGGGGTCCACGGCCGAGACGTTGAGCGTGGCCGAGGCGGTGGTGTTGCCGGCCGAGTTCGTCACCATGCACGTGTACTGGCCCGTGTCCTGCACCGTGACGTTGGTGAAGTTGAGCGTCCCGTCGTGCAGCACGGAGATGCGCACGCGGTAGGAGCCGTGCGTCATGAGGGTGCCGTTGGGCGTCAGCCAGTTGACCGAGGTCATGGAGGTGCCCGTGCGGCACTTGAGCTCGGCGGCCATGCCCTCGGTGACGTTGAGGTCCGTGGGCGGCTCCACGATCACCGGCGCGTAGCAGGTGAAGTGCGACTGGTCCAGCTCCCCGATGTAGCGCCCCTTGAGGCCGGCGGGCGCGTGGCAGCGCGCGCAGCACGTCGTGTTGCTGGGCACCGTCTCCTTGAGCCACCAGCTGAGCCAGAGCACGTCACAGTTGCAGTGCCAGGGGTTGTGGTTGAGGTGCACGCGCTCGAGGCGGTGCAGGGGCGTGAAGAGGTCGTGGGGCAGCGACATCAGGTTGTTGTGGGACAGGTTGAGCTCCTCCAGCGACTTGAGGTCGTCGAAGGCGTTGCGCTCGATGGTGGCCACCTGGGCGTGCATGAGCCACAGCTTGCGCAGGCTGGTGAGGCCCTGGAAGGAGCCCGGGCGGATCAGGTCCAGCCGGTTGCCCGACAGCTCCAGCTCCTCCAGGCGCACCAGGGCCGTCAGGTTGGGGATGTCCTTGAGGTTGCACATGCCCAGGTTGAGGTAGCGCAGGTTCACCAGGCCCTCAAAGGCCGCCTCCGAGATGTACTCCAGCCGCTTGAGCTCGCCCAGGTCCAGGCGCCGCAGCGAGGGCACGCGGTTGAAGGCGTAGGAGGGGATGCTCTCTATGGGGTTGTTGCGCAGCCAGAGCTCCCGCAGCTTGGACAGGTACTCGAAGGCCTGTGTGGGCACCGTCGTCAGCCGGTTGTCAAACAGCTCCAGCGTGTTCAGGCTGGGCAGCCCGTTGAAGGCGCCCACCTCGATCTTGCGCACCAGGTTCTTGCTCAGCTGCAGGATCTCCAGGTGCCGCAGGTGCTTGAAAGTGTCCGTCCGGATCACCTGGGGTGGGGGAGGGGAGACGCCCATCAGTGACACCCGTAACAATGATAACGAGCACCCAGTTCCCACGGGGTGGAGTGGAGAGCTCTCCATCTCTGCCGGTGGGAGAGTATGGCAGTAAGACCATTTTGGAAAAATGATTTTTTTAAAAAATTGGTTTTCAGAGAGAGAAAGGGGGAGAAAGACAGAGAAACAATGATTTGTTGTTCCACTAATTGCATTCATTGGTTGACTTTTGTTTGTGCCCTGAGCTGAGATCAAACCCACAACCTTGGCGTATCAGGAGGATGCTCTAACCAACTGAGCTACCCTGCTGGGCCTGATTGTGTCTTTTAAAGTTAAACAAAGAGCTACTCAGCGACCCAGCCTTTACACTTTTGAGATTCTTCCCCAGAGAAATGGGAGGAGAGGCCCATCCAACTACTTGGGGTGGGCGCTCACAGCCTCTGTGTTCGTTGCAGCCTAAACCAGAAGACGCCCAGTTGTCCCTGACAGGACAGGCTCTCTGTGTCCCTACAGTGGGACACTGAGGTTCAGCGCGTAAAGAAACAGACTG
Source organism: Trachops cirrhosus (assembly GCA_028533065.1). Taxonomy (NCBI): domain Eukaryota; kingdom Metazoa; phylum Chordata; class Mammalia; order Chiroptera; family Phyllostomidae; genus Trachops; species Trachops cirrhosus. The sequence continues at coordinate 42,934,161 of CM052550.1, forward strand.
TCTCCAGGCCTGATACCGCGGATGAATCTCACGGGCATCGCGTTGAGGACGAGAAGACAGACGCACGGGCGTGTGCGGTCAGGTCCCATTCATTCCGCTCTGTGAAGGCGCTAAGCGGTGTCTCTGAGCGTGTGTGGGGGCGACAGGCTGGGAGGGGGCACGAGGGAGCTTCCCGGGGTGACAGAAATGGTTCAAAGTGGGGCGGTGCCCCCATGCGTGAACGCAACTGCCCAACCCCCCCAAGTTGTATACATAAAACGGGAGCATTTTATATGTAAATTACACCTCAGTAAAAAGATTAACCAGCAGCCAACATGCGTTGCGCACGTCTTCAGTGCCAAATCCTGTTCTAAAGGCTCTACCGGCACCAGCTGATTTGGTCCGCCGAGCCGCCCTGCGGGATCGGTCTACTTCCCCAACACCTGCAGCTCAAAGCCATGAGCTCAGAGAACCAGAAAATGTTTCATAATGACTTTGGCGCCACATCCCGTTCGGTGGCAAAACCTGACCAGAACTCATGTGGGCTATTTAAGCTTTTCATCGATCCCACTCATGTGACTATTCAAACCTTCCTCTCTAGAAGTGTTCCCACGTTTGGTAAGGGCTATAATAAGTTCCACTGGGGTGCTATTAAAAAACACATCTGGCCCTGAGGGTTTCACATGAGCAATTATGAGTTATCCCCATTTAAGTGGGAGTACACAGAGGCACAGAGAAGGGCAGTGACTTGCCCAGGGTCACACAGGAAGGGGCAGCTGATCTGGGATTGGAATGAGGCTGTTGGGCTCCTGAATCCTGGCTCTTAACCCCTGAATGTGGCCTCTACCTCTAGGGTTGATGATGGGATAAGCCCAAGAGGCAGAATCTACCAGATTTTCTTCACTGATCACGGTGCTGGGTATGCCAAGGCACAGAAGTCCAGGTAGCTCAGTTGGTTAGAGCGTTGTCCTGATACACCAAGGTTGTGGGTTCCATCCCCGGTAAGAGGACATATTATAATCAAGCAATCACCCTGGCTGCTGTGGCTCAGTGAATTGAGTGCTGGCCTGTGAACTGAAAGGTCGCCGGTTCAATTCCCAGTCAGGGTACATGTCCGGGTTGTGGGCCAAGTCCCCAGTAGGGGGCATGTGAGAGGCAACCACACATTGATGTTTCTCTCCCTTTCTCTCTAAAATCAATAAAATAAAAAATGAGGCAAGAGAAAATACTATAATTTTTTTAAAAGGTGGAAATGGAGAGTGCCCCAGAGCACACTGTGCAGTGGCAACTTTGTAAAACTTGAAAAGGAGGCTGAAGCACAGTATCTGTGCATGTGCACCGGGATGCCTGGGAGGAAGTAGTCTGTGCTCTGCTCAGAGTGGACTCCAGCTGTTGGGGATTAAGGGTGCTTTTTATTCTTTCTTTTCCTAAGATTTTATTTATTTATTTACTTTTAGAGAAAGGGAAAGGGAGGGACAAAGGGAAAGAAACATCAATGTGTGGTTGCCTCTTGTGCGCCCCCTACTGGGGACCTGGCCTACAACCCAGGCATGTGCCCTGACTGGGAATCCAACTGGCGACCTTTTGGTTTGCAGCCCGTGCTCAATTCACTGAGCTACCCTAGCCAGGGCATTTTTATTCTTTATTTTTAGTTCAGTGGACGAAAAGTACTTTCATAATAGGTAGCAAAACACTTTTTAAAAAGTTTTAGAAAACAAGACCATACCTGAGAGGCATCCAGCATTGAGGGATGACAGTGTCTGGGACAATCACAGCCATCAAACAGTAACAGGCACTATTTATGCCAGCGAGACCCAATGGAAATGTGATGTGGATCAGTCAATGAATTTTTTAAAAATGTAATTTAATTAAAAAAATGTTATGGTATTACAGTTGTTCCCACACTTCTTCCCACCTCCACCCAGCCCCACCCTCCCCTCCCTCAGCCAACCCCTCCATCCTTGTCCGTGTCCATGGGTCACGCATCATGTTCTTTGGTTGGTCCCTTCAGCACCTTTCATCCGGTCGCCCCCTCCTCCTCTGGCAGCTGTCCGTCTGCTCCATGTGTCCATGCTTGGGTTTCTGTTTTGTTGTTGTTGTTGTTGTTAATTTATTGTGTTCATTAGATTCCTGTGAGATCATGTGGTATTTGTCTTTTCCCAACTGGCTTATTTCACTGAGTGTAATTCTCTCCAGGTCCATCCATGCTGTCTGAAAAGGTAGGATTTCCTTCTTGTTTACTGCTGCATAGTATTCCACTGTGTAAATGTATCACCGCTTTCCTATGCACTCATCTGCTGCTCGGCACTTGGGCTGTTTCCAAATTTCGGCTATTGCAAATGGTGCTGCTGTGAACACAGGGGAGCATATATTCTTTCTGATTGGTGTTTCTTAGGCTATATTCCCAGAAGTGGAGTTGCTGGGTCAAATGGCAGTTCCATTTTAACTTTCTAAAAGGGTTTTATTTATTTATTTTTAGAGAGAGGGGAAGGAAGGAAGAGAGAAGGGGAGAGAAGCATTGATGTGTGAGAGACCATCTATTAGTTGCCTCTTGTACGTCCCAAACCGGGGACCTGGCCCAAAACCTAGGCACCTGCCCTGACCGGAAATTGAACCGGTGACCTTTTGCTTTTGAGAAAACTTCATACTGTTTTCCACAGGGGCTGCACCAGTCTGCATTCCCACCAGCAGTGCATGAGGGTTCCCTTTTCTCCACAACCTCACCAGCACTTGTTATTTGTTGATTTACTGATGGCAGCCATTCTGACAGGGGTGAGGTGATACCTCATTGTGGTTTTAATTTGCATCTCTCCGATGGCTGGTGATGCTGAGCGTCTTTTCTTATATCTGCTGTAGGCCATCTGTACGTCCTCTTTGGAGAAATGTCTATTCAGGTCCTTCACCCATTTTTTAATTAGACTGTTTGTCTCCCTGGGGTTGAGTTGTGTTAGTTCTTTGTATATTTTGGAGCTCAAAGCTTTATCAGATGTATCGTTGGCAAATGCGTTCTCCCATACAGTGGGTTTCCTTTTCATCTTGCTGATGGGTCCCTTAGCCATGCACCACTCACTTAATTTTAAACTTCCTGAAAGCCACATTAAAAGAAAACCCAAAACAGGTGAAATCAATTCTAATCTATTTAATTTTTTAAAAGATTTTATTTATTTATTTTTAGAGAGAGGGGAAAGGAGGGAGAGAAACATCAGTGTGTGGTTGCCTCTCATGTGGCCCCCACTGGGGACCTGGCCTGCAACCCAGGTGTGTGCCCTGACGGGGAGTCGAACCGCCAACCCTTTGGCTCGCAGGCTGGCACTCAATCCACTGAGCCACACCAGCCAGGGCTAGTCATCTCTTTCTTTAGCCCACTAGGTCCCAAATACTATGACTGCAAACATGTCATCAGGACGGAAACTGACGAAGGTGTTTGACAAACTTTTTCACAGGCCGCCTTCCAAACCCCACACATGTCTTCCAGCCCGTGTGCTCGGTGTGTGAGGTCACCGGGTGTTTCCTCGGCTCCGTGGCACTTTAGGGGTGCCGTTGCCTTTTGTCCCCCAGCAGCCTGTGAAACGGGTCGGCGAGGGCCCCGTTTGGGGAAGGAGGGGACGGCAGCCCTCGGAGGAGGGGACTGGAACCGTTTGGCAGAGGCGGCATCTGAGGCCGGGCCGCGGACGGGCCTGTGAAGGCAGAGCTCCGATCGCGTTCCATCGACTCCTGTCCCGGCTGTAGCGCCTGTCCTGGGGTCACCGGGGCCTCTGGTCCACAGCTGGCCCTGAAGGGAGGAGGACGGCCACCACTTGGGGCAGCTGGGAAGGTGGAGGTCGAAGTGCTGGCTTCCGTCGCTGTTATTGTCCCCCTGTGGAGGACAGCTCCCAGGGCATCAGTGGGACATTGGCTGTCCCCGAGCCGGGCCTCTGTCTCCTGACTTCCTCTGCTGTCCACGGCCCCAGCCTCCTCTTCCCCCACCTGGACACCAGGCTCTGGAAAGTCTATTCCTACCCACAGCTCCGGGTCCCTCCCAGAGTCCCTGTCATTCTTCCACTCCACTCCTTGCCGCACACCAAGACGACCGACCACAATGGTCCATCCCATGATAAGACAGTCCCTGCCCTCCAAAGCTCATCAGCCTGGTGTGACCTCCCCGCTCCTCTCCCCCCATCCTTCCCCATCTCCCTCCTGTTCTGGCAGTTCCCCAAACACAGCAAACTCACCCCTGCCTCTCGGCCTCTGTACTTGCTGTTCCCTCTGCCAGGAACACGGTTCCTACTTTCTTTTCTGGCTACTTCCCATCTGCCGTGAACACCCAGCTCAGGGGTCACCTGCCCCAGAGGCTGTCCTGGCCCCCTGACCCCCGCTCCTGGGCCCTGTCCCATACTCAGCTGCACCCGGCTGCCTGGCTGCCTCTGCCTCTCCCCAGAGACAGCCCCCCGCCCCCCAGGGAGCCAGGGGACCGGGTCTTAGCTCCGGGCTGCAGCCCAGGAGTGCACGCTCAGGTTTCGGGTTTTATAACCAAGTGAATTTGAAAGTGGCCCCTCTCAGAATCTCCCATCTTGGGGAGTCCTCTTTGATCAGAGTTGGGGTTCATTCCCTGTGTGGAAACAAGATTCCTGGGAATTCGGAAAGCAACCTGTCACCCTGCCTGAGGGAAGGTCCTTGGAGCCTCAGGATGCAAGAGGCAGATGAAGAGATACATTTAGGCTCTGAAAAGTTTGGAGTCTGCCCTGGCCGGGTAGCTCACTCAGTTGGTTAGAGCCTCATCCCAGTAACGCCAAGATGGCAGGTTCAGTCCAGGTCAGGGCACATACGAGAAGCAACCAATGAATGCATCAATAAATGGAACAACAAATTGATGTTTTTTTCCCCTCTCACTCTCTCAAATCAATAAATAGAAAAAAAAAATTAAAATTTCTTTAAAAAAATACAACCACATTGGAATCTCCAGCTCACTTAAAAGGCTCGCACGGACAATGAGATGGAATTGGAATAACAGAGCACAGAGTAGAGGTCCAGGAAGGGACTGTCCCCTTTTGTCCCCATCCTCCCTCCTCCCCTGATTAATACCACCCAGTGTCTCCTGGGGCCAGACCTGTGCTGGGTACCAGGTTAGAGTAACAAAGCAACTCTCCATATACCTGTTTTTTTTTTCTTTCCTGCCAATAAAAGTAACACATACTCAGTTGCTGGTTCGATTCCCAGTCAGAGCACAGGCCTGGGTTGCAGACCAGGGCCCCAGTGGGGGGCACGTGAAAGACGACCACACATTGATGTTTCTCTCCTTCTCTTTCTCCCTGCCTTCCCCTCTCTAAAAATAAAGAAATAAAATCTTTTTTAAAAAACCTTAAAGAAAAAGTAATACATGCTTAGGAAAAAGCATAAAAAGAAAAGAAAAATCAGCCAAAGGGCCTCTACCCAGAATTCACTTCTGTTAACAACTTGTGGGCCACTTCCTTCCAGTCTTTTTTTCTATGTGTATAACGGAGGGGTATGTTTTTGCACCATCCTTTTATTTTTTACAACATTTTGGTGACGTGATATCCTCTCCAGGGCCCTGCATTTCCCTGGAATAGTGTCACATGGTGCTGCTCTCCCCTTATCACGAAATGCGCTTCCAGCACGATGTCCTGCTATCCCGCGGTCTTTCCCAGCCCACAGCTACTTTTGGACGTTGAGATGGAGCGGGCGGGCTTCAGTTCTTCCTTCTCCTCAACATGCTTCCGCTTTCTCTCACTTCCTCCACGGAGCCCCGCTGACTCGTGGAGCTGGACGAATCCTCAGTCAGGGCTGTTTCACGCAAAGGAGGGAGCGAGTTGCTTCCGAAGCGAGCAGGTGGGTGGTTGGCCTGAGGAAGCTCCCACCAGCGGGGAGGTGGCCCCTGCAAGACGTGGCTTCCTGGGGACAGATGGGCAGCGGCGCTGGCAGGATGGGCTCGGGGATGGGGGGTTGGGGAGAAACGTGGCCGGTCACGCGGCCCTGCCTGCGCAGGAGGGTGGGGGTCTCAGAGCCTGACAGCACTTGAGCCCTGGATCCCGGCTCCGCCTCCTGCCCCACTGGCAGCTGGGTTTCCTCCTCTTGCCATGAGGTTCTCAATGGCAACACAACAAAAGCTTCCCTGCCTGGTCGGGTAGTGCAGTTGGTTAGAGCGTTGTCCCCATACACCAAGGTTGTGGGTTCCATCCCCCATCAGGGCACATATAAGAATCAACCAATAATTAGATATGTGTTAGATATGTGGAACGACAAATTGATGTTTCTGTGTGTGTGTGTGTGTGTGTGTACGTATTCCCCTCCCCCCTCTAAATTCAGTAATGAAAAAAAAAAGTTACGATGGTCAAGAGCCTGCATGCCCCCGCCTCCCACCCCCTGCCTAGGCCCTGGTGCTCAGTGGCACAGCCTGGAGTTGCGGGAAGTCCTGGGGGAGAGGATGGTTTCGCCTCGCCTGGCCCTGTGTTTCCCCACCATGGGGACCACAGCGCCCTGTTCTGGGGCTGCCTTTCTCCTCCCCAGGCAAGATGCTGGCGGAGCACAGAGCAGGCCCTCACTGCTGTTTCTATTAGCAACAGAAACAAGAATAACAGGGGGAGGAGGTTCCCACTGTCACTGGTCACGGGGGTCACTGGGGAGAGAACGAGGCAGGCTCTGAAAGGTCACACTTGAGTCTGAACTTGAGTCTGGACTGGGAAGCTGAGAAGGGAGGACTGCTGGCCCAGGTGCTGGAAGAACTCCGGGGAAGTCGCCTCCTCATCCTGTCTGAGTGACACTTGGTTGGGGGGGGCGGCCCCCAGTTCCCAGTGAGCCCATCTGCAAGCCCAGCAGGACTGGGCTGCCGGCCCCATCTGCTCCTCCTTCCTCCCGGGCCCTTGTCCTCAGCGTGGCCCCTCCGGTCCACCTCCCCAGTCGGAAACGGGACTGCAGCCTTGAACCCCGCACCACCCAGGGCCTTGCCCGGGGGTCAGCTGGCAAACCTGCCAGTTCTGTCCTTTTTCAGTGTCTCCCAGCCATCTCCTCTGCGTCCCACAGCCCGGCTCAGGCCTCAGCCTGCCCGGCCTCCAGCCTCTCCGCACCGGTCCCTCTCCAGGGCCTCACTACACGCTACACCCGGGGCTGACCCTGCCTCTCTCCTCCTCTGGAGTGCTCCAGGGCTCTCCAGGGCCCTCAGGACACAGTCAGCCTCCGTCTGCCTGCCTCTCCCTTCCCCTCCCGACGGCCCTCGCACAGGCAGCCTCGCTCCAGCTGCCTTCTGGCCAATCTCAGCTCCTGAACCCTCTCACCAGGTCCTTCCGCTTTGCCAATGCTGCTCCCTGTGCTCAGGATGCCCTTCCCCTCCTCGTCCATCCCCCCACCCACCCCTCCTCCTGGGCCCTGCCAAAACGCCTCTTCTTCATCCAGCGCGTATTTATTTATTGGTAAGGCCCTTCAGAGCGAGCGAACGGGCGGGCCTGGTCTGGGAAAGGGTGTCACGGGGACACAGAGGTACATGCAGTGTCCTCGAATCTCACGGCTCCGCAGCAGCCCAACCAGGACCCGAAGGCTGCTTCGTCTGAACCTGAACGCCAGCTCCCCAGCCTGCTCGCCCGCCAGCCCTGGACCCAGAGCACTGGCCTCTCGGTGGGTTTCGGTGTGGTTTGTGAGCGGCTCAGCCTGTTCCTTACTCAGACGTTGCCAGCCAGGTGTTGGTCTGCTCATCTGACGGATAGTCTGTGGGCACCTGCGGTGTGCCAGGTGCCATGGCGGGATCCCCAGAGCCTGCCGTGGATGAGATAGCCACAGCCCTCTTCCCAGAGCCCGACCTCGAGTGGGGAAGAGAGAGGCTACCCATGAGTGTCACATGTGGTCACTGAAGTGGCTGCGGTGTGACCGGTCTGCCCCGGTTGCCGGGCAGAGGCAGGCCTGCGCCCCGGCCCCTCCACAGCACAGAGAAGGGGATCACCCGGCCCCCATCACCCTCATGGCCACTAACACAGAGGGGGCCGGAGAAAATGGGGAGGCCTGGGTCCTGCCTCGGACTGCCCAAGTCCCCAGGTCCCCTCACTCTTTCCCCTACATTTGCCGGGTTACTCCCACCCGTGCCTGGCTCTATGCCAAGTGTCAAGGAGACAGACATCCGCCAGGGAAGGGATGGTGGTCCCATTGGGGACCACCTCCCAACCCCTAATAGGGACTTCTGTCCCCTCTTTCATCCCGCAGCTTCGGTGTGGTAAGTAAATGTTACTAACCCCCAAAAACCCCCACTGTGTTCTCCTGAGGTTTTTAAGAAAATGAGCTGTCAAGAAATCCTTCATTAAAAATTTAACTGTGGTAGGAAAACAATTAAGTGAATTGTTTATCTTAACACTGTTAAGATAAACTTTTTTTTAAAGATTTTATTTTTAGACAGAGGGGAAGGGAGGGAGAAAGAAAGGGAGAGAAACATCAACGTGTGGTTGCCTCTCAAGCGCCCCCTACGGGGGGAACCTGGCCCACGACCCAGGCATGTGCCCTGACTGGGAATCGAACCTGTGACCTTTTGGTTTGCAGGTCAGAGCTCTATCCACTGAGCCACACCAGCCAGGGCAAGATAAATTGTTCTTATGATTTTTTTTTAATTTAAAAGAAATACAGAGAAACATCAATGTGCGGTTGCCTCTTGCACGCCCCCTACTGGGGACCTGGCCCACAACCCAGGCATGGGCCCTGACTGGGAATCAGACTGGCGACCCTTTGATTTTCAGGCCAGCACTCAACCACTGAGCCACACCAGTCAGGGCATTTTGTACGTTTTGAATGCAATGAACCGACAGCAACAACTAAGCAAGCTTACTTTTCTTTTGCATTAACTTCTTTACATTCACAATTTCACAAAACATGGTTATTTTCTCATATGACTTCTCATACTTCCTCCTGTCCTGAGAGAAGAGATGTGTGCTCCCTGGTCAGAGAGGACCTCCCTAACCGCCAGGATGTCGCTGGAGCTGGGCACACACCTCGCTCCCTGAGCCACTCAGGCCTCAGCTAGGCCTCCCAGGGCCACGGCCTCCTCTGCAGCGTGGGGACAGGGCCCCAAGGACTAGATGAGAAGCACAGGCTGAGGCAAGGTGGCCAATCAGAACGCAGTGTCGCCTCATTTAGTCAAGTCCATTAGCTCCATTTTGGGCAACGTTGCCACACCCCACCTCCCCACCCAACAAGAAGTCCTGAGCTTGTCCGTGCTGGGAGCCTCCAGGCCCTGCCAGCCCCCACCATTGCCTAAAGCAGTGGGGTGGGCTGGCGGGAAAGTGGGGTTAAGCTGGGGCTCCCTCCCAGGAAGGCGAGCCTGCCCCCAGCCCCTCTCCTGCCTGTTTGGCTTGCTCTCAGCTCTCGCCTCTATCTAGTGTGTCCTGCACCATACAGATGACCTTCCAACAACACGGGTCTGAGCTGCGTGGGCCCACTTATGATGTGGGTTTTTTTCCAGCTAATATCTTTCCTGTTTTGTAAAAAAACATTTTACTTATTTATTTTTAGAGAGAGGGGAAGGGAGGAAGAGATGGAGAGAAACATCAGTGTGTGGTTGCATCTCGCGCGCCCCCTACTGGGGACCTGGCCCCAAACCCAGGCATGTGCCCTGACTGGGAATCGACCCCGCGGCCTTTTCGTTCTCAGGCCGGCACTCAATGCACTGAGCCCCACCAGCCAGGGCAGTACATGTACTGTTTTTGATCCGTGGTTGGTAGTCCGAGGATGCGGAGGGCCGGCTCTAGGCACTCACTGTTCTACATCCTTTTATACTTGAGCATCCATGGATTTGGGTATCTCAGAGGCATCCTGGAATCACCCCACCTCCCCCTGCACGCGAATACAAGGGACAACTAAGTTTTGGGGGAGTCAAAAGTTACATGTGCATTTTTGACTTGGGGGGGTTGGCACCCTTAACCCTCGTGTTGTGCAAGGGTCAGCTGTACTGTGTGCCTCTGCCTGTCTCTCCGCCCAGCTTCCCGGGGCCGGGATGTGTACCTGTCCTTCTCACCGCGCTTCACGCAAGGCCTGGCACACAGTAGGTGCTCAATAAACCAATCAGGGGCAGGAACTGGGTACTATGGGTGCGCTGACACAGAGACAGGGACTCATGGTCTCAGCAGGGTTCCTCGCACAGAGCTTGTTTCCGGGTGCAGACCCACTTGACGGCGGCGGGGTGTCTGGGTCTGTAACCCGCAAGAGTGGGTGGGGAGCGCGGGCTGGGGCTGCATCTGCATCTGGGACCAGCAGAGGGCGCCCTTGAGTGCAGTGTGACTGGGCAGGGCCTTTACTGCAAGGGGGACCCGGGCTGTTTTCAAGCTCAAGGAGGATGTGGTAGCTCTGGCTGGGGGTGGGAGACAGACGGAGGCCAGGAGGTGGGGTGAGCATCCCGATGGGCAAGAATGAGGCCAGAGCCCGGAGGGGCTGGGTGGAAGACCACAGTCAGGACTGGGTTACGGTTCTGTCATCAAGCCACCACGGCATGAGCCCGGAGAGCTAGGAATTGGGAAACCTCAGCAGCGCTTTAAGAAATGGAGTTCTGCCCTGGCGGGGCAGCTCAGCTGGTTGGAGCGTCGTCTGGAGAAGTTGAGGTTGCGGTTTGTTCCCAGCTGGGGCACATGCAGGAATCAACCAGTGAATGCATGGATGGACCGGGAAACCGGGTGGTGTTTTTTTCCCTCTCTCTCCCCTTTCCTCCCTCTCTAAAATCAATAAGTTAACAAAAAAATTAAATAGTTTATTTATTTTATTTTTAGAGAGAGGGGAAGGGAGGGAGAAAGAGAGGGAGAGAAACGTCAATGAAGGTGTGGTTGCCTCTTGGACACCCCGTGCTGGGCACCTGGCCCACAACAAAGGCATGTGACCTGACTGGGAATCGAACTGGCTACTCTTTGGTTTGCAGGCCGGCACTCAATTCACTGAGCTGCACCCATCAGGGGAAAAACATTTTTTTTTTTTAAAGAAAGAAATCAAGTTCTGTAGCCCACCTGCTGGGCTCAGTTCCAATCCCACTCATGGAGGATAGCTCTCCGGGCCTCGGTGTCCTCGTCTGTAAAATGGGGATAAGAATAGGGCCCCTCACCAGGTGGTCAGGAGGCTGAAGTCCGCCCACTGGGGCCTCAATCCGCTCAAGCAAAAAGCAAGGACGACAGTCCCACTGTCCTTGCCCGGGGCTGTCATGAGGTTCAGAAGCCACACAGGCACCTCTCCAGATTCGGTGGTTTTAAGGTTCCGCAGGCTCTGTGCTGATGTCCCCAAAGTTGGGTGACCGTGGGGGCCAGTGGGGTTTGAATGGACCAGGGTCTCAGACAGCGCCTCTGAGGGTGACGTTTCGCTGAGTCAAGACAATGGTGGAGGATGGCGAAACTCATCTCCCTGACGACACTCTGGCATTCTCAGAAGCCAAGCATTCACCAGGCTACCTCGTGCCTCAGGTGATCTGCTGACGACCGCGAGTCCCCAGGGCCCCGAGGAGAGCCTGGCACACGACACGTGGGGCACTTAGGACACACTTGTTCAAGGACGGAGGCACCGGGTTTCTCAGCAGCTCAGTGGTGGAGGGAGAGTCATAATCCCCATCGGTGATGAGACTGAGGCCCCCACTAGCTTGGTGACGTGCCGGAGGAAAGGTGGAGTCACACCTCAACCGCGTCCCCCACAACTAACTGTAAGCGCCGCTAACACTCTTGGATGGTCCCTGCTGTTGTCTTTAAAATTAAGTTTCAGAAATAAATTGGACATCCTGATCGCGTCCTTTGAAAACTCAATCATGCATTCTAAGCACTTTCCTGGGCCATTCGATATTCTTCGAAACTCCATTCTTAAGTGGTTGCGTAACCTTCTGTTGTGAAAATGCACCGTGACCCACTTCTTCCCACGTCCGGGCGTCAGGCAGCCCCGCGGCTGTGGGGCCGCGGCCTTCAACCTGACTCCGCTGCGCTCCTGGGTGTCTCCTTGGAATTGCTTTCTTTGGACTGAAGCGCACTCCTCGCACGGTGCACATGACCTCACCGGGACCCCGAGGGACTCCCGGCAGCCCGCTACAAGCCTCGGTGGATCGGTACTTTGTTAGGTTAAGTGCATGTCCTCTGAGCTACCAGTCCCCCTGCTGCACATTCCAGGACATTATCTCGAAAACCCCAAAGGGGTCCCGAGGGAGGGGATCTGTGGTGGGGGCAGTCCGAAGTTTCCCAGGGGTGTCTGCCGTAACTGAGGTTGGGGGCCTGGCGGGGGGGTGGGGGTGGGGAGGGCGCCCATCAAAGGGAATTCTGCAGCAAAGCAAGAGTAGACACGTCCTCGCGCATGCGCGCCCGTGCAGCCGCAACAGCCACGTGGCGAGCACTTAACCCAGGCGGAGTGAAAACAGTGAGACAAGCAAACCATCTATAACACAGCTTCATTTACATACATTAAAAATGCACGCACACAAAGCAACAATAAGCATTTTCCACAACACACACAAGCAGAAAGATCCACAGTAAACACAGGAGGGTGGCTGGCTGTGGGGAGGAGGGGACCAGAGCGGGCACGTCCGCAGTGGAGGGGGAAGGAGCCAGGAGGGGCCTCACGGAGGCGCAGAAGCAGAGCCCAGCGGCTGGTGAGCTTTCTCCTGCCCCACCAGGACCAAGGGGCAGGGGGTGGCACCAGGTCTGTCCAGCCACGGGTGCTTCCCCAGCCCGCGCCCCGACCCACCGGAGCTTCTCCAGGGCGCTTTGAGCTAGGTGGCCTGTGGTTCTGAGGCAGCGGGAAGGCGCAACCCCGGGCCTGGGCCTTAGAAGACGTCTTTGTAGGCCCTGGGCTTGCACGCCCCGTCTAATCTCAAACAGAATTAAGGGTCCCCCGATAGACTGCCAATTTGTTTCAAAAATTTATTCTGCCCGTTGCGGCCTTCAAACCCCCGCCTCCACACCTGAAGTCCCTGCCACGTCACAGAAGGGCATTTTAACTCTCACTGAACCGCTCGGTGCACTTTGGAGCTTCCCACGCTCCCCGTGCGGTCCTCGGTTCTCACCGCTTCCCAGGACAGGGGACTGGGAACAGGTGAAGGGAACCCCGGGCACCCCCATTCTCACAGCACTGCAGGGACTTTGCCTGCTGGCCGACAGCTGGTTCCCTGTCTCTCCCAGTCCCTGGGGGCAGGAGTTCACGAGCTGGCCTTCCTTCCCTTCAGGCACAAATGTGTGCTGAGCGCACCTACAGGGTGCCAGCCTCTGCTCTAGGTGCTGAGACAGCAGGGAGCTGTCTGAGACGACAGTCCCTGTCGTGGAGGTGACCGTCGGTGCAGGAACCAGATGACAAGCAAGCGACCATGGACAAGGGAGGATCTCAAATCTCCAGACCATCTGGACTGAACTTCAAGGCCAGGCGTCAGGTGCGCGTGCGCGCATGCGCATGGTGTGTGTGTATTTGGGCGGGCCACGGCCACCGCGAGAGGAAGGACAGCAACCGAGTGAGGACACAGCGCTGCCAGGGCAGTGCCTCTCTGACCTCCCCTCTGACCCTGCAGTTCCGCTGCGAGGAATGCATCCCAAGGGCAGCGCCCAGAACGAACGTCAGGAAGAACAGCGCAAGGATGTTCGCTGCCGTGTTGTTATATCCGCGACCCTGGGGGCACAAGAAGGGACACGGGACGCCCACACGCCAAAGTCCTTAACACTGTCGCCAAAACTGACACTGGAGACACTTAGGGTCGGGTTGAGAGATGTTCATCGTTAAGCTCTTAGGTTTTTTGTTTTTGTTTTTTTTTAATTTTATTTATTTATGTTTAGAGAGGGGGAAGGGAGAGGGAGAGAAACATCAATGTGTGGTTGCCTCTCGCGCGCCCCCTACTGGAGATCTGGCTCACAACCCAGGCATGTGCCTTGACTGGGAATCGACAGGCGACCCTTTGGTTCTCAGCCTTTGCTAGCTCAAGCCACTGAGCTACACCATCCAGGGCAAGCTCCTAGGTTTAAAAAACAGTGGCCAACCAGCACGAAACAGTGTGATTTCATTTTTTCCTAGAGGAAAAAGAAAAGCAACCTGAGCCTGCTGTGCACACGCCGGCCACGTGGGTGGAGAGCGCCACCTGCGGCTGTGGGCGGCACTTGGCTCTCGCCTCCGTGTTTTCGCTTTAGGTATATTTTCTCATGTTTCTGAATTAATTTGTATTCATTCTGTAATCGATAATTTAAAAACACATTTACAGAAGCACAGAAAAGAGCCAGGAAGGCTGGAAAACAAAATGTAAGCAGTAGTTATTTATATCTAGATGGTGGGACGAGGGGTGAGTTTTACCTTTTTTTATTTGGATAATAAAAAGGCTATTGTTTTTTAAGGTGCCTTTAACAGCTCCTGAGATGGCCCCACTCCCACCACCTGCAAGGTGCCCACTGAGGAGGCCAACTCCACTGCTCATGCTCAATGCCCACTGTTATGGACGGGACACCCCTGCCCTTGGGGAACGTGCAGAGTCGGGGGGCCGGTGGTCTCCAGAGTGGGGGTGCAGGAGGCCCAGGATGAGAAATGAAAGTGTTGGGGTTTTGACCCTTTAACACAGTCCATTTCACCCTGGCTGGTGTGGCTCAGTGGATTGAGCACCAGCCTGTGAACCAAAAGGTCACCGGTTCGATTCCCGGTCAGGGCACATGCCTGAGTTGCAGGCTTAGGTCCCCAGTAGGGGGTGCCCAAGAGGCAACCACACATTGATCTTTCTCTCCCTCCCTTCTCCTCTCTAAAAATACATAAATAAAATCTTAAAAAAAAACCCCACAGAGTCCATTTCTGCTTGCTCATGTCCACGGTGCATGGCTGCAGGAGACAGAGCATGACTAAAACATAAACGCGCATTTGTCCGTGGGGCCGCCTGTGTTCTGGCAGGGATGTGGCTCCAAAGGGTTTGCAGGCCGGTGGCCTGCAGATGGGGTGACAGACACATGAGCAAACAGGCCCAACCAGAGCGACCAGCTCCAACCTGGGACCTCGGACTCCTCCTGTCTGTCTCCCTCTGCCTCACGCCCCCTCTGCAGGCAAACCCTGTCACCTCCACCTGCAAAACAGACCCAGAATCTGCCCACTTGTCACCACCTGACCCCCGCCGCCGCCGGCCTGTCTGAGCCACGGCAGCTGCCCTGAACTCTGCACTAGCCTGCCAGCTGTCCCGCTGACCCCTGCAGGTGACCTCCGGCACCTCAGACACACCCGAGTCAGAGCTCACCTGTCCCCTGCACGGAGCCACCCTCTGGCCCCGGCTCATTCAGAGAAGAGCCCACGTCCTCACCGGGACTGCAAGGCCCAGCAATCACTCTCATTGTCCCCCATTGTCCCCTTTCCGCCGCCTGGCGGCCCATTGCCTGCAATGCCCTTCCCCAGATGCTCGCAGGCTCCCTGCTGACCTTCCCCACACATGTGCTCAAATGTCACCTTCTCCAAGAGGCCACCCTGACCTCCCTGTCTTCAAAGCTGCACCCACCACTCCTCCTCCCATTTCCTTTTCCCACGCCCTTCAGTGCGCACATGGCTGACTCCGCCTGCCTCTCCAACACGGCCTCAGCGAGGGCTGGGCCAGCTGCTGGTTTTGGTCACTGAGGTGTCCTGAGGGGCCAGGACACTGCCTTCCCCACACAAGGCAACCAGGAGACATTTAACAGATGCATTTAGGGCAAGAGCTGGGCATTCTGGGGTTGGCAGCGAGGGGGGCTCGCCTGGGGGACCTGGGTCAAAGACAGGCACGTTCAGGCAACTCACTTCTCACTGGGGGAGTGGCTGGTGCCAGCCGGAGAGGCCAGCGGCCAGGCCCAGCTGCGGGGACTTGGTGAGGGCAGCAAAGAGCCTGGACTTCGCTCCTCAGAGGGTTTTCGGCAGGGAGCAGAGGGAGGCTTGTGTTTCTGAGCGCCACTCCGTGGCTGCTGGGAGGATGGGCCGGGCAATGAAGGGGTTAGGGGCTGGGGAGGCTCCGGGGAGCTGCGTGGTCACTATTAGCTACTGGTGTCCTCGGTGGGTCTGTGGGCAGCACCGAGAGTGGGCAGCACCGGGCTCTCTGTGGGACTGACTTGTTCATCGAGCTCCCCACTGTCTCCCCCAAAGAGAAAAGGGGCCACTGCTCTGGCCTCGGGGCTGCAGCGGGCACAGCAGCTCCTCAGAGCCGCAGCCTCAGGCTCCCACCCCGGGCTGGCTTCGGCTTCCATTTCTCTTGCACAATGTCCCCACCTGAACTCCCCCCCCTGTTTGTTCCCTTGTTGCTTCTTCCCTCCTCAAATGGAAGCCCGGCAGGGGCAGGGAAGGGCCCTGCGAGTCTCGGCCATCCCCAGAACCGGCAGCATCTGCTGACCGCCCTGTGCGTACATGGAGGACGGACTGACGGATGGAGGACGGGGGTGGGGGGGCAGGAACATGGTGACAAGGAAGGGCAGAGTGTCGCCCCTTAAGGGAGCCATGGTTGGGTCGGCTGGGACTGCAGCTGGAGGGACTGGGGTGGACTCAGAGGCACCCTGTAGGAGG
This sequence comes from Trachops cirrhosus, assembly GCA_028533065.1. NCBI lineage: Eukaryota > Metazoa > Chordata > Mammalia > Chiroptera > Phyllostomidae > Trachops > Trachops cirrhosus. The sequence continues at coordinate 42,950,589 of CM052550.1, forward strand.
CGGTGACGGGTGGGGTGGCCTGGAGCCAGGGGAGCCACAGGACACAGGCAGCCCTGCGGGAGCAGGGGTGGCTGATGTGACAAGGCCCTGCTGTTCCTGGACCGTGACGCTGGCTTCACCGGTCCTGGCCCCACAGCCACCCAGGAAGGGACAGCTTTTTTGCCTTTGGCAGCCCCTTGGCACTGTCCCCCCTAACAGCTCTGGTCCCAGGCTCTCCAGGACAGGCAGGTGGCGGCCAGAGAGCCCTCCAGCCCTGGAGGGACAGGCCAGGAGGTGTGGTGGACGAGGCAGTGGCAGCTCTGGGGGGCCTGGGGAGCCTGTCCTGGAGCCCTCTTCTTCCTGGCTCTGCAGGCTGGGGCTGGAGGAGACTCACAGGGACAGGGGACTGACCGATGCCTTTGAAACAGTGGGACCTCAACCAGGGGTGAGTCACCGAAATATCTGGCAATATTTGGAGATGTTTTGGGAACTTGGGGGCGGGGGCGCAAACCTGCACCTAGTATGCAGGGATTGCTTAACCATTACAGTGTGCAGTGTGGTGGATGCCCCGCCCCCACCGTAGAGGACGGGCCCCAAACACCAGCCGAGCAGAGGAGAGGACCAGCTTTGGACACGCACAGCTCTGCCCCACAGCCTCAGCCGGGGCCCATCTGAGTCAGCCTCATAACTGATCAGGTAGCAGCTGCCCTGGGGCTCAGAGTCTGAGTCTCGGATGCAGGATTCACACCGGCTCCCAGAAGGAAGCGGGGGCATGAGCCCCGCACAGGCAGCAGAGCGGGGCTCGCCAGGTACCAGGACCACTCTAAACCCTTGACAAGTACGAAACCTATCACCAGCCCCTCGGGCAGGGGCTGTCATCTCCTTTCTCAGATGAAAACACAGAGACGCAGACTCCATCACGGGCCTAAGGCCACGCAGCAGGTGGGACGCACGGCACAGAGACCCCATGGAAGGGAGGCTCTCAGCTCGACCTGTGACCCCAGGGCGGGCCCGGTCGATCGGGCGTTTGCCTGCCCTGCTGTGGGAGGCGGGCAGGTGGTTCTGCCCTGGGCCCCGACTCGCTGGCACAGAGACAGGGAGCCTTGTGCCTGAGAAAACCCAGACAGCCTCTGCTCAACTTAATAGGACACAGACAGCATCTCGGAAGTGCCCAGGGGCGGACGTGAAGAGCAGGTGGGGTCGCTCAGGAGGCCCTCGCCCACGCAGGGAAGAGGGACAGGCCGCCACCCGCGCCCACCCTGCCGCCGGCTGCCCACCCGGGGGCTCACCTGGATGCCGTTCTCCTGCAGGTTCAGGTACCGAGTGTTGACAGGGATGCTGGCCGGGACCTCGGCCAGCTCTCTCCGTGTGCAGATCACCCGGCTGGCCTGGTTGCTGCAGGAGCAGGCTGCGGGGCAGGAGGTGGCCGGCGGGGAGCCCCCTCCAGCAGCCAGGGTCAAGGCCACGCCGCCCCCGCCGGCCCCCAGGGGTGGGGAGAAGAGCCAGAGGAAGAGCAGGGCCCCATGGGGCCAGGACATCCTACTGGGCGGCAGTGGGGGGCACGGGGAGCCGCGGGCGCACGCCATCCTCAATGTTCATGCTCCGCGCGGGCGCCGGGGGGCTGTCGGGGAGAGAGAAGGAGAGGCTCGGTGAGGGACAGGGGGACCTGCTTGGCCCAGCTGCTCCCCAGCCCCCAGCTCTTGGCCGCTGTGGCCACCGCCATCACCTCCCCACCCTCCTCTCATCTCACCCTCACCCCGCTGGGAAGACTTTGCGCCCATTTCACAGAGCCGAAAACTGAGGCTGGGCCAGAGGACGTGCTTGTCCAAGGTCACGTGGCCCATCAGAGGTGAAGTCAGCCAGATTCAACACTTAGTTCTTGGCATGATTTCAAAAAGGTGGGTAAGTAGGCAGAGATGAAGGGAGAGACAGGTGAGACATAGGTGACAGAGGGAGGGTGGAGCGTCGGGCAGGGAGTTCTGGGTGGGGTTCTGGCTCCCAGCCTAGCACCCATCCCGACCCCCGGTCACCTGTGTGAGCCTCTGGGAGCGGACTCCAGCCTCCTGTCCTGTCCCCTCCCCTCGCTTCTCCCTCCTGGAGCGTTTGCAAGGAGGCCGATCTCCCAGCGCCAGCCTGCACACCCTCCACCACACTAGCCCAGCCCCGAGCTGACCCCAGCCCCTCAGCCAGTCCAGGCCCCGGGGGCCTCACGGCAGGTGCAGGGATTGGAGTCAGACACACAGGGGAAGCTGAAGGAACACGAGGTGCCAGCCAGGCAACTGTGGAGGTGAGGGGTGTGGCCAGTGAGGCTGGGAGGCAGTGGGGGGTGGGTGGGGAGGAGGCTGGAGGCAGTGCTGGGGGACGAGGGGGCCCAGGCTGCCCTGGAGCCGCAGGGTCTGCAGGCCAAGAGCAGGGAACCCGAAAGGCCCGAGTTGGGGGCCCGGGACCCTGTGCCTAAGCTCTGCGAGGAGGAAGGGCAGTGTGGGGTCAGGTCTTCCCACCCTGTTTCCACGGGAGGATAAGCTAATAGTAACAATAACCACCATTGTTATAAGCTAATAGTAACAATAAAGAAGACTGCTCGGGACTTCGGAGCAAGGCTTTCCTACGCACACACGCAGTCTCACTGAAGGAAGCCTCGTGCTAACCGTAGTAGGAAGCAGTTAGGGGCCCAGCTCACAGATGGGGACACTGAGGCCCCAGGACAGAAAGCGGCTGTCCCAGGGCACAGGGCCCTGTGGTGGGTGGAGAGGGCCGAGGCACTGTGGCCCCAGGGCCGCCCTCCGGCTCCCAGGCCCTGCGCACGGGTGCCCGGGGCACACGGGGGCACCCACGCCAGCAAGCCCTGCTCCGCCATGCTGAGCTGAGCCCTGAGTGTCCCCGGGAGCCATGACGGGGGCACGCCCTCACAGGGCGGCTCGGACCCTCAGACACAGGCCCCCCGTGCACACGCACAGCTACACGCGTTCGCTCTCCGCTTCTGCAGTTCCCCAGATCATTTCCACTCAGATGAGAATGCGTGAGTGTGTGTCTGTGTGCCCAAGTGCGTGTGTGCAAGTGAGCGGGAGACGGAGGCAGACGGACGGACGGAGACACAGAGGGACAGGCAGACAGAAATGAGAGAGAAGGACGGAGAGACAGACAGGGAGACAGAGGCAGAGGGACAGACAGAGGGACGGGGAGAGGGTTGGTAATTCTGCCTGTATCCCAAACTCATTTTTCTGTCTGCAGGGCCGGGCCAGGAGAGCTTCTGTCTAAGGGGGGGGGCTTCCTTCCCTTCCTCAGTGTGCCCAGAGGCTAAGGCTCTGTCCTTGTCCTGAGCCATAGCTGCGCTCCCACCTCCTTAGACTGGGGAGGACCCAGCCCACACCCTCTAAGCCAAGGGCCTGGTGCACCACGATGGGGTGAGCATTTGAGGCTCGGGGACCCACGGGCCAGGATACCCCTGGGACGGTGGGAGCCTGCTGCACCCCAGGTCCCTGCCGCCGCTGTGTCTCTACCTCCTCATCCGTCCCCATCTCTCCTGCCGCCAGCCCACGTCCCCCCCCACCCCCCCCCCCCGCCCCGTCCCCCATCACCGCTTCTGCAGCGGCCCGGCCTCCTCCCTTCCCTCCTGCACCCTCGCCATCTCCCATCTCCGTCCTTGTTCCCTCCCACAGAAGGGACACTCACCCTGGTGGCTCGGCTTCCACTGGGCCTCTCCCTGCACCCCAGGCCCCCCCTCCACATGCCTCCAGCCGCTGCCGCTGCCGGGCTCTGCCTCCCCAGCTCTCTGGGTTCTGTCGAGGTCGTGCTGGGGGGGGGCGCAGGGGCTTCTTGGGTCTCCCCGCGCCCCCCCCTCGTCTCCTGTCGCCCTTCCCACCCCCGGGGGCAGCTGTCGTAGGCCACTGCAGCAGGCTTCTCCTCCTCCCCTCCCTGCTCGCCTCCTCTGGTCCCTGCCCCTTCCCCCACCTCTACCTCCACTGTCCCCCACCGACAGCCTCTCTCCGCTCCACCCGCCGCCGACCCGGGCCCCTTCTCCTCTCTCTCTCAGCCCCTCGGCCGCCCGTCTGTCCCTTCTTCAGCCCTGTCTGTCACGCGCTGTCCCCTCACTGCCGGGCCTCCCCTGGGACCACCGGGGCCCCTCTCTCCTTCTCCTCCATCTCCTCCTCACTCTTGCTCGGTCCCCATCACACTCTTGTCTTCCGGAAGCCTGTCTCCGTCAGATTCTCCGTCCGTCTGTCCGTCTGTCTTGGTCTCTCCCGGCCAGGCTCTGTCTGTTTGTCTGTCTCTCTCTCTTTCTCCGCGATTACAATTTCTAGTCACACGGCAGTGCAGAGCCAAGCGGAGCCTCCGCTCCCTCCCTCTCACCCTTCCCTCCGCCTTTCTCTCCTTCTGAACGGGGAGGGCGCCTCTCCTCCCTCCTCCTCGCCCTGCTTCCCGGTGCCTAGAGGCCTCCCCCTCCCCCGCTAATCAAAGGCTCCGTTATCTAATTAACCCATTGGTTCTGGGCAGCAGGGAAGGTCGGGGAAGGAGGGCGGAGGGGGAGGGCACTGCCGGCTGGGCTGCCCGGGGAGGGGGCCTGGGCCCTGCCAAGCCTGGCCTGGTGGCACAGGCCGCCTCGTGGGCTGCAGAACCAGGCTGACCGCCCCTCCCACCGCGGCTGGGCCACAGGCACCGGTCCTGCGCCTGCTCCCCGGGCCCAGGGCAGACAACCGAGGCAGGCTCCCCTACGGGCACCCCCTCCGGGACCTGAGGGGCCCCTAAAGTGCCCCCCCCACCACACTGCACGGCCATTGACTCCACGCCCCAGCCCTGCTGTACCAGCACACTGGGACCCACACCCCACACGCCTTCAGCCGACAGTTCATGCCCGAAGAAACCCACCCCCACCCGCTCTCTCTCCCCTGGACCTCAGCCAGGCCCTGGCAGCCGCCTCCCGGTACATTTCTGCAAAATGGGCAGTGAGGCTGCATTTGCTCATTGGAATCCTCCGTCTGTCTGTCTGTCCGTCCGTTAAATCTTATATGCACACACGGGTGTAGGTGCTGACAAATGTTACCTCCACACTCGGGGCCCAGGACAGCCATGGGCCACAAAAGACGAGGAGCAAGAGGAGAGAACACCCCCCCCCCCCACCTCCGCCAGCGCCAGGGCCGGGCTGGAGCGCTGGGCCGGGTGTGCTTGCTGTGTGGCCTCAGGCCAGGGCCTTCGCGTTTCTGGGCTGCAGAAAGACACTGTGAACCAGGGTAATGATAGCGTCTATCTCATGGGCGACGAGGGGCTGACTGGCTAACTGCTCAGTAAGTGACTGGACCTTTACGAGACAGGCGGACCCCTCTTCGCCCTGGCCCACCGCCATCTCCCCGCAGTGATCAGGGGAGCCTCCTCACGGGCCTCCCCACGTCCACACTCACCTCCCTCCCAGTCTGTTCCCACAACAGCCGGAGCGTCCTGCCAGATCCTGCCCTCCTCTGCTCAGCAGCCTCTCCTGCTCTGACCCACTGGCTGTCTCTCTAGGTGTCGGGGGCAGAGGCCCCTCTCCCTGAGCCAGGCCGCTGCTCTGACTTCTGCTGCCGCCCACCCCTCTGCTTGCCCTGCGGCCTCTTCCTGGTCCCAGGACGGGCTGCTCCCATGTCTGGCCACCTCAGGGCCTTTGCTCGTGCCCTTCCCTCTGCCTGGGCCCCTCAGCCCCAGCTGTCCCTGTCTTCTCTCAGGCTTTTGCTGCGATGTCACCTCAGTGAGGCCATCGTGACCACCTCTCAGCACATAGTCCCCCCTTCACCACCACCCCCGACTCTTCTGGAACCTTCTCTGCTTTGTTTTTCTGTGTACTGTTTTTTTGCCATTGACCTCTCGTGAGCCCACGCCCTGGAGCATGAGCTCCCCAAGGGCGGGGGCTGTGTCTGTTTTGTGTGGTTCCAGCGCCTACGGCACATGGGAGGTTCTCAGTGATCCTCAGGACTGAACAGATAAGGCATCATTGCTGTTAGTCTGCATTTCCCCCGTTATACCGCATGCTTCGCCGAGTCGCACCGAGCACAGCCATTCCCATGTCCCCCGCTCTGCACACCCAGGCAGGACACATGCCAGCAGCTGCCCACCTGGGGCTCATACCTCAGATGTCCCCCCAGTCTGAGGTCTCTTCCCATGCCAGGAGGGCTGCCTGGCAGAGGCAGCACATCCATAGGCTATAGACACAGCTGCCTCCAGCCCAGACCATGGCGCCACCTGGTTTGCTTGGTCTCGGCTAGTGCACTCTAGATCCCAAACCGCAGGTGCACCCCACTAAATGCCATGCCCTGCAGAGAGATGCCTCTTCAATGCCACTCGAGTGAGCTCCACCCCTCCTCTTCTGAGTGTGTTCCCACAGCCAGGCACCTGGTGCACACCTGACTTGTATGACACCTTGAATAACACAGCTGCCAATCATGAAACATCTGCCACACACCTGGCACCAACCAGGCCCCGTTCTGTGGTTCCCCCACCTGCCCATTCCCTAGGTTGGGAAGCTGAGGCACCAAGGTGAGGCCAACACAGCTAGGAATGGCCCCTCCTGGTCAGCCTCACCAAAGGGGCTCCAGAGACCCCCAAGCTTAATGACAGTCCCACTGAGGTCCCCTGTAGGTCATGTAGAACAAGACCCATCCCCCCAAAAGCCCCTGCCTTCACCCCCACTGCAGAGGATGTGACAACTTCGCCCCTGCCCCACACCCTGCTGGCAGAGGCTCTGTGACCTGCCTTCTGTGACCCTTTCACTGGCCATGGCCTCCTAGTAGTGACAAGAAGCAGTTACTGAACACCTGCCATGCGCCCAGGGCCATGCTAATCACAGCCCGTGCCTCGGGCCGCTGGCATCTCTCCATGTCCCAGGGACAAGGGGACTGTTCTTGCATCCATTTCACAGACGGAGAGGCAGATCCAGAGGCCTGAAGGCATTGGCCGAGGGTCACACAGCCTGTAGGAGACAGCCGGGATTGGGGCCCAGGCCCGGAACTTGGCCGGGTCGCCACAGTGCCTCTCTAACCCGATGCTCTGCACACCTGTTGTCCACCCCACCTGGCGCGAGACACAGGTGCAGAAGGCCCTGAAGAGAGAAGAGGTGCGAAAGGCAGAGAGGGGCCCACAGAGAGTGTCAGGAGGACGGGAGTGAGCTGAGATCCCGTGAAGACAGCGGTGTAAAGACTTCAGCACTGGCGGTGTGGGGCTGAGGTCTGCCGTCCTCTCCAGCCCGAGCGCTGAGGTCTTTGAGCGCTGTGCCTGAGAGGATTCAGGCCGATGGCAGATGGGAAATTCGGGTGGCCCAGGGGAGGTGGAGCGAGGAGAAAAGGGAGGCAGAGAGCATTCTCGTCAGGCGTATTCAATTTTTCTAGGGGAAGTTCAGAAGGTGAGAGAAAAGATAGGAAATTGACTGCCTTCGCAGCAAGAGGGATGGAGGTGAGATCTAAAGAAGAACTTCCCGACTGCGAGGCACTGGGGTGGAAGTGGAGCCCGGAGCCAGGAGGGAGGTGAGACATCAAAGCCACGGAGAGCCGAACACTTCTCTCCATGCCTATCGTATGGGCAAGGCCCCGAGCTGTTAAGGGGGGCGGGCAGGGGGGAAGGTATGAGCAGCTCAGGCTTCAGGGATGGATGAAACGACTTCGCATGTGAGTCCCTCTGAGCCAGCCGGTGTCCTAAATGCTTTTAAAATAAAAGTAACCCCAAAGCCCTGAGAATCGACAGGCCCCTAACGTTTGAGATAGAAGAACCCTGGGAAAAGGGGGGCTTGGGCCCCCTCCTAGCGGCTGCTGAGGGCACAGGGCTGCGGGCCTCTAGGCAGCAGGGCCCGGCTTCCCAGGGCCAGCGTGGAGCCGGGGGTGGGGGGGTGGCTTGCTCCGAGGCATGGGGTTGTCCTGTCTTTCCCAACTGCCCGCTTGCTCAGAGGCACTGTTATTTATTTGGTCTGTCTATGTTCATTCAACCAGTATCGACGGAGTGGCTCCTGGCCCCGCTGTGGCCGCAGAGCCTCTAAGGCTCCTTCCACACCTCGGGCATGTTCCCACCCCAGGGCCTTTGCTCCTGCTGCCCCCTCTGCCCTGAGCAGTCCTTCTTGGGTCTACAAGGCTCTCTCTGTCTCTGTTGCAATGCCACCTTGGAGAGGGCTTCTTTGTCCCTGCCCCACCTCTTATGCTTCTTTTCTTTTTTAGAAGACTTTATATTTCTTTTTAGAGAGAGGAGACAGGAGAAAGAGAGGGAAATACAATGTGTGGTTGCCTCTCGTGCACCCCCTACTGGGGACCTGGCCCACAACCCAGGCATGTGCCCTGACTGGGAATCGAACCAGCCACCCTCTGGTTTGTAGGCCTCTGCTCAATCCACTGAGCCACACCAGCCAGGGCTGCTTGTTTTTTCTTTACAGCCTTCCTATTATGGCCTGGCGTCACCTGATGGACAACGGCTTGTTCTCTGCTTATTGTCTGTCTCCCCACTGGAAGGCAAGCACCCGGGGCAGTGGGCTTTGTGTGGCCTGTTCACTGCTGGTCTTCAGGGCCTAGGACACCCCGCCACCCCGAGGTCAGTACTTGCTGAACAAAGAATGAGTGAGCCAGCGCCCCCTTCTGCCAGGTCCCTGCCAGCACCCCATGCATGGGGGCCAATGAGTCCTATTTTTTTTTTTTTTTTTATCTCCAGGCAGTTAGTGGACCCGGTGGGTAACATTCAAAGACTAAGCCTGGGGGTGGGTGACGCTGGACTGTTTCGGACGGGCACTGCCCCTGGCCCGGGGGTGGTGACAGCAGCGAGGCTGAGCTCTGAAGGACCTGCGGGAGGCGAACGGGAGCACGTGTGCCCAGGCCCGCTGGCTGGAGAGGCAGGTGGGTGTCCAGGAGCCATGCGGAGTTGGGCTCGGGCACAGACGTCCACCTACACAGCGGGCTCAGAGGCAGGGGTGTGGGGGCTGCGATGAGGAGGGCGGGGTCGGCTCCGGGTTGGAAAGACCCCCATGAATGGGCTGGAGTCTGGGGAGGAGCTGGGCCAAGGGCCCTGGGGAGAGGATGCGCCTGTGGCTGGGGCCGTGGGGACCATGCGGACGGAGAGGAGGGAACCAGTGAAAAGTGACGGCGAAAGCAGAACTTAGCAGAGGGCAGAGCTTGCAGGAGCGGTGGGAGGTGACGGGGTGGGGGTGGGGTGGGGCAGGGAGGGCCCGGGCTCTTCCAGGGAGAGGGTGGGGCAGGAGTGGCGGAGGGATTCACGAGCCTGTCTGGTTACCACCTTCCCCGGCTCCCACCTCCTCCTTTGTAAAGCAGGACCTGGTGACAGTCCCCGGCGGTCCCTCCATTTCCTCCCTTGAGAAATGGGAATTAATAACAGGCGCCATACGAGCCAGGGCAGGGAGGGCAGGGGTCGGGACGAAGGAAGGCCCGAGGGCGCGGCTGTTTACTCCCCATGTGCAGGTCTCGGTGTCTGGATGCGACACTCTCTGTGGAGCTCTCTGCCACCCACTGTCAGGTATGGCGGGCCACCAGCGAGTGCGGCTGCCGCGCTCTTGCCCTCGCCCACCCCTGGAGAGTGTGACTGAGGGGCTGAATTGCTCATGTGGTTGAAATTCGTCTAGATGTGAACAGCCACACGTGGCTGTGGCCGTCGTGGTGACTGTGTCAGACAGCGAGGGTCTAAGCACTGGAAACCGTGTCCCAGCCGAACCAGCTTCTGCCCGAGCCCCCCCAGCTCGGGCCTCTGCTGTGACACCCTCCCAGGTACCATGCGGGGCTGTCACATCAAAGCCCAAGACTGGAACTTGACTGTGACATGCCCGTGTCATGGGAGGTGCTGAAGGAGCCACGTGCCCCGTTTCCAGAAGGTCGTACTGAGGCAGGGCGAGGTCCAGGTTGTACCCAGGAACACCCAGGCTCAGGCAGCTCCAGATGGAGGCCGACCCTCCAGGCTCCCTGCATGCTGTGTGATTCTGGGAGGTGGGGCAGCTTAACACCCCTGAACTGAGTCTTCGTGGCTGTGAGTGTGACACAGGGCCCTGCCTGGTACTGGTGATTTTCAAAACAGAGGTCATTGCCGAGGTCATTGCCAAGGTCATCGCCAAGGCTTCTGCAGGGGTGCCTGAGGCTGAGTTTGCAGGCTGGGAGGGGCAGGGTGCGAACCAGCTTGAGTCCGGCCTCACTCGCTCCTTCTGCTCCTTTTGCCCCTGCTGTCTCCTGGAAGGCCAATGCTGCGACCCGTTTGTTGTCTCATGGGGAGTGCTACCCCTTTATCTTTAAAAAAGGGGGTACTACTGCCTTGACTGGCATGGCTCAGTTGGTTGAGAATCATCCTGCAAAACAAAGGTCGCTGGTTCGATTCCCGGTCAGGGCACATGCCTGGGTTTCGGCCGGGCCCCTGGTTGTAGTGTATGAGAGAGGCAATCTATCGATGTTTCTCTCACACACTGATGTTTCCCTCCCCTTCTTTCTCTAAAAATAAATAAATAAAATATTTTTTAATAGCGTGTGTGGTGGGGGAGGATACTACTACAAGTAACAAAAAGTTGGCAACTTTTGTTTCTCAGACATCAATGGAGCCCGATGGCCTGGAGGTCTTGTGCAAACGCAGGTGCTGAGCTGGTGGGTCTTGGTGGGGTGAGCAGCGAGGGGCCGAGGGTCTTCAGGAGGCATAAGGACCTCCCCTCCGCCCTCCCACCCTGCTCTGTGTGGGGGTGAGGCCAGACTGGGTCAGAACCTCAACCTCGATGATCACTGGATGTACGGTCTTGGATAGGGGACATCGCCTCTCAGGGCCTCCATTTGCTCATCTGTAAGATGGGGAACCTCCTACCTCCCATCTACCTCCTAGCATGGTGGGGCATTGGTGGTCCGCTCCTGGAGCTGGGCCGCGCGCAGTGCCCGGCGCAAGAAAGCTCTCTGTGAAATTATTCGACAACTGTACGCACCAGCCCTCGGAGAGGTGGAGAGAGATTGCTCCCAGCAAATCCTGGGTTGGCACTCTGACTCTCACCGGGGTCCCCCTGCTGCCCCCCATGCTCTGTCTGTGCAGGTGATGACACCCAGCTCGGGGGTGGGGATTTGCGGGGACATGTTCAGTGCTGGGCACTGAAGGACAGCAATATGAAAAGTTACCGTTATTCTCACTGGCCCGGAAGAACAAGCCTTTTCCTCATTCTGTGACTCTGTCCCCCGCCTCCCACGCATAACTCCAGCTTTTCGGGCTGAATCAAAACCTCTCATTCATCACAGGTTGGGGGGGCCCTTAGAGTCTTTGCCTCTCCCCGAGGCCGGACATGGATTGGACCCTCCCTCCAACCTGGGTGTGCAAAGTCCACTGTGCGAGTCGGGTGGGGAGGCGCTTTCCCTTCGGGAGCTGAGAGAGCCTCAGGATTGAGAGGCCGGAGCCTCTGGGTTGGAGCAACTCCTGCGTCTCTTTGAAAGGCCAGTCCTCCCTGAGTCTGCTGTTACTAACCCTCTCTTTGAAAGGCCAGTCCTCCCTGAGTCTGCTGTTACTAACCGTCTAATTGTCGTAATTGGCAACATTCCCGCTCCCCCCGGGAGGGCCTGGTGCACTGGCATGCTTCCTTCTCTGGGCCTCACTTTCCCCTCTGGGGGGGTCGTGAGCGGGGGTCGCCGCTGAGGGAGGCCTGGGCTTGCAGCCCCCGCTCTGCCACTTCCAGCCCTGTGGTCTCGGCCAGGGACCTCATGTTTCTGGGCCTCAGTTTCCCCACTAGGGGTGATGACGGTGCCTCCCTCGCAGGGCTGCCGTGAGGAGTAAATAGAAGGACGGACGGATTCCTGCGGGGTGCTCAGCACGCAGCCTCGCTCCTGGGAGGCGCTCAGTGATGTGAGGTCATCATTCCTGTCTCCCACCCCGCGTTCGAGGGTCCTAGGCCAGAGGGGGACATATCTCTGTGTTCATGCCTGGGGTCTGTCTCCCCCCCGCCCCCACCGCCGCTCCAGGAGACCTGGGGCTGACCTCTGTGTCAGTGCTCTGGGCCCCAGCTCAGCTCCCCGGGCAGGACCTTGGACAGAGAGGTTCTGGGGGGCACAGCCAAGACAGGAATTCCAGGCGTGGCTGTGGCTCTGCCCCCAGCCCCTCTAGCATCTGGGTCACACACAGGCTCCGCACTCGCCCACCAGGACCCAGCTCTCTCACCCTCAGCAGGCCTCTTGGGGACCCAGCGACCTCCTGGGGGGGGACAGACTCCAACACACGCCCCCCCCCACAACTGCAGGGCCCTGGACAGCCCATCTCCCAGGCCTCCATGCAGCCCCTCCGCCCCCGCCTGCCATGACAACAGTAGTGAGTAGGTTTCCAGGCAACAAGGGGCATCCTGCCTCTCTGCTCACTTTCCTGCCAATGGGCTGTGTGGCAGAGCCACCCCACTGTCAGGGACCGGGAAGGGGAGGGGAAGGGGCTTCTCCCCACGGTGGGTGGAGGCTTCCTGGCCTGAGAGGCGAGTTTGTTTCTCTCTACCCTGCCAGAGACAAAGTGGGGACAGGCTCCCTGCACCCGGCAAGGTGACAGTGGCTCTGAGCCCTGTCATCTTCTGCCCTCTGACCTGGAGGTGAGACCTCCGGAACAGGGTCCCGGGCCGTCACTGCCGTGTGGTGCCATACCCGCACCCCCGCCCCGCCCCGTCCTCTCAGATCTGCGCTCAGCCAGATAAACTGCCCAGTGCCTCTCCGCTCCACACACCAGACACCGACTCCTGCCTGTGGCTGGTGTGCAATCTGGCAACCTGACACACCCACGCCGGGGACAGTGTGGGGTCTGTGGCTGGCTCGGTGGCCAACCCCCTGAGGACGGGTGGCAATGTGGTGGCTTCATGCACCGCGGGCTCTGGAACACTGGCAGGGCCCGTGGCAGCCAGCAGGTGGCCAGGATTAGAGGAGCACTTGCCTGTGCTCTGCAGCCCCGTCCCAAAGCAGGGCCCAGTTCCAGGGCAGCTCGGAGCTGGGGCCACACTGACCGGGCACGACGGAGGACGAGGCGTGGGCAGGGACCCCTGGCAAAGGGGCTGCGAGTTTGGAAGGAAACCCAGGGAAGGAGTGTGGGGAGAGTGATAAGGGGGAAAGCGTGCCCTGTGGACAGGAAGGGGAAGAGAAACGGCAGAGGTGGAAGGCGCAGTCGACTGTGGGTCAGCAGTGAGGCAGCTGGGCCCAGCAGTGAATGAGAGCAGGGGAGGGGTTGGTGGCCTGCTGCTTGGGTTGGGAGGGGGGTGTTTCAAAAGAAGCTGGTAATCTCCTTGGTTGGTGTGGCTCAGTGAATTGAGAACCAAAGGGTCGCTGGTTCAATTCCCAGTCAGGGCACAAGCCTGGATTTCGAGCCAGGTCCCCAGTAGGGGGCGCGCGAGAGGCAACCACACATGGATGTTTCCCTCTCTTTCTCTCTCCCTTCCGCCCTCTCTAAAAATAAATAAATCAAATCTTTAAAAAAAAATAAAAAAGCTGGTCATCTGGATTTTTTTTTTGAGAAATAATGGACGTGACATTCTACTAGTTTCGTGAGAACAACATAAAGGTTCCCTGTCTGCGAGTGATCATCTCTGTAGGCCTCCTTATCCAGCACCCCAGTCAGAGTTTTCTTTTCCTGTGATGAGAATGGATTTTTTAAAAAAGATTTTATTTATTTATTTTTAGTCAGAGGGGAAGGGAGGGAGAAAGAGAGGGAGAGAAACATCAGTGTGTGGTTGCCTCTCACTCACCCTCCATTGGGGACCTGGTCTGAAATCCAGGCCTGTGCCCTGACTGGGAATCGAACTGGCAACCCTTCAGTTCACAGGTTGGTGTTCAAGCCACTGAGCCACACCAGCCAGGGTGAGAATGGATTTTTATGTGAAATTGTTCATCTATTGGAAAAAAGTGACAAATGAAACCCACTGATAGCCCTGGGGGAAATCACACTCACATCTCCCTGGACACCAGTGGACAGGCTCAGGGTGGAGGGGCCAGCGTGCGCAGGGCAGAAGAGGGAGGACGCCTGGCGGGAGGTGAGGGAGAGTGATACCGGGGCAGAGACCTGCTAAACTAGGCAGACCCAGAGGCAGGCTTCACAGCAGATGGGGCGGGAGAGAGAAAGACAGATGAGGACAGGAAGGCGCGGGCTGGGGGACGGGCTGAAGGGTCAGCCCATGGGACGGGTGGAGACAGGTGAGAGACTCGATACAGACGGGAGGTCCAGGTGACACCTTAGGACAGATACCAGCCCAGAGAGGTGGGGGAGAGAAGCAAGACTGGAGAAATGACGACGGTCCCAGCAGGCAAGACAGGTGAGCGGTGGAGCTGGGGAGGAGGGCAGACAGAGGCGGGGCCGAGGCCGGGCTGGGCCGGGAGCCAGGGACCTGGAAGGGGCTGAGAATTCAGCACGGCCTCCGCAGGTGCGCGAGAGGACGCGTGCACCGTCTGAGCAGCCCCAGCTCTACTTCCCAGAGATGTGTCAGGGGCCCTTTAATGCCTGAGGTCTTCATTGCGCTGTCCTGCCGGCTAGCAAGGGCACCCCCGGGAGCGCTCTGACTTCCCAGCTGCCTCGGGTTGGGACCGAGGGTGGCTGCGAGGGTCCGGTGGGGCTGGTCCCCTCTCCAGCTCACGCGTGCGCCCCTCACACTGGGCCTTGCGACCGTATCTGCAGCGCCCGGCTGCACCACCGCCGCCCTGAGACCCCCTCGTGTGCCTCTCACTCGTGTCTCTCTGTGAGTGCGAGGTCCCCAGCCCAGCTCTCTGGCCAGCGCCTCTCTCCGTGAGGGACCGCCTTTGTCTCTCCTGCAGGCCTCGGGGTGAGGGGCTGTGCCTGTCTCTCTGTTGCGCGCACCGCACTCCGGGGCTTCCTGCCGGCCCCTGGCTGACTCTGGGCGCCGCAGCCACGGGTGTGACCGGGTCTCTGATGCCACACGGGGTCTCTGGCTGACTGCCAGCGAATGTCTCTGTGTGTGCACACGTGTGCGCCTCTGCCTCCACCGGCCGCTGTGTCCTTCTCTCACACGCTCCCACCCTGCGCCTGTGGCGGGCCCGGGTCCCTCTGGCCATCACACGCTGTGCTTCCATGCCCCCTGCTCCTCGCCTCCACTGTGTGCCTGCGGTGTTGCCCAGGCTCCCTGACTCTCCGTTTCTTTTGGAAATTAAGTAACTCCGTGTGTGTGTCTGGCTGTGTGTGTGTGTGTGTGTGTGTGTGTGTGTGTGTTTGTCAGCGGGGCCCCTCTCTCACGGTGCCTCGGCTCTCTGAGTCCCACCTTCCCCGCTTCGTCCGAGAGTCTCCCTCAGGCCTCTCTGCTGCTCCACCCTCTGTCCCTCATTCCGAGGGACATGGACAGTCAGGTGGCCAGGATTCTAGGAGACCCAGGGAAGAGCAGGAGGAAGGTGGGAAGGGGAAGAGGAGGCTGCGCGATGCAGGTTAGAAAAAGCGAGGAGACAGAAGATGCTACAGGAAGAGGGAGGGGCTGATCCTGGCCTCGGTCCTGCAAGGGGGAGTTTTTTTTGGGGGGGGGTGCGGGAGAGGATGCTCCGGGTTGCCTGGATGCGGAGGGAAGCGACCCTGGCTACTCCCAGCTGCCGCTGGAGCCCGAGCTCCTGTCTGGCGGCTGCGCGGCCGGGACTTGGGATGTGAGGCGCATAGCAATGGGGCGCTGCGGAGGCTCGACTGCAGCTCCCAGCTGGGGAGGGGGCGGGGTGGGGGCTGAGGGGCGGCCCTGAGGCTCCCTCCCCCTCCCCCTTCCCAGCTGGGTTCTCCCCAGGGGATTTCCCCACCCCGAGAAAGCCTCCTCGGGAGAGCGGGACTGAGGATGAAGGGAGCAGGGCAGGACGAAGCGGAGGAGGGGGTGGGGAGCGAAGGGTCAGGTGGGAGTGGCAGGGAGAAGGGAATGGGGTGGGTGGGCGAGGTGGCGTCCGGGCTCGGGGACTCGGGCCCTGGAGAGAGACTGGCTGAGCCCCCAACCCGAGAGGAGCCCGTGAAAGAGGGGGCTTGGAAACGTGGGCGGAACCCTGGACAGAGTCCGGGCCTCTGGCTCCGGGACTGATGGGGAGTTGGAAGGAGCTGAGGTTTGGAGAAGGAGAGGTTCCGGCGACCAGGGCCCTGGCGCTGGGAGGTCTGGGATTGGGGAGCCCCCCGGGGTGAGGAAATAAGGACCCGGGCGCTTCGTGAAGGAAGGTCGTAGAAGGGGGTCCCGGACAGAGAGGAGGCGGGGAGTGCGCCGTAGAGAGAGGCTGAAGTTGGGGTCTCCTGGAGAGAGGGACAACGGAGGGAGGTATCTGGGGGAGAGGAGTCAGAGACGGTGAGGATGAGAGGATCCTGAGGGGAAGATGGGGTGCAGTTAGAAGGTCCCAGAAGAGCGGTGTGAGGGTGGGGAGGCTCTGGAGGGCAGCAAGTGGGGGGAGGCCCCCCCCAGAGGACAGGGCTAAGGACGGAGGGAGGAAGGTAGTGGTCCCGGAGAGACACGTGCCCAAGGAGAGAAGGCCCGGGAGCAGAATGGGGTCAAGGATGGGGGACTTGGGAAGAGGGTTCGGCTGCTGACCAGCAGGGGTTAGGGGGCACCCAGAGGGAGAAGGGCTGAAGATTGGGGAGGGGGTTGTCTCGCTCCCCAGTCACCCCCTCCATCTTTCCCATTCTCACTTCCCAAACTCCCCGGTTCTCCCCGGTTGCCAAGGCAACCGCTCCTGCCAGGCGCGGTCACCAAGGAAACCCCGTGCCCGCCTCGCCCCCCCCCCCCGCATCACTGGCGTGCCCCCCCACCCCAAGCAGCAGCGGTGTAGAGGGTGGGAGGGGCAATGGGGGGGAAGAACCCGGACTCCCGCCCCAGAAAGGGGGGCCCAGACATACACCCGCGAGCCCCCCCACCTCAAGCCTGCATCCTCAATCCCACAGCTGAATACGCAGCGGCCGCGGGACGTGCACCCCCACCCTTGCCGGTCCCCAGGCAGCGGCAACCCCCCCAAGGAAGAACCCGT
>CM052550.1:42967965-42983825 GCA_028533065.1 Trachops cirrhosus
GGGACGGGCGGGAAGGAGAAGGCGAAACTTTGGGGCGGTGTGGGGAGAGGGAGAGGGGCAGTCAGCAAGACCAAGAAGATCCAAACCCAGAGTCTTGGACTCAGGAGAGGGTATCTGGAAGGAGCTGGAAGAGGTGGGGCCCTGGCTTGGAGCCCCTGGCCCGCCCAGACCTGTCAGGTGGAGGCGCCTGGGAGGGGGCGGAGGACCTGGCGGGCAGGCAGTCTGTGCCCCCCATTCTCTCACCTCCCGCAGGTGTTGACAGCGGGTGTGGGGATGCATTTAGAACTGTGAAGCCAGCACCTTGGGTGCAGGGCGGGGGAGGGAGGATGCAGCGGCCTGGGAGAGGTCACCTGGCCCCTTCACCACCAATTCCCCCTGTCTACTACCCCCAAAGGCTTGGGCACCAATGGCACATTGGGAATCAGGGGACCAAAGAAGCCCAGATGCGGGCTGAAAGGAGGCAGCCCCTGTCCAGGGCACTGAATCTCCTTCCAAGTTCTGAAATTAGGACAGAAACTTCATCTCCTCCCTGTCCCTTCAAAAAGTCAAGGAGAGAAGAGATAACAGTTCCCAGAGCCTGACCCTCCTTCTTGGCCCTTCTCACTCTGAGAGCCCCAGGGTGGCGAGAGTGTGGCCCCTCACCCCACAGGCAGAAATGGTGCAAAGGGGAGGCAGTCTGGGGCCTGAGGGGGCTGGGGTGCAGGCAGGGAAAGTGGGCCAAACAGACATTTGAAATGAGCTGGAGCTGGAGCCGGAGACAGACCCACAGACCTGGAGTTCGTCAGGCAAGGGAGGTCACATTTGCAGGTCACAAGCCAGGGTGCATCAGAAGCAGCTGTAGATGGGGGTTGGTGAACCCAAGACACGGGAGAGCTACTGAGAGGGGAGGCTGAGGGCCGGAGAGCAACAGGTGGGTGGTGGAGCGTCGGGTTCCCACTGGGGTGCTGCTCAAATCTGGCTTAGGGGATTGGAGAGTGAACGTACATGCCCCTCAGACGTGCACCCCAGAGCGAAATACAGCGCAGACTCAAGGTCAGTGGCAACACCGGTGAAACAATAATAGTAAGAGCAGCCAGTGTGTCCTCATTCTTGCTACAGTCAGAGGCTGTGCCGAGCGCTTCAGGAACATTCCTTACGGCCGTCCTGAACTTGACTCCTAGGGATGCGGGCACTGGTGGGCACTGGCTTGCTGTGCCCAGCATTAACCGTCTGGTTACTAGACGGTCTGAAGGGAGAGGCCAGAGAAAGAAAATAGGGAAGAACTTCAGTATCTTACCAATCCGAGGCCTCCTCAGATGGGCCTGAGGCTCTGCCTGTGGGATGGGACTGTCCCTGTGTGACTGAAGGGGAAGTGAGTTGCCACCAACTACCAGTGTTCACAGACGGCCTAAGCAGTGTTGGGCACTGATGGGGACCCCAAGAATCAGCCGGAGAACGGGGCAGGGCCGGCCCCTGCGGTCAGGGAGTGTGCCTTCCTGAAGAGGTAGCCCAAGGACTCATTTCAGAAAGATAAGACGACAGTGGGGAGGACCTGGACTTGTGGTCAAGAGGGTCCCCCTGGAGAAAGGGGCTTTTTTTTTTTTAATTTTAGAGAAGCGGGGAGAGAGATGTAAGTGTGCCCTTACTGGGGCCCAACCGGCAACCTAGGTCTATGGGCAGACCAGGATTCGATCCCACGACCTTTCAGTTTACTGAACAATGCTCCAACCAACTGAGCCACCCAGCCAGGGCTTTTAAGATGAGATCTAAACAGTGAGAAAGAGGCGGCCCTGTGGGTGCACAGGGAGAGGCCCCAAGCAGAGGAACACGCAGAGCAGGAGCCCCAGCAGGGCGGCCAGCTGGGCCTGTTTCGGAGAAGAAATGGGTCCGGTGTGGGGGAAGGACGCTGAGAGGCCAGGACAGTGGAGCGAGAGGAGGATGGAGCCCCAGCTTTGGCTCAAACACCAAACCAAACTGCAGGGCTACTCTCTGTCCCCTGAGCTTTGCCCTAAAGCTTAACTCAGGCAGCGGTCCTGAGCAACCTGAACCTGGCCCGCACTTTTCATTCACGTTTGTGACATGGACTGGGGCTTCCGGTGCACCAGAAACTAGTACGTAAGAAGGGGTGGCGGGGACCCAGGCACCCCCATCAGGAGGGACTCAAAGGGCATGTTTACTGTTTCAAACACTCAAATGTAAGCCACAGATCTCCTCTGGAATGGCGTTTTAGAGGTTCAATCACACACTGAATTTCTTCACTTCAGGCTGTAAAAAAAAATTGTTTTTAATCCACTCTGTGTTTTAACTGCTTGTCTCAACCTGATCAAAAGTTCTGATGGGCAGTTAGGTACACCTTTGATGAATAAAAGATGGGCGGGGGGAGGAAGAAAAATTTCTCTTAACGTGCTTTGGTTCGCTCAGAAAACTCTTTCAAAGCGGGACCCGCTGGCGTTCACATATTTTGTTCAATGTGCATCACTGAGCAAGTGCTGTGGACCTTCCCCTCTGCTGACAAATAATCAAGATTGTCACCGAGGGAGGAGAGTTCTAGAAAGGGGGGAACCTCACAGTGGATGCTAAGCTAGACCCTAGGCCTTCCCTCCAATTCTGACCTAGCAGCCCAAGCGCTCACCCTCTTAGGAGAGATGGCAACCACTGAAAAAGAAACTCGGAGCTGGGAGCTGAACCTTTACTGGGTCTGGCTTCCGAAACATCTGTGTTTGTGCTGAGTCGGTGTGGCCGGCTGTGTTTCACAATGATGGCGGCAACAATCTCTTCCACTCCCCACACTGCCACCCCTCCACCAGCACTTCCCCGGGAACTGGGAGAGGTTTTGTGACTTTTCTGACCAATGGAGTGTGGTGAAAGGTGACACCATGCAGCTTCCAAGGCTAGGTCATAAAAGTGATGCAGCTTTCTCTTTACTTGCTGGAGTATTTGCTTTGAGCCTTTGGTGGCTGTATAAGCCAACTGCTGGCCCCTGAGGCTGCCATACTGGGAGGAAGCTCAACTAACCCATGTGCAGAGGCCCTGACACGGAAGGGGGACAGAGGCCGGGCCTGCACACGGTTGCTTTAGCTCTCCTCTGTGGCAGAACTGCCCGGCACAGTCCTCTCAAATTCTTTTTTTTTTTTAATTAAAAAAAAAAAACCTTTAAGAATCCTCACCTGTTGACATTTTTTTAATTGCTGTTTTTAGAGAGAGAGGAAGGGAGAGAGAGAGAAACACCAATGCTTCGGAGAAGCATCAATTGGTTGCCTCTTGTATGTGCCCAAACTAGGGATTGAACACATAACCTAGGTATGTGCCCTGACTGGGAATCGAACCTGCAACCTTTCAGTTATGAGACAATGCTCTAATCAACTGAGCCACACTGGCCAAATTCTTGACTCACAGAAACCTTAAGTGATACTGAAATGATTTGGTTATTTTAAGATTTTTATTTATTTATTTTCAGAGAAAGGGGAAGGGAGGGAGAAAGACAGGGAGAGAAACACCAATAAATTGGTTGCCTCTCATGTGCCCCCAATTGCAGACTTGGCCCACAACCCAGACATGTGCCCTGACTGAGAATCGAGCCAGCGACCCTTTGGTTCACAGGCTGGTGCTCAATCCACTGAGCCACACCAGCCAGGGCTGACTTGGTTGCTTTAAGCCACTAAGTATCAGGGGCGATTTGCTACCCAGAAATAGACCACTACAGCAGTCAGCAACACAGAACAAGAGCACTCTAGCCTTATCCGCTAGGGCAATCTCAAACCATCTGCTGCTGTCCGTGGCTGGAAGTCTGGTTGAAACTAGCATGTGTAGCACCCTGGTCCTGGTTTCTAGATATTATGTGCCTCCCCTCGCCCCCCGGCCAAAGGAACCAGACTCCTTGGAAAAGTAACTGCTGCCAGGTTTGGGCCAGGATGAGTACAAAGAAACCCTGGGACACCTTTTGGGACAAAAAGGCAAGGAAGTGCTCAAAGATTAATGGGGTGTCACCTTAAAAGGACACGGTGGCCAGCTTGAAGGAACATCTACTGGCAAAGTTGGGACAATCTGAGCCCTGGCTGGGTGGCTCAGTTGGTTAGAACATCATCCCGAACACCAGGAGGTTGTGGGTTGGATCCCCGGTCAGGCGTGTATGGGAGGCAACCAATCAATGTTTCTCTCTCCCACCAATGTTCCTCTCTCTCACCCTTCCTCTCTCTCTAAAATCAATTTAAAAAATACCCTTGGGTGAGGATTAACATTTAAAAAATTAACATTTTCCAGTGATACTCGATATCTACTAGACAACAGTTTCAACATTAGATTTACGCTACATTATTGGGGAAGATAAATCTTTGGGAAGCTGGGTTTTTGATGAAAAGCAAGCACTGTCCTGAAAATGTTTATGAAACAGGATATGAGAATGGTGGTGTCCAATCTGATTCTGAAGTTTGAGAGGCTGCACCATGCCCAACAGGTACACACACCCTGTTAGTAGTGTCGTTTAAGAATGCAATAAAAGCCCTGGCTTGTGTGGCTCAGTGGATTGGGTGTCATCTGTGAACCAAAAGGTCACTGGTTTGATTGCCGGTCAGGGCTGTGGACCAGGTCCCCAGCTGGGGGCGTGCAATAGACAAAGGATGGATGTTCCTCTCCCTCACTTTCTCCCTCTTTTCCCCCCTCTCTAAAAATAAATAAATAAAGTCTTAAAAAAATGAATGCAATAAAATATTTTTCTTTCCCCTGTCTGGTGTAGCTCAGATTTAGCACCGGCCTGAGAACCAAAGGGTTTCTGGTACGATTCCCAGTCAGGGCACATGCCTGGGTTGCAGGCCAGGTCCCCAGATAGGGGGCACGTGAGAAGCAACCACACACTGATGTTTCTCTCCCTCTCTTTCTCCCTCCCTTCCCCCCCTCTCTAAAAATAAATAAATAAAATCTTTAAAATAAAAATAATGATCAGAAATAAAATATTTTTCTTTCAACTGTTGTGCTTTACTTTTTCAAGTGTTGTTAAATTGTTAGGACACAAATACTTGTTAAGTTGTAGGGACCTAACTACTTAATAAATGGAACCATTAGGGGTTTCTTTTGGGTCTGGGTACACTGTGGGGCAAAAACCTGAGACTCTGGCGGCGCTGTGCGGTGAGAACGTTGGGGAACTGCTGCTCCAGGCCTCGTTTCCTTTCTTACAGAAAATAGGGTAGAGGAACAAGCTAAAAGACACCATGAAGAAACAATCAGACAAATCTGGAATGTGGGGCATTCTGCAAGATCATCAGCCTGGCCTCTTCAAAAAGTCAGTGCCACAGGAGAGAAGGAAAGGCTGGCGTGTTTGCTCTGGGTTAAAAGAGATTAAAGAGTTATAACAACCAAATGCAATGCATGAGTTCCTCTTTGGATCCTAGTTTGAAACATTTTGTTAAAAAAAAAATAAGCCCTAAAAGACAGTCTCTGGGAGATTGGAAAAATGTGCAGTTGGACTTGACCTTAGAAACATTCGGGCAGTAAGGTTAATTTTCTTAGATGTGATAATGATATGATACTGGGAGTATGTAGGAGAATGTTCTTATTTTTAGGACATTAATGCTGAAGTGGTTACATCTGCAACTTACTTTCAAATAATCCAGCATTTGAAATGTTAACAATTGTTGAATGGAAATTGTGGGTACACGGATGCTCATTGTGTTCCCCCCAACCCTGAATTTTCTGTGTATTTGACAATCTTCAGAAACAAGCGGTGGGAGGGGTGGCTGATAGACAGAACACTTAGGGCAGGTTGTCTCTTGCAATGAGCTCCTCCCCCTCCCCCATAAACAATTGCTCCTTCTCTGCATAGGCACTAGGCAAGCCCTGGTAGCTCTCCTCTTAAAAATATCACTTAAGCTCTGGCTGGTATGGCTCAGTGGATTGAGAACCGAAGGGTCACCGGTTCAATTCCCAGTCAGGGTACATGCCTGGGTTGTGGGCCAGGTCCCTAGTAAGGGGCATGAGAGAGGCAATAGCACATTGATGTTTCTCTCTCTCTTTTTCTCCCTCCCTTCCCCTCTGTCTAAAATAAATAAATAAAATCTTTTAAAAAAATCACCCAAGCCCCCTCCTTTGTCACCACATCTTCCTGCAGCTCACCCTAGTCGCTGTCCTTTTCAACAAAACTTCTGAAACGGCAGGAAGACTCCCTGGCTGAACTTCCTCAGGTCCTACTCTCTCCTCAAATGCCAGCCGGGCTTGGGCCCCTCGCTCCGTTAAGCTGCGTTTGTCAGCGCCACCAGCGACCTCGGAGGCCAACCCCCGACCCCTTCTCTTCCCTGTCCCCACTGTACTTGGCAGCCCTTGACATGGGTGGGACCCCTTGAAACCATTTCTTCTCCTGGCTTTGAGGACTCCAGGCTCTCCTTGATTTCCTCCTCCCTCCGCACGCAGACTTTGCCAGGTTTCTCTACCTTAGCTCGGCCTCCCCCGCCCCCCACGGGAGGGCAGCCCCAAGGGCCAGACCCGCTTGGTGCTCGGCTCTCTCCCTGCAGGTGACCTCACCCAGTTCCCCGGCTTTAACCCCACAGCCAGCTGATGACTCCCCAGGAAGGTCTCCAGGCCTGACCTCGGAGCTGCTCCCTCCGCACCCACACAAAGGACTCCTGGACCTGTCCCCCATCTCAAATGCCACCGGTCCAAGACAGAGCTCTTGACCCCCATCCCCGCCCACCGCCACCCTCCCCCACCTTTTTTTTTTTTTTTTTTTGCCTCCAGTCTCCCTTCATCTCAGCGAACTGGACCACCCTCGTCAAAATGGCTGTGGAGGAAAGAATGTAGAAGTCGTTTTCCACGGTCCTTTATTCCTCACCCTGAAATCCAACCCATCAGCCAGTCCTGTGGCTCTGCCTCTAAAATATATTGCAGACAGCCCCTTCATTCCACCCCTTCTGCCACCACAGTAGCAAAAGCCACCATCCTCTCTCCCAGGGTGTCCTCACTGGCCCTTCTCCTGCCATTCCCGCCTCCCGACAGCAGCCAGAGCGACCTTGTTAAAGTGTAAATCAGATCCTAGTATCTCTCCTCTCAAGACATTCTGAGGACTTCCCACCCTACTTTGAGTTAAATCTGCACTCCCCACGGTGGCCTCTAAGGCCCTGCATGGTCTGGACCTGACACCACTCCAACCTCCTCTGCCACTCTCCCCTTCGCTCACTACACTCCAGCTTCTGCCACTATTGTGAGCTCACCCCTACCCCAGGGTCTTTGCACTAGCTACTCTGCCCAAAACATTCCTCTGCCAAATTTTGACTTGGCTGGCTCTTTGTAGTTTTCAGGTCTTAGTTTAAATATTGCCACCTCAAAAGGGCATTCCTTCTCCACCATATAAAAATTTTTTTAAATATGCCTTGGCTGGTGTGGCTCAGTGGATTGACTGCCAGACTGTGCAGCAAATGGTTGGCACTTCGATTCCCAGTCAGGGCACATGCCTGGGTTGCAGGGAGAAAGAGAGGGAGAGAAACATCAATGTGTGGTTGCCTCTCATGTGTCCCTTGTTGGGGACCTGGCCTGCAACCAGTGACCCTTTGGTTTGTAGGCTGGCGCTCAATCCACTGAGCCACACCAGTCAGGGCCAGATGTAATATCTTTAGAACTCTGGAGGCCAGAAGTCCAAAGTCAGTCTCACTGGGCTGCAATCCAGGTGTTCTTCTGGGGTCTCTCAGAGGTGACCGGCATTTCCTGATGTGGCCTCATGTCGCTCCAATCTGTGCTTCCACGGCCACATTGCTTTCTCTGACTCTGATCCTCCTGTCTCCTTCTCCTAAGGACGCTTTAATGACATCGGGCTCCTCAGATAGTCCCGGATAATCTTCCCACTTCAAGATCCTTAATTTAGTCACATCTGCAAAGTCCCTTTTGCCATGGAGATCAACATATTTGCAGGTTCCAGGGATTAGCACGTGGGCAGAATAAACTGCCACAGTGATCATGAGAGAACAGATGGAAAATAGAGAAAAGTAGGGAAAAAAGCCTTGGCTGCATAGCTCGGTTGGTTACACTAAGGTTGTGGATTCCATCCCCAGTCAGGGCACATACAAGAATCAGTCATTGGCCCTGGCTGGTGTGGCTCAGTGGATTGAGCACCGGCCTGCAAACTTAAAGGTTGCCAGTTCAATTCCCAGTCAGGGCACATGCCTTGGTAGCGGGCCAGGTATCCAGCTGGAAGCATGCAAGAGGCAAACAATTGATGTATCTCTCGAACATTGATGTTTCTCTCCTTCTCTTCCCCTCCCTAAAAACAAATAAAATCTTAAAAGTCAACCAGTGCATGCATGAATGGGTGGAACAAGAAACCGATGTCCCTCTCTTTTTCTCTTCCTCTCCACCCACCTCTGTCTCCCTCCCTTTCTAAAACCAATCAAAAATTTTTTTTAAAGATTTTATTTATTTATTTTAAACAACGGGGAAAGGAAGGGAGAAAGAGGGAAACATCAATGTGCCGTTGCCTCTTGCACGCCCCCTACTGGGGACCTGACCCCTGCAACCCAGGCATGTGCCCTGACTGGGAATCGAGCCAACGACCCTTGGATTCTCAGGCTGGCACTCAATCCACTGAGCCACACCAGCCAGAGCCAAAAAAATTTTTTTTAAGTAGAAAAAAATTTCCATACTCTCACCTTCCAAATAGAATCACTCCTTAACAGTTTGGTGCATTTCTACTTAGCCTTTAAAAGCATAGTTGCATTCATACTTTATATTAAATGTGTGCATTCTGCTTTTTGCTCATTGAACATTACTTCACTGGCATTTCCTACATTCTTCAAAATGTCATTTTAAATGGCTGTGTAATATTCTCTTGAGTGAGTTAACTTAACCATTCCCTTCTAGTTGGATACCCTGGTAATTTCATTTAAAAAAACCCATTATAAACACCTCATGGTGAACCTCTTCGTCTCTAAGTGTCTGCTTGACTTTCAGGTGGATTCCCAGGCTTTCAGAGCCTGAGCATTTTTCCCCCACTTGACATCTGCTGCCAAATTGCTTTCCAGAAGGGTGGTAGTAATTTCCATTCCGACGCTGTATGGGCATGAATGCCGGCTTTGCTGCACTCTCGCCGGCATTCAGTAGAACCTTCAAACATTTGTTGCTCATTTGATGGGCAGAGAAAAGAACCACTGGGCTGCTTTAATGCTGTGCCCACGGGCTTTGTCGAAAGGAACCACACAAAACAGTTAATGTGAAAATCGCTTTAGCTTTCACTGCAGAGTTCTGTTAATGACCCAGTGATTCAACTTCGAGGAACTTACATTAAAGAAATAATCTGAGAGGTAGACACAAGTATACGCTTTAAGATGCGAACCATAGTATCATTTGGAATAGCCAGTTGGAAAGCAACTTCAGTGTTGAAGATTATTATGATAGAGTATGTGTGGTCTTGGGGAAGTCGCTGGAACCATATCGTGTTGTTTTCATTTCTAATCACCCTTGTTTTATCTATTTATTAATCATTCATTCATTCATCTCCCATATGGATTAGGCTCTGTGCTGGCTGCTGGGGATATAGTGATGAACTAAAGAGGGGAAATCAAAAGTGATTACTGCCCTAGCTGGTGTAGCTCAGTGGACTGAGCGCCGGCTTGTGGATCAAAGGGTCGCTAGTTTGATTCCCAGTCAGGGCTCATGCCTGGGTTGAGGGCCAGGTCTCCAGTAGGGAGCATGTGAGAGACAAACACACATTGTTGTTTCTCTCCCTCTCCTTCTCCCTTCCTTCCTCTCTCTCTAAAAATAATATTTAAAAAACTGATTACTGTCTCACTGAAGGATCGCTTCACCTCAGTTTTCTCATCTTTAAAATGGGGGAATTAGACTAACAATTCTTATTGGCCTAGCATGTATTTCCTTCTGTTCCTGGCAATGATGCTATAATGTTCTCTGGGGACTCTCCCTGTCTTACTTTCATTCCGCGTGATTTTGGTGGAGCTAACCCATTCCTGGGCACTAGGAGAAGGTTCATCTCCGGATCAATAAGAACCAATCCCGGGAACTTTTCTGGGGGTACCTTAATACTGGGCTGGGTTAGTGGGACAGAATGAAACTTGGAGCTGCCAGGGACCACCTTGCTACACAGGGCTGTGAGCTTATTCTAGCAATCTGTGCTCTGCACAAACTCAGCCTGGGCTTCTCTTGCCAAAACTTCCATCCTGGATGCAGGACTGTGCCAGGATGGGATGGAAGGAATGCCTTTTTTAAATGTATCCACCTAGAAGTAGGGGCTTCTGTAATTTATTCATCACAGAGGCCTCTTTTTTCATTGTTTTGTAACTTTCCCTTAAGGCAGCTGGTGACCTTATCATGGTACAGAAGAGGCTGCCCCAGAACAGAGGAAAACAGACAGGAAAGACAGAAAGATGAGCTCCTGACTGATTCAGCCATTCCTGATGCTGGCTCCATTCGTGAACTTTTCTGTTATGTGAACCAAGAAATACGCACTCTCCCCTGCCCCACCTTTCCCCACCTTAGACCAGTTTTCACTAGGGTTCTGTTACTTGCAAGTGTAACAGAGCTGACTGATACTGCCTGCTCACTCTACCTTCTCATTCTGCTCTGCACACTCTCATTTTTCCCCTACGGACGGCCGGTTTCCTTAACTCTAAAATGACAGGCTTGAATTAGCAGTGCTTCGCATTTGCTACAGGAAGCAGGGAAGGCAGAGTTTATTGGCCGTATTCTACCCCTGCAATGATGGCAATTGGGAGTGATTAAGTGATTTTGTCCAAATGCCGCTGGGATTTGGACCTTGGGTTATCCGGCTCCAAGCCCTGCATTCCGTTGACAAGTGAGTAAGCTGTGATCTCCACAGAGAAGGCAACTTTAAAACTGGGAGCCACAAGAGGAGTCATCAGTGGCACTTCTGATTTCCACTCGTGCTTTTTCTCTTGTGGTGCCTCTTGGCTGACAGCAGCTATAAAAGCATTTTTTTTGAAAAAAGTGCCATCTATTTTTCCCCGCAGGATTGGCACAAACCAACTGACTGGTGAATCAAGCGCTGGTGAGGATGTGGGAAAGCAGGTCCTCTGTCCCTTCACTGGAGGAAGTAAAAACAGGTGTGCCTCCAACGCCTCCACACCCTTGCTGTGGCTTCTCATGCCTGGGGGCCACTGAACTCTGTGCATGGTCACGGGACGGCTTTGGCCAATGGCATTGGGCAGAAACAGCAGTGTCAATTGTGAGGCTAGGACTTACGAGGCCTTGCATGTTGCCGTTGGCCCTCTGGGTGTCTGCTCTGGGCACGAGAAACTTTCTGTCGTGGCTGACCTGCCCTGGGCCTGGGCCCCAGAATGGACCACCCAGAGCAGCCCTGAGCCAGCCAGACCTGCATGCAGCCTACTGCAGAGCAGCCCTCGACAAGCCAGTCTGGATCAGCTGGCACCTAAGTAATAACACATGATTATTATTTGAAGTTGCGGAGTTTCTGGTATTCGCTATATAGCAATAGTGGAAAGTTATAGGAAGCGCTTATTGAATTTAAAATGGATATGCCCACACGCCTCCCCTTACTGACCCTAAGGAAACATGCGTGTACCCAAGAAAACCTGTATAAAGATGGTCATGGCAACATTGTAAGAGCAAAGAAACTGAAAATAACCTAGATGTCCAACAGTAGGAAAATAGAAAAAGAAACATGAATTTTACTGGAATATCATTGCAGCTCTTAAAAAAAATGGTACAGAGTGATTTAAATAAATCTGGATAGATTTCTAAGACATATTGTTGAGTTAAAAAGGCGAGCTGCAAAACAATATATACAGTGTAATCCAATTTATGTTAAAACGCACTCCCATGCTTGCTCAACACAATACTACTCATTTACTATACAGTACTAGGCACGCACTATATTCCTAGCGAGATACGCACTTTTAGACAAAGGTCCGCAAGGACCCACCAGAAGCTGATAACCATGGTTACTGTCAGGATAGAGACCTTGATTGCAAAGAGGTGGTCAAAGGGGACTTTAGCTTTATCTGTAATACTGTTTTTAAAATGCAACGACAGCCCTGACTGGCGTGGCCCAGTGGGTCCGGTGTCATCCCGCAAAGCGAAGGGTCGCCACTTCGATTCCCAGTTCCCGGTCATGGCACTTGTCTGCGTTGCAGGCTGGGTCCCCAGCTCAGGGCATATGAAAGGCAGCCCATAGATGTTTCTCTCCTTTTCTTTCTCCCTCTCTTCCCTTCTGTCTAAAATAAAATAAAATAAAATAAAATAAAATAAAATAAAATAAAATAAAATAAAATAAAATAAAATAAAATAAAATAATTTATCCATACATTTCTTGTTCAATTGAATAATACTTTTCTAAAAGGAAAGAAATATATATGGACATATATACATGCATACTATGTATAAAGACCTGAGGTTCTGTGTGTGTGTGTTTTTTTTTAAGATTTTATTTCTTTTTAGATGGGAAAGGAGGGAGAAAGAGAGGGAAACATCATTGTGTGGTTGCCTTTCGTGCACCCCCTATTGAGGATGTGGTTGCAACACAAGGTATGTGCCCTGACTGGGAATTGAACTGGCAACCCTTTGATTCACAGGCTGGTGCTCAACCACTAAGCCACACCACCCAGGGCTTAAGGTTCTGTTTTAAATATCCTTTAGAGGCAAAAAGACCTGAGTTCAAATTGTGCCTCTGCCACTCTGAACGTCTGTTTTCTTATATGTAAAACAGGGATACTCATGTACTTTAAACAGGGTTGTCATAATAACCAAACAATAATGTATATAAAGCCCCAAGAACAGTGTCTCACAGGTGGTATGCGTTCATTTAAATGCTAATTCCCTTCCCGCCCATTTCCTAGCTCCTCCTGACCCTGACCTTGCTTCTCACCTGGGAGTCAGACTGCGGTAGCTGCCTCCTCGGCTGTATTCCTTCTCTGGTATGGAGCGTAATGGCTCCCCAGAGATGTCCTAATCCCCAGAACCTGTGACTACGTCAGGTTAGATGGAAAGGAGAATTAAGGTCACTGATGGAATTAAGGTTGTTGATGAACAGGCTGTAACATAGAGTAGCCTGGATTGGGGGTGGGGGGAAGCAGTATAACCACTAGGTTACATTTCCACCAGGAGGGGAGAGCCAGTGTGAAGATGGAGAGGAGGTCAGGGCTCAGAAATGTAGAGACGCTTTCCTAATGACATCGTGAGGGTACCTGGATGGTGCTCGAGGTTTTGGGCTAGCCTCGACTTTTCACTTAGATGAGGCAGTAAACCTTCACACCTCCCTTTTAAAGTCAATTTGAAGTGGAGTTTCAACCTTTGCAAGAAGAATAATCCTTTGATACTCTAATGAACTAGAGATCCTTTCTCTACAGAAAAAACATGCAGACAAACGCTTGTCACTTATCGACAATTTCAGGAGACTTCTGAGCCCCTAAATTAGTCAGGCCCCAGGTTATGAAGTCCTGCTCTGTTCCAAACACTTGCCGCCGGCGAGGCATCAAAGAGAGGCAGAGAAGAGAGAGAGTCTTTCGGGAGTCCGGGACGCCTCCCTCCACTCCTGACAGCTTTGATTTGGGTCACAGCCAACTGACTGGGTCAGGGAATGGACAGTGGGCACTCTCTGCGGAAGGTGCAAAAGGGTCTTTTGGGAATTGCTTCACTTTTAGCTTCTTTCGGGGAAACCTTTCAGCTCCTCCTTTGGAATCTCCTGGAGGGAGGGTGTAAGATGGGGAAAAATTCAGCATTTCTTGAACCTTCTTCCTGGATCATTTCTCTCTCTTTTTTTTCCTCTTCTCACACTTGGGGCAACTACAGATCAGAGAGGTAGAGTGCATTGCCCAAGATACACAGCCAATGTGTGAAGGTTTTGAATTCTGGCCTATTTGGCTTTTTTACTTATTAGGAGTCCTTCCTTTTCCTCTTAGAGTGAAGAAGATACATCTCACTGTGGCCAAAGGCCTTACACACTTTGGTCCCTGCCTCTATTGTGAGCTCCTCTCCCTCTCACTCATTATGTTCCCTCCAGCTGCACTGGCTTTCTATCCCTCAAATGTGCCAAAACATGCATCCTGTCCCCTGCTCTTCCTTCTGCCTGGAGTCAACACTGGATAAACCAAGAGGCAAACCAAATACCTGTTCAAGGACCAACTTTGTTGGGACTCTCTGTAACTTTTTTCTGAAAAGATTTAATATTGCAAGAAGCCATTAAAGGAAAAACCAGAACATGGATTTCCTTACATTCATTTTATCATTTAGTATTCTTAAAATGAATATTGGTGTAGAATTTTCTTTTCTAAACTCTCCTTGCCAGGTTTTGGAATCCAAGTTAGGCTAACCTCATAAACTGTGCTAGAGAGGGTCACTCTTTTAGTCTCTGGAAGACTGAATGATATTGGAATTATTTCTTCCTTAAATGTTTAGCAGAACTTGCCAGCAATAATGTCTGGACCCAGAATTTTCTTCGTGATTAATTTTTTTTTAAGTTACTGATTTGAGCCCTGACTGGTGGGACTCGGTTGGTTGGGGCTTGTATGAGAGGCAGCTGATTGGTGTTTCTCTCACATCGATGTTCCTCTCCCTCTTTCTCCCTCACTACTCCTTTCTCTAAAAAATAAAATATTTATTAAAAAGTTAAAAAACTTGATTTGATTTGTTTGAGTGCTTTTTAACTATTTAAATAGTATATTATCGAGTTATTTTTGTTAGGTTTTAATTTTCTAGGGATTTGTCTTTCATCTATATTTTCAAATTTATCAGTATTAAGTTGTTTTTAATATCCAATTTTTACCTTGTTAATATCTGTAGCACCTGTACCAATGTCCCTTTTTAATTATTTTTTTAAAATATTAAAAAAATTTTATTTATGTATTTTTTAGATAGAAGGGAAGGGAGAGAGAAAATCATTGATGTATGCGAGATATATCAACTGGTTGCCTCTCGAGTGCCCCAGTTGGGGACCTGGCCCTCAACCCAGGCATGTGCTCTGATTGGGAATCAAACTGGTGACTTCGCACTGGCACTAATCCATTTTGCAGGCCAGCACTCAATCCACTGAGCCACACCAGCCAGGGCCCCTTTTTAATTTTTTTCCTTCCCTTTTTAATTCTTAATATTGGCTATTTGTGCCTTTTCTCTATCACGAGAGGCTTGATAATTTTACTACGCTTTTCAAGGAACTGACTTTTGGCATAGTTGATCATTCCTATTCTATGAATGATTTCTATTTACTTTTTCCCTCTTTATTACAATTTTTCCTTTTAATTTATTTATTGTAGTTTTATTATTATTATTAATATATTTTATTGATTATGCTATTACAGTTGTCCCATTCCCCCCCTTTACTCCCCTCCACCCTGCACACCCCTCCCACCCACATTCCCCCCCTTTACTTCATGTCCATGTGTCGTAAGTTCTTTAGCTTCTACATTTCCCATACTATTCTTGCCCTCCCCCTGTCTATTTTCTACCTACCATCTATGCTACTTATTCTCTGTACCTTTCCACCCTCTCTCCTCCTCTCACTCCCCTGTTGCTATCCTTCCAAGTGATCTCCTTTTCTGTGGTTCTGTTTCTGTTCTATTTGTTTGCTTAGTTTGCTTTTGTTTTAGGTGTGGTTGTTAATCACTGTGAGTTTGCTGTCTTTTTTACTGTTCATATTTTTTATCTTCTTTTTCTTAGATAAGTCCCTTTAACATTTCATCAGATAAGGGCTTGGTGATGATGAACTCCTTTAACTTGACCTTATCTGAGAAGCGCTTTATCTGCCCTTCCATTCTAAATGATAGCTTTGCTGGATAGAGCAATCTGGGATGTAGGTCCTTGCCTTTCATGACTTGGAATACTTCTTTCCAGTCCCTTCTTGCCTGCAAGGTTTCTTTTGAGAAATCAGCTGACAGTCTGATGGGAACTTCTTTGTAGGTGACTGTCCCCTTATCTCTTGC